>OY728121.1:1942232928-1943482928 GCA_963277665.1 Viscum album | reverse complement strand
TTGTCTAAAAGGAAAAGGAGTATACTACAAATGTTGACAGAAAGGAAATATAGCTGGTGATTATAAAGGAAAGAAAGACTATACCGTTGTGAAATGCTACAATTGTAGGGAGATGGGACATTATGAAAATGAATATCCTAATCATCAAGGAAACATAACTCAGAAAAGGCCAAGGGATCATGGCCAATCTTATGCAATCACTAGTTCTGAGGTTGATTCTCCGAAAGATGTGGTGGTAGGTAATTTAATGGTTTCCTCATGTTTAGAAAATTTATTATTTGATTCTGGATCATCACATTGTTTCATATCTTCCCAGTTTTCTATGAAAATTAGATATTTCCAATTTGATTTAATAGGGGAGTTGTCAGTAAAAACTCCTAAGTGAGGTATCATTGCATCGAAGTTTGGTGAATCAGTCCCCATTAGAGCACTTAAATGTTCTTTATTCGCTGATCTCATCATCATTCCTATGATTGAATTTGATGTAATACTCAGTATGGATTTTCTTTCGGACCATGATGCGAATATTTATTGTTAGAAGAAGGAAATTATGATTCTTGATGATGATAATAAGTAACACCTTATCTTTAGAGCGCAATCGTCACCACCTAATTCTTTTCTAGATCCACCCCCAATAACTCAACAAAATTCAATTATTAGGGAGGAAGAGAATGAAATAACTATGGGTGAGGAAAGGAATGTTCAAAAAGAGTATGTACCTATTGTGAGAGAATATGTTGATGTGTTTTTTGAATATTTACCTGGACATCCTCCAAAACGAGATGTTGAGTTTTCTATTGATTAAATTCCAGGTTCAAGGCCCATATCGACAACCCCTTATAGAATGGCCACTGTGGAATTAGTTGAACAAAAGATAAAACTGGAGGAATATAGTAATAGGGGATTTATTCTCCCCAGTGTTTCTCCATGGGGAGCCCCTGTCCTTTTTGTTAAGAAGAAATATGGACATATGAGGTTGTGCATTGAATACATGGAGATCAATTCTATAAAAATAAAGAAAAAGTATCCCCTACCTCACATTAATTATTTATTTGACCAACTACATGGAGCTCAATACTTTTCAAATATTGAACTTCGATCTGGATATCATCAGTTGTGTGTGAAGAAGGAATACATTCCGAAAAAAATATTTCGAACAAGGTATGGGCATTACGAGTTTACAGAAATGCCTTTTGGGCTGACTAATCCACCATCTGTATTCATGGATCTAATGAACAGAGATTACAAGGAATATCTTGATGACTTTTAGTGGTATTTATTGATGATATCTTGGTATACTCCAAAAGAAATAAAGATCATGAAAATCACTTGTGCATTATATTAAAGACTTTGAGAAGACATGAATTATATGGGATGTTTAGCAAGTGTGAATTCCGGATTTAGGAGATTTATTTTCTTGGCCACATTGTCTCTATGGATAGAATCTCTATTGATCCTTCTAAGACAAAGACAATCCAAGAATTTCCAGCACCAACGAGTATAACCGAGGTACACAATTTTACTGGTTTTGTAGGTTATTATCAACATTTCTTTCAGAATGTTTCCTGGTTGGCTAACCCATTAACGAAGCTCACATGTAAAGGGGTTAAATTTTTCTAGAGAAAAGAGTGTGAATAATTTTTTGAATAACTAAATATAAGATTAGTCAACGCTCCTATATTGACTCTACCATCGGGGAATGATGGGTTCGTCATTTATAGTGATGCATCGAAGAAAGGTCTTGGTTGTGTCTTTATGCAGAATGATAGAGTTATTGCCAATGCTTCATGACAGCTGAAAACTCATGAGAAAAACTATCCTACTCATGATCTTGAGTTAGATACTGTAATATTTTCTTTGAATATTTGTAGACACTATCTATATGGTGAAAAATTTGATATTTATACTGATCACAAGAGTTTGAACTATATTTTCTCACAGAAAGACCTCAACATGAGGTGAAGGAGATGGCTTGAACTACACAAGGATTATGATTGCACGATACACTACCACCTGGGGAAGGAAAATAAGGTGGCAGATGCTTTTAGTAGAAAGGATCATGGAATTTTGAACAAGATGAGAGTATAAAAGGATCCTATATACATGGATCTAGTAAAGATGGATATGGGAATCACCATGGAAGGTGAAACATCAACACTTTTTCAAATGGGTTCAAAACTATCTTTTATAGAAAGGATAAAGAGTTCTTAGACTGGTGATGAAGAGTTTCAAAATACGACTAGTGATGTGAATGATGGGATATTGAATGACTTTGTGTATGAAGATGGAATTTTTATGTTTGGGAAGAGATTTTTTGTTCCCAATATACCTGATCTAAAAAGGGAATTGTTGTATGATGCTCATAGTTCCAATTTCTCTATACACTCTGGGAGCACCAAAATGTATATAGATTTTAGGGAACATTTTTTGTGGGACAACATGAAGAGGGAGATTTCTGATTTTGGTTCAAGATGTATGGTTTTTCATCAAGTGAAAGCTAAAAGGCAATAACCAGGAGGATTCATGAAACCTATTCCCATACCTTAGTGGAAATGGGATAATATTACGATGGACATCATCATGGGGCTACCAATGACTACTAGAATGAACAATGCGATTTGGGTCACTATTGATCGTCGTACCAAGTCAGCACATTTTCTTGCTATAAGAGAATATCAACCACATGAACGTCTAGAATGACTATATATTTATGAATTTTTTAGACTTCATGGAGTTCCCCTATCGATTGTCTCAGATCGTGATATTCGTTTTACACCAGGTATCTAGAAAAGTATTCAGAAGGCCTTGGATATGGAACATCATTTGAGCAGTACATACCACCCTAAAATAGATGGACAATCAGAAATGACTATTCAAACCTTAGAATACTTGTTGAGATCATGCTCACATGACTTACAGGGTATGTGGGGTCAATATTTACATCTTGTTGAATTTTCTTACGACAATAGCTTCCATTCAAATATTCAGATGGCACAATATATTGAGTTGTACAGAAAGAGATGTCGCACACCAACCTTTTGGGATAATGTTGGTGAAATAAAACATGTTGGGCCGTAACTAGTGGAGGAAATGATAGAAAAGGTAAAGGTAATCCAAAACCACATCAAATAAGCTCATAGTAGGTAGAAGAGATATGCTGATAATCGAAGGAAGGATTAGGAATTTCATTTAAGAGATCATGTTTTGTTGAAGGTATCTCCAAGGAAGGGAGTTATAATTTTCAGTAAGAAAGTTAAATTGGGTCTCAGGTACATCGGACTATTCAAAATTCTAGAACGAATTTGTGTTGTAGCTTACCGATTGTCAATGCCACCAAGTCTCTCCAAAGTACACGATGTGTTCCATGTATCACTGTTGAGAAAATACATGCCTCACCCAACGCATTAACTCACCTATGAGGAATTAGAACTGGAACCCGATCTATCTTATTTCGAAGATCCCTTCAAGATTCTTGATATGAGAGAACAAGTGCTGAGAAATCGGATGACTCTTCTGGTAAAAGTTTTATGGAGAAACCACAAGATGGAAGAGGCAACATGGGAACCCAAGGAAAATATGATGAAGAACCTCCAGAGTATTTTTATACAGTAATTTTCTAGAACTTTAGAGGATGAAATTATTTGAAGGAGGGGAGAATGTAACACCCCAAGCTTCCACTGTACGTTTCCCTTTGAGTAATGCAATAGCTTGCATTGTACACAACTTCGAGATTCTAACACACTACGATCAATCAAAGTAGCCGTAATGAATAGTAATACCCACTTTTTGAAATTTTCTAAATTTTGTCATTCAAAATGGACTTCATTTTTGGATTCATAATATCAGAATTATCCTAGGGTGAAATTTTGGTACTTTTTGGAGAACTTTTATATTTTGATGAATAGTGAAAATTAATAAATTTTAATTAAAAACAACTTTTTTAATCAAAGTAATTAATAGTGATAAATTATTAATTTGAGTAGTTTTAATGTTTATCTAAAATATATTTTTACCATTTAATAAAATGTTGGTAATTAGTCATAATTTCAGAATTAAACCGGACATAAACAAGGGTCCATCTTTTGATATTTACTATATCTTAAAAACACACTTTTGTTTTGACAACGGAAATTAATTTTAAATTAATTTCTGCCACTTCTGTTTTTTGAATTTGGAAAAATTGATTCCATATTTGGAATCAGGATTTCCAAATTGTGTAAATAGGTAACTTTTATTTTTAGACATTTTGAATAATTACTTCGGTAAATATTTTATTTACCACTGTTAAAGGGTAAATCAGGTAAATATGGGTAAAACAAATAATATTATAAAAATTCTTAAATTACCCTAAAACGTGTTATAACCTTATTGGTGGATTGATATCTGACCATGGGCATCTTTGGGTAGATTTTGGGACCCCATGGAGCCAGTTGTAGGTGATAGGGACACTTTATATTAATTATGTTTAAGTAAATACAAAAATGACATAAGATTATATCTTTTAGAAAATCTTTTTTTATATGGAGTTATATATGTTATATTTTCGATTATAAATATTCATTAGAAATATAAAAATATTTAATAAATAATTATATTTTATTTATAGTTTTTAGAGATTTAAAAAGTAAAAATATATATGACACAATAATGATGTAGTATTTTCTTTTTTACTGAAAGAATCAAACAATGGGTATTACAAATGTTAAAATAAATATAATTTGAATGTTTTGATGACATACACGAACTTTATTGGTTAATATTACAAGTTTGGATTGCTTAAATTAATTTTTTTATAATTAATAAAAATTTTAAGACTTTAAAAAATATCCATTATTGAGTATTGTCAAAATTGACATAAATGAGTTCTTAAAACAAATATTATATAATTTATTTATATTTTATTCCTAAAAATATAATGTTCGGCCAAAAGACTTATATTGTTATTGGTGAATCATTAATGGACCACTTGGGGGTCTCTTGGATATATATAGTATGTTTATTTACTATATATTATAAATATACAATGTGACAAGGTTAGTGTTAAACTAATTAACCAAGAGTTAAAACTAAAAGACAAGGTTAATATAATGACCCAAACCTATCTAAAATCTATTGGTTTAAATTATTTTGACAATCCACACCTTATAATATGAATAATAAACTTTTTATCAATTAGAAAGCGAATAATATTTTATTATAAAATAATACTTTATGTTTTTTCTAAAGAGCCCCCCACCCTCTTATAAAAGATTACTCACTCTTCTCATTAATTCACACCCTCAAAGACATTTGGATCAGCCAAACCCTGCAAACAAATCCTCCAAAATTTCCTCAATTCATCCTAGAGGCCTTAGTTTGATCAGAAATCCAACTTAAGGATCCCTTTTGATCAATTCAATAGGAAGAACCTGAAGAAGAGGTAACGTCGTCACCACCCTCTTTAAAGTTCGTTTCTTCTTCAACTTATTCATTACTTGTTATTTCCATTATAAAATAATAACTCTAGTACCATCAATATTATTTTATGTTATTATAATTATGGAACAATAAAATTCATTATTCTATCCTTCCCTTGAATGACATGTCACCATACGTGCGTACGTGCGGCCTACCGTCTCCACGTTGTTGTGTAATTGTTATTCAAAATAATATTATTTATCTGGGTATAAAAATGATGTATAATTAATGTAAATAATAAATATAACTTGATAATGATTCTGTCTATATGATATACCATCCAATTATATATTATTTTAATATCAAAAGAAGCATATTGTTGCCCGTGTGAACGTACGGATTACCGTCTTCACGATCGTGATAATATTCATTTCCCATCGTATCCATTCAAGACTAAATTTTAATGGATGATTAAAAATAATATTTAAGGACTTAATATCATTCTGGATATGAGTATGATACAACCTATCCATAACAAACATGTCTTATATAAAAGAAAATGAGTAAGTTAACACCCAAAACAACGATAATACTAACAAAGCGATGTTAAAAGATCATAAATGATATCATATTAATATATATGATTATTATATAATTAAATAACAATTATTTCACCATTATACAGGAGTTTAAACTACCATAAACCAAGTAAAAGTACAAGTAAGGGTTTACTTCCCAATCTTTTCATTATCCAAGGTTGTTTATACGTAATTATCTACTGGGACCTCTTTGTCATCCACGTCCATTTTTCTTAAAAAATGTATTTCAAAACATTCTTAATATTTTATGGAATATGGGTTAATTTCATTTATACCCTTGTTTTACATTATAAGATGTTTATAAAGGAATCTCTCCTTCATTTTCCAAACAAGGTCCCTTTTTATCCTTTTCAACAAAATAAATGTAAGAATGATTTTTTAAATTATACGGTGGGTGCGGCTATTTTCGGCCGTTATAACATTATCGAAGCTTCCCTTACAAGCTTATAATAATATTTTCAAAATAAATATTTTCATTATGTGACTCTTTAATGATTTAAAAATATAAAGAGATATGCCTCTAAAAAAGGTTTTTATTTCATCTATTTCAACATCTTTTGATGGATTTTACATTTATTTTATGTTGATTTATTATTATAAAAAACATCCATATTGTATTGAATTTTTTGTGATATGTTTGACTATGGATGTGCTATTTTTATACCATTTATTGCTTATAGTTAATGTATTGAAATTTCATATGCTAGTTTTAATATGAATTTCTGTGATATTTTTAAACCCTTTCATATTAAGAATGTATTTGACTTAGTATGTGACGGGTGGAGCCCGCTATAGCTCATTGATGCATCAGTAGGTCTAGTGAGACAACTAAATGTTGAATTTGTTGAGGCCCTTTCCCAATTTGATTTAGGTTTTTGGATGAGTCCTTATTCATTTTAGATGTCTTGGCTGAGGCCTTGAAAAATGTTTTAGAATTCCCGGAATTTACATTACCTCATTATGGAAATAATATTGATGGTTCATTTGGTCATTGGACTAGTAGAATACCCATTATTATGTTGTATTATGGAATTATGTACTCATCTCATAATCTTTCCATAAAATTATTCATGTTTATTATTGGTAAAGGCATGTGGTGTTCAATTATTTACCATACTTAATATTTATGTCATTTTCTGCTGTATTACTTACCCTTACTGAGCGTTTGAGCTCACCCCTTTCTTATGTTTCATTTTCCTAGGATATGAAGAAGTTAGTCATGAGTGACTTTAAGGAATAATCTAGGAGGCTTGTATGCTTTTAGTGAAATATATTATTGTTGTATTTCTCTTCATGCTGTAAAGTGGATCATATGAATGAATCTTTTTTCCAATAATAATGTACTGATCGGTCTTTCGAGACATGATTTCCTTGTAATCATGAAAATGTTATGTAATAATGCACCAACATTGAGTAACTGGGTTCGGGGAGTTACACAAGAACCACAAACATATATATTATATCAAATTTGATCCTATAATATTTCTTTGTTAACAATATTTCAGTAGTATCATTGTTTCGGGTGATAATTGATTCATTTTCCTTAATTTTTTGATATATAAGTCATGTTTTTATTTACCAGATGTATTTGATTCATATCCTAAATAATATTAAGTTATTAATTATTATCTTTTAATAGAAAATGAAAATTATTCTTGAATGGTTATAATGGGGAATAAAATCTCATCGCCCCACGGAGACGGTAAATTGTACGTATGTATGAGTAACAATATCATTCTATTGGAGGATAAATAGTATGTAATTAGATGGTATATTATATATAAAGTATCAAAAACATGTTATATTTATTATTTACATCAATTTTACTCTTTATTATTACAATAAAAATAATGAAGTGTTGAATAACAAACTACACCACGACGTGGAGACAATAAGTTGTATGTACACACAAATGGTGACTTTGACATTAATATGATAGATAGAATAATTAATATGATTTTAAAACATTTATAATAACATAAAAGAATGTAGATGGTACTAGATTTATTATTATGGAAACAATAATTAAAGAGGGTGTATAATAAGAAAAGAACATTGAAATAGGTGATTAAATAATTACCTCTTCTTTGAGTGCTTCCTTTTGATCTTAAAAAGGAAACTATATGATTTCATTATGATAAATGTGAATCCTATAAAATATAGTGAGGGTTTATAAGGGGATATTTTTGATGGGTTTCATGGATACAAATGGCTTCCAATGTGTGAATTTAAGAGAAGGGGAAGTACAATTTTATAAGATATGTGGGGGGATCTTTTGGAAAAAGCTTGAAATATTATATTGTTATTAAATTATTTTCAGTTTTTAGTAGCTCAAATTAGATTTATTTTGAAGATAATGTTGGTATTGGTGGAAATCATCTGATCCAATAGGTTTTATAGATGTTTAGGTCACCATATTAACCATATATTTTAAATTTATCTCTTTGTTAAATAGATTAGATTTTACCATGTCTTCTTGTATTATTATATGAAATGCTTAAAATAGTTACTATAAAATGTCCAGAGAACATAAAGTTGTTAATTAATGACATTTCTATCATTATCTAAGTTATATTTCCAAATATTTGATTTTTATGAATATTATATCATTTAATAAAATAGTATTTCATTTAAGAACTCATTTAGGTCAATTTTGACACTATTTAGTATTTGGTTTTTTTAAATTTCATAAAAACATAATTCCTTAAAAACAAATACATTTAATCAACATTAACGTGTCATATACATATATAAAATTCATGTATGGCATCAAAAGTTTAAACTTACATTTATTTTAACATTAATAATATAGATTATTTTAATCTCTCATTAAAACAATAATTACTGCATCATCACTGTGTTATAAGTAAATTTAATTATATAATGCCTACAAATTTAAAATAAAATAATATGATGTGGAAAATATTCCATGATTTATAATTATTACATATGGTATAATTTATCCTATATATTTCCCCATATTAAAAATGTTTTATTTATTAAAATTTGACTTTAAAATGTTTAACTCTTATTTAAATAAAATATAATAAATGTCATAATCATACCCAAATGGATCAAAAAGGATCTTATTTTTATCCTATGAAATATTTTGGTCTACCAAAACATATCCAATTGAATTAGTACATGTGTTGGTTATTTTATTGTAATATAATTTTTTACCTTTAATTACCATATTTACTTATAACGGTGGTAAATAAAAAACAAAAGTTAAAATTCACCAAATACTATTTTTATTCTATTGAACCAAATTTTACATACGAATTACAAAAAATTATATTGGATTCTTGAAATTAAATTCACAAATGGGGTAAAATTGCAATTTCTGCAAATTTTCAAATTTACTTAGAAAGTTGGTAAAAGAAATTAAAATGTTTAATAGATTTTTATATGTCTGATATTATTAAAAAATAAATCCAATGAATTAAATTGGATTAATATAGGAATTATATAACTATTTTTACATTAAAATAAATTTAAATTTAAAAATAATTACTTAAATACATATTCGTCTTTAAAAAATAACGCAGTTGTTTCCCTATTCATCAAAAATTTTTTTTTTCAAAAAATACCAAAAATTAACCCTATGATAATTATGATATTTAAATAAAAAATGATTTCCAATTTCAAAAATAAAATATTTACAATTTCAGAAATGTGTGTTTTACTCTTCATAACAAATATTAAAATGGATAGTTTGATTGGTCGTGGTGTGCTAGAACCTGAAGTTGTGTACAAGGAATGATATTGTATTATTCAAATAAAATGCACCATCGATGCTTTGGGTTTTAAATTAATCTCTCCTTAAAATAAATTAATACTCAATTTTTTTTAGAATATTACTGCATAAAAATATTTGGGCGGTTCTTCATCGTGAGTTCCTCAGGTTTCCATGTTGTCTCTAATATTTTAGGTTTTATTCAAAGAACTTTTACTATAAGAGTCATAAGGTTTCTCAAAACATGTTTTCTAGTATCTATAATCTTGATAAGCTCTTCACAATAAGAGAGACCATGTTACAATTCTATTTCTTTATAGGTGAGCACATGGGTTGGTTCTAGAATATATTTTTCAACAATGATACGTGGAACACTTCATGAACATTGGATAGACATAGAGTAATTGAAAATGGTAAGATATAACACCAAATATTTCCAACATTTGATAAGTTCCAATGTACCTAGGTCTTAATTTACACTTCTTACATAATCTCATAACACCCTTCCATGGAGATACCTTCAAGAAAACATGATCTCCTACTTGAAATTCCAAATCCATCCTTCAGTTATCGGCAAAGTTATTTTTCCTACATTGGGAAGATTTGATGTGGTTATGTATAATATTTACCTTTTCAATTGTTTCTTCAAATGTTTTGGGTCAACAAGTTTTCTTTCTCCAACATCATCCCAATAGGTTGGCATGGGACATGTCTTTATATATAATGGTTTATATGGTTACATATAATTACATTAATGGAAGCTATTATTAAAAGAAAATTATTCCAGAGTTAAATACTAATCCCACATACCTTGAGAGTCATCTGAGAACAATCACAACATGACTTGTATGGTTTGAATAGTCTTTTATGATTAACCATCAGTTTGAGGGTGGCACGTAGTGATCCAAAGAAGTTCAGTATCCAATTCTTTCTAAATACTTTTCCACAATCATGATGAAAAATGAGGATCACGATCTGAAACAATCAATATCGGTACACCATGATGTCTTACAACATCCTTATTATATATTGTAGTTAAAGATTAAAGTGGTAAATATTCTCTTATAGTAAGATAATTTGATGACATGGAATGAAGATAAAAAATTTCCCATATTGGATCATTCCTTCAAAGTGTCTTTGGTATCCCCATGAAAATTTCCATTATAATATCATCCCATTTCCACTTTGGTATGGGAAGTGGTTTCAGGAATCCTCTATGATGTTGTTTTCTAGCCTTCAGTTTTTGACAAGTCATACATATTGACAAAATATCTGCAAACTCCCTCTTTATATTGTACCACCAATAATTTTCCTTCTAATATCTATACATCTTAGTTCTACCGGGGTGTATAGAGTAATTCGAGGAATGGGAATCATCCAAAAATTCCCTTTTATGATTTGTTATGCTGAGAACACAAAGAATCTTACAAAATTTCAAAAAAATTTCTTCATATATGATGTCGACCAATCTACCATCATTTATAGCTTATGTTTTATTTTGAAACACTTCATCATCAGTGTGAAAAAATTTATCCTTTCATGTAAATATAGTATAGAATGAATTTGAATTTTTTTTCACCTTCCATAATAATTACAATATCAATCTTTACTAGATCGATAAACATTGGATCCCATTCAACTGTTATCTTGATCATAACTATGTGATCCTTTCAAATCAAAGGTTTTGCCACCATATTTTCCTTCCCCGAGTGGTGGTTTATTGTGAAATTATAATACATGAGTAGTTTGACTGATCTCCTTTACCTCATGTTGAGTTATTTTTATGATAAAATATTCTAAAAACTATTATGATCAGTATATATCTGAAATTTTTTACAATTTATATAAATTCTCCATATCTTCTAAGCTAATATTACAGGTACTAACTCTAGATCATGAGTGTTATAGTTTGGTTCATGAATTTTTAGTATTCATGATACATAGGCCACAACTCTGTCATTATGCATAAAGACACAACCATGGCCTTTATTTGTATCATCTCAATAAAAACAAACCCATCATTCCTTGATGGTATAGTCATGATATGATCATTGAATTATCTTATCTTAAATTATTCAATAAAATTTTTCACTATTTTTTCCAAAAACACTTATCCCTTTTACTTGTGAGATTGGTTAGTGGGACAGCCAATCAGGGAATCTCTTGAGAGAAACACCGATAGTAACCTACTAAACCAATAAAACTACATACCTCTATTACACTAGTATGTGTTGTCCATTCTTTAATTTCCCGTGTCGTTGAGGATCAACATATATTCAATCCTTAGAGACAATATGGACAAAAAAATAAATATCTTGAAGCCAGGATTCGCACATTCTGAACATCCCATATTATTCATTTCATCTATGAGTTTTTAGAATAGTGCACTTGTGATATTTAGGATCATCGTATCTTTCGGAGTATACCAAGATATCATCAATAAATACCCCTAAAAATTCATCCATATATTCCATGAAAAATATGTTCACTAGATCCCTAAAAATTGAGGGTACATTACTTAGTCAAAAAGGGATTTTTGTAAACCCATATTTTCTATACCCTGTTTGAAATACGGTGTTTGGAATATGTTCCTTATTCACCCACAACAGATGATATCCAGATATAAGGTCAGTCATTGAAAAATATTGAGATCAATTAAATTGATCAAATAAATCCTCAATGTTTGGTAGGGGATACTTCTTCATTATTTTTATATCATTTATCTCCCTATTTCCAATTCAAAACCTCATAGTACCATCTTTATTCTTGACATAAAAAATAGGGGCTCCCCTTGTAGAAAAACTAGGGAGAATAAATCCTTTATTACTCAATTCCTCTTTGTTTTTTTTTCAGTTCAACTAATTCCAATGTGCCCATTCAATAAGGTGTATTAGATATGGGCCTTGAACCCTGAATTATGACAATGGAAAACTCAATTTCCCATTCTATAGGATGTCCAGGTAAATCCTCTAGAAACACATCCACATATTCGTGCATAATAGGTACATCCACTATTTGTGCATTCCTTTCCTCACCCATTGTTATTTTACTTTATTCCAACCCTATAATTGAATTTAGTAGAGCTACTGTGGGTGGATCTAGATGAGAATCATATAGTGATGGTTCTTCTATAATGTTAATATATTTCTTATCATCATCAAAAACTATAACCTCATTTTCATTTAAAAAAAATTTTGAATATTTTTTTGAAAGAAAATACATACCAAGGATTATATCAAATTAAATAATTGGTAGGACTATAAGATCAGTAGATAAAGAAAATTAAAATTCCATAATGGAAACTAATTTTCAAAACATTCTTTAAATCATACATCCCTTAGGAGTGTAGACTAACAACTCCCTAGTTATGTCATATTGCAAATATCTAATTTTCATGGGAAACTCAGATGATAAAAAAGAATGTGATGATCCATAATCAAATAAATCATTGGCCAATTTTGTGGAAACCATTAAAGTACCTAACACCATGTTATTGGGAACTTTAACCACATCAGTAGTGGTCACATAATCTTGGCCTAGATCCCTTTTCCTTTTTTGATGTATGTTTTCTTGAGGCTTTGGATATTCATTTGAATAACACCCAATACTTTTATAATTGTATCATTAAACATTGAAAATCTCTTTCTTCCCCTTACAATCACAGGTTTTGTGGCCAATTATACACACATGTAAGAAACACCCATCACTTTTGGGCATGCACAATGTTGTTTCTTTCACCAATTAATACAGTATGGAAACTCAACATTTATTTTATTCCCCTTATTTTTTCTCCATATTGTTAAGCAGATCTATTATTATCTTTCTTCTCTTTAATGTCATAAGAATTCGTGACATATTATTCTATCGTGATGGAACAAGAGACTTTATATTTGTATAGTGAGAATGATTTTGAGACTAATTCCCATCAGAGAAATGGTTTTAACCATTTAAATAAATGACAAATCTTACGTTCTGGGTTACATATATAATCTACAGCATGTGTTGTTATCCTTGTAATGTTCGCTAAATTCTTTGTGATATTCTCATTCTCATTTCCCCTCAGGCTTAGAAATTTCTTTTCCATATCATAGCAATGGTCATGAAGAATTTATTTTTCTATAAAAAGATCTTTAAACTACCTTCACTCCTTATTTTATACTTATTCATCCTCATTTGTATTTTTAATTAATGACCACCACTAATCGGCATCTCTTGAGAGGTGATAAACTTCCAAGATAAACTTTTCCCTTTCATTACTCAACAAAGCCTAAAATATTTTCTCTAATGAACATATCCATTTCGTAGTTACAAATAGATTTGTAGTCCCATTAAATGTTGGTGGTTGTTGTATCATGAAGTGGTATAATATTGATCTTCCATGTTGTGGATCATGATGCTCCATACAGTTAAGGATATTATTCATAACCTAAGTGAGTTGTCCCTGTATGGTTATAAGATGGCCCTCACCAGTTGCATCAATAGCCCCACTATAATTATCTTGAATAAGAGGGTAATCCCTACATAGATTACATGAATTGATACGGTTTCCATTCCTTCCACTATGCTCTATTTCTAAACAATTTTATGCGCTGCATTAGTTTATGAATCACAATGCATAATTGAAAACATGTAAAATACTTAACACAAATTTAAATGATCATGCATATAATCCATAATTTTAAAAACTATTTTATTTGGGAATGTATATACACATAAATCTTACATAATTGTTTGTAGTGAAAAATTTAAATATCATAAGAATATCCCCCAAGAGTATCAAACTAGATGTGTAGTAAGTATGTTATCATGTACCCAGTTACCCTGGGTGAATACCGAAACACTTTGTTAGTGTTTTCAGTCCTAGGATAATGTGTGCCAAAACCAAATCCACTTGTAGTATCCAAATAGGGATACATTTCATGGAAAACTCACATAATGTCTACATTACCAAATTTTTTTGTGCATCTATACTAATCCTTAATGTATATCTTTGGGTAATGTTCCCTAATAAGTGTTTTTATAAATATAGATTCCAACATTTGTACTTAACTACTTCTGATACCAAATATAATGCCTCAACCCATGTTACCCTGAGTCGATGAAATATTACATAACATTGGCATTATCATAAGGGATCAATTCCCAAAAGATCGATCAGTTTAGTAGCCTTGGAATTAATAGATACATTAATAAGTTTTACATTATAATATGAAATTTAAAAAACAACATTGCCTCTCCTATGAACACACTCATATCACATATCCTAACCCTGTATGTCATACATGATATAATTCTTCGCATGATGGGAAAAATAAAACATAAGAAAGGTGTGGGCTCATATTATTTGTATGATTAACAATATAGTTGAAAATATCATAAAAAAAATAATCATTTAATGCAATGAATAAGAATAAAACAAAATCCATTGAAACAAAAATTTCAACATAATATGGAAAAGAAAAATAAAATAATCTATTTGCGTATTAACATGGATATTCTACTAGTCGAATAATCACAGGTAATATCAATAGCTAATCTCAAAATTATAAAATGCCTAATGTGGAACATCATAATCACATATTCAAGGCCTCGTGCCAAGGAAACAAATAATAATAATGTGAATGACTTGTTCTAAGATAGTAGTATGTCTCATGAGACCTATTAATGCATCAAGGGGCTATAGCGGGCTCTGCCCGTCACATATTATAACCAATTCATTCCTCATATGAAAGGTTTAAAACATAACATTATCATTTGTATTAAAATTTTCATTAAAACGTTTATACTTTAACCATAAATGATGAATGTTATAGAAATAGCACATCCATGGTCAAATATATAAAAAAACCTATAATAAAATATGTAATATTGTATCATAATAAATCGACTTCAATTAAACATAAAATCCAACAATTGATTTTTACATAGTTGGAATAAATAAAAAAACTATTTGAGAGAAATATCTCATTCTACATTGAAATCATTAAAAGTAACATAATTATAAAATAAAAAATTTATTCTTATAATATTCATATTATCTTGTCAGGGATGTTTCGAAGGTGTTATAACAGTGGAAAATAGCCGCACTCTCTATATATATTAAAAAACATTCTTTCCATTATTTGACGAAAAGGTCATAATGTACCTTGTCTGGAAAATGACAGTTAGATTCCTTTCAAATAATTTTATAAAAAGCTATATGAGGGTATAAATTAGTTTAATCTATAGTCTAGTTAATAGTAAAAATGTTTTGAAATACATTTTTAAAAAACACAGATGTAGATTATAATGAAGTCCAAATAGATACTTCAATATAGACAACCTCAAATAATGAAGAGATTGTAAAATTAACTATTACCTTGTACTTTTCCAAAGTTGAGGGTACGTTAACCTCATGTATATAGGTTAAATCACTGTTTTTACATTATACAATAACCACATATATAATTCTTATATCATATATGGTTATCAATTATTTACTTGTTAATTATATTTTAGTAGTATCATTGTTTCTGGTGTTAGCTGATTTATATCCATTAAGTTTTGTCTCGTATGTCATGATTGATATGTATATGATGTATTTTATTCACATCCAAAGTGATATTAAGTTCGTAAACATAATTTTTTAATCATCTAATGAAAATTATTCTCAAAAGGTTATGATGGGAATGGACTCTCATCGTGTCGTGGAGACTGTAAGACTATTATACGCACGATAGAAAATGTCATTATATTTATTGTGTAATTGTATGTAATTGGATGGTATAGTATATATAAAGAATCCTAAAAATGTATATTTATTATTTAAAACATTTATACTCTTTATTATACCCATAAAAATAGTTATGTTTTGAATAAAAAATACTCCATGATGTAGAGATGGAAAGTTGTATGTACGAATGTATGGTGAAATTTTCATTTATAGATTGGAAAGAATAATATATATGGTTTTACCTTATATATAATAAATTAATAGTATATACAAGGTACTAGAGTGTTTTTTAGTATGGAAACAACAAGGAAATAGGATGTAGAAGAAGAAATGAACATTGAAAGAGGTGATGAAATAATTACCTCTTCTTCGAGTGATTCATTTTTATTTTAACTAAAGGGCTATTTAGGTTGGCATTATGATAAAATTATTTCCTCTAGGATGACGTTAGGGTCATTGGGAGAATATTTTTCTAGGGTTTGGCAGAGCCAAATGGTATTTAAGGGGTGAATTAAAGAGAATGGTTAGTGCCCATTTATAAGAGAGGTGAGGGGAACATTAAGAAAATATTGAAATTCTATAATATTAAAAAACTATATTCGGTTCCTAATAGCTCCAAATGGATTTATTTATAGGATATGGTGGATATGGGTCAACAGAATATCAGACAATAGGTTTTAGACAATTTTAGATCACCATATTAACCTTATCTTTTAAATTTAACTCTTCGTCAAATAGATTATCTTTTACCATGTCTTCTTGTATATTTATACTAAATGGTTAATATAGTTACAATAAATTTCAAGAGAACCTCAAGTGGTGTATTAATAAAATATCTAACATTATATAAGTCATTTGGGAAAATATTATACATTTAGGAATATTAAATCATTTAATAAAATAGAATTTTTTTAAACACATTTATTTAAATTTTGATATAATTTAGTATTTGGATATTGTGAAAGTATCCACAACATGATTCCTTTGAAAACAGTACATTGATTCAGCTTTGTCATGTTATATTAACTTATAAAATTCTTTGATGGAATAAAAAGTTTAAATTTACTTTTAGTTTAATATTTATAATAATAATTAATATAATATTTCATTAATAAGGTAACTACTGCATCATCATTGTGCCATAAATAAATATAATTATTTAATGTCAAAAAATTAACAATAAAGAACTGTGATGTTGGAAATATTTTTATTTTTCAACTGAATATTTATAGTCTAATTTATCTTCTGTATAACCTTATATTAAAAGTGATTTAGTAATTAAAATTTGAATTTAAAATTTTTAACGCTTCTATAAATATAATATAATAATCTTCTTAATCTAACAAAAATAGATCAAAAAGGATCTTATTTTTTTCCTAAGGATGATTTCTGTCGAAAAGAACGTATAAAAAAGAATAATGACATCTTTTGGTGTAATTTTAAAATATTATAATATTATTTTTACCTTTAATTACCCTATTTACATTGAGCCGTTGTAAATAAAAATCAAAACTAACTATTCACCTAAAAATATTGTCATCCCATTGAACCAAATTTTACATACTAATGAAAGCCATCAACGTCAGATTTTTTAAATTCAATTCTCAAAAGTGGTAAAATTACATTTTATTCAAATATGAAAATTTTCCTTGAATGTGGATAAAAGACGTTATAATGTTCAATAAAATATAATATGTATAATAATAACACCTCGAGATTTTATGAGATATATTATTTTTAATTTCATTGATTTCTTTTGTTATACGAAACACCAAGATTATGTTGCACTATATTCAACAGCGTATTAGCTTGTTGTATACGCAACATTATTTTTGGCTTGTGTTACATGCAATAGAAACCTTCCTCGATATCTTTTGTTGTATTCAATACCGATTTCCACTAAACGACGATATGTTATTAAAATATTATATAAAATAGTCGTTATTAATAGTAATACCCACTTTTTAAAATTTTATAAATTTTATCTTTCAAAATTGAGGTCATTTTTGGATTTGTAATATCTAAATTATCCTATGATGAATTTTCCCTATTTTTCTAAAAACGTTTAGTTTTTGATGAATTGTGAAAAACACTGAGTTATAGTTTAAAACAAAAATTTTATAATTATATATTTTAGTTAAGTTTATTTAAGGTCAAAATTGATACATATTACCTATATAAGTTCAATTTAATTTATTAGAGTCATTTTATAATAATTTTAGATATATTAAAATTTTATTGAACTTCTCACCGCCTTTTACCCACCTCCTAGGAGAATTTTCAAATTTACATAAAACATAATTTTACAGCTTCTGTGAGTGGAATTTTAAAAATCCGAGAGACACAGTTAATATAAAGGAGTAGAATTTAGTTCAATAAGATAAAAAAAATTAGTGAATAGTAACTTTTTACTTTTATTAACCACGGTTAAAAGTAAATAGGGTAATTACGGGTAGAAATGATATTATTTTTACCCTAACAGATTTCTTAATTATATTCGATAAATTTAACTCAACCAAAAACAATATTAGGAAGAAAATATTACCATTTAGGTACACTTGAATTAGATTAGGACATTTATTATTATTTTATTTAAAGATATGTTAAAATAGTTAAAATGAGAGATTAATAGCTAAATCATTTTTAATATAGGGTTATACATAAGATAAATTATACTATAAATTTTCAGTGGAAAGATAAAAATATTTCCAACATAATGGTATTTTAATTATAATTTTTATACATTATATAATTTAATTTATTTATGACACAATAGTGATGCAGTAATTACCTAATTAATGAAATATTAAAATAATTGATCTAATAAATAACCAAATAAATGTAATTTGAGACTTTTTATAAATTAAACTAATTTTATAGGTTAATATAACATATTAGGGTTTGTTAGATGTTATTTTTCGAAGAAATGATGCTTTTCTGAATTTATAGAAAACAAAATACCAAATAGTTTCAAAATTGACAAAAAAGAGTTTTTAAAACAAATATTATATAATTAATTTATATAATTGTCATAAAAATATAAGGTTTGGTAAAAATACTTATATAATAATATATATGACATTAATGAACCAATTGGGGTTTGATTGGCAGTTTATAGTATGTTTATTAACTATATATTGTAAGAATGTAAGAAGACACAATAAAAGTTAAATTATTTAACATAGAGTTAAATCTAAAGGATACGATTAAAATGGTACACTAAACTTGTCTAAAACCTATTTTTTGAGATTATTTAGACCCAGCCCCATCCTAGACTCAAAATAAGTCATTTTGGTGCCATTATAAACTAAATATGAATTTTTTATAATATATTATTTTATGTTTTTCTTAAGGTGCCCGTCACCCCTCTTATAAATGGGCACCTCCTCCCTCTCATCTTCAGACAAATTTGAGCCTTCAAGATTGTACAACCCCTTCCCATTTAACTTTTTCACTTTAATATAATCCTTATAGAGGTCCTGGTCTTATTTGATGTCCATCTTTAGTTCCCTAAGAGGAGGTTAAAAGGAGGCGTGTTGAAGAAGAGGTGATCTCTTCAACCGATTCTTTCAAGTTTCATTATTCTTATACTTCCTATTATTTTGTTATTTCGTAATAAAGTAATTAAATTAGTATAAATAATATAATTCTATGTAATTATAAATATTAAACAATCCCATTTCACCTTCTATCCATCCTACAGAAAATGAAATCACCGCACGTGCGTATGTATGGAATACAGTCTCCACGTTGTGGTGTAATCTATTTTTCCACCACCAACTTACTTGGATGGGTGTAATGGTGTAATTAATAACTATATATGGTTATTATAAAAAATAATTATTATTATATATTATATAATCCACTCCAATTCCATTCAATAATTATGATAACGATATCATCGCCCGTTCATACATAAGGATCGTCGTCTCCACAACGTGATGGGATTCATTCTCCATATTAACCATTCAAGAATTATTATAAAGTATATATAATGAATAATGATGATATATATGACATAATAATGAAATTGGATTTATGTATATATATATATATATATATTACATCCACTTACTTCTATTCAAGTGAATAAGGAAAGGAAAACAACGTTCATTAGTACATACGGCCTACCGTCACCATGAACGGTGTGTTTCATTTGATTTATCTATCTATTATATATATACATATATACTGAATATATATGATAGATAAATAATTATTTACATTCATGAAGTATGTAAATCATGATATACTTAATAATAATATCAAGAACAACATGTCCAAAAATGTATGATAAATGAAACGACTTAACCAAAAAAGTTGTTTTAACATGGAATTGACAAAAGAACTGGTAATATAAAGTCATAAGTGCATCACTTATAATATCATAAATCTTATTATGGTTCTTTTAAAAGTTAATAATATTTATAAACCCACTATACAGGAGTTTCGGACACGTACAGAAGAAATTGGACCTAAGGTAAGGGATAATTTTTCAATCTCATTTTTATCCGAGATTTCTTGAACGTAAGTCTTTTGATAGGGTTATATTTTTAATCCATGCATTTCATAACATGTTTAATATTCTTACATGTATCTTTAAAGTCATGTTTACCCCTATTTGACTTTTTCTTTTTGTTATGGAAGGAATCATTTTTTTACCAAATGTGGTACTTTTTGACTTTTCCGTTAAATGTACAAGGAGAATGCCTTTTTAACTTATACGGATTGAAAACATTTTTACAGTTTTATAATGCCTTATTTTCATGAAGAGTACTCTAAAAGGATTCAATAATATTTTCAACAAAATCATTTTCTATTAAAATTGATTGTCAATTTTTAAAAATGAAATGATTTTAAAGGAGAAAGGTTATTTTCTCTCAAGAATTCATTTCAAGTGTTTTATCAAAAACATTTTCCATCTAAGATAACATTATTTCATATCTGTATGATTCATGTATATTTTCTCTAATATTTACATGGTTTCTATTTTAATGTGATGAAATTATATCTATTTGTTTTATATATATTTTGTTATGATAGGATGATGTTTATGGAACCCATTTTATTCACTGAGTTATGATGCCTGATTTATGTTTATGTTGTGGAACACGTAAGAATGATTTAATTATGAGATGTGTGGGACATATATCTCCCTACAATGAATTGGGTAAAGATTTATATCTCATGATAGAGTCATGGCAGGAATTACAAGTTAATCTAGTTCAGTGATACACGACTGGAACGAGGAGTAAACTCGACTCAGAAAGGGAATTTTTCCTCTATGATAGTCTTGGAAGCAATGCCTTTGATATTATGGAAGTCATAACATGTGCTTAAAGGTTTCCAAAGTTACATGTTTTATTCCCTTGAAATTTTATCATGGTTAATGTTCCTTTTTGATCTATTCCTTATGCACACCAACATTTATGTCATCACTCATGATTTTGATGTTTTATGTTCATATTCTTACGTTCAAATGTTTAGGGTTTGATTTATGTTCTTTATGGTTACCCTTACTAAGAATTTAAGCTCACCCTTTTTATGTTTTATTTTCACAAGGATATAAAGAATGGTTTTAGGTAAGAAAACCAAAGGGGGAGATCTTTATGGGAGATGTTGAAGATCATTCACCATGATTAGAAGATTATGTTCCGTGTTTCCAATGACACTAAACTAATACGATCTTTGTGTGTCTGTTTTTTTAATGTATTAAGTATTCCGAAAAAGTAATTTAATGTCTATTTATGTCAAGTATGGGTCTCTACATTTGATATCAGAGCGAATGTTTAGTTAACCTTTGGAAACTAGGACGCTAAAACATTAGTTACATCCCTAGAGATATTTCTAATGTATGTTTAGGGATGTCTCTAAGGTTAAGTACATGTATAAGTTATAGTCCTAGAATTATGGTAACGATCATAGAGTTTAACCTATGATGTTATATTTTAAAGGTACTCCCTCATTATTATGTTAATTTCCCAGCATGATATTTTCCTCTCACACTATTCTTTTTGGGTTTTAGAAAATTGCTGGAAAAAGGAAGATTCACGATAATGGAGGATATGTTGGACAATGAAATGATATTCTTCATGAGAAACCAAATGAAACAGGATATGGAAGTCCAAAAATCGTTATTATGCCTAATCAGCAATCTCATAATATGATCAATAATCTCAACTTTTTTGAGTATCCCGACTCAGCTAATAAGAGAAAGATAAAGTTTCATGATGATTATAGAGGAATGAATGTTCAATTCGCCTAATGATAATCATGTGGGAAGAGGCATCACAGAGAATCATTCAAAGGAACTGGAAGATGATTTGGATGTGGAAAAGAAGGACACAACGCCAGTAATTGAAAAGTAAAAGGATTAGTTAACTCCATGGACAAGGATAATGGTATTGCTAAGACATCAACAGTGGTTAAATGTTTTAAATGTGGACAGTATGGGAATTATGAAAAACAATGACCTAAGGGAATGTCTCAAGAAGAGAATCATCAGGGTCGTATGGGTACCATTTATATTAATGATGATGAAGATACTACAAATGGTAAGTGAGATGATAGAATTTTTGATGTTCGATCAATGCTTTATGAAGGTAGTGGAATGATTTATGTTTATCAAGAGTAATGTTGTATAGGTAATGGTACTATGGAACAAAGAAACATCTAAGGATTGTTATAATATTTTTTTTCATAAATTATTTGAAAGTATATGTTGAATGGTACTGGTAACCATTAAAGGTTATTGAGATATTTTTGGAAAGTAGATGATTTGTGCATAATGAAGGGATAAGGAGATATTGAGTTGTTTGACAGTATTAATGAGCTCATGACTGATATAAGGACAATATGATATCATGATTTGAGTATATATAAATTTTGGGTTTTTTGTATGTGGAAAGGGTTAACTTTTGATAGAATTCATTTTATCACTAAGGTTCTTTGGTAATTAATGTTTCAAGAGAATTCATGATTAAGTTATTCACATGTTTGGAATGCGATCAAAAAGTTATATATTATGATATATGGGGGATAAATGATGGTATTCACATGCCCATTATGTGACCTTTCATCTTAAAATTTTCTTTATACTATGATATTGGACAGAAGAATTTTTTATAATCCTAAAGGTTGGATTTGATTAAGTTGGACATTATATAGTATTTTTTTAAGATACATTTTTTTTCTAGAATATTATAATAGTATAGTTTTAGAAAAAGGACAACCTACATGATGGGTGACAACCCATCATGTCGAACATGGTTGCAGGAATCGAACCCACAACTGAAGTGTGACATTCCTTTGTTTCCTACCACTAGCCTACATGAAGTCTCTGGATAGTAGAAATTAGTTTTATATAATTAATTGGTCTAATATATGATGTATAAGTCCATTTTATGAACCATATATGACTAATCTCACCATAGGTGGACTTATGTACATTTAAAAACTTTTGTTATCATTTAGTTTGTGAAATATGGAATGACCTATCATTATATCACATGATCTACTAACACTTCAAGATTGAAAAATTCAACTTAATTTCTGTAAGAGATTAAGTGTAAATTGTTCATGGAATGACCAACGGTGATATTGTACCAAAATCAATTAAGAATTTCATCTAATTACAATTATTTCAACTTTTGGGAAATGATCTTGAAAACCAAAAATGTTGTTCTAGATGGTACCTTAGATCATCACAAATTTATGGCTTTGTGATTGTGGAATTTTTCATATCCATGTTGTCTACCACTCTCCATCAAAACATGATGGTTAGATTTCTATTCCATATCCATATTTTCACCTATATTCCTCTATGTGGAATCCTAGTGATGAGTTGATTTGGGTAACCGTTACATTTCATAAATTAGATTTTAAAATTATGTTTTAGTATTTATTGTTACGATGTGGGTTTCTATGAATGAAACTTTCAAGTATTAAACCATTTATAACCCCGATGAATTTCGAGGGCAGAATTCATTTTAAGTGGGGTTGAATGTAACACCCGGAGATTTTATGAGAATTATTATTTTTAATTTCTTTGATGTCTTGTGTTGTATGCTACACAATGATTATCATGAAATATATGCAACACCGTATTATCTTGTAGTATAAGCATCACTATTCTTGGCTTCTATTAAATGCAAGAGCAACCATCACTGATAGATTACGTTGTATGCAAAACCGAGTATCACTAAACAATGTCATGTTATTAAAATATTATATAAACTACTCATTATGAATATTAATACTCCCTTTTTTGAAATTATATAAATTTTTTCTTTCAAAATGGACTTCATTTTTGGATTCTTAATATCGAAATTATACTAGGGTGAATTTTTGGTATTTTTCTGAAAACATCCAATTGTTTATGCATAGTGAAAAACACTGAGTTATAGTTTAAAACTGTTTTTTTATAATTATTTATATTATTTAAATTTATTTTAGGTCAAAATTGATACATAATACCTATATATGTTCAATGTAATTAATTGGAGTCATTTTATTATAATTTTAGATATATAAAAATTTTGTTGAACTTTTCACCGTCTTTTACCCACCTCCTAGGAGAATTTTCCAATTTACATAAAACATAATTTTACCACTTCTATGAGTGGAATTTTGAAACTCTGAGTGACATGGTCAATATCAATGATTATTATGTGGTTCAATAAGATAATTTATTTGGTGAATAGTAACTTTTTACTTATATTTACCATGTTTGAAAGTAAATTGGGTAAATAAGGGTAAAAATGATATTATTATTACCCTAAAAAATGTCCTAATTCTATTGTATAAGTGTAATTTGACCAAAAAACCATAGGAATAAAATATTACCCATTAGGTCCCCTTGGATTTCATTAGGACATTTATTTTTCTTTTATTTAATGAAGAGTTAAAATAGTTAAAATCAATGTTTAATAAATAAAACATTTTTAATATCGGGTTATACATAAGATAGATTCGACTATATATATTCATTATAAGGAAAAAATATTTCTCATAAAATGGTATTTTAATTATAATTTTTAGACATTAAATAATTTAATTTATTTATGACACAATGGTGAGGCAGTAATTATTTAATTAATAAAATATTAAAATAATTGATATTATAAATAAAAAAATAAATTTAAGATGAGTCTTTTTTTGACATACACTAATTTTCAAGGTAACTATAACATATTAGGGTTGTTTAGATGAATTTCTTTTGAAGTAATAATGCTTTTATAAATTTAGAGAAAACAAAATACCAAATAGTGTCAAAATTGACCAAAAAGAGTATTTAAAACAAATATTATATTATTAATTGATATAATGGTACTAAAAATATAAGGTTCCTCAAAAAGGCTTATATAATAATATATACGACATTAATGGACCAATTGGGGTTTGATTGGCAGTTTATAGTATGTTTATTAACTACATTGTGTAATAATACAGGAAGACACGGTAAAAGTTAAATTATTTAACATAGAGATAAATATAAATGATAATGATAAAATGTTAACCTATACATGTATAAAACATGTTTGTTGAGATTATTTAGACTCATACCCACCCTATACTAAAAAAGTCACTTTAGAGCCATTATTAACCAAATATGAATTTATTATAAAATACTATTTTATGTTTTTCCTATAATGCCCCTCACCCCTCTTATAAAAGGGCACCTCCTCCCAATCCTATTAAAACAAATTTGAGCCTTAACACTACACTAAACCCAGCCCATTTCAATTATCAAATTTCATAGAAACCTACTAGATGTCCTGGTATTTTTCATAGACCATCTTTAGTGCCATTCAAGGAGGTTAAGAGGAGGCGCATCGAATAAGAGGTAATCTCTTTTACCGATTATTTCATGTTTCTTTTTTCTTCTACTTCCTCTTCTTTAAGTGTTTCATTATAAATTAATTAAATATGTATAAATAATATACTCATATGTTATTATAAATATTAAACAACCCTATTTCACCATCTATCCATCCTACGGAAAATGAAATCATTGCGCATGTGTACGTACGGAATATCGTCTCCACACCGTGGTGTAATCCATTTTTCCTCCACCACCTTACATGGATGGGTATAATGGTGTAAAGAATAAATATATATGGTTATTATAACATCATACTGATTTTGAGATATTATATCATCCACTCCAATTCCATTCAATAATTATGTGAACGATATCATCGCTCGTGCGTACATACATTTTACCGTCTCCATGACGTGATAAGATTCATTCTCCATATTAACCATTGAAGAATGATTATAAAGTATATATAATGAATAATAATGATATATATGACATAATAATGATATTTTATTTATATATATATATATATTTCATCTACTTACATCCATTCAATTCAATATGTAATGAAAAACAACGTTTATGCGTACGTACGACCTACCGTCTCCATGAACGGTGTGCTTCATTTCGTTTATCTATCTATTATATATATATACTGAATATATATGATATATAAATCCTTTTTTACCTTCTATAAGTAAGTAAATCATGATATAAGTAATAATAATATCAATAACAACAAGTCAAAATAGGTGTGATAAATGAAACTATTTTACCCAAAATGCTTCTTTAATATGGAATTGACAAAAGAAAGGGTAATATAAAGTCATAAGTGAATCATATATGATATCTTAAATATTATTATGGTTCTTTTAAAAGTTAAAAATATGGATAAAACCATTATACAGGAGTTTTGGACACGTTCCGAAGAAATTGGACCTAAGGTGCGAGATAATTTTTCAATCTCATTTTTATCCGAGATTACTTGTACGTAAGTTTTTACTGGGGTTATATTTTTCATCCATGGTTTTCATAATGTTTTAATATTATTCCATGTATTCTTAAAGTCATGTTTACCTCTCTTTGACTTTTACTTTGTGTTATGGAAGGAATCAATCTTTTATTTACCATACATGGTACTTGTTGACTTTTCCGTTAAAAGTATGTGGAGAATGTTTTTTTAAATTATATGGCATGAATGGATTTTTAAGGTTTTATAATGCCTTATTTTCATCAAGCGTACTCTTCATGGTTTCATTACTATTTTAAACCAAATCCTTTTATTTTAAAATTGATTGGCATTTTGAGAAAAGAAAATGATTGTGAATAAGAAAGGATATTTTACTGAATAATTTATTTCAAGTGTTTTATCAAAACCATTTTCCATCTAAGATGACATAATTTCAAATGTTTATTTTTCAATTATAATGTGTATATGATTTACATGGTTTCAGTTTTATTATGATGAAATGATATCCATTTTTTTAAATATATTATGATATGATGGGATGATGTTTATAAAACCCATTTTATTTATTGGGATATGATGAATAATTAATGTTTATATTGTGGCACACGTAAGAGTGATATAATTATTAGATGGGTGGGACCAATATCTCCCTCCAATGCATTGGGTAAATATTTATATCTCATTAAATAGACATGGATGGAACGCCAAGTTAATCCAGTTAAGTGATACATGACTGGAATGAGGAGTGAAATCGATTCAGTAAGGGGCTTTGTCCACTATGATGGTCTTGGAAGAAATGCCTTGGATACTATGGAAATCATAACATGTGCTTAATGGTTTCAATTATTACATGTTTTATTCCCATGCTATTTTATAATGGTAAATGTTCCTTTTTGATCTATTTTTTAAGAATTACCAATATTTATGTCAGTACTGATGATTTTAATGTTTTATGTTCATGTTCTTACATTCAAATGTTAAGGGTTTGTTTTATGTTCTCCATGTTTACCCTTAATGAGAATTTGTGGTCACCCTTTTTATGTATTCTTTTCCCCAGGATATAAAGAAAATTTTAGGTAATAAAAGAAAAGGGGAAGATGTCTATGTGAGATGATGAAGAACTTTCACCATGATTAGAATATTTTGTTCTAAGTATCCAAAGACACTAAACTAATACGATCTTTTGGTGTCTGTTTTTGTAATGTATTATGTATTCCGCAAAAGTAATGTAATGTCTATATACATAAAATATGGGTCTCTACAATAATCCTATTATAAAATGAGTCTAATAAATTAAATTGGTTTAATATAGGTATTATGTATCCATTTTTACTTGAAAATATGCTTAACTTTAAAAATAATTATTTTAATAAAAAGTCAATTTTAAACAATAACAAAGTTTTTTTTAACTATTCATCAAAAAATTTAATTTTAAAAAAATACAAAAAATTCACCCTAATCTAATTTTCATATTCTGGATCCAAATATGAATTTCATTTTAAAAAATAATATTTATAGAATTTCAAATGTGGGTATAACTATTCATAACTTCTTTTTCAATAGCTATTTTTCTTTTGTCGTGGTGAGCTAGAACTCAATGGTGCGTACAACATAAGCTGTTGTATTTTATAAAGAGTAATGTAACATGGAATATAGGGGTGTTACAGAGCCATTTTTATTGTGAAAATTGTATATAATGATAGAACAATTTAATATAACATAAGAACTATTATATGAATAACAACATCAAGGGATTATTGATCATAGTGAAAAAATTTTACAATGAAATACAACTCATTTGGTTAAAATTTTATAGTCGTATCACAAATTTCAGGAAACCGTCTTGGAACCTGAGGATGTTGTGAGGCATAGGTATCCACATCCCTTTGTATGCAATTGATGAATTTCGAGGGAAAATTCAATATAAGGGGGTAAAATTTTATAGCTTGATATTTTAATAAATATTTCTCTGTAAATAGTATAAAAAAATTAAATAGCATTCATTGTATGTAGTCCAGAATAAAAAAACCACGAGATAGTATAAATTGCCCATTATTATTTTGGAATTAAATTAGTGGGAATAAATATGAATAACTATCTTATGTAAATAAGTTCAGAATTATTTGGTAAATAGAAAATGAAAACATAAACCAATTTAATATAATGATAATATTTTTTTATACTGATAAAGTAATTCTGTCATTATAAATTAAATTTACTACAATAATTGAATTATTATAATTAAATAAATATTATATAATCAATAAAATATTTTTGAAATTCATCAAATATATTTTATATGCATGTGATAAGAATAAATATAATTGTATAAAAATAAACATAGACATTTTCAAAGGTTTAGCTTTACATCCATTTAATAGAGAACCCTTTTTAAATATAATATTTGACACTTTTTGAATTTTGATATTAAAATTTTCACTTCTTGATTGAAATAAGAATATCAAAATTTACATTGGTTATATTTCTTAGTATTTTGCTGGTATGTTTCATTATTAAAAGAAATACATAATTTTATAAAAGAAACAATAATTTCATTAAATGAATTTACAATACCATATTATGTGTTGAATTATTTAAAAGTTTTAATTAGTTCATATGAATTTAAAATATTATAATAATGGATTATGAATATTATTTTATATATGATTTTATAATAATATATTTTTATGTTTTAATAGGACATTTTTTTCAAAAAACTATTTTCAATTGAATTTGACTTTTTTTTTAAATTAAATTATGAAACTTATGTGTTTTTAATTTTGATAAATTGATTCCATAATTGGATTCTTAAGGAATAATCTTTTTAAATAGGTAACATTATTTTTTGTTAAATATTAAAATTAACCATAGTAAATTGTGTTACAATAGTAAAGGGTAAATTACTTAATTTAGGTTAAAAATAAAATTATAAATAATATAATATGGCCTTATAATTTACTGAAATATAATTGGATGATTTTAATTACCATACAAACATAAGAATCTAAATTAAGTCACTTATTGGAAACATTCCCGAGAAATTAAATTTTATAATATTTCAATCAAATAAAGTCAATCAAATGTTATTTTTATTGATTTTAGTGTCTCTTATGTGTCCTCTTGGGGAAATGAGAGTTATGAATAAATATCAAGGTAAATTCATAACTTAAAGAACATATTTTCATGATAAAAATCTATTTCTGTACATTAAGAAGACTTAGATGAGATTATGTTATTTATAATATATTTTTTCATAAAATTTTTAAAGATTTCATATTCATGATTTGAATAATATATCATTTTTCATAGCTTAATATAGTAGATAAATTTGACTATAAATATTACTCATAAATTTACAATACTTATCTTTTGTAATTTTTTTTTTTTTGTAATAAAATAATATATAAAATATTTCATAATGATGATTTAGTAATTATTTTATTAATGTAAATATGAAATATATGTTATTAAAAATATCAAAATATTTATAATTATTGATAATTAATATATAAAATTATTTTTATTGTCGACCAAGACATATCAGGGGTACAATAATATATTTTTTGGATGTTAACTTCTTATCTAAATATTTATAAAAATACAATAAACAAATATTGTCTAAATTGACACCATTAATATTTTATCAAAATAATATTTTATTATGTTATTTGAAAATAAAAAAACATATTCATGAACAGAAAATAATTAAAATATTTTCTCAAAGGTTATTAATTGTTAATTAATGGTCTTATTTTTCTCAAAAAGGTAAAATTTTAAATCTTTTAATATTGGAAAAATAGTTGCTTAGTTAAAATTAAAATTTATTTGCTAAAGGTTAATTTAAATAGTAAGGTTTAAATGAATTCCCAAAAACATAAAAAATATATTATATAATCACATTAGAAATCTATATAATCCAATATTATAATATATTATATTATTTTGTTATTTGTAATGAGATTCAATTTTTTATAAATTATGTTTTTAGAAATTCAAAAGGTGCCCCCATATCAATTATAAAAGGAAACATTCTCCACCATTTTTTATAACTCATTGATCCTTAAAGATCATACATACCCTAAAAATTTACCTCATAAAAATCCATATAAATATTATATATTTTCATTTCTTCATAAAATTCCAACTCTAGTGTTCCTAAACGAATATCTAGTGGGCCCTCATAGAAGAAGGGGAAATTTCATTTACTGACTCACTCAGGATCACTTCATCTTATATGCTATATTCCCGTATTTTTTCTATTATAAATTATTAAATCAAGTATAACCTGTATTATTATATATTTTTAGGATAATATAACTACCACATTTCATCTTCTTTTCATCCTATAAAAAACGAAATCACTACGCATGCATATGTGTGGCCTATAATTTCCACAACCCAATGCGATTTATTCTCCATGATCTCCAATAATGATTGATTATATAAATTTATAGAATATATAAGTTGAAATTTATTACCTTAATATCATTCTATAAATGAAAATACTATATTCTATATTCATAAACCATAATGTATATAATAAAAAATGGATAAAGAAAATTAAGTAGTTAATACATGAAAGAAGCATAATAATAAATGTTTTTAAAAACATTATGATATATTCATATATGAATTTATAAATATAAATATGGTTCAAGATAAGTTAATAAAATCCTTTAATACTTTATTATTGAGATTTTGATATGTCTGGTGTATCCAATACCTATGGTAATGGAAAATTTTGCAATAACATTATTAACAGAGATTGTTTATTCGTAAGTGTTTACTAGGGTATATTTTTCACCATTTCCTTATTACAAATAAATGTATTAAATAGTATTCTCGATATTATTGTATAGTTTTTAAGGTCATTTTTACGCAGATTTTATTTTTTACTATTAAATTTTAAATGGCCATTTTTTCCTTATGTGATAATTGTTTTGGATTATCTAAAAAATGTTCGAGAAGAATGTTTTCCTTCATGTTATTTGGCATGAGTAGTTTTTTGTGCCATCAGTTAGTCCTATTTACTTAAAAAATTAACATTTTATAATATATTTTTATTTTAAATGAATCGTTTTTGTTTTAAAATTGTGTGACATTTTATGTGAATACATGTTTTTAAATAAGAAAAGATATTTCACGCAAGAATTATTTTCAAGTGATATCTCCAATGTTTCATATGACTTAATTGGGATATTTTTCAACAATCTATCCCTATTATAATATTAGTGGGATTATATTAAACCCCTTTGTTTCCATTGGTTATTTTATAGTTGAATGATGTTTAAGAAGAAAATTTATTTTCAAGGGTTATTATATCATGATTGATTTATGTTTTAGTGCCACACATATGTATGTTTTTCATTATGTGATTGGTGGGACATATATATCCCTCTAGAGAATTGGGGAAGGACTTAAATATCATGAGATACAAATGAGTCGATTGGGTAATGATAACTATTAAGTAATACTAGTCTAGAATGAGGTGTATAATCAGTTTAGTAACAGATGTATAAAATAAGGATTCAACTTGGCTGTGTAAAAGGACTTTTCCTACTATGATGGTCTTGTAAGTGAGTCTTGAATAATATTAAAATTATTTTATATGCTTCTATTTATGCGACAATATCATTTCATATGAAATTATATGTTGAAGTTTGTTTTTATAAATTATTTTATTTATCTGGTGACATTATATCATTATCATTGATATGAAGTATAAAAGATACATGTATTTTTTCATATTTTCATATGCCTTATGATTATTATATTATTTATACCCCACTTACATAGAATATGAGCACACACCTTTTTTTATGTTTCACATGACATGGAGAAGTTTATTAATTAATATATATGAAAAGGGGTTTCTAGATATGAAATAATTAGCAAGAGATAAAGTAGATGTTTTATAATCTAGTTTTTTATGATTCTAAATTTTCTAAGACACTAAAGATATATATTCCTAGAATGGTATGGTTATATTGTGAAATAAATATTCTCAAATTTTTATGTAATATGTATGTTTGAAATGTATGGGAAATTATATATATTTTCACAAAATATTCAGTACAAAGATAACTTATAAAACCTCTAAATCATTAAATAAGAAATTTTTCTCATGATTCTATAATTGGATTGATCAATAAGATTTTACCATATTATAAAACATGAGAATGAAATTGAACCACCTTTTCAAAGTATCATCATATATTATAAAAACAATTCCCACTATAAGTTAATTTATCTTCATGGTTCGTGGTAAAACACTTTTGTAGTAATTGAAAACATTATTCGCATTACTTTGCCTAAAGGATCATTACTCACTTCTATGTAAATAGGGATATATGATTGGATATCCATGAAAAATTTCCTGAAGAGGTTTTTTATTATCCTACATACCTGAAAGAATATGTATCTCATTTATAGTTGTCTGTATAGGCCATTTCCCTATAATTTATATATTTTGTACATATATGGATTTAAAAATTTTTAGGAATACATAACCTAATAAGGAAACCATTTCTATATATAATCCACATTTGATAGATTGGGAATAAAAATAACCTTTATCATGGTATTTATCATATTTTATAGAATATTATCATTATCTTCCTTCCCAATAATGATATAAGAATATATTCTATATATTAAAACAAATACTAATCAATATAATCTATAATGAATACATTCGTTAGATCCATGAATACACTAAGTAATTGGTCCATTGAAATGTAATAAACATGAACTCTTAGATTTCGAACCTTGTATAGAAATTCATATTAGATATATATTCCCTTTCATCCCATAAATAATGGTATCTATACTACTGGTATATCATTAAATGAATTGATCTATTTATATTTGACCAAATAGTTCATTTATATGGGTTAGGTGATACATATTTATGTTCAATAATTCTATAGGTTCAAGAAACTGATGAAAATATGCTTCAATCCATCATTCATTTTGATGGAGGAATGGGACAACCCATGAAAATGCATAAAATTAAGGCATTGTGGTCCAATTTTTTTTACAACATTATAGTTTTACTCCTATAATTAAATTGAAACCATTATACAAAAAATAATTGACATGGGAAAGGATCCATGTTTTATTTTGATTAAAAGTTCAGAATCTCACTCTAGGTGAACTCCATGCAGTTCCCCTTGAAATACATCAGTATCATAATGTATATAGGTATGTTATCAATGTTAACCCCCTCCATTTAGAATTGATCTAGTATACAATCATTAGTAATTACCAAAATCCATATTATATAATATTAATCAATAATGATTTTATAGTTATCCTTCATTTATATATGAAATTTTTTTGATTTTTAATAAAAATGAGACTTCATCACTCGGAAATTTGATATAATATTTATCTAGTCAAAACATATAGATAACTAATATTATTTCCAACTGAAAAATGTAATAACAATTTCATCAAATATAAATTAAATTCCTAAAAATTCTAATCAAAGAAGCCTTGTAAATACTATATGTGATGATTTTGTAGCTAGGGATTTTCATTATACGTGAATACCCATTTCACAGGTTATTGATATTACATTGTTAGAAAAATCATTTCATATAAAGAAATACGATGAACTAGAATCAAATTCGGTGATATTATATCTTTGAAATATATTTAGTGTGCCACACATCATACCAATAAAATTATATAATTTAAAAGTATAGATCATGTATACCACTCCTAGTTACATTTTAAAAAGGTTTTTAGAGCTAGTTTTAATCACAAGATCAGGGTTTTGGGTAATTTCACATTTAATTTTTAAAATCATTTCACATAAATATGTATATTTCATATGGAAAATTAGATGGCACTTTCTTCTATTTTATGGTTTTAATTATCCTATTAACCATATTTGAAACTTTCTGGGATTGATGTCCAACTTTACTTCATTTAAAATTCTTCTCTAATCCCTTTTTGAAATTACTAACGATTTTCATCCATATTTATCTTTTTGTAGGAAATATAGTTTTCTTCTCTCTATGTGTTCTATCATTTATCCTTAAATGACACTTCACATTCTATTTCTTTTATCCAAAATATTAAGATGTTTTTGTTTTCATGTCAACCTTAAGTAGAAATCAAATAATATATTCATGGAATATAATATGTCAGATGGTCATCTCCCATTTAATAATTTTATTTAATTTAGTAAAGAATTTATTTATTTCAATATCATATGTGAAATAAAATTAGTGGAATACCAAGTTTTTATTTTGAAAAAAAATTATGATTGAATATACTGATTCTCTTTTTTAATCAATTACATGAGTTATCACTTCACCTTTATATTAAGAGTTCGTGAAAAATACTTAGTGAATAATATCTTTTTAAAATCATTCCATTCCATAGATTCTACAACATTATTTTCCATTGTTTTCTTAATGAGACTCTACCACTGGTAATAATAGCCTTATAAATGATAAATTACATGAACAAGTTTCTCATTGTGTCAATGCTAGAGAGTGAAAAATATATTTTCCATTGAATTAACCCACTAATCAGAAAATATATGATTAAAATACCCCCAAAATTAGGTTTAAAATTTCCCCATAATTTAATCGATAGAATATTTCTCCCACTGTTGATTATTTGGGAGATCAATATGATATTATTTTTTCCCCATATCATTAATTATTTGGGAGATAGTTTCCTTGATATTTATTATTAAATCCCAAAACCCTTTAAGTTATTATGGGGAAGGTATCAAAAATTTTCATTTCTCACATTATTAATAAACATAATTTTAGATCTACCTATTATATTCAATAATGTAAAACTAATAATGAATAAATATAAATAAATTAACATACATAAAATGAAAATGAAAAAAATAAAAGATAATTTTTAGAAATTACATGAATATATTAACTTATGAATATATATGTTTACATAAATGTAATACATTAATTTTTATCTTATTATACAAGTTATATGTATATATATATTCAATTCCTTTTTATTGGTTCAATAAAATAATGCGACTAACCAATGAATTTCAACTCGAGTGCTAGACCAGGTGTCCAGTAAAGGCCCATTCACCGTGAAGTAGAATGATTTATAAGATATAATTGGCCAACTATATTCGAGGTTGTCACCCCTTGATAAATCTATGATAAAAGTAGATTGAAAATATTTATATAGAAAATAATTTCTGTCAAATAAAACAACATATTTTGAATGACCTCAAAACATCATGATGTTATACTTAACTTTTTCTCATCCCTTAGACTTTTCTCTATATTATTCACTGAATTGTTCGAAATTGATATTCACAAATAAATAAAATATTATCTAAAATAATTAAACATCCCTCTAATATATACATTGGGGGCCCACGAAAACATAAGTTCAATAATAATTTAATCTCATGTTTTAAATAATACATCATACATCCGCCCTATAATCTAATGACTGAAAGGACAGTTTTCATGGAAATTATGTACATAAACAAATTATTTTTTAACACCTAGAATAGTTATTCATAAATTTTCCCCTCAATACCCATTACATGAAATATCACATGATATAATCATATTAATAACTTAAGGTAATATATATATATATAATAATTGTTTGAGTAGAAATTCTAAATTATTTAAATAACATTACATAATTTATTAGATATTATTAATGCCAATAATACGAGGAAAATTTAAATATATAATTATTGAATCATAAAATCATTTATGAAATTTAAAAAAAATTAGCCATGTAATATCATAACAATTTCATTTATGAAACATTAAATATAAATCATATAACTTCTAAACATTATATAAATTGTTGGATACATGAAAAGATATAGTCAAGAAAACATGGTATTTAAATGAAATAAAATTCATCATGATACCATGAATTAATTGATAAACAACATATAAGTGATTAATGATATTATAAAAATGAAAATGTGGAATTTTTAATAAACATATTAATACCTTAGAGGGGAACCCCGTTATTCCCACGTCTATTTAAAACCCCCTTATTTCCACACGTGAAAATTTGAGAAATAATTTTTTTCCATTAATTTTTAAAAACCCCAATTATGTCTACATAAAGCTATCTCATGAGATATAATCATTTAAAATTGTATTATAGGTAAACATCTAACACCACCAATTATTTCCCATACAAATGATTACAACAAAATAATGATCATCATTATAATTTAGATTTCCCATTGAAAAGGAATCCATTCCTTAAATATATCACATAACATAAATATAAAGAACCATTGGATATAAAAATATCATTATCCAAAAATGATTCATAACATTATAATATTTAAAAAATCAATTCATGAGATATGAATTATTTGAAGATAATGAGAACCAAATCATGAAAACATTTTCTAAAAACATTTCGCATTCGTCATTAAATAATTCGTAGTTAGGAATATATTTTGTAAAATTATTATTTGTTAGATAAATGAAAATAATATCATACATGAAATTTATTTTAGATTAAAAAATCAATTTACTAGGAAATATGGAATTTAAACCCATAAAAAATATTAACTAGGAACAAAATGATCGATGTTAATTTTTATAACTCAATAATAGTATTTTTAGTACCAAGCCACTTACTATTACAATTGATTTCTACGTAATTATTTATCCTCTTAACATCTTGGATAATCCACATTTATAAGGTGTTTAAACATATCTGGTGTGGTCATTTTAGAAGAACCTAACACCATATCATTGATAAGAGTTTATAGAAAAGTATTTTGAAGATAGTTGGATGAACATTAGGGTCATTGGAGTGAGGGGAATTGAGGGGAGGAGTTTATATTTTATATGTTAAAGGGAGAATAATGTTCATTAATAAAAAACTATATAATATTGCGAAGTAATTCTAAATAAAGCTGATTAATATTTTTATAAATAATATGTTGGAGGGATGATTTGGTCATTATAAAATTCCCATATAAAAATTAAAAAATGTAAAACATTTTATTCCCTTTACCACTATGGTTAATCAAATTTTATATTATAGTTTTCAATATATATAAAAAATTTTACAAATCTAATTTATCATATAATCCTAAAAACTAAAATTTCCGAAATGTTATAATTTATAACAACTTATTTAAAAAATAATATCCAATTTACTAAATAATAATCATATGTTTATACGAAATTTATTTAATAAAAAATTATAAAATATATTTTTATTGAAAAATCTTATTTTCTAGAAAATTGATTTTAGAATAAGGTATAACGATCAACGATGTAGATTTAAATTAAAAAAACTAATAAAAATTATTAATTTAATTTTAGTTTTATAATATAAAAAATATAAAACATTGCTTTTTCTTAGTATAAATAATTCTCAAAATATCAATAAATAGAAATTTTCATTTTCACGATACATAATTTTTATAAAATCCAAAGAATCAGTTTTGAAATTAAAAATTAAAAATTAAAAAAATCATAAATTATAATATATTTTTTAGCAATAAATTGTTTCAAAAACATTCAAATATATTCATATTATAATTGAATTTCATAGGAGTGAAAAAATTTAAAAAATTGGGATTTTTAATAATCATCTAAAAATTAAATGTTTCGAAAAAACAACAAAATTTATCTTATGCCAATAGAACTATTCTTAATCCAAAAAATATTTTAATTGATTCAAATTAAATTCCTAAAATTTATCAATTTAGCCTTAAAATAATATTATTAAATATCTCGAAGTGGGAGTTTTATATGAAATCATGTTTTGGAATGTTATATATTCCTTTTTAATTATTTTTTATTGTTAATATATAAAAAATTTAAGATAAACATTTTATAAAATTAATTTTAATCGTAAAAACATATTTTCTTTTATGATTATTTATAGTAATTATTCTAATATTTCATGTGAATTTTTATTTTATTTAATTATTTAATTATTATTTTTTTCATTATATATAATTTATAATATCATTAATATTTTTTATACCTTTTGATTTTTGTGATACCTTAAAAGGGACTATATTTTATTGGTTTTAGGATTGAGTATCATGAAATTAAAAAAATACTATTTAAATAATGATGGAAAACTCACATCTTTGCAATTTTGATTCCTCGTGAATCAATTTTCACTCGATACTAGTATTTCCAATGTACTGTTATAGTTAAAAAAATTGTAATGAAGAAATGTTTTGAAGTTACAACTAATGTGGGCATTTATAAATGTCAATGGAATATCATACATGAACTATTATATATATATATATAAAATAAATTTTGACTTCTAATAATTTTGGAATGCTACAAAGTAAATGAATAAAGGTTTTTTTATAAAACTATGAGAATCCCATAATGATGCATTTAAATTTTCATAAAATACATTTTATGGATACATATGATCCATATTATTACTAAATAATATTCATTTCATAAATAAATAAAATTAATTTTATGATTATTTTTTCCTTACTGCAAAAGAGTCATGAGATCTTGAAAACTCAAAAGGTTGAATCAATATAGATGATGTTCTAAGTGCTTGTAATCAATGATTAAATATGAAGATTAATCAAATGATCATGTTTCAATCTGATATCAAATATGATTGAGTTCTAAAACACGAGAAGTCAATATTGATATAAAATATTAATTAATGATAGTTCTTTCATTTAAGTCAATTTTTTCTCTCTACAATCATTCCATATCCAATGAATTTCACAACTATCGATATTAACATGAAATTTATTAAAAATATAGGATTTTATTGAGAATATTATTATATAATTTTATATAATATCGTGAAGGAAACATCATTGTCCTAATATGGATTTTAATACCATGACAAAGATTAGTTGAGTCCTAATAAATGTCAGACATCACTTACTTCATAAAGTCATGGAGTTTATAAAATCAAAATATTGTTGTAATATTCATGTTAAATCTATTAATATAAATATGACATGATATGAAGTAAAATAATTTTGAATGATGAGTAAATTTATAATAATATATATCTAGAAAAACCTATATAATAATGAAAATAAAATTTGTATTTTTTTCCTTTTAAGATCATCTTTATAATAATTCAATTGAAATATAACTCTATTAACTAGAATATGTGCATCTAGGATTCTTTATAGTAAGTATTTGAAAATATTATATCATGGAAGAAGGACTAAGATAGAAATATTGATGAGTACTTTAATAGAAACATTACTTCTGTGTCAAGACTCTTGAGTGATTGATGATTCAATATGACTGAAAATAATCTTAAAATGAGTAAAAGAACAATTTTATCCAGTATATAATCATAATTATCATAAAAACATGGATAAAGACTCGTTAATTTGAATAAAATAGGACCCTTGATTCACTAATGGGAATAGTATAAATGATATCATTATTTAGTGGGTGACTGAATACTATGTGGTGTAGCATAATGAACTATTACATTACTTTATATAGTGCATAAGGGGATGTTTATGACACATTCCCATAGGGAATATGGATGACACATTCCCAACAATTTAATGTTATTTCTACAATACTAAAAATTAAAAAATCATAGTGAGAAAAAACTATATGTATTAATACAAGTTGAACATGGAAATCAGTAATCCCTCACATCAATATTGAAAGTCTTAAAATTTCAACTTTGTTGTTAATATTTTATATTTTTAAATTTCAATAATATGTAATGATTGGGTGAATATTATTATATTCACATCTCTTAATTGGGAATATGTTTAGTTATTGAGAGTAGTAAAAAAAAATAGTGACACTCAATTAATGATGGCTACACTAATTCACCCACTAACCATTGGTGTCCCTACACAACCCACAAGGTAATTTCAGTAGTATCAGAGCTGACCAGTTATACCTTTAGTTGGATATATATTTTTATTTATTTTTTTAGCAGAAAAAAATAATTAATAATTTTTTTAGATATATTACATTTCTTATATGTTAAAAAATAATGTTCCATATTCTAATGGTATCTTATATTACTCATTAAAATCAATAGGAGAAAAAAAATAAAAATGTGGAAAAGGAAAAAATTAAATTTAAATGAAAAGATGGATTAACAACATAATGGATAAAATAATAGTTGGATTATTTAATATATCAAATCATTAAGTGTCCCTTTTGAATATTCTTTCTCAACTAATGAAGAATATGAGGTTTGTGAGTGTATAAAAATAGTTTAAGACGTATATTCTAAATTTTATTAAACATAAAAAATAAATCATCAGAAGTAATCAAATATACACTTGGTTTTACCAATAACATCATAATATTTCTTCACAACAAGTAATTTAAATTCAAGAAATGGGAAACAATCCATTTAAAATTTTGATAAAGTGAATTTTATGATATAAATCATCATTGTCAATGAAAAATAAATAATACATTAAAATATAAATGTTTCAATTTTTTATAAAAAGTTAAAATATAAATTTGTGAGTAGGTGGTAACTAAAATAATATTTGAAAAATATATCAATAAATATTAAAATAATCCACAACCTAAATACTTTTTAACTATTAAATATTAGATATTAAAGTAAAAAATATTAATAAAAGTTCTTGTAAATAAATTATAAAAATCAATTAAAATTCAGAAATTAAAAAATAAAAATTTGAATAATAGATTAAAATAATATTTAATATATATATAGGAATAAAATAACTCCATTAGGTATGAGTAAACTCAACATGAGGAAAAAATCTTAAATATTGAACCAACATAAGTTCAAACATCCCAAATAATTTTATACCAAACCAATAACACACACATATATATATATTGAGATTCATACCTCTAATATGACTTTTATTAGAGAAAACATGAGCTCTAATTCAACCCTAGGTTAGCCTATTAAATCTCTTATTGAAAGGGTCCCCCTATCTTGAAATAAAATATATCTTATAGATGTTAGTTCATAGATAGTGTAGTATTAATGAAAAGATATTAGGATTGGTTGAAAATTAAAATTTCTAAGAATCCAACTGCCATATCAATAATGGATAGGGGAATATATAAAATTATTATTAAACAAAATGAGCTACATAAGTTTGGGTAAATAAAAAATGATAAAATACTATTGATTATGAAAAATATTTATATAGTGAAATAAAAAATTATAACAACGTTTTTATCATTTATACAATTTTTGTAGGTTCTATAATTGGGTATTGGTTTTTTAGAATACTAGTTAAACAACTAAAACTCAATAATGGTCTATATTTGTAGGGAGTAATATTGATATTATACAATATAAATAGATTATTTACATCTCAGCTACTATTATGTTTGACATTTCATGAAATTATCATTGAATTAATATTAATTTGTCCTAAAAAAATTTCTTATTCCATTATAAAATTGCAAGGTATGAATTTAAAATATATAAATATTCAATAAAATATAAATTTATGTATAAAAATGAGATATCATTGGTAGTAAAAATTATTAAAATCATAATATAATATATTGTCATGATTGTTTCAATGAAATAAAATAGATTTATACTTCGTTTACAAAAATATAGATAACATTTTTCAAATTAAACCATGGAAAATATATAATTTTGGCACACCAAACAAATACATCAACATTTTGGTGATAAATATAAAACACCATATAATCATGTAGGAAATACATGGATGTATGTATTAACAGATTAATGTTAGACTATATTGTATGCATGTTCATAGAAAACAGAATATGGGATAGTTTGGTAAATAACATAGCTAAGAATAGAAATTGAAATTCTAATCTGACTAAATCAACTCATGAAAATTGTTAGATTATATTACCAATTTATTTAGATAATGAAAAAAAGTTGAAGAAGAAATGGAATAAATAAAAAAAATGATGAAATCCTATATAAATAATCACATCTTTAGATAGGTATCTATCCAATAATAACATATGAAATTTATAAGTATTTCATAGTTTATGGAACACTTCTTTGTAGCAAACCATCCCAAAAAATAATAGAGAAAGATTCTACTTCCATTAAATTTTCATGATTACATGTAAATGAAGGTCGATGGAGATATTAGATTAGTTTTAGTTTAAAAAAATACATATAAATGAGTTTTTTAATAAAAATAAATACACTAATTAAATAATATTTTTTCTATAATAAAATTATTCCCCTGTATAATTTCATAGAATATCATTCATAGTACACTTATTTGATTCTTTTGGAATGGAAATAAAATAATAGTTATCATAAATGGAAGGTTAGGGTTAGGTATAACGAAAAAATAAAGAATCAATTAGAATAATTTATATTGTATGTTAACAACTGAGCATGCATTATATTTAGTCAATAAACCAAGAAGGATGTTCATAAATAAAATGGAATGGAATATAACTAAATACACATTCTTTATAATCAAAAAAATTAAGTGGATAAAATATTTATTCAGGTAATAATTTAAAGCACTTGAAACCCAAATAACATGATAAGGAAAAATAAATATGGATAAACATATAACTAAAATAGAAGACACCAAATTAATTTATTGATAATTGAATCTATCTATAGATAATTTCAAACCAAAAAAATCTAGCGGATAATAACAATAGAATATATATGAAGTAAATTATTAATTATTAAATTCCTTGTATCCTAGGTTCATATAACATTAATTGTCGAGACCTTTCATAAGGTGGTATATAAAACTATTTCCATGACCTTTCACTAGACAGTTTTGATCAATCTTATTCATAAGATTGATGGGGTTTTCCCTACTTATTTCATATTATGAGGCCACTGATGCATATAGTGGCTTAATTTGAATAGTCCCTAACACGTTTTGTAATTTTCCCAGGATTTCCTCACATTACAAGTAATCAATTTAATTCTTGAAAAATGTGCCCCATCAAAAACAGTATTTATTAAAATATATAGATTTTTAAATAATTCCCTGGATAATAAAATAGTCTTTCAAATTAAAAAATTTATGTAAAACTAGTATATGTTTCAGGAAATTATCATATCCTTGATCAATACTATGGATTTTTTGGGTAAATTTAATGATCAAAAATCATAGAAATGTGAATTTTTTAAGGAGACTAAAAAATTAATTCATGAAATTGAATACCAATATTATCCTGGGATAAATCATTCAAAAAAAATCATGTGGAAGAATAAGTATGGTATCAATAAAACATAACCCAAGTTGACAATAAAAGGGTTGTTGTAATTGATAAATGTAAATATTATAAAAATATATTTTAAATTTGATCTTTACGAAAATATCATTTTTCATTTCCAAAAAAAAATTTATTCTATTACAATGAAAATAATTTTTTTAATACTATTTTTAAATAATAACCTTTAAATTGAAGATTCAATGAACTAATGGTGGTTAATTATATATATTGTGTATTAGGTAAAATAAAAATTCCATTTTTCAAGGTAAAAAAGGCTAAAAAGGTGATCTATTCAGAATGAGATGAAAGAATCCTTTGAAAACATTATTGAAAGGAATAACTTGTAAAAAACGGAAAAAATATTTTTTAAAAGGATAAAAAAATTTGAATTTTTTTAGATCATTGTGTTTTTAGAAAAAATTGGTTCTATGGATAAAAGATAGAAATAAAGACGTGTTTTCCTAAAAATATACTTTAAAATGCATTAGTACCAAAAAGAGGGGAAATTGAATAATTACATGAAAAATATTTGGAATAACCAAATGATATGAAAATAAAATATATTATTGAACAATGATCATAAAATTTCCTTTGATGTAATTTTAAGAATAAGCAATTTGATTAGAATGAGATTATAAAACAAACCCATCTAATGATCATAACATTACAGTTAGAATTGATAAATTAATTAATTGTGTGTTTCAATATTAAATCCATATATAAGATGTGGAAATAAAAAAGAGGTATAAAGTGTAATTATAAAAATTATCATATAATATTTATGGAAATTATGAAGTAATATTTCCAAAAGAATATGTAATTGAGTTATTAAATTTATTTACCACATTGTATCTTTAAGTTCAAATACCCTTAGATAATCTAATTCACGTTAAAACACAAAATACCAAGACTATGGAATTATTAATGATATTAAATTTCAATGTTTTAGTTTTTAAATCATATTTATGAAATTATGTTCACCATGATAAAGATTGCCTCGATGAATGGAAAATGATATAATGTCCATTACTATGAATTTTATTTTGGGTGAAATTATTTTAACATCATGTTTAATAGGTTTAAGAATGTTATTTACATTTAAAGGAACAATAATAATATTTATAATATCATATATTAAATTATTGTAATATATTAGTAACTATTTGTTAACAATCCTTCATTATTTTCGCTATTTCGGGGGTTAATTGCCTTGTTTTTTAGTGTGTTTTTGATTTTTTTCTAACGTAGAACCAGATTTCATCATCTCTATAATATAATACGTGACTTAATTATCATATAAATTCAATAATTTTTTTTTTGTAATCAATAATATTTTTATATAGTAAATGAAATGCATCATTCATGGATATGGTTTGTTATACATACTTCAGAATAGTACATTCTTATTTTTTTCAAATTTAAATGATTGAAAAGTAAATGTAATATATATATATTATAATTAAATTTTTCCATTCATGTAAAATTAGAAATATATTTTTTTCAAGACCTTTATCAATACATTCCATTTAATGTGTTGATGAATAAATCACTTTTAGGAGGCGGTAGTCCACACGTCCACAAATGATGTTATCATTTTCCCACAAAATGGAATACATGAAGGAATGGTTATATAATAAGTTAAAGTAACAAAAAATCATTATAAATACTATATATATCATATATAAACCATAAATCTAATATTATTTCTAACAATGAATTGTGTTTATTGGAAGAATGAACGATATCGATTCCTGAGGCTTAAATCCCTTGTATAAGGGAATACTGATTGTGTATAACATTTGATGGATGTGAATGAGTGTTTAGGATTAACTAATAGTATAAATAATCATTTTATATTTAATATATTGAAGATATTATATAATAACTATATAAAAATAGCTGATGTGGTGGAGAATTAAATGGAACAAAAAGTGATAATTTATTAGTGTTACCTCTTATTTCCGTAACTAATTCTTACATATACCAAAATGCATACTCAGTATTATTTCTTAAAACATTGATGCTTATATGATCAGGAGACTGAGTTAGGGAAATTTTTTTGTCATTTTTTTTTGATCCAAAGGGATTGAGAGATGTTAATAAGTTCTATGGGTGAGTTCTTTTTTATTTTGGAGGAGTGTCATTCTTGTAAATTTTGAAATGAGGGAATTTCATCCATGTTTTTTCCAAGTCATTTTTCTCAAATAAAGGAAAATATTATATAAATGGTTGATATTATATATATATATATATATTAACAAATTAGGTTTGGGACATGTTTCTAGATCAATTTTTCTCTTAATTGTAAGGCTTGGTCCCCTGTTAAGCTAACTTTTACCTTAATATTTAAAATTACTTTTAATTACATTAACCAAATATTTTTTTTTAAAAAATAAAATTAATTTATTTAAAATATTAAATTTGTATTACTACAAATATTTAATACATTTTTCTATATTCTAATCATATAAGTGATAGAAAATAAATTAAAATAAATCCCACAAATTGGACGACATAACAAGTTTTTAATGTAAAAATATTAAAATTTTAGGAATGTTTTTTATTGAATTTTAAAGTAAAATTGAATAAAATGAACTAAATTTAATCAGTAAATGTATAACATAATAAATTAATTTCTAAAAAAAATTTAAAATTTAATTTATCACTATATATTATTTCCATGAAAATGTCATTTTCAATTAAAATTCAATATTTTTCAGTATACCTTAAAAACGAAACATCTCTAAAAATTATAAAAAATTCAACCTAACATAATTTCAATGTTATTATTTTAAAAATTACTAATTTATTTACTGATGAAATTTATTTAATATTGAAAATATTTGTTTTCAATACAAGCACCATTTAATGGAGGAAAAATTGCCTTTGTTAAAAAATAAAATTTTAGAGCATAAAACAAGATTTATTATTATAAAATTTTTATAAAACACATTGAATTAATATAAGAAAATTATAAAATAATATATATATATATATATATATTTCAAAAATATCATTCTCTAATATTAATTAATTAACTTTATTATTATAAAATAACTGTGTTTAATGATAATTTTTTAAAACATCTACCGTTATTTCCATTTGGTACATAAATTCATTTATAATTATTTAGTAACAAATACCATAAAAAAAATGTATTTATAATTAAAATAATCTTATTAATAACTGAAAATTTATTGGCTATGTTATATATTATTATATTAAATAATCATATCTTAAAAATATATTTTGAATCTGTAAAACTCAGTCTTTCATATAACGAAACCTAAGGAAAAATGTCATTTCTACAAGTTACACAAGATGACTCAGGGTTTTTTGCATTAAATTATATAGTTTACATTTATTTAAAATCGTAATTGTATCTTGACGTCTCAATATGTGATATTACATTCTATACAAGGTGTTTCATTTCATACAAGGTAATAAATACAATGTTCTTACTCAAGATTTATGGGGTTTAACATTCTCCACACATAAAATTAATTGTGTCCTAGAAATTTAAAATCAACCTAAAAAACATAGGGTTTTCTATTTTAAAATTACTTTTTTAAATCACTCATCAGGATATTATTTAAAAAAATATCCCTGAAATAATATAGAACATGTTATACAATGTTCATAAGGAATAACACATAACAAGGCCTCTAAATACAATAACTTTAGTGGAATGTGAAATTATGGTCTTGGAAAAAAATAATAAATAATTATAGAGTTTGATTGAGTTCATTGATCAAGAAAATTTTAATATAAATTTAAAATTCTTGGACTCAAATAAAAATATATTTTATGATTTAAAATACTATCAGTTCAAAAAAAATAAGGTAATGTGGGAACATTATTTGTATTTTTTTCGAAATGTTGGGTAATTAATTTAACACCTATAAATATAATTAAATATATATACTAGCATATTTCTATTTTAAACACAATTTTTATCTTTTTTGTGCCTTAAACAATTTTTAATTCATCAATTACTTCAATAAATATATGTCCAGGAATTATCTTTGAGGCCCGAATATCAAAAATACACATATAAAGGATCATAAAGACCATAAAAAGTGATACTTCTTTCCATTACTCTCTATCTATTCATGAAATCAAATAATTTATGTAAATTAATTTATAAACCTAAAAATTTTAAATAGATGTTAAGCATTAATATTTATTCATCATATTGTTTAACTAGAATTAATTTTACATTAGCAAGGAATTTTCATAGGTTAGTGATTGGTGTCAAAACCATATCATCCTTCAATCATTCGTTTAGGACTCATATATTTTTTAAGTATGATGGGTTGTCAAAATGAAAATAGGCTTCCTTTTTTTATGAACTATATTAATATAATTTCAAAAATAAATATGATGTACAACATTTAAATAAGAAAAATAAATAAATGTAATTTTTTCTATGGTTTTCAATACAACCTCAAAACAATAATACATCATCCATTTCATCCAGATCGGTCCTTACTTAGCCTAGAGTGTATCATATAGTAGAGTTCATTAACATGGGTGCTTTACAGGTTCCCTAAAATGATAGAAGTGATCTATAAATGGATACCTTGAATGTTATAAATTTCCATCCATCATACAATTCATTTTTCCAAAAAAACTCATTTCTGTATTCCCTTATTTTCCACACATATTGAATTTTCTGATTACATTGAGAAACACTCATGTGTGTCTCCTTCCACTTTTATTACGTGACAGAAGTCAAAACCATTTTCCTCCATGGTTTTAGAAAACTCTACCCTTATCTTCTTCACTGAGTTTGGAAGTTTATAAGGTATAATTTTTTATTTATATTTTGGGAATACTAATATAGAATAGAAATCATATATTGCACTCCTACCATCATCAAATTTGGTTTCACACATTAACGACATTTTCCTTAATTTTCAATGACAACATGACTCCTTCACCTTCCAGCCACTTAATAAATCCAAATAAATAGTGTTAGTATAAATATATATATTGTTAAAAATGTGTAATCACTTGATGGATAATTAAATTATTACGTCTTATTTTCATTCAAAAATTCATTATGATTAACCTAGGATATTTATTTTCATCGTATATTCAAAACCTTCATAATGGTTTATAATGAAAATTTAAATTATCCCAAGTATAACCCTCAAGAGTGTAAATCCAAGTGTGCAATCAAGAAAATTGTCTTATATCATGTTACACTTGAGTTAGACCTAACATACATTTTTATGATTTTACCCATAGGTATTTTATTTCAAAACCATATCCACATGTAATATTTATACAAGGATTTATTTCATAGAATACCCACATAATATCATCCTAATATAAAATAAAGTATATTCAAATATACATTTCTGAAATTTCTGTAGTATAGTTATCTTCTTTAACCTTTTTTTCAGAAATCATATCCTCAAGGTTTCTACTAACCATAATTTAATACCAAAAGTAGTGACCCAACTCTAGATAGCCTAGAGATGATGTATACATCAACTAAATTGGAATGATTACATGGAAATATAGAACAAATGACCCTTTTAATTAGTAGTATTGGTAATCTATATATACATGAGTTTTTTATTTGAAATAAATACACTAATTAGAACATATTGTTTTTCAATATTAACTTTTTTTACATATAATATCTTTCTATATCATTCCTAGTACACTTTTTGGAAGCCTAGTGAATGGAAAAATACACGGTTTAGCTCATGTAATGTGTACAGGTTAGGTATAGTAATAGACACAGTGAATCAATTTGAATAATCAAAATGGAAAAAGTAATAGTTGAACACTCATGACATATTATCAATATACTAATAAAGAAGTTAATAAAAAATATTTAATGGTTTATAAATGAACACACATTACATATAATCAACAAACTCAGTGGGAAGAAAATATTTAAATCTAATGAGTATAAACACATTCCATTCTTATAACAAGATAATACATAATTTTTATGGAGGGAAAATTAACTAAAATGAGATCTATTTTATCAATGAACACTGAATTAAATCCATCACTTGATAATGTCAAATAAAAATTATAATGTAAAATTATAAATAAATATAAATGGTGGTGGTGCATAATTATTGGATTCCATTTTCCCTAGGTATATTGTACCTTTGCCATCAAGATATTTTTAAAGATGGTTTATCATACTATAGTCCAAACCATTCATAAAATAATTTTGAACATTCATTATTACAACCTCAAAAGGATTGTTCTCAAATAATTTCATCTCATAAGACTACAAATGAATTGAGAGGATCACTTCAAAAAGTCCCCAACATGTGTTATACCTTTCAAAAGCAATCCGTATATATTGATCATCCAATTTTACTCATCAATAATGGGATTTATCAAATAAATGTAATGAGTAAGATTTTTAGATATGTCAATACATTCATATTTAATCAAATAACTATCAATGTAAACACTATATGTAAAAGTTGTATAAGTTTTTAGAAATATTAATATCTTTTATGAATAGTGTTTATATTTAGTGTAAATGTAGTTTGTAATGATCGTATGAAAGTAAATATTTCATGAGGAATATATAAATGAATCACAGAAGTGAATGTAAATAATAATCATGAAAAAATAAATCAAAAACCATCCTGAGTAAGAATGAGCTTCTTATTAATATATCATATACAATGTAGATTAAAAATATATAGTTTGTGTGCTGATGAATTGAAATACAGTAAAAAATATTTTAAAAACATTATTTATAAAAACATCAGTTTCATTATCGAAACTTTTTTGAAATAAATTTCATTTAAAATATCAGATAAAAAATCATCAAAAAAATTATCTTTCAAAACAATCAATGTTAAATTCCAATAAAGGACTACAAGTAATTCTATAAATGTCATACTTGGTAAAAGGAATATATTTTTTAAGTAAATGGATAAAAAAGTTCCATTTTTGGAAATAGGTAATGATATTCTATTGAAAAAATATTTGAATAAAAAATGGTTAATTATTTATATATAAATTCATTTTAGAGTGGTTGAAAACCTGTTTCAAAATTTCTATAGAAAATTGGCTTTTAGAATAAAATTATTCTACTACTAAAGAGATAAATGATGTCTGGTTTTCTTAAAAAAATTTCTAAAATATTTTGAGTACCAAAGTGTAGAAAAATTATACTATTAAATTCAAAATTTTATGAATAACCATAGGATAATAAAATTAAATTCTTATTGAAAAATTATTATACAAATTCCATTAATTTAATTTCGTGAATAAGAAATATGGATTAAAACAAGATTTAAAAATGAAACCTTAAAAATATCATGATGTTGAGGTGTGAAATGATAAATTATTTGACTAGGTGTATAAAATATAAATTAATATATAAGAATATGAAATAAATAAATAGATATTCAAATTATTTATTGAAATAATCATATTATATTAACAGTAATAAGGAAGTAATATAGCCCATGGAAAAAGAAAATAGAATATTATTTTTTATCACCCCATTGTAATTTTATGATCAAATACTCATACGTGAAATGATTATATTATAAAAAAACAATTACATGATGAATTATGAAATAAATATATTACATTCTAAAATTTCATGAAGTACACCATATATATGAAATTAGGTGCACAATGATAATTTATGCCTCAAAAAATGGAAATTGAGACGAAGTATCTTACCATGTGTTTCATTTTAGATGAATGTCATTTAACCTATAATATATTGGTTTTAATTATTTTATTAAATTATAATCTATTGATAATCGTATTTATAATATCATTCATTAACTTATTATAATAAAATAATTTCCATTTTTAAACAATCATTCATTATTTTTACTATTTTAGTTCTCAATTGCCTAATATTTTTAGTATGATTTTTCTGGTTGTTCTTCCTTCTAATATAAATATTGATTCTATTATATACATGAATTTGAACAATGAATTAATTATAATATATATTAATTATATATTATGTTATTGTAATTTAAAATATTTCGATATGGGATATGAAATTCATCATTCATAGAGACGATGGGGCTTACGTATGTATGAATGCTACTTCAATTTCATTATTTTATTTAAAAGATTGAAAAGAAAATGATAAATGTGGATATTTTAATTATTGTATCATATTTTTTCATAAATTTCACATATTTTTATTAAAATCATTATTAACACATTCCATGTCAACAATCCATGAATCACATGTCTTTGAGGAGGTGTTAGTCAACACATCCATAAGTGCTGTCATTATAATCCCAAAAAATTATATCCATGATGTTATGGCGATATAAAAAGTTACAATACAGTAATTTAATTATAAATACTATATATATCATATATAAACTATAAATACATCATTATTTCTAACCATAATAGGCGGTATCTGCAAGAACTAATTACATTAATTTGCGATGTAGTAGTTCGCCATAAACACGAATGTTGATGGTATATCCCATTTGATGCATGTGTGTGAAATTTTAGAACTAAAATCTAGAATAAAAAAATTAGAATTATTAGTTTATTATTTAATATTGATATAAAAACAATTTAAGTGGTGTATAATTAAATAAATCAAAAATTCATCATTGAATAATGTTACCTTTTATTAAGGTAAATTTTATTGGTTTATCCCAAAATAATTCCTTTATTTTCTTTAGGCAAGAAGGGAGGTTTCTAGAATGAGGTGAGACATGTTGGGATCCTATTTTTTTTAGAGGTTGGATGAGACAAAGGGATTGATATGTTTTACAAATTTTGATTGGTGAGATCATTTTTATAGATAAATAAGGATGGAATTTTTGTAAATTTTATTAAGGTGGAAATTCCACCTACATTTTACCAAACTGAAGTAGATCTAATAATAAATCTAATTTAATCCAAGGGATTTTATAGTCATCCTATTTCCCAAAAATGGTTCAGTATTGTGTCTAGGTAATTTTGGCCCATTTTGATTATGGTTTTGTCAATTTTAAATCTTAATATTACCTTAATCATTGTAATTAATTATAACTACATTCTATAATATTTTACATATTTTTTTACTATATTATATATATATATAATTTGGAATATTAAAAATATTTATTCCATTTTTTCAAATTATAATCATATAATATTAATAAATTTAATTAACATTAATCTCATAGATGTAATTTCGGAGCCCTTTGTTAATGTAAAAAATGGTGAAAATATAAAACTATTTTTATATCCAATTTCAATGTGAAATTTCTTCCATTTACCTATATTGTACTAATTGTTTTATTATTTAACTAATTATAATTTAAAAATAATTTAAAATATAATTTAACAATATAAATTATTTACCTGATCAAGTAGTTTTGAATTCAAATTTATATAATTCACTATTCATAAAAAAAATAAGACTTCTCAAAAATATAACAGAACATCACCCAAATATAATTTTTATAGACTAATTTAAAAATTGATATTTATTTTGAAATATAAAATTTATAAAATTTCAAATATTTAATTTTAAAATAGTTTATTCATTAAAAGGTTGAAAATTACTTTTTATTGAAATACAATTTTTAAATATATAACTAGATTTCTTCTTATCTTATAGATATAATATATATAATATGAATAGAAAACATATTTTATTAAGTATATAATATATATTTATATTTAACTCATATACTTTAGTAATATTAATGATTTTAATTTATTACAATAATACACATTTGGAACATAATAATATCTTTTATAAAAACAACTCTATTATATCCAATTGGTTCTAATATTAACTAATAATTAATTGGAAACTATTGAATTAAACCGTATATATTTATAAGTTATCTATTAATATTTATCACCATCAAGGAAATGATCGGGTTGTTTCTTATTATATAAATTAAGAATATCATAATAATGTGTTGTTGTTCGATAAAACCCAGTCTTGCATATTAAGCAAACTACTAACAAATGTTGTTCTAGTTTGTAATGTAAGAAAACATAGTGTAATGATAATTAAAACATATAGAATAAAATTATTGAAAATATTAAATATATCATAATGACTTGATAATTTATATTCATTTATCCACTTAGTTTTTTATGTCCTAACCACTATTAAAATACATTATTCCTACTTTACAGTAAATAAAATAAATTTATGGATATAATTTCAGGGTGTTATATTCTCCCCGCTATAAATAAATAGTGTCCTCATAATTTTAATTCGATCTCATAAATCTGGAATTTGATAATTTAAATTTAAATTGTTAAAATACCACTACATGAGAATCATTAAAATATTATCCTTTTAATAATAGAGAACGGGACGTACAAATGACACATGGAATAACATATTACTATGTCTCTATATATGATAATATTAATGAATTTTTAAAATATAGACTTGGAAGAAAAGTGTAAAAAATTATATTTTATGATTGAGACCATTGAGAATAAAACAAGTGAGTTATCAATGGAATTATGAGTGCCACCAATCCAAATACAAATGATGATTTAGAATACCATTGTTTCAATAAAAATTATGTTATTATGAACACATTTTTTATCATTAATAATAGAAGGATATTTATGTACTTCAAATATATCTATTTCAAAAACACAATTTTTTTATTTTTTGATTTGAATAAATTAAAATTCATCCTTTACCTTAAGAAATGGAAATCCAAAAATTATTTTTGATTTCTGAAGTAGAAAAATAAATTTATAATGGATCATAAGGCCCATAAAATAGTGAAAAATATTTAAATTTCCCTCTAACTACTCTTTAAATCTAATATGGTTAATATATTAATTTATAAACCTAAAAGTACAATCTACATGTTCATCATTAAAATTAATTAGTCAAATTAGTTTACAATAGATAATTACATATTAAATAAGAGATTACAAAGGTCAATGGATAGAGTTAAACCATCATCATCCTTCATTCATGGGTTTAAGACCCACACCATTACTGGATATTAGGGTTTTCCATCCAACATAAATGTTTTCCATTTTCTAAACTATATTAATATAATTTATAATATAAAAATGATGATCACTTTGGAAGTAGTGTTAATCTATAAATAGTCTAAGATGTATGGATTTCATTTCAACCCCAAAAATTATATACATAATCCATATATTGTCACATAAGTCCTTCATTAGTCTAGAGTTTTTCTTTTAGTGGAATGAAATTATTCTATTAATTCCACAGTTCCCCTATTTATGTAATTGAATAATAAAGGTATCCTTTGGATTAGATTTGTTTTATTCCATCATACTCCTCATTTTTCTCAAAATTCATCGAATCATCCCCATAATTATAACATATAAAGCAATTAAACATTCCATTGAGACACGTTCAGGGGTTTGTCCTTCCACATTTTTTACACTATGGAAATATAACCCCTTTTATCCATGGTTTCCACCACATGTGCTTTTATAAAACTATATACTTCCCATTATTGGTAATTTTGGGAGTAGTTTAATGTATAAGGTGTTAATCATATTTCGATAAAAATTATTACGCATGAAAAATTTATCTTCTACTCTTATTAGCATCTCATTTAAATTATCATTTTCACCACATTTTCCTTCATCTTCAATATTAACATTACTCTTTTGGGTTCTAACCAGTGACTAAAACCTAAGAAGCATAGTGGTAGTAAGAATATTCATTGTGAAAAAAATGAATAATCATTAATAGGATATACAAATCATCACACATTATTTTCAATCTAAAACACCATAGACATATACTATGTTATTTATTTTCATTATATATTCAAATACATAATAATGTTTTCAAAATAAAATTTCAATTATTTAAAGATTATCGCTAGGGAGTTTCAAACCAGGTTTGTATTAAAGAATTTTGTCAGGTACCAGGTAACCCTTAAGTTAGGAATGATGCGTCTTTCTGGATTTTTCATCCCTGGGTATATCTATGTTAAAACCATGTCCACTTGCAGTATATAGATAGAGATATATTGATTGGATTTGAAACATAATATCTACCTTACCAAATATATTTTAGGTTCTTATAGACTTATACACTATTTATATCTTATGGATATGTTCTCTAACTTATGTTTTATTAAACCATGTTTCAACTGTCTCCCCTAAATATCTTTTCATACCAAATATAGAGAAGTGACCCCAAATAACTCAATGTTGGTGTCTATTACCATTACATAGGAAAGATTACAAGGAAATGTATCCCAAAGCACTGATCAATCTAGTAGTATTGGTAATCATGATACATACATTATTTTTTTTATTAAAAATGAATACAATCATTCAAATATAACTTTTTACAATTATATCTTTATTAAAACATAGTATATTTTCCTATAAAAAATGTATTACACATCTTTCATTCAAATGGAATGGAAAAAAGTAATATTGATCTCAAATGATCAGTAATGGTTAAATAAAATGGAATAAATAAGGAATCAATGAGAATATTCAATATGGAGATGTAATAACTGAACACACATGACATATAATCAAAAATATAATAAGGATGTTCATAAAAAATACAGAATTGAATATTATTGAAAACACAATACATAAAATTAAAAAAATTTGGGGATAAGAAATATGGAAATATATTAACTAGAAACATATTCCATTCAAACAACTAGATATGACATAATCATTATAGAAATTGAAATAACTGGAACACCTTAAATTTAACCAATGAACGCGGAATGAAATTCTTATATAGATAATTTCATTGAAAAAATTTCAGTTAAAATTATAACTAAATATAAATAAAGACAATTATTACATATTATATGCCATGATTCCTAGGAACATGGTTACTTTATGTCATGAACTATGAGAAAATTCCTTAGTATACTACTATAAATAGAATTTCAAGAAATTTTTAATTGTTTTTGGTTACAAACTCAAGGTTTTTCTCCCAACTAATTTCATCTCATGGGGATACTAGTGTATCAAGGGTCATACTTTAAATTGTCCACAAGTAATGTCATGCTTGTCCAAGAAATTTCCCATCAATCGAGTAATCAATTTAATTCATGAAAAAAGGTTACTTAACAAATATCTATATTGAGTAAAAGATACAAATTTATTAATAATTCCCCAATTAATCAAAAAACTATTAATTTAAACACTGTATGTTAAAAATGATATATTATTTCAAAAATAAAATTATCCATGATATATAAATTGAAAATTTATGGGAAATTTATTGTATAATGATCATAGGAAATTTAATAGTTCAAGGGGATTACAAAAATGAATCAAGGATTAGAATTTAAATATTATCCTTGAAAACTCAATCAAAAACCATTTAGATGACTACTAAGTATGGTATCAATAAAATATATCCTAATAGGAGAAAAAATTATTTTTTTCTATCAATTGGTGAATTTAAATAATATAAAAATAACTTTTAATTAAATTATTGAGAAAAATATCACTTTCATTTTGAAATACATTTTTAAATAATTTTCATTGAAAATAAATGTTAACAAAATATTCATAAATATTAATTTTATTAACATTCACTGGAATATTAAAAGAAACAGTAGTGGGTAATTTAATATATGACATAAAATTTAAAAGAAACATCCACTTATGTAAGGTAAAAAAGTGTTGAAAAATCCTTATTGGTAATGAGGAAACAATATTAATTTGAAAACATTTGAAAAATATATATATATTATAAATTTATTTATCAACTCATTTAATAATGGTTAATAAAAAATTTTCAAGTCTTATAATAAAATATGGATTTTAATATAAAATATTTCCCTCATTAAAGAGATAAAAGAATTTAGGTTTTCATTTAATCATTTTATATCACATTTTCGGTACCATAGTGTTGAAAATAGTGTTAATAAATGAAAAATGTCATGAAAAACCAAATATGATGAAAATTAAATTGTTTATAAAACAATTATGATATGAATTTCATAAATTTAATTTCATAAAAAATAAAAGTTAGAAAGAGATTGTAAAATAAACCCATATTATTCATATTGTGTAAATAATTATTGATTAATAAATTGATTAGGTGAATCAAATATATGTCTAAATATATGAATTTTAAATACATAAATCTATATTCAATGTCGATATACACATAATGATAAAATATTTACAATAATGAAAATGTAATAAAACCGATCAAAAATTAATTGAGTTATGATATTACTTTACCAATTAGTAATTTTATGTTAAAATCCCCTAAGAAGAAATTAATCAAATTGAAAGTACAAATACCAAGAATAAGGAATTTTTCATAATATTGCATGTCAATATTAATTTTTTTCACCATATATATAAAATTAGGTGCATAATGATAAAATATGCAACAAATAATGAAACTGGGACCAAGTCCTATGCATTGTGTTCTCTTTTGGGTGAACATCATTTAATATCTGGTATAATTGTTTTAAGAATTTTTTAACATATACCAGAACTACAATATTATTTTTAATAAAATATTATAACTTCTTATATTATATTATTACTTGTTTTTAAACAATATTTATTTTATTTTCTATTCGAGGTGTTAATTGCCTTGTTTTTCATGTCTGTTATGACTTGTTATGTTTTTTAATTCTTCTTTATATATTAATTTAAACATCATAAAATTATAATTCATCATTTAATTATCATAAATATTTATTATTTATTTATTTATGATAATATGTATTATTTGGATATCATAAACTAAATGAAACATTCATGGAGGTTGTATGACATACATACTTATGAACACTGCGTCCATTTTGTTATCACATTAAAAACAATGAAACATAAATTATAAATGTGTAGATTTAAAGTATATTATATTATTAAAGTCATTTTTTCCCATATTTTAATTAAATCCATTATTAATACATTCCATATAAAACATGAATGAATCATGTCTCTTTGAGGAGGTGGTAGTCTATACATCCACAAAGGATGTTATTGTATTCCAACAAAATGGATGTCATGAAGGTATCTTAATATAAAAATGTAAAAGATAATTAATATATTATATATATAACATATATATAATATATATAGTCAATCCTACATAATGATTTTCATCCATTAAAGGTGTAATTTGGAAGAACAAATCACATTATCTTGTGAGGTGGTAGTTTGTCACACACATAAACGATGATTGTGTATCACATTTGATGGATTTGTAAGAAATTGTAGGTATAACTCTTAGAATAAATTTTAATTCATTATTTATAATATACTTAGGTTATTATTGAATCATGATATATAAATAATTTACGTATTAGAAACGTAAATGAATGCAAAAGTGACCAATAAAAAACATTTAGCCTTATTCGAGTAACTTCTTTTAGTTTATACCAAAATTTATCAAGGGTTTTCATTATTCAGCAATGAGGATTAAATTACGAGGGGAGGGATTTTAAAGTCTTATTTATGCAGTTTTTTTATGTGAAAATGTGCCAGGGAGGATTGAATGAATGGGTGGGGTGAGTTCATTTTTATAGTTGGATAATAGTGGATTTCTTGTAATTTTTTTAATGTGGGAATTCCACCCAAGATTTTTCTATGTAAAGTGACTCCAATAATAAAATAAAGTATATAGATGATAGGATACAGTAAAAGTATTTCCAAATTATAGGTTTTAACATGTTTATTGGTCATTTAGGCCTTATATTTAAGGTCGAGTTCCGTGATAAGTTTAATTCTTCCATAATCAATGAAATTAATTATAATAATATTCACTTCTATTTTTTGGGTAAACCACTATTTTTAACTTATTAGACATTATAAAATGTTAATATTATAAATATTGATTCCATTTTTCAAAATTAAAATCACATAAGTGGAAGAAATTAATTTCAATTTAATCCTATAGACGGGACGAGAAAACGTTTTTTAATGTGAAAATGTTAAAAAATTAGAAATATTTTTATTTAAAATTTTAAATAAAATTTTACATGATAAATTATTTATTTGAAATACATTTACAATTAAAATTCAGTATTTTTCACTATTCATTAAAAAAAAGTCTTCTCTTGAATATACAAAAAAATCACCCTATGATAATTTTTATGTAATGATTTCAAAAATTATGTTTATTTTGGAATATAAATTTTATAAAAAACTCCATAGATTACTTTTTATGTACGTGTTCCATTAAATGAAATAATAATTACCTCTTTAGAAAAATTTAAACATTAAGCATCAATTTTTTGTATTCTTATCTCGTGCCTATCAAAACAATATGATGAATATAAATAAATATTTTATTAAATATATAATATATATTTTTTATTAATATAATTCAAAAAATTTATTTAATTAAAATTAATAGGATCTAAAACCACTGTCACATAATAAGAGGTATTATAAAAACATAATATTTTTTTAAATTCATTCTAATATTAATTTCTAAATGATGGGTAAACAATGAATTCAATCATATATTTTTCTATGTTAGTTAATGCTTTTTAGCACAAAAAATTTAATAGATAAGCCGTATCTTATTGTTTAAAATAATAAAATCATTATTATATATTTTTCTTCTGTAAACCATGGTATTTCACGTAATTCAATGTATCGAACGAAGTTGTTATTACATGTCAGACAATATAACTCAGTGTTGCGTGCATGAAAATGAGTCATAACCTGATTTGTGAGGACTCCTTAAAGGCATCTAGGTGACCTGGGATCAAATATATGTGGAGGAATATTTCTGTTACTATAGTAGTACTATAGTAGGTACGATAGATGAACTGTAGCAGTATTGTAGCAGGAACTATAGCAGGAACTATAGTATGTACTCTTTTTCACTATAGCAGCCTGGAATATTCCAACAATTGGGCCATCAGGACATGAATTTTGAATTTAAGTCCATTAAGGCCTTTGGGCCACCTTGGATTTCGGGTTAGTAAGACCTTTGGGACTCCTCAAGGACTTCGTTCCACCTTGTTTGTAAATACAAACCAGACAGCCTACATCTAAAAAGATCTAGAAAGGGGATTAGAAATGAGAATTCACCATAGCAGAAGATAAATGGATTGAAAATGTTACAGGGTATTAAACCAATCAATGGGAAATGCTTGTGCGTGTATGGGAAAGCCTAGCTGAACAGCCATACAATGGTGGAGAGCTAATTTCCCAATGAAGATGCTGGGGAGGAGAAGTTCCATGTAGTTAGTCTCAGTTGTATATAATGTTTGAAGCCTATGGGAAATGAATTACTCTAAGGCCCACGGGCCATGTAATTCCTACACCTACAGGCCTTGTATGGGTTTAACATCACCACTTGAAAGGTTTATTATCAAAATATATAAATAAAATTGAAGGCCTTCAAGCCAATGGAGGAGTGTTACATGCATTAAAAACTGTAGAATTGATTTAATTAAAATATTAAATAAATATTAAAAAATAAAGATTTTATATTCCAATATATGATTGGTGATTCATGTCATACACACAATTAAAAATAGTTTTTGTAACATTAGATTTTCATAGATTTATATTGTCAATGTGCTTCTATTGATTAATTAAATATTCATCAAGGACAAAAAGACACCCTATAGAAGATGAATGTTTTTTCAATTGAAATTGGTCCTTTGATTTTTATCTCAAATGGAAAATCCTGCCAAAATAAGTTAAAACATTGTGGAATGTTTTTCAACGAAAAAATATATTTAAAATTAGATTTTCAAGTATGAATATGACCACCCATGTCATTATTAAACATTAATTCGTGATTAATTAGATAATATTACACCTAATACAAATCATAATATTGATTAGTCTCGTGTCATAGATAATTATGTTAAATAACAAAACAAATAAAAAATAGGGTACATCACCATTATTAAAACATACTTAACATGTTCATAACACTTAATTGTATATAAAATAACATGGGAATATTTGGGGATATACATTACAAAGGGTTGATATATATGGTCCCATAATAGAATTAAGATGTCAAAAGCTGAAGAAGATATTACCTATTAGAAAATAGGCATTTAATTGGAAAATAAAATCCATAATAACTAAAATATCATAGTAATTATTATTATATCACCAAGAGGGGGGTAGGTGAATCATTAAAATAAGTATCATTACTGTTTCCTAACATTTGAAACTATATTATCCTCATGTTAATGATTTCATTCTCTGATGAAAACAAACATAACAATAATCCAGAAGAAGATAATAGTTTACAAGGTTCATTACATAGTAATAGTTTCTACATCGTTGATAGGGCTTAGAAACAATTCCATAACACACAATCCATTAGAAAATAATCCTTTTTTGTGGAATAATCTAAGTAGGGTATACCCTTACACTATTATATCACTGTGTTTTTTAAGTTGTTCATGTGATTCAATTGTAATGAAATGATGTATTTAAACATTGTGCTTCATGATCAACATTCAAAAAACATAAGTTTCCAAAACAATTCATCAATTTCATAACCAAAAGTATGTAAAACATCATAGATATCACAATGAATCATAAAATGTTTTCCCATTCGGATTCCCAAGTATGATTTCTCAATACAAAAATATAACTTTGTTAGAATACCACTAAAACAAATCACAACTACATTATCCTTAGTCTATAAATCCCAATCGAATTAATTATATTGATAGTAGAAACTAAATTTATTCTTGAATGTTATCATTTTTTCTTCTTTCCAAGTAGATTCATCTAAAAATATATACTAGAAACATCTTCTTACATAAATTACGGAGCTTATATCTCTTATTTCACAATCGATTCATATCATAGAATAAATAGTGAATTATACTATTTTATGAAAATTAAAAAATTTATTATGATGGATTATTAAAATATTTTCTCACATTACCAAATTTCTCAAATCATCAATCTCCCTTAAATCTCATGAATTTCCTTGACTTTTTCAACACCTTTAATTTCTATTTAATTTTAGATATCTCCTTGACTTATTTAATGTTTCATAATTAATAAAATTCTTTTGTCCAAATTTTATTCTTCATTCCATATTCAAAAAAAATTATTCATTATGATAACATAATTTGGCCACCCTAATTTTCTTTACCCACTGGAAAAAAACAGATATAAATTCATCACATAGAATTAATCTTCACCAATAGAAAAACTAATATTCCTATTCCAATATCCCACTTATTATTAATATAGAATATTCATCAATAATTTTCTGTATAAAATTTATTAAAAATATAAATCAAATTTCTTCCCATCACAATACCTTGTAGCAACTGATAATAAAAGGTAAACAAATTCATGGAATTTCAATCGTACTACATATCCCCCTTTGAAACCACTTTCAAAGAGTTTTCGAATAAGACACTTCATCTTCTTATTTTCTATTATTCCATATATTAGAGATATTTAAATCATTATTTATTAGTTGAATAAATCCAAAAACCATTTTGATAGGAAATAGTGGAATATATTATTGATTGATCTCAGTTTCAAGAAGAAACATATTAATTAAATTTTCCCAAAATCACAAAAGAAAATTCTTCATAAAAACATTTTCCATTCAAAAAAATATAATAACAAGATACCTTTGAGGAATTAAGGATACAATGTAAATTTAATGACAAATCAGTGTTAGATTAACACTAATTATCAGTGTTACTGCGAGTTCAATAGACCAGTTCAAGAAAATTAAAAATTTGAAACATCTTTTCAATTATGATTATGATACAATTGAAAAATTCATATCCAATAACATTATTATTTGAAAATTTATATATTGGTATTTTAAATAGGATACCAAAATATTCATATTTTCATATTTCTAAAATTTTATCATAGAGTTATTACACTTCTAAAGCTATGTTTCTTACATTGACGTATTGTGACTGAAAATATTTTCCTTCACTGATATCCTTATATCATAGAAAAATTATTATTATAATAAAATTCTTCATGAATCTCTAAATATTGATGGTCATCATTACAATTGTCAAAATATTTTGGAAGGTATTGTAACATCACATGTTTATAACAAAATCTATTTCTTTCCAGACAATCATGAATACGATTGGTCTAAATACAATTGGAAAAAACTATTCTACACATTCTTTCATCAATATTACATTCAATTTTTATAGAATACATATAATTTTTATGAATTTTATAACCACAAATCAAATTCGGTTTTTTATCTCAACCAAATAGACTCTGAGTCATCATATGAATACAACCTTTTATTAATTCCATACCCAATATATGTATGATGAACAATTTCATTCCTATTTCTTCTTATCAATATGATGTTAATTTTATTTTGAGTATACAATTTAGAATATGATATTTAGTCTAATTTTATAAAATTCAAAATGATTTGTTAATTTTTATTAATTTTCAACAAAATTTCACAAACATTTAAAACAAACATTTTCAATCATCATAAAACCTTCTCCTTCCAACCTTGTAACAATGGTCTACCAATTTGGATTTTTTTATCAACCATGTCCCATAATTCATTTAAATTTATAACCTCGTGATATGGATTAAATTTCAAAACATATTTGACAATGGGAGTTAAATCATTGTAAGAGACAAGAATTATTGAAAAAAAAATACATTTCTTCACATATTTGTTCTCATCCTTAAATTTTATTGTAACAAAACAATTATTTTATACCTCTAATCATTCATGTTAAAAAATGTATTTGTTTCCTAAAACTCCTCCAAAAATATACATTCCGTGTAAGACGACTTTTCTTTTCTACTTTTTAGAAAAACAATTCCATTCCAGTAACAACTCTAAATAATATTTAATCTACTCCATAAACTGACATGTTGTATACAAACCTTACCCACAACTCCCATTTTCTCATTACTACATTAAAAATAGATTTAAGCAATAATTAAAACCCTAAAAACACTATAAAAATATAATATCAGAAGGAAAAAAATATACACTTCAACCATTATGAGAAAGAGGTTGGATTCCCTTGTTTAACCTCAATTTTGGACATTTTTTTTTGGAAATGGTTTTGTGAAAATTACATCAAATTATGTTAGTGTGTCAATAGTATCTAGCATCAATTATTTTAATCCACATGATCTATCATGAAATAACATTTTATTTCACTACTATTTTAGCAATAATGTTGCACTGAATTCCTCGTAATGTTTATTTCACTTTGACTATCACAACCCAATAGAGAGGGTAACATCACTTCAAAAAGCCACTCTTCTAACACAGTCATCATTCACATATATTGGGTAACATCTTGAGTGGAAGAAAAATACTCAGTTTCAGTCATGATTAGAATTAATAAAATTTAGGTTCTTTTTTCCACCTAATAACATTCCTTCCTAAAATGAAACCTCCACTAGATGTGGACTTTTGTAATCAACATTTCCTACTAAATCAACACCTAAATATCTAAAAAGAATTAGAAAATTTTCAGCTATCATACCTGATTTAATAAAAATTGTTACTTTGATATATTTTTGGATTATTTCTCTATCCATCATATGGGATTATTTTGGAGAACTATAATTTTATAGACATAGTATAACATTATAAAAAATGTTTGGTCTTGAGGATTTCAAATATAAAAAACTTGTAATAATCCACTGAAACTATTTTTGATCACCACATTTGAAATAATATTTACTCAACGTGGTTCCCACTAATATTGGTGTGGCAACTGGTTTCTAATTATCTACTCCAAACATCATGAGAAGTTACTAAACATACTATTCTTTAGAAAGATAATCATGTATCTTATTTGGTAAAATTTGTATCCTAAGAAAGAATTTCATTTACCCCATCATAGATACCTCAAAGAAACATTTTATTTTATTTATAAAAAATTTCAAAATTACTTTCATCATTCGATACAATTAAAAATTTATCAATATAAGTAATTACGATAATGGAAGTCTCCTAACATTCCTTCACATGAAGACTATTTTCAAATATTTTCTTCCTAAAATTCATCTTCCAAAAGAATGTATCCAAATCGGAGTACCATTATCATGGATATTGTCATAGTGTATACAATTAGTTATTCAAATTACACAAAAAATATTCATCATTACCATAAATAAATCCACAATGGTATTTAGTGTAAACATCCTCACTGTGATTCCAATTTTGAAATGTCGGACTCACATCAATTTGGAATTTTTTATACATTTTGCAGTAATGTAAAGATAGATTTTTAATGTTTCGAAAAATTTAATCAGAGTAAAATTTTCATAAAATTAAATTACTTTTATCCATGAGAAATATCTACACAATAATATTTCGTTTATTCTTATAAATTTACAATCTTCATTGATCAGGTTTTAAAAAACCAATATTGTTCCAATAAAATCTTTTAATTCAGGTTGGGTATAACTTCCAAAAAATAATTTATTTTTTATCTAATCCAGATTCTAATTCATACCCTAAATCCATATTTTATTCTCAATATAATCATTCCCATATTTCAATTCTAATTCAAAATTAAAAGTATTTATTTGAAATAGTTTTTCATGTTCTTTTTTTGAACAATCTTATTTTGATCACCATTAACGTTTAAATATTCCACATACCTACATATCCTAGGTTGAGAATGTTTAACATCATACTCACCACATTATGTAGGTGGGTTTGATTTTTTTTGAGTAGTACTACTATTTTCTATGTCTATATCTAAATAGATAATAATCTATTTTCATTTATTCTCACTATCCTTATCATCTTATGTATGTTTATCATACCAATGCTTTTAAATAACTATAAAATAAATAAAATCAACAATTTTTAATTTTAATTTGTTGATGTATTTATGTCGTCTTCCTTCTGGATCAGAACGATGATAAATTCCATCTTCGCCAATTTTCTCAAACATTCCAGCGATTAAACCTTTCTTCTTCCTGATTAACGAACTCCTTGAAACTCACAAGTTCATCTGAAAAGGTGATTTTTTTTAAAAAAATATAAATAGTCATATATATAATTCATATATAGAAACATATGTTTTGAATATTCATAGTAGTACATAGTTTTTACCTCCAAATGCAATGAGAAACACCATATTCATGTAACATAGTTCTCACTATGTCAACTTGAATTATGTTCTTTCTTTCAGAAACAACATTTTTTAGGGAAGTGTACGGTTAAACGAATTCATGATAAATACCATGATTCTCAATATAAAATTCAATATATTAATTTATATACTCATCAAAATTATAAATTATCATCTTCTTTAGTGAATACTCACATTCCTTCTAATTTTTTTCTTTTGAAACCTTTAAACACATTCACAACAAATTAATATTGTTACATATACAAAACACAAGTAAGGTGAGTGATTTAATCAATTAAAGTAATAAAGTACTTATTTAAATTAAATAATTTTCCTAACATTAAACCATAGATATTATAATGGATATATTCTTATTGTCTTTTTGAACAGATCATAACATCCTTATGCACTGAGTTTGAAATCACTCCCTTCTAAAGAATTGTGAAAAACTGTTTTCTTCAACTAGAAATATCAATAATTTCATGGAAACTATCTTAGATTGATAAATTTTTCAATTTTATGAAAATGAATTTTCTCACTTCATTAATTTTTTTAATAAACATAACAATTTTTGTTTCACCCCATTAACATAAAAACATTATTGGATATTATCATTTCTATCGAAATGATTGATGACCAAACACCTTCTATTATCATATATTAATCACCACCAAATGTATGTTTTTCATTATTATATGTCATTAAAATTCGTCATGAAAATTAAATCTCATTTCACATGAGAAGAACACAAGCTATCAGGAATCAAATGTCATTCTCCATTAGTATATATTAGAGCAGTTTCTTAAATGAGGTATTCTTCATTCTCTTTCTATTTATTCATCTTTTATATCAGAGAATTAAGAAGCTATTTTTATGAAATTAAAAGAATAAGACAACCCTTCTCATGGTTTCCTTGTTTTTGGCATATTTTACATGTTTTTCAAGAGTTTAGAATCTATTTTTAACTATTACTCTAACCATATCAGGTTTCTTCAAAATAAATATATCATACATCTTCATAAAATCTTTCTCAGACGTCTTCCATTGAGGGGATTGACTCCCCCTAACAAATTTTGATCTAAAACATCTGTAATATTTAAAATATTTTTTAATGAAACACATTTTTTTTCAAATGTCTGAATCTAACAGAAAACAAAAAGTTCCCATAAAAATATTATTTGACTCTGTAAGTTCATTACTGATCACAGTCGTAAATTTATTTCTTAGAATCCTTCTCATATTTATTATAAAAATATTTTTTACCACCAACCATTATTTTTTCAACTAGAATCTTCTTTTTCAACATAGTTTTATTTTTATCCTTAATAGAAAAAAATCAATGCTAATTTTTTAGTACTCAGAATGTTTATTAACATCTGATTTCCCGACTTTTTTTTCTTATCCACATAAATAACTTCACCAAAATTATTCTACGTATAAATAATTTAATCATTATTTTCAGTGTCTAAAGGTAGCTTTGATTGAACATTATTAGATTCAACCACTCCAAAAATTACCCATCATTTCAGATAGGTTTTTTGAAACATGTATCCCTCTATTTAATAATAAAATATTTTACTGAACACGTTCCCCCTCTTCTACTTTTTATCTTCAAATACACTTACAATTGTTCATCACGATTTTTTCCATTATTAAGAGATTCCTTCCAATATTCAATATCTTTAATTGGTGGTAAATTCTCATTATAAATTGTTTTTGGTTCTTTGATGATGAGTTATAACTTTTTATCTCCATGATTTACTTTTCAAACCTCTAAATCAGTCTCAAATAAATTTTTAATCTTCCTTAAGAAGAAAAATTATATGGGTTTATACTTTTACCTTAGAACTACTACTTCCAAATTCTTTATTGTTAATTATTTTATTAAAATAATACTCAATAACATCCTCTTTTAAAATTTTGTTTTCATCTTCCTAATATTCACCATATATTTAATTAGATAATAAAATTATTCATATGTATTTAAAAAACATTTAATATTTTCTTTTGGAATCTAATTTTGTGTTATCACCCACTTTACTCTTTAACCTTTATAGTATTCCTTCTTCTTCATGACTATCCTCTTAGTTCTTTATTTAGAGACAATTAGATGCAATGTGACACACTACTCTACATTCAAAACACATTATGGGAAATTTACCTTTTTATTTACTTATTCCTTTTCTCACATTTTCAAAAAATAAGTGTGAAAATTCAACATGGTTTTTACATAGCTCATTTTCATTGTAAGGGTCATCAACATCATATTTTGGAATAACGTACTTGTAATTTCATTTATTGGATGTCTAGAATGATATTTCAAAATCTTTTTTTCATTATATTCTACATTTTTATATAATATGTGATGAGAGTGGTATGATAATAAATTAAAGATAATGTTTTAGGATCTCTATCTTGAATGATGAAAAATTTTCATGAAACGTCTTTCAATGACATCTCATGATCTTCTCAAGAACGGTTGAGCCTTCCATATTCTCACTTAGAAATTTGGTAGTATTAAGAATTTTATTCACTATCCAAAACAAGTCACTAATAGATTCATAATCAACAATCATGTGATCGTAAAAATTAAATATCAAGATTTATAATTTTTCATTATTCAATTATGATTTCCATCATTTGTTATTTTCAAATAATCCCAGAAAACATAGTCAACAGAAAAAATAATCACTTTTAAAAACATACTTTCATAAAATTTTGAGATTAATGCATTTTTACATCATCCATCATTCTTAAAATTTTTATTATCATGATCTGTAAGAGTAACATGATTGTCAATAGTAGGAAATGATGTAAAAGTTTCAAGATTTATATTTTTTAATTATTCAATTTTATACCATTATATATTTTTAGCTATGATATTTCATTCCATCGAAGATTATAATTTGCTTACTAGACCCAAATTTTCCATTATCCATAAAAACATCTCATTAAATCGTCAGTAATGAGTAAAAAATGGGAAATATCTCTCTAATAAAAATATAACTAACTCGTTAGGATTGATATATAACTATGATGGGGAGGGGTGAATCATTAATATATTTTTCATTTATATTTCTTTAGTTTGTAAAAAAATTTCCTAATGCTGAATATTTATTTTTCTACAAAAAAATTTGACACAAATCCACATGAATTAAATAATGTAAATGTTTCTAATCCTTGAAAGTGAAGATATATCTTTGTATTTATTGGAAATAATAAAATACCACACAATCCACTAGAAAACAATAATTTTTTGTAGAATATAATAGGTTGGATATTCATTTAAACTTGTATAATACTATGTTTAATACAATATAGAATGTTATTAAAATAGTACAAAAGGATTTAACTCATTTTTTTCTTCCTGATAAATTTAAGAAGACATAATATTTTAATACAATCCCACACTTGCTTAACTATAAGAATTTATGATCTTTCTAGACAATGTAATGACAGTCAGACTAATATCCCACTCTGATCCCAATGTCTAATTGCTCAATATAGATTTAGGAATTTGACATAAGATCCTTAAAACAAATCAAATATTCTTCTTCCTTTGTCTGGAAATCCGAATCGGATTTATAGGTCTAATTCTTGTAATGGATTATCATCTTGTATATTCTCCATACATTTTTCATTCTGGAAATAATCTTCTAGAAAACACATCCTGAGAAAATCTTCTTCATAGAATTGGGTATATTCTCCCTTATATTTAAAGGTATATTCAAGTCATAGAATAGAAAAAGTATTATCCTCAAATTATAGCCAATCCAAACATTTTTAATCTTGACAGAAAATTTGATTTCCTACTCTACCAAATTTACCAATTCATCAATATTCCATAATTCATATAACGTTCTTTGAATTGTTTAGAGCATTTAATTCCCCATTATTTTGGATATTTCTTTTACATCTTCAACACATAAAACATACAAAAATTTCTCAATTATGAATTTTCGTATTCATTAATTTTTTTTAATAAAATATCATAATTATTATAATGTCATTTTGTCACTCTAATTTTCTATTCCCACATGCAATCTAATTATAAAATTTTTATCATTAATGTTTCTCTACACCTATTGAAAAAACAATCTTGTGACTCTAATTCATCATTAAAATGATGATAGAGGAATCTTATATACGTTTCTCTATATCGATTTTGAAATATATAAAACACATTTACTCACATTATTATTATATATATCAATAGATAAAAACAATGATAAAAAAATTCTTGCATCTTCTAGTATTCTCATGCCCCACTTTGACATCACATTCAAAAACACTTCCAATAACTCTTATTCTATATATTATATATTAACCCTCTTGTTTTAGATATTAAAAAAAATTATTTATCACTTGACTCAATCATCAAATAATAATAATGAGAAATTTTTTAAAATATTTTCTATTGGTCTCAGCTTATTAACCTTTTCTTAGTCATTTTTTCCAAAATCACCCAAGACAATTATGAATGAAAACATTTCAACGTCAACACAATTTTCTTATTAATCATTATTTGATTACATAATGATACCAAAAAAAATTATTTACTGTTGGTGTCAAGGTAACTTTTATTATTATTGGCATAACATGTCTGATTGATTGGTTCCAGCAGATTTAACTTCAATAACTTGATTTCTTTTCTGATTAGGATACCAATGACCAATCTGTAACCAAAATATTCTATCTTTTATGATTAATATCTTTTAGATTATTAGATTTAATGAAAACACATATATTCATATATTTACATTTCCAAAAATCCCTCTAAGGTATCATACAATTCTACATCAAATGTTCTTACACTGATGTGCTGAGACCAGAAATTGTCATCTCCTGCAACTTCCTTCTTTCACAAATAAAATATTTTATTCCTGACATCCTCGATGACTTTAAAGTCATTGAATAAAATTTTTAGAATCATCTATATTATTTATGGAATGCATTGTATGTTCCCGACCATACAAAAATATTTTTTCTTTCCAACCAATCATCAATAATATTTTAGTAAATATGACTTGAATCACGTTTTATCCCCTCTTTACTTCATAAAACATGCATAAAATGTTTTACAAAATATTTATGATTATTCTAAATAAAAAACATCAAAGCATCATCAGTTTTTTCCTCATATCCATAAATACACTATTGCATCATATCAATACAACATTACATTCATTTAGCACCCATGGTCGTTATGGTAAACCATTTCTGCCTGAAATACACTACTCAATCCATTTTTCATTATAAATCATTATTAGTTTTATTTTAGGTAATATGATGGTTTGTCTATTTTATCACCACTTAAGAAGTTAATTAATTCACCTTCTTTGACAAAAAAGGAAACATAATTGTAAAAAAATTATTTTCTAAATTATAGAATCCTTATTTAGTCAAATTTATGCCAATAATAATCATAAAAATGAACAATGGGGAATGATATGGCATGGTGTCGCTATGGAATCATGGGGATTATGGAAAAAACATTACAAACGACTTTATAAACATTGTTAAATTTTAAAGATGAAGACATTGTAACATAATGTCCTTAGGATAACCAATTATACATTAAACATATCCTATCATGTCACTGATACATTACCCAATGCATTAGTGATCAATCTATGTGATACCATCATAACTATATCATGTACATTTGTTAGAATGACAAACATATGACATAACATAACAACATATTTCATCACATTTATTAACATTATTAAGGATTTCAGTTTAAATACATTTATGTACCATACAAAAAATGAATATGTAAAACAGTTGAATAAAATTTAGTGTATATTTCAATGGTTAAACACTTCAAAAAAGTTTTTCCTGGAAATTCATAGTGACATTTCGACTACATAATGACAATACTTAAAGATTCATAAAATGGTTCAACGAGGGATAATGTGCTAAAATCGCATGTATTTCAAATGGAATGTTATAGGGATATGTATTAACATAATATAACATGAGAAATAAGGAATATAATGGCATAATACAAAGATAATTTTATAATAAAAGGTTTTAATGAAGAATCGTAAATAAATTTCGATAGTAAAATGGGGGCACATGAATGTCCATTGCAGGGATTAATTAATGTTAAAGGGGTCACTAATCAAATATAAATAATAATTGATCAAAGATGACAATGTAGGAACATATACTGACATTAGGACGTGGATATAAAAGGCATAAGACAATGAATATGGTTGAATAAATAAGATAATGATATGATTTCAATAAAGTAAAGGCTTAAGAAAACTGAATATTTTAAAGAGATAAATGACCTATAATAGTTACATAATAAATTAAAAATTACATGTATAAATATAAGGTCATGATATAAAAAATAAATTGATATTTAAGAAAAAAATTATAAATAATTTTCATGAATTTAAAAGAAGGGGACGTCCCTCATTTTTTGTTATGGAAAATAACAGAGAAATTTCTACATCATAAAATATGAAAATAATGGTTCATGGAGTAGATTAATACTATTAAAATGGGAATATCATACTATATAAATAAAAAGAGTATTATTATCTATATAGATATAGACAACCAAAAAAGAATAAATGTAAATTAAGATGCGTAACAAAAATTAGGTTCTTGAATAGAAATAAGAGAGTGAGATCTCTTACCTTGAGAGGGTGATTCTGAAATCTTCGTATGAGCCTCTTGATAGCTTGGGAGAACCTTTTGAGAACACTATAAAAGTTATTGAAGTATATTTTATTTTTACATGAATTTTTTAGTGAAAAATAAAGAGATATTTGGTGGTTTTGTATATGAAAAGAGATAGGACTTCTTCAATATTTTCAAAAAATAGTTTTTCGACACTTTAACAAAAAATATCATAATAAAATACAATCCAAATTTTTTTACCTCATGTATCATCCAAATAATATTTTTTTTCATTATATTATATGTCCATGGTAATATATCGTTAAAATACTACCCTTGGTGATGTGGAAGTGAGTCATGTTCATAAATAAATTCCTAAAAGTATAAAATATAATATAGGTTTTGGAGGATTCATAAAGGAATTATAAAATTAATAAAACAATCTAAAAGTAAAATTAGATTATTAGGAAAAAATAGATTTAGATGTTTATTCCTTTTCTAGAACTTATTACATTACTTTTCTGTCATTATGATGTCGTAATACACAATGTATATTAATACAATATTTAATATTTTAAAAAATAAGGTTTCAAAACATTAAAAGAAATTACCCATAGGATAATTTAAATATATTATTACAACAATAATACATAATTTATGAATATTATTTTCTAACAATTTTAATTTTAACTTTTGAAACGGAATCGGAATTTATAAATAAATAATGGGTGTTTTGATAATAACATGTTTTTAATCCTTATAAAAATTACATTTTTACTTCATAAAATTATATTATAATTTATAATTAATATATATAATTTAATAATAATTTTTAAATAAAATATAAATTACATATATAAAATTAATTAATTAAAGAGTTTTCCTTGATGGGATTATACAATACCCCAAGTAAAAGTTTTCATTCAACACATGAAAATCAGGTTTTTATCAAAAATAATTATTTAATATTTGTAAAGTGAAAAAATATAATCATTAATATATTGAAATAAAAATATAAACACTCATACTCTTAGTGTTACTATGTTTCTAATAATTTTTCAATTATTTTTACCCGTAACTATCATATTTTTATTTTACCTTGGTAATAAATATATACTAGAGTTACAATTCATATTTCCTAAAACATTATTTAAAATTATTACCAAATATTATGTGTCATTATTCAAAATACGAAATCAATTTATCATAATAAATATATTTAGTAAGAATGGTATAAAATAAAATTGATCTCACATGCATGAGGGAAATATACTTTTAAAAAATTGAATTTTTTAAGGAAAATATTATTTAAATTTAACTATATAACTTATAATATTGAATATATTCATTTAATTTCATAATGATATATTTTTTATCCAAAAATTTAATTTAATTAATTTCCCATTAGTATTTATTTTTCATTAATTTAAAATGACAAATATTTAATCATTTTAGTATAATTTTCAGAAAAATATGTTATAAATCCTAAAATAAACTTATAATAAAATATGATATAAATATTATTTAAATTTAATAAATTTAAATAAATTTCATTAAATAATAATTATTTTACTTTAAATTAATTGAAATATGTTACATTTAAAACAATTAATTTATCCAATGAAATGTCAGTTTAAAAAATCGATATTTTTCGATTCTTAGTTAAAAATAAATAATTTCAATAAATTAAAAAAATATAACCCATTTTTAAAAATGATATACTATTTAAAAATACTCTTAATTTTGTGATATAAATCTTCAGAATGGTTTAGAAAATTCTTATATCATTTTCCATAAAAATAAATAATTATAATATTTGAAAAAAAAATTGTTTTCAACAACAAAATGAAATTACCTAAAAATGACCTATTAGTTACAATTAATTTACCAATACATTTATTTTTATTAGTACATATATATTTCATAAAATAATTAATCATATTCATAACTATAAATTTAACACATATGATTTAATATAAAATCTTAAAAAATCCTAGTTTTTTTGGGTTTAGTTTTTCTTGTCACATACACTATAAAACATATTTTTTCCTCTTAAAACCTATGGGAATTACAATAAATAAGATTGAAACATATAAAAAAATTAATCAAATTTTTTGAGAAAAAAAGTTCAACATTTATATTCACATTAAGGAAAAAATATGTTAGTCCCAATTCAATTAATATTTTCGATATTACCTGTGATCATTCAACACTGGGAATTTGTAGTTCATTTGCTATAGAAGCTGGATAGAAAAATAGAGCATGGAAATATGTAATAACTATTAGAATCATGTTAAAAATTTGGAATATTCTATTTTGGTTATCTATTAACATGGGCTATGTTAAAGCTGATCTATGGAGAGATTGATCTTTATGATGAAAATTGTGTGTCTCTATTTGAGGGGGAATAAGTGGATATAATACTCTAAATCATCATGAAATTACCAATTTTATACATTTTAATACTTCAATAAGGTTCTTAAAGTGACTTTATAAAAATAATATGGTTTCATTTTCACTCATCCATGGTCAAAAGAATTAAGTCCTAACATTTTGAGGGTTAAATATATTATAAATTAATGATATGACTTTGGAATATTTTGGAATATATATACGTGATTGTTAAAAATAATAATAGGATATTATGTTTGAATATTATTGAACTTTGTTTTTGGGTGACTGTTATATCTACAATACTAATTATAATGGAGAATATAGATATATTTCCTTGAATGTGAGAAATGGTAATTATGGAAATGGATGCATGATATGTTATGAATATGTTTTGAATAACCTGCCTACTCACAATTTTTTTCATCAATGGATTATACTATTTATACAAAGACTCGGTTAACTGTAGAATTAGAGATAAAAAATATTTACTACCAAATACACTTGTCCACTAATACAAGGTTTAAAAAATCCAAATAGATAGGAGAATTAATTTGAATATATGTAAGGCCCAATATCTACAAGATATTCCATATTTATTTTGAATTAGTTGATATGAAAAAGTTATCCAACACACATATTTACCTTAATTATTTGATGTTATTGATATAAAAAAGCGGTGATAAAAGATCCTACAAGAAATTTTTTTATTTGTTGTTAATAATGATGGATTTTTTAATTATAATGTTATGGTAATATCACTCTAGAGAGTGCAAGGATATAAGTTAGATACTAAAATTAATAAAATTTTCAACCAATTAATTCATAAATATTTTATTTTTGTTTTGAAATAATAAATAATTTTGTTGTGTATTATAAAATATATTTGTATATAGTTATGGAAATCTATGGAACCTCATAGATGATTTGTGGGTTTTTTAATTTAATTGAAATTATAATTACATATTTTTCATGCACGATATGAGTCATAGAGATGATGTATTTTGAGTTTTTTATAAAGTGATAGTGATTTATTGTTAATTACTTGATCCAACCAAATAATCCATTTCACCACTAGTAATTTAGAAAGGAAACAGCATTTGAGAGGTCAGATATATTTTTATTTGTAATTTTCTTATTGATTTCTTAAGATATAAACTATGTTTTATGAAAATGATGCTATAATGAGTATTTCTAAAACTCGAAAAAATTGGACAATACTAATGCCATCACCACCAAGAAGTCATTTATCATTAATAACTAGTTCATTTTAATTTCAACCTAATTAGGATTCAATGTAGAAAGATAGTACAAGCTATCTCAGTCATGGTGAGAGTGGGGTGCTACTAAGAGAAAGGACCTCCATACGGGGAAGGAAAATATACTTGCAGGGTTGGGTAGTTCTAAGGAATTTATTTAGGACATTGAAGAGCATGTGACATTATATGATATAACCATACAAAATTAAAATTCAATGAATGAATCTCCCAACCCAGAAATTGAAAGGAATTAAAAATTCTAATCTTAATGATTTTTAAAAAAGATGCAATCCTTCCTATAATCTTATATAATCCCTTAACTATTTTTATTTAATGCTATTATTTCCTAGTATTTCTACCATCAATAATAGAAAATACCTATTATATTGTTGTTGTGATATATGTGTGTTTCAAATATACCATTTTAAATTCATTGACGGACAACTAAAATCCATATTGATAAGGAATTTACTGTTATTAGGATCTAATTATTCCACGTAATTAATGAATGAAAATTTCATATAAAAGGATAATAAGTATATAAGGATTTTTCTTAGGCATTTATTATTACTATTATGGTAATGTATGTATCATTTTATGACTATGTTTGAGTGACTTCATAACTACGTATGACACATTTTACTATGACATAAGATTCATTTCCAAGATACTCAAAGAGTCAAAAAATAGTTAAAATTCAATAAAATGATTAAATTTAGATGTTAAATCATGAGATTCTCTTCCATTATTAAATAATGAGATCAATAAAAGTATTATTTTTTCAATAAAAGAACAAATGATGTTTAGTTCTACATCACCTAAAATCAATCATGGAAGAAAATATTTGTGGATTCCATATATTCTATTCAATAAGATATTATGTAATAAATAGGTCTCTACAGTGTATGATTTATTCATTTATTCATAAATACATTGAATATTATTGAGAATAATTTTTTAGACAATATTATTTGATATATTCATATTATGTAATGAAAAAAACATCTATTCCAAATAGTGTATTTGAATACCACTGATCATTTTTTTTACTAAAGTGTAATTTTACATTCTACCTCATATAATGGATCTTCCATATCTATATTGTGTTAATAATAGTCTTGGAGTTATTGTTGGTACTGTTATTATTATCTTTCCAATCCATTGGGGCTCCCAAAAGATTCAGGTGTCACTATTATAAAAATCACAATGAGATTCAGTTGATAGAAAATTATAACATGTTTGTAGAAATATTTCTAATTACTTTGAAATGGAAAATATCTTCAATAGTTCTAATGAAAACACATTATGAGCTAGTTTTACATGTATAAGTAACATCTTCATCTAATGTGATGTTGAATATTGTATTATGTAATATAGGATCACCCTTACAATTGTTATATAATTGATAATTGGGGAGGATAACACCTAATACAAGTGATTTTTTTTATGACAACCCGTATATTTTCTGTAATGAATCAGATTTTCTGGTATTTATTTTCATAAATTAGATCAAACAATTCTAAGACAAATCACTAAGATGACATGTGATTCAGAGGCATAGTGTCCCAAGAATCATTCACTAAAAATGTTATGTTTTTAATATAACACGTATGAATATTATAAAAAAAGTAGAATAACTCCTAAACAGGTGCCCAAATGAAAAATAAAAGGGAACCATTGAGTTCGTTGTAGTTTATTTACCCTAGGCACGACTTAAATATTTTCATCACTGGTCTTCTGTTGAAAAACCCCAAAACCACATTACTGTAAATGAAAACATTATATATATTTTTTTAAATAATTATAACTCATAAATGGTAACATAGATTGTAAATTTTAGAACACATTTGATTTTATAAGGGGTGTTTCCCTTAGGTGAAGTCTCAAATCATCTATAAATGGTCTGTTGTGAATAATTATTTTTGGGCGTGAACGTCATTAAAATATTTTAATAAAAATATTTTATTCATGATGCAGTGATGGGTTTTCATTTAATTAACTTTTTCCATGGAATTAATGGTTATCAATATAACCCAGGAAATACATTAAGGCATGGAGTTGGAGCTCTCTCCAATGAATGCTGATAGATTCAAGAATAACTATTGATGAAACTTAGAATCAAAAGATCTACATCCACTGAAATGATGCGGCAACCGTTCATCGTTAGTGATCAAATCTAATCCTGTTAGGGAATTTTTTTATTTGGTTTCTTTTCTCCATATATTAATTCCACATTGAACACTGACTATTATACAATCATATTATCCTACAAATTGGTCATTGTTTTATGATGGATAAATTGTTATAAGGTCGATTAATTGTTCCAATGATTAAATATTGAGATAGATCATTGTGATTATAAGTTATTTATTTTTTGGGAAACCTTATAACAAGAATGGATCAATTCTGACATGAAAAAATTAAAATTTCATTGTACGGGTGTTCTTTGTGTCTTCTCTCTCCCCTCAATCAATTTCATTCAGCATATGTTCTTCACTCTTGAACCCATTACTTGAACGATCAATCACTCTGCCCCATTCCATGGTTCAATGATACGAGATTGAAGGTTTATTCCTATAATGGATATAGAATCCATAGAAGAATCATTTCATGGTTTGGGAAAGATGGTGGATTATGGACGCATAAGGTCGAAATATAACGTAGGCCACTGTTGGGATGGACGGTGGAGAGGTTGGGACATGAATGATGGGGCCGGTCCAAGGGGAGTGGGAGGTGGTAATTGGTCACTACCAGGGTTCATTACTATGTAGCAATTACTAGCCCGATGGGGGTGGGGGCATGGAGAGAATGTAAGGGTGGCCGACAGTAGAGGAAGAACATAATACAACAGGGACTGTGTGGGAGCCCATGATAGCGGAGTCCGTAGGTGGTGACTAGGGGGCCATGTAGCGGCATGCAGAGGACCACATTGGACCCTTGTAAGTGGAAGAAAACACCATATGAGGAAGTGGTTCTTGATAGGAAATGCCACAAGGGGATCCACATCGACTAGTCGAGCCCTCGGCTAGGGCGGTCCGCTTGCTGCATTAAGGTTGGCATGCACACATGCGTACCGGACCAGATATGTCAGGCCTCTCAACAACCCCAGTATCCATGATTTCCTAGTGGGCGAAGCCAATCTGGAAAACCCCATTGGGTCGATCACAACATACTGGACTATGCGAGGTCGGCCGAATCAGGTCAGGTTAGACCCGTACCAGACCTAAATCAAGACTTTTCTGAAAAATTTCCATATCTTTCAAAAACAATTGTCATATTATCAAGCATTTTGTGTAAATGGGACCCTTGTGAGAGGGTGGTACATTTGATATGGCTTAGTGGGTTTTTATTTTGAAAATTAATGATTTATAGCATACATAAACTATTTTCCTATGAGGGTTCTATGCAGGATCTTGTTAATATTACAGAGGATGAACTGTATTCTGAATTTAGATGTCTCAACCCAACATTAAAAATAAACTAAATGGATTAGAGAATGTGTGGCACCGAGAGGATCGATTTTCCCTCACATAACTTTTCGGTTCCATAGATTGGGTTTGTGGAGAATGTGTTACCAATATTTTCACGGTCACTTATCCACTGTCTAGGATTATTTTTATTGTATTGAGTGGAGTCCCCCATTTAACACTGGTAGTGGAGTACCCCTATCTATGTATTGATATTAGATTCATACCATTATACAATACTTGAACTAATTAGTGTTTTTGAAGTAGTTTTTACTGGTTTATGTCTAGATATGACTTGGAGACTACTTGACATTTGGTTCGTGCTACTAACCTACACTATGTGTGCGGTCGACACACTATGTGTTACTGAAACTCCATGTGATACTGACAATTTCTGTTTTATCAACACTCTCTAGGTTACCCAAACTCCCTTTGTTGACGAAAATATATTCCATAGAAGGAGTGGATTTCATTGAAAAACTACATAACCATTAAAGACCCTGATATTATCTCTGGAACTTTTGGTATACCTATTCTAGGTGATTCTATCAGAAATCTCGATGAGTGAGACCTCCCTAGTGTATTGTTTTATGACTGGAACCGTTTAACTGGCAGTGGAGGAGACTTTTGGGCTTGGAATACTTTATTATTATACTATGATATTCATGTTATATGTTTTATAGACATATACCTGTTTTGAGCTGATAGTATATTCTTAATGATGTTTCATATGTGGTGTATTACTTTCTGATTCAGGGTATCAAACTATGTATTGAAATACTCAACCATGTACTGGATTTGATTGAATGTGTCATGTCTTGTTCATAACACTAATGCTTTCATGGATTCCTAGGTATACTAGGTCTTGGTGGTGCATAGAAAGAGACCAAATAGATGGGGTGTTCTCCTACGTCTTTAGAATGCTATTATTGTACGTACCCTTCAGGTATGGTTTTCGGCATATGTGCTTTAGGACCTTGTACTACATACTATTTAATTTTATATGCATGTTTTTAGGACTACTTGTAGGTTACTACACTATACATTTATTTCATAGTCTATGGTTGGAATCAAAGTGTTTTAATGAATTGTTTACGTTGTTTTTTTATGTTATAGTATTTTGGGATTGGATATGTGTGTGTGTGTGCGTATAGAGGTGATTAAGAAAATGCCTCCCATTGGTGGGATATGCCTACCCGGAACTAGTAACCAAACCCTGTCCTTTATGAGGTGGGATAAGGGTATTCATGGTATGGGACCTTTGGGGATGGTTTATGAATGTGTTGTATTAAAGTAGGTCAGTAGAACTTTAGACCTGAGATTTTATGCGAATGGATTGGGGAAGCAATGTTGATTTTTTTGTGTTAATATTTCATGCTAGAGAATATAGTGTTGGTGTAATGTCATATTTATCCATACACTAGGACTATGTACACCAAATTTTTGATTGATACATTAAAATAGTAGTTTCATTGAAAAAGAGGCTTATAAATCATAACATAATGGGTTGTGTTTCCATTTCTTTCTTCAGTCAGCACACTAGGTATACTCTTTTTTCCACGATAAATATTTTTTACTTATAATATGTATTCACAAAACCGGCCCTTGGGGGTTTTGATAGATGGATTGGGCGTTTTAACTGTTGTCTAATGAGGCATCTTTAATTGGATCCATTCATAGGGCAGTGTTTTTTCAGTTTGGTCAGTAGATTATTCTTTATCTAGGTGACATGTTCATAGATCCATCACTAGTGGTTCGGGTTAATAAATATAGTCAAACTGAGTAGTGTATGGTTATTTTGGAACTAGATGATGATATTTAGGATCAGTATGACCTAATGACTCTCGGTTCATGACAGATGCCTTAGAACATGAGGCTCTTTCTGAAGTCCCCTGAGAAAATTAGTTCCCTGAGGGATAGGATTTTCTGTTCTTGTCATGAGAGGGTAAATATTGTATGAGATTGTCCCACTGTTCACGCTACCAATAGAGATGTGGTTTATAAACACCAATGGATGAGGTGGCGGTATGAGAGGAAAAATCCTTCAGGCTCTGAACATGGTATAGGAGATGGGGAAGAAGTATGAGGTTCCCAACATTTTCACATGTCCCCACCACCACCCCTAAGTTGTTCATACTAGACATAAGAAGATAAAAAACATGGGTGGATATTGTTGCAAGATGTATATGTTTATGACCCATGGACACTGGTAATGGATCAAGGTTTGATCTGGATCTTTCTACATGGGTTGCAGTAGATAAAAACATCTGTTAATAATTTCTTTTCCTGCCACTTTCATTATTTTACACTTATAGATTCTTGTTTTTTATTAACTTTACCATAATTTTTATTGAATCCTATAATAGGATAATCAATGATCACACCTTGGTGATGACAGTGTCACCTGACTCTTAAAGTCCAGAGTTTCGGTTGAGATCCTCAGTTAGCAGTGTCGAGACCTTATGATGTCATTCTCTATATGGACTAGTAGGCACAATTCATTCTTGGATTGATTGTTTCAGGAAAAGGGTGTGGTTATTATGTGATAATATAACTATATTTCCATTTTTTCTAGTGAAAAGTAAATCCTTTCAACTCTGGATAGAGACAAACATGGTAGGGGGGGTTGGTTACACTTTAGTTGGCTATCCATACCCTCATTCTATTTGAAGTTTTGAGTCCTCGGTTTCTTATAGTCGTGGAGGTGTATAAGGATGACTTCTCGAATTATATTCCATGTCTACCTCCCCATTTAGATATATACTTCTACGTTGATCTACACCTTAGGATGATACCAATAACTGCACCAACATACCTGATGGCTCTCATAGAGCTTCATGAGATAAGGGTGTTATTTAAGGACATTTATAGTAAGGGATAATTGAGACACAATGTTTCACCCTAGGCAACCCTTGGATGTATTTGTTGTTCTTGAACATATCAACTTGAAGACTGTAGTTGAAATTGACCTAGTAAAGTTTAAGGTAGTGTTTGAGGAGATCTACCGTAGTGGGGTTTCTAGAGGTGGGTGTTGAGTATATAGTGTTCTATAAGGAATCTGGAACTGGGTGAGGTTGTTTTACGATATAGGGTAAAGTAGTGATTTACTATAGATCAAGATAGATGTAATAAAATGAGAAAACTACACAACCCATGATCTTGAGTTATCAGTAGTAGTCATCATATTGAAGATGTAGTTACACTACCTGATAGAAGAGAGGTTTATCATCCACTTTTAGCATAAGAGTGTCAAGTATACATTCTCATAGATGGATTTTAAATTGATATAGAGTCATTGGATAATGTTCATCCAAGAAAATGAAAATGAGATAGTTTATTATCTTGTAATGGAGAACATGGACGAAGACACTCTGAGTTGGAGATCGAGTTCATAACTATTGAAAAAGGCAATAAATAAGCTAGCCTTGTTGTGGATATAGTTTGCGGATGGAGATGGAGAATCTTATATCACGTAAATGGTATTTCCCCTACACTCATATAGTGAGTTATGGAGGAACATCTTAAAGATACTGACTATGATATTTATGTGCTTAGATATCCATAGGATAAGCCCCTGGTAAATATTAGAAAGCTGGGGAGAACATCATTATCTTCAAAAAATGTACTGTATTACCAGTGGAGTTGCGGGAGGAGGACTTGAGTATGTTTGATAATTCCCAATTAGGGGTATATCGAAGATTTAAAAAGATGTATTTGGACCTCCAACGTCAATATTGGTAGCCTGGGATGAAGAGGGATGATGCATTGGTCATTTCCCAATGCCACCATTTCCAATAATTGAAGGCTAAGCATTAGCTTCCTATGTGTTTGACTCAACCCATTGGGGTTATGGAATGGAAATGGGATAGATTAATAATTGAATCCCTGACATGTTTATTATGTATATCCAGAGGAACGATACCATCTGGGTGATCATTGACCGAATCAAACAGCCAACCCACTTCTTTCATATCTAAGAGAATATTTCATTATTGATCATGGGACACCTCAACATGTAGAATATAGTTTGGATTCATTGAGTTTAGATAATTATTTTTCATATTGTGATCCCTTATTAACGTCATGGTTGTTGAAGGGATTACATGGGAATTTAGGACTCAGTTATGCTTGGAAATGATGTTTCATTATCTAATTTATGGTCATATGGAGAGGATATTAAGCCCTGAAGAAAAAGTTATGTGATTGCATGTTACGTATTGTCCATAGATATGAGGATATCATAACTCATGTAGAGTTTGAAAACAACAAAAGATACACATACACAATCAGTATGGCACTATTTGAGGCTCGGTACATGCAAACACATAGGTCTCCACTTTTTTGGACTGAACTATGAGAGATAAAATCAATGGGCCTGGTGTTGTTGTAGGTGACTATAGATAAGGTCACAATAATCCAAGAGGAAATGATCACTATATAGACTCGTCAAAAATATTATGTTAACAATTGATAGAGGCCTTTGGAGTTTGATGGTGGATATCATGTGTTCTATTAGGTCTCCCCTCGATGCATGATATAGAGATTTCATCAGGACAAAAATATATCTCTATGGTTTATCATCACATTCCCAATACTTTGTAGAGTTTGTTGGGTGGCGAACCACTTGGTAATACCCATGAATTTGGAATAGATACACGATGTCTTTCAAATGTCTTGGCTAAGGAGATACGTGTATGATTCGTCTCATGTAATTGACTGGGGTGAATTTAAAAACCCAATTTAGATTAGGAAGATTTATAAGGGGGTCATTCATGGATGGTTAATTCCTCTGGTTCACATTAGGTAGTGGAATAGGAATTTGAAGGAGATATCATGGGGGTGGAAGGCTCAAAATCATTCTCAGTGCGCTCAATTGTTTCAGAAGACCATTTCTTTGGATATCAGGGATGTAAATCCCTATGTTGGTGAGAATAAAATTAATTTTATTTTCTAAAATATAATTATAGAAATTATTTATGAGAATTACATGACATGGTGCTGAGGCAGTATATGATTAAGGGTTTTTGTGTTCCCAAAACGATTCATTGAAAATGATAAGTTTAAAATAGCACATTTAAAACATTTATGATAAAAGCAAAATAAATCATAAATGGGTTTCTAGATCATAAATATGAGGGAACCTTATAGTTTAGAAAAAATGGATTTACCATTGGAATGACTTAAAATAAGTTGGTGCGGGACTTCTTTGGAAAAACTCGATAATGGCATAATCGTAAATAAAATATTTAAATAAAAATATTTTACATTATAATCCTAATAACTCATAAAAGGTAACTTTTATTGAAAATCTAAGACAACCATTGAGTTCTTAAGGGGGAATTTTTCTTATGTGAGGCCTAACATCGACTAGCGTAGGCTGGATGTGAATTATAATTTTTTAACATGAACGTCATTAAAATACATTAATAAAAATATTTCATTGTTAACGTAGAAACACATTTTCATTTAAAAAATGTTTTCATAGAATCCTTATTGATCACCATATTCATGGAAATCCTATGAAGGAACAAGATAGATATCTCTCCAATAAATGGCAATGGATTGGATAATTATGAAAGATGAACCTTATAATCAATTGATTTTCAACCATGGAAATGACACGCCGACCATTCTTCATTTTCAATAAAACTAAATCAAGATAGGGTGTTTGTGATTTCATTTATTTTTCCCATTAAATAATTCAACATAGAACACAGACCTATCAAATAATATATTGTCCCATAGATCGATTATTTTTGCAGGGTGGATAAATTTTTGTAGGGTTCAGAAACAGAGATTGATTATTTTCATTATATGTTCTTGATTCTTTTTTAAACCTTCAAACATGACAAGATTTAGGCCGACATGAACATGAAAAAGAACCATTGCACATGAATTATTTTTTAATTATATCTCCCCTCAATCTACTGTGTTCTTCCTTCATTTATTGCATTGGAAACCCTTACGTGAATGATTGGTCATTGGGGGCCTGAACCATGGTTCAACAATCTAAGATCGAAGGGTTGACAACACAAAGGCATAGAGAAAGTGAATTGGTAGCATGGAATTGTTCAAGTGAGATGGTGGCACATGAATATGCTATAGGTAGTCCGCTGAAGGGTTGGACAGTGGTGAGGGTAGGATGTGGCCGATGGGGCCAGTTCAAGGTGGTGTGAGGTGGAAGTAGTTATCTGACATGGCGGTCGGAAGCGAAGGAAGAAACGACCTAGTGGGGGCCAGGTCAGGAGGTGCATTGTAATATATGGAAATCTATAGTGTGAACAATAGAAGATATAGAATGTGTTTAGGTGGAGACTATGTTGTATCTCGTGGTAGTGGAGGCCAGAGGTGGTGACTAGGGGGTTATGGCAGCAGCACACGCAGTGCCGCGTTGGACTTGTGGCGGCATCACGATCTATGGTAGGCGGCTGCAACACTATCCAAAAAATGATAAAAGGGGTTCCTTATTAGCTAGTGGGTAATGTGACTGGGGTGGGACATGTGTGGAATGGAGATCGACCTAAGAGAATACGGACCAGACCAGATTAGTCAGGCCACTCCAGTGGTCCACAGGCCTGGTGTAGTTGGCCCAGTGGGTGGAGCACAATTGTCTGAACCTAACAGGCAGAACCCAGTGGACTGGACTATGATAAGTGGCCAGACTAGTTCGTGTTAGCAGATGAGTCAGGTCAGGTCAGGTTTGGGTCGGGTCAGCCCCAGATCTAGCCTTTTCACTGAACTGGAAATATATTTAAAACATGGCATGTGATTGATGAATATTATGTGGCACAGAGACCCTTGATATGGGGCGGTCCATTTGAGATTACATGGCAGCTATTTACTTTTATAATAATAGTTTTAGAGTGTACCATTGGTTATTTCCTATATGGTCTCAATATAGGATCCATTTACCATCATAGAGGATGAACCAAACCCTAAGGTGAGATGTCTCAGCTCGGCTTCAACAATTGACTTAGTAGGTTGAAGCATGTATTGTACTTAGAGGTCTGGTCGGTCCTCACATCACTTTTTGGTTTCTTATATATGGTTTTTGGAAAAGGTGTGACCATTATTTACATGGTCATTTATTCCCTAAATGGGATGATGTTTCTAGTAGGGTGAGGAGTCCCCCCTATGAGCCCTGGGATAGGAGGACCCCCTATCTATGTATCAATATCATATTCATTACATTTATTGTGAATATACCTAATGTTTGTGCTTCGAGTAGTTTTCTGCGGTTGAAAATTGGTTGTGACTCTCTGACAATTTGACTAGGGGGTTGTATGACTTATCAACACTACATGTTTCACCAAAATTCCATGTGTGACTAACTCTATGTGTGTTACCAACACTCCTTATGTTACTAACACTCATTGTGTCATCGACACTCCATTTTTTATTGGAACTACGTGACTTAGTGAGACTGGATGTCTAAGTGAAACTATGTGATTTGTCGAGACCCTAGTGTTATCATGGGTAATTTTAGTAGGCATGTTCTTTGTGATTTTATCAGATAGATTGAGGAGTGAGACTACTATGTAAGAGATTTCGATGAGCGGAACTGTGTAGCTGGTAGTGGATGAGACTTTGATTATTGGAATCCTTTATAAGTATACCCAGAACTTCTTTTTATATGTCTTACATAAATATACCTATGCTAATCTGACTATATCTACTTAGTTATGTTTTCTATATGGTATTTTAATTTGTGTTTTTGGGAATCCTACTAAGTATTTTTTACTCAACCTTGTACGTGCTTCGCCCACAAGAGTATTAGATTGTGAAGACCATTGTTTCTTTGATGGTGTAATAGGTGCACCATGACTATGTTGTGCCTAGGGAGATACCAGATAGTTGATGTATTCTTTTGAGGCTTTAGACACCTATTCCTATACCTACCCTTCTTGTAGGGTTTTCGGTGGATGAGATATTTGACATTTTGCTCCAAAATATTCATTTTTGGTGGGATTTTATTCTGGACTACTTGCACATTACTACACTTTACATACATAACATACTCTATGGTTGGTATCATAGTGTATTCATGCTTTTTTTACATTGGTTTTTTAATTTTTAGTCTTTTGGGCATGGATATGTGTGTGTTTGTACAGTTACTTAGTGAAATTCCTCCCATTGGTGCAATATTCATTATTGACACTAGTATCCAGCCCCAACCCAATTGGAGGAGGGCATGGGGTAGTCGTGAAATGAGAACCCCTAGTATGGTTCATGACCTATTTTGTGAATTTAATTGGAATTTTAAAATGTAAAAATTATATTTATAAAAAATATGTGTCTCAACAAAATTTTAACACAACATGTAATATACTATCATATAAATGAATAACCTTGTCAAAAAACATTGGTTATTTTATTCTTATATACTTCACTATTTCAAAACATATTAACAGTTTAGTGAACATATTTAAATATATATTTAATATCTTGGATATAGGTTGATGATTAATATGGGTTTATAAAAAAATAATGCATGAAAAATGTTGGATTCAATGATTCACCACATATCATTGTCCTTAAATGATCCACCATGCACATCAGGAAGGTAGGGTAATTTATAAGGATAATTACGACCATCATTGGAATCAATTATATATCTAATAAAGAATCCATTATGTATTTAGTATGAAATCCTTGAAAGTAAGAGATGATTAATGACAAGTTTTATTGAATAAATCAATTTAATTTATTATATTTATGTATCTTATTAATGATAATGTTTTGAAATATTACATAAATATATATATATATATATCAATATTTCAAGAGGGAACATATATTATTCAATAAGATACCAAATATACACATTTTTTTACATCATTTGAAATGATTTTCTATTTTACATTAAAATAAATTTATTTAAAATTATTCATATTGTTTATCTATTAATGGTTAATAAATATAATAATATTTTATAATTAGATATTTTTGTTAATTTCATTGATATTTATTATTATAACAAATTATAAATGTATTTATCTGAGGTGATTTAGTATTATCTTTTATAATATATTAATTTCCAAAATTTCTTACATATGCCACATTTAACTAAAGGTTAAAGTAATTATATATAATAAAATGTGATTTTTAGTTATTTGTTCATATAAAAAATACAAGCCCATACGTTCGGTTTAAAATTTTAATTCTAGTTTGAAAAATATTATGTTTTACAGTGGGTTTGGGATAACTTCATTGTATAGATATATATCCCAGCATTGGAAATTATGATTATGTATAAAACATTGAACACTGACACCTTCTTAAATTACTGAACATTTACATATTGAAATATATTACAAAATTAATATCCTATTTATAGGGAAAATATTACATATTTTTTTGTTAAATTTACATTATTGAATTTAATTCATATTATTATAATGTCCTGTAATTTTTTGTACAACAGTGATCACTCCATCACATAAAATTGTATGCATTCACTACAAAATAATTCGATAGTATATTCCAAAAAACAATGAATACTAGAATATCATAACTCTTCCAAGATAAAACCCAAATTTGGTTGAATAGTATGATATAAGGATATTATATCCTCTTGTTCATTATAATCCCATTTTTAATGAAAATTTTTTCTTAAGAAAATAAAACTTCGATTATATATTTTAATTATTGTGTTGATACACATATGCATCAATTATTTTAAAAAGGATGTTGAATTTATTGTTTCTCCTCATAACACTTTTTTACAAAATATCAAATGATAATTTTCCTTTTGGAATCCATATGTCGATGTATAAATGTTCACATCGCTAAAAAGACCCTTGTGTATTATGGTTCATGGTCAAATTTACAATCCAAACATCACATCATAAATTTTATAAATCAATTTAACCATAATGCATTGGTTTTCAAAAAGGTACAACACATTATTATTAAAAATAATAACTGTATGAATATTAGTTCTCTAATAATTGATGAATTTTATTTCTATCAATCCCATGGAATGAAAATTATTTCCACAACATGATCATTAAAACAACTATATTTTATTGTATATTTTCTATCTTAATAAAAGTGCGGTCACCTAATTAATATTATTTTAAAATTGATCATTTCTATAACTCTATATATATTTCACAAAATTAAATAAGTAATTAGATTTATGAATATTTTGTTTCATTAATTTTTCCTATTTATTATATTGATTACATTTACATTTTTGTATAATGACTATTATATATTCAATTAATGTCTAATTCTTTTCAATATTCAAAAATTCAAAAATTAAAAAAATATTCTTGAATATTCATTCAAGAAAAACATAAATAACATTATGGATGTCTAGACACATAACTCTTGGTCTACTAATGTAAAATTCAATTCATCTACAACCTTATATTTGTAACACTTTGTAATTCCTATAGCTATATAATTATAACAATAGTTATATGGAATTTAATTTCATAACATTATGGGTAAATAAAAGATTACGAATCTTAAATATTTATTCATTAATCTTACATGATTAGTAACAAGGATGATGGTAATAATTACAAGGACTAAATAGTAAAATTAGCTTAATTTAAAATTATGAATGTATTATTATTTTTGGATTTTTCTGAGAAGTTTGAATTTCAAATGCTATTGTATTAAGAATAACCATATAATATTTATTTTTCAAATTTCCCTAATAGTTATGGTGTATTTTAACCAATCCTTAATGTGATGATGATTTTATTCAATATCATGGTGAATATTATAAAAAATTAGAATGTATCACTGAATAAAATATTTTATGGGACAAAAAAACTTTTTTATACAAGAAATATTAGGGTTATATAAAACAAGGGAAAATGTGACAATTTATATTTATTCATTTATAAAAAACATTTAATATGTTATTTTTTTGTAATACAATGACAAATAGTTGATAATAGGTTATGTAATCCATCTCCAAAAGACATTTACTACTATAGAAATTCATATATTATTTTGTAAGAAAACATTTGGTTGTTTGATTCCATGAGTGCCTATTTTATGATCTATATTAAATAAATTGATGAGTGTTTGAAAGGATAATTTATCTATAACTACATAAATCTTGAGAGTTTTTAATCAAAAATATTACATAGTCAAAAAAGTTTCATTGAAGTCAATATATTGAATAAGATAAGATTTATGTTTGAAAAACATATTGATTTTGTTTTCTTATAAATTATATTATCGTATTTCATTTTTTATACAATAAAAAAAATTAGTTTTCATTAATTTATGAACATTCACATAGAGTTTGGAAAAAAATGGGACCCAAAAAAGATAAAATATTTCTATAGTATAATATGTAGAGTGATTCATAACTCAACATCCTTTTGATATGTTTTATCCATTTTTATTTTACTATTTTCGACTATTATTGGTTATATTTTTCCTTTTTATTTATTCATATAGGATGATGTATTTTATTATGGTGATTTACATTTTTATAACATCATCACTTCCTTGATAACCTCATAACCCAAATATTATGATCTTTATAAGTGGTTGTCAACATCAATATTTCAAATATAATTTTTCAATTTATATCAATAATTTTTTCCCCTAATGTTTTCTCTATAAAGAGTCCATATCTAACGATATTTATAAATAAACTATTCTTGGTCAAATCTTTTTTTTTAAATTTATTTTTCTGGTTTAATTAAAAAATATTGTGCTTCTTGATTTAAATGTCTATTTTTTATATTTATTCCCTTGGTGTAATACTCATTTTAAAATCATTGATGGATTTATAAAAAAATTACACTGATGTAGACTATATATTCCTAATATGTTATGTTACTGTGTTGAATAATAATTATATATCCCTCCAATTAATTTAAAAATGGTATATATATCATTATATAAAAATTATAGAAATTCAATTCTAACTACATCAATTATGGTTCTCTATCCATTAATTTTATAGGAATGGGGAGTGAACCCAATCCACTATGTGGATCTCCCCATAATATTTATATTTATAGAGAGTGAAATCAATCCCCATTTTGAAAGTCTCCACTATGTCTTTAAGATTTCAATTTAAACCAAATATATTAGGGGAATCATTCCTTTATGATATAATTTCATGATGGTTCTACTTGACCTATTTATCAGATGAAATTTCTAATTAATTTCCACTTAATATGTCCTCCAGTTTTTACTATGATCTAAAAACACATTAATCTCATGTTATTATTATATGTGATAGTTATAATAATTTAATGGAATAAAAAATTTTGATGATTTTTTTATAATTATATTATTTTCCCAACAATATTTTGTGGTTTTTTTGATTTATTATGAAATGGTTTTATGAAAATTTTGGAAAATGAAACTAATATGATTTTATGAATAATATTTTTTATAAAAAAAATTATTTCAAAGAAAATATTTTTTAATTATATTCATGAATATTCATGGACTAAATTGTATTATATTATTTTATGACACCATTTTTGAGATTTTTATACATCTATATTGTTTTAAAATACATGTTATTGGGGATAAGGATGGGTATTAAGTATTATGAATTCAAATATTCAAATATTATATTTTTTCATTGAATGAAGTAGTTGTATAAATGTATGAGTTTGGCTCAATGTGAATAATTTATATTTAGAATGTGTTTTTAAATGTATATTTTTTTCATAATTATATAAAACCCAAGACCTAAAAGGTCTTCGATATGTATGTGGTGAAATAAATTATGTAATTATGTGATATTTTTGTTTGGGGTATATCCCTAATGTGTACCCCTTTGTAATAACTAACTATGGATGACCGGTTCCAACCTATGGCACACCATAGTATATGTAAAACATAATGAAAATTAATCCCACAAAATAGAAAAATAAGACCACTAAAACATATATTCATACACTCCAGTAAAAAACACTAATATAATGTTCCTATCAGACATACCTTCTTCAAAAAAAAACTACACAATATATCTTAAAACACATAATATAAAATATTGAAACCACGCACCTAGAAAAACACTAAACAAAAAGAAAAATTGTTTTCAAAGGTATAATTTTCCTATTTAAAATACATATTGAATCAATATTTATACAAGAAATCTAAAAAAATTATTAATAGAACCACTTTGTATCCAAGTATTTTTCACAAAACCCACACAAACAAAAACTCACTCCATATCATTATTTTCCCAAAAAAATATTCCATTTCTGAAAGAATATTACAAACCCAATTAAAAAAATAATTTCATAATGTTTTCTCAAATCCCAAAACATCGTACGATTATAATCATGTTTCAAACATCTATATATGTTTTATTTCAAAGATAACATGTTTTAACAAAAAAATAACCCAACATTCATTTAACAGAGGTAGCAAAACATTAACAAACAATATTCAATAAATCATACCCTATAGATCCATATTAATTTAATCAAGTCTTATAATGAATTTCAAAAAACATATAATTGATAATATGTTTCCTCAATTAATAATGAATCTAGATAAGAAAAATATCCAGAATCATCACCGATAGGCACATCTATCAAGCTCTATTCATTCTGCTATCATGATTAATCGATAAATCACTAGTATTATAAAGATACTTGTCACTCATATAAAGTCTCATACTTCTACATTTGTATTACACTTACAAACCCACATTAATATGTAAATTCCCTAGTGTTAATGGCAGATATCCCTAGGTAACATTAGTATCAACCAAATACATGTTTTCAAAGAATTATTCTAATTTAAAATCGATGTCCCTAAATCCTATCTCAACATATAACCATTTCTATACAGACCAACCACTTGAATAGATACAATATAAAAACTACCATGAATTGGTCACATGAAAAATAAAATATTAGTGTCCCCACATCGTCTAAGGTGAACCTCCATGTATTCCAAAGACTACTACTATCAGTGATTGAATCAAATAATTATAATAACACAATTTACTGAAAATTTATATCAAGGGTCATGCACAAATATATTGAAAACTAAAAATGAATCATTATTATATTGTAATTCCTATAAAACTAGAGAAAATACACCCCCAAAATATAGAATATAAACTTTTGAAATATTCGTATATGATACATATTACATAACAATGTTGAAAAATAAATATATAAAAAATAAAATAAATATTATAAGTCAATTTTTGGAAGACTACATAAAATATTTTTAGTATAACTATATACAAAATACTGATGGCCTCTAGATTACCTCACATGATGAACACCCATAGGATCATATTCTTCTAGTAACATGCTCATTTTTATCAATTCCTTCAGATCAAATGGAAAATATATTCTAAAATTTATACAAGAACATTAATAAAATAAATTGAAACCCATGCCATGTATTTATGTGGATATAATTTGTTACACTTGTAACATCCCATGTGAATAAAGAATACGTAATTTTCATATTTATTATTTTTATTTATTTTAATAATAATTTTACATTAAAGGGGGTTCCATCTCAATTGGAATATCTGATACGCAACATCATGTTTCATAGAAATCTTACGTTACAAACAATGTTAAGTTATACAGAAAAATAATATAATTATTGTAAATAATCGTTAACGCATAGCCATTGTGTTGGCAGTAAAAAACATGAATAACTAAAATATGATTATACATGTTTGTTTAATGTTTTTAAATATGTCCAATTAATGTTTGAAGCTTAAAATTTGAATGAATCTAATTTTAAGCATAAATACTCTAATATTCATGAAAAGGTCAATTTACATAATTTTGAAGAACCCTCATTAAATATACTTTTTGTAAATTTTAATTGTTATATTTGACAAAATAAAATTCTTCTTTATAATTGTGAGAACAAGATTTAATTTGGGTAAACATTTTCTATTTTTCTGATTAAAGTTATTTTTAAAATGAATAGTGAAAAATATTGTATTTTAATTCAAAAATTGCTTTTAACCTAATTTATTTATACGCTTATATTGACTATTTAATTGGTTTTAATGTGTAATGAGATTATATTTTTATAAATTTATCAAATTTCGTCCCTTGGAAGTAATTTAACTCTAAAATTAGATATAATTAAGGGTCAATCTTTTGATAGTTTTTATTTCTTAAAAACATAATTTTTTTTTGAAAATGGGAATTAATTTTAAATTAATTGATGAAACCTCTATGTTTTTAATTTGGTGAAATAGTATTATTTTTTTAATTCTGAATATCAAATATTTCTTCGGATGATTCTTTTTGTATTTTTTTGAAAAACATCAATTTGTGATGAATAGTGAAAACACAAAGTAGTAGTTAAAAAACCGACTTCTACATTTAAATGAAATTTTGAGGTTCTAATGAATTGAATTTCAAAAATCTTACATATATGGTTGATATTAGTATGTAAAATTTGGTTCAATAAGATTATAAAAATTCTGGGTGAATAGCATCTGTTGACTTTTATTTACCCCGATTAAAAGTTAATTTGGTAATTCAAGGTAAAAATAGTATTATAAATATATAAAATTACCTTTACACTATTCTTATCCATATTGGATGAGTCCTGGCCGACCAATACAATCCATGGGTAAGATATTTGGACTTTTAAATCCATTAGGGTAAGATAATGACATAAATAACTTTATATTTAATGTAGAATGTTAAAATATCATAAACATGTGTTGTTTTCAAAAAAAATTAATGTGGTGTTATATAACTAATATATATGACTATAAATATTCATTGGAAATATAATAATATTTCCCACATCATGGTATTTTATATATAATTTTTATATTTCAAATAAATAATATTGTTTATGACACAGTAATGATGTAGTGTTTACCTCATTATTAGATGATTTAAATTAAAAAGATTATAAAGATTAAAACAATATCTTGAACCTATCCAGTTGTTATTGTATGATTTTATTTCAACCATGGGTCATATTTTGTTGGACTTTATTATGTTTTGGATCATTATGAATTTAAAATCATTACATAATAAAATAAAATATTCAAACATTCCTAAAGAGTCCATCCTGCCCATTATAAATATCCCTCACCTCTAACTCATTACTCACACCTCTCAATCCCCATGGCTCATCCAAACACAACCCAAATAAGCTCTCAATATCCAGTTCTTCCAGGTATAGGCCTTATCTTAAGTGGAATTCACTTCAAGTATTACATTTGGTTCAAACAAAAGGTAGATACCCCATTAAAAGGTAATGTCTTCTCTTAAGTTCTTTTCTATTATTTTACTTCTCCAACCCCATAAACACTTTTTATTACATTATTTTATAACAACACTAGTATATAAAATATACTAGGTTTTTTATGAGAATTATTCTAACTAAACTTCCACACACCTCCTTCTAATGGACATGAACATACTATTTCTGTGGACGACAAACTACTACCTCACAAAACGATGGTTGTTCAAATATCTGCAGCTACAAATCATGGTGAACATTATGATGGCACTATAACTATATATAATATTTATTTTATTTTATTTTATAAATATTATTATGTAATTTTCATTTATAACATACTTTTATTCTTTTAACGTTCTATAAATATGATAATATCATTTGAGGAAAGTGCAGACTATCGCCCCATCAAAGTGATATGACTCCATCATACCATACATAAAATGTATAAATGATTTTGTTAATGAAATTATGTAACATATAAAAAATTATATTAAATTTTAATTATAATATACTTGTCTATCATTATTTTTATATTTCATTAAAAATGATAATATATAAATGAAAGTAGCTTTCATGCGTATGTTCGGCTTACCATATCCCTGAACGGTGCATATCATTTCTTCTATACAAATATTATGGACTTTTATAAATAAATATATAATGTATATATAAGATATATGTGATATATAAATCATGAATATAATTCTGGAGATAATGTACTTTGAACCACATGGAAAACTTGTAATTATAAAAACTTCATTTTTATCTCAAATTTTGTGCATTGACAAAATGTCTGATATGAAATAAAATAGTTTACTTATTGTTATTGAAAGGTAATAAGTGATAAAAAGGGAATAATAAACATTAAAGAAGGTACTTAAGAAATAATAAATTAACTTATGTTTATTATTCATGAAGAACTAGGAACAAACGATTCAATTCAGACACGAGGTAAGGGTTTTCATCTCACTTTTTATTCTTATGAGATTCATGCTATATTTTCGATAACTTTATTTTTTGGTGTATTTTTTACCCATAAATTTTTTATTTTTGTAATTTACTTTAATTTATGGGTATTTACATATTTATTGTATGATCCTTATTCCATGTCGTGTATGTTTCGTAAGATACCAAATCAGTAAGGGAACTTTTTAACCTAATTTTCATTCCTTGGGTTAATCATCAATTTTATAATTATGTCATGATATGATTATGTGTGGAATCAATATTTATTTATATATTTTGTAATTTACATTCCCCTTTGTATGGATAAAAATTTCATACACATAATAAATCTATTGTTGAATTCTCATGTCATTGATATAAACGTCATAAGGGTAATCTTATCACAACTTCCATTCATTGAGTTAAACATCCAATCATTGGTTTTGTTTTAAAAAACACATCTGTGGATGTCCTATGATTTATTATACTTAATATCTAATCATATTGTGTGTATTTATATTTTTCACACATTATTATGTCATTTATTTGTCCTTAATCTAAGGATACAATTTGTATAAGGGATTTCTTCTCAATTTACATTCCATTGATACTTCATTGTTTTTATGAACCAATTCACATTTATATGTTGTAAATATAATCCTTTGGCATATTATATCATTAATCCCATTAATTTCATGATATTATAATTTTTTTATCACTGTTATTCCACATTTATTTGTATTCAAGAATGTTTCATTTGGTTACGAACTCTTTAACTAAAATATCGTTTTAAATGTTTTATAGAATTATTCTTCTAAATATTTCACATTAATGTCCATGTTTATTATATTGTTTTAATAATTTATTTATATGGACATGAATGTTTTGAAATTAATATATCTATAAAAGTATTTAAAGTGTTATTGGACACTATGATTCAAAAACAACATTATCAAATGTTTTAAATGATTTTGAAAAGGGATTGATATAGAATTTATTAAGTCAATATATTGGAATGATATATTTTTATTGAAATGTGTAAATTTTATCTTTCCATTATGCTTGTTTTATGTGTTTTGACTATGATATTGTTCTCGGGATTTTTTTACGTATACGGTTCGTTCCAGGATAGACCAAGGGCAGGTGATCCCGAGATAGCTCTCCAATGCATTGGGGAACGTGACAGAGGTAAATGTTAATTTTTCTCCTAATTTATTTTCGAAATATATTGTGACAGTTATTACAAACATAACTCCCTATGTAGTTTTGAAAGCCACAATATATGTATGTTATGAATTCCATAAGTTACCTTTATGAATTCTAATTTCTTTGTGTTATTCATAAATCTTATTATTTTATAAGGTATATTATAATTGAAATGTATGGTTTCATTGATTTGTATTTATTGATAGGATAATGTTTATTTTCCTTATTTTATAACCCTTACTAGGTTTTTTATGCTCATCAAATGTTTTAAAATGTTTTAACAGGACTTAAAGATGAATAATGTCAAGGATGGGATCAAGAAAAATTCATGTTGTCTAAAACATGGAACTAGACATGACACTTTTTTTATGATTTTTTATTTTATAAAAAATGGAAACTAAGTTGAAGGGTCTACTTTGAAATTTTTTGTGAAGTAATTTTATAGTTATGGCCTAATTCACTAAAACTCTAAACCTAAATAGATCATCAATGTGAAATATTAATTTAATTCCAAAGTATGTAATGTTTTAAGGTTGGGTCATTATTATTGGTATCCAATGTTGGTTTTGATAGCTTTTGGGATTATGATTTTTTATAGACACATGTTTAATCTATATGAATATTCCTTAAGTTAAATCCTTATTTGGTAACTTTTTAAGATCAAGTATTGTCTATTACAAATGGATGTAGGAGGATCTCAAATGAAATTCATATCTTTTTCTGATGACTTACATGAAATAATTATTGCAAAGTCATGTCCTAGCAATGCTGGAACATTTTCTTACATACAACTCACTTTCGAAAAATTTTTTGAGATATAAAACACCTCCAATATACCTTGATAACGTCATGGAGAACGGGTTTTATTTAATCAAATCATATTTTCTCAATATTAAAATATTTTCAAAAAAGGTAAATATTATCAAGGTATTTTAAAATATTTTATATTATCACATGATTTTGAATCATATTATGATTTTGAAAAAGGTTATGAATAAATAGAATGTTTCACAACCAATTTATATTTTATTTTAATTTGTAGTATTTTGGCACATACAGATGGTATTTTAAAAGGACCATTGGTTGAATGATTTAACTCAAACATAGTCAGACTATTTCACAGAAATAATGTTTTATCAAATGTTTTGATATTATATGTCAAACATAATTATTTTCCAAAACTATTTTTCTATAATAACCCATATGACCCAAGTTGTACAAGTTGTATTTGGATAAAGGAAGTAGATAATTTTTAAGGATCTCTAAATCATTGTAGTATTTCTTGGACCATATTTCTATGTGAACAATATAATGATGAATCTAGGTGGACACCATGATCAAGGTACGAAGTTCTTTATTTGGGAATAATATTATTTTAGGGAGGTAAAAAATTGTCAATACATATAAGATTTCATGATTTATGAAATTTCGGTCATTATTAGTTAGGATAAAAATTAGAGGTATAAGACAACCATTGAGGTTAAATCATGTTTTGGAAATTTGTAAGAGTTTTTACTCATTTTTTGGAATATTATAAAATTATATAGTTTTCAAAAAATGATAACATGTAGACTTTGTGACAACCTATCGATTCAGACAAACCTACAAAAATCGAACCCACAACCAAATTGATATTGGGATTTATTACCTACCACAAGTCTATATGAATCCCCTAGTTAGTATGACTTATTCTTTTTAGTTGAATGATTTTATTGATCAAGAATAAGTTGATTTATGATCTTATGTTTTATCAAATTTTTATCCTTAGTATAGAAAAATTATTTGAGGATTAAGTGATAAAGGTTATTATGGAATACATTTTCTCATTTTTTGGAAAACTATGTGTCTAAGGAAAATATAAATCTTTTATAATTCAATTGATGAGTAATGTTGGAATTTTATTTTGGAAGAATATATGTTTTTATTATTGAAAAATAATGATTTGGGTTATTTATGAAAATGATTAACCCATCATAGAGAATATGTGATTTGGTTAATTACACTTCTGTAGGTCACTTTACGAGTAGTTGATGTTATTTGGAGATAAATGTTATGATTTACTATGTCAGGATCTGTGATCAAATCAATCTGAATTTTATCTTTCAAACATTGTTAGGATTATTTTAATGAATTTTATAGGAATTTTTTTGTTGAATGGACTTTGTTGAGATTTAGGTATTGTTTATTCAATTTTTTAAATTAATAGTAGTATTTAATTTTCATAAAAGATTATCCATTTTGTGGATTATACGATATTTTACTAACCATATTGGTTTTGGTTAGTGTTTAATGGCAGGGTAAATATATGGTTCATCTTTTTGGATTATGTTATTCTCTAGAAGTTCATTCTAGAACATCAGGTGTGACCAAGTCAACTTGATTACTCATCATTTGGATAAAATCTGAGTTTTTGGTAGAAACTTACTAAAGGATGAAACTCAAATTTAAAAGTAAGTATATATCCTTATGTATTTATTCAGTATCATAAATAAATTCCCCAAAATTATAAAATAGAAAAAAAAACATTGTTCGTTAACTTTTCCTACTGGGAATCAATGACTATTTAACCCCTCACAAGTTTGTGATTATCATGTGGTTAACTTTCTCCTAATCATGTTTTCTATCACTATCTATCAGAACATGACACTTAGTTTCTCCTCAATATCCATGTTTTCTTAAATGGAATCCTAGTATGGCGTATCTCGGGTGACCTTTGTACTTATAATTATATATTTTAGGGTTATAGTTTTATTATATCTTTTTCTGATGTGGGACTTTTAATGATGTTTCAGAGCCCAATTTTTAAATTGCAAGGATGCAATTACCAAAAATGGGGAAGGATGTAACATCGCAGGTGAATAAACAATATTTAATTTTCATATTTATTAATATTTTTGATTTAAATATTAATTCTATTTTAAATGGGATTCCATGTTCGATGGTGTACCAAATACGCAACAACGTGTTTCTTTGAAATATTATCTTACACACCACATTAAGTTAAAACGAAAAATAATATAATTATTTCAAATGGTTGATAACCCATACTTGTTTTATTGGAAGGAATGAATATGACTAAAAAATATGATTATAAATTTTTGAAAAATGTTTTTAAATTTATCCAATTAATGTCAGAAGCTTAAAATGTGAATGAATCTGAATTTAAACATAAATACTCTAATATTTATTAAAAAGTCGATTTACCTCCTTTTGAAGGTGAATCCTCATTAAAAATAGTTTTGGTAAATTTTATATGTTTTATTTGACAAAATAGATTTATTCATTAGAATTAGGACATCAATATTTACAATGGGTAAATTTTTTTATTTGTCTGATAAAATTCATTTTTAATCAATAGTGAATAATATCTTATTTTAATTCAAAAATTCATTTTAATATAATTTATTTATATGTTTACATTTAATTTTTTTAATTGGTATTATTTTCTATTGAGATTATATTTTTACAATTTTATCCAATTATGGTAATTGGAAATAATTTGACTCTGAAATTAGACATAAAAAAGTGTCAATCATTTGATAGTTATTATTTCTTAAAAACACACTTTTTTTATTCGACAAAGGGAATTAATTTTAAATTAATTAATGCAAATTTGATGTTTTTAATTAGGAAAAATAGACATTATTTTTTAATTTGGAATAACAAATATAGCTTCAGCTGAATTTTTTGTATTTTTCTGATAAACATCAATTTGTGATGAATAGTGAAAACACTAAGTAGTAGTTAAAAAACTGACTTCTACATTTAAATGAAAATTTAAAGCTTCTATGAATTGAATTTAGAAAATATAAAATACATGGTTGTTATTATTATGTAAAATTTTGTTCAATAAGTTGAAAATAATTTTTAGAGAACAATAATTATTGACTTTTATTTACCCCGGTTAAAGAAAAATAAGGTAATTCAAGGTAAAAATAAAATATTTATAATATAAAATTACCTTAACATGTGTCCTAACCTTATTTTATGAGTCATGGCCGACCAATTCAATCCTTGGCTGAGATTTGTGGACTTTTAAATCCATTTTCGTATGATAATGACATTAATGACATTTTATTTAAAGTAAAAATAAAAATACCATAAACAAGTATTGTTTTGCTAAAAAAATTATTTTGGGGATATATAATTAATTAATTTGACTGTAAATATTCATTATAATCATAAAAATGTTTCCTAAATTATGTTATTTTGTTTATAATTTTTATACATCAAATAAATAAAAAATTTATGACCCTATATTGATGTAGTGTTTACCTCATTATGTAATTATTTAAATAAATAAGATTATAAAGATTAAAAAAGTATCTGAAACTAATAAAATTATTATGGGATGAATTTTTATAGAACAAGAGCCATCGTATATTCAACTCTAATATGGTTTAGACCTTTAAAACCCCAAAATCATTATATAATAAAATAATTGTATCAAACATTCATAAAGAGACCCACCTCCTCCTTATAAAAATCCCTCAACTCTAAATCATTACTCACACCTCTCAATCCCCATGGATAGTCCAAAATATTCCAAAATAAGCTCTAAATATACCTCACTTCCACCTACAATCCTTACCTTAGGAATATTTCACTTCAAGTAATCCTTTTCGTTCAAACCAAATGATGATACCTAATTTAAAGACAACATCTTCCCTAAAGTTATTTTCTATTATTTTACTTATCCATCCCACTAAACACTCTTTATTACTCTCATTTATAATAACACCAATTTCATAAATATAATATGTTTTTATATGATAAGTATTCTAACTACTTTTCCACACAAATCCATTTAATGGATACGATCATACTCTTTTTGTGGATAACGAACAATTGCCTCACGAAATGATGATTGTTCAAATATCTCCAAACGCCTCTCATGGTGTCCATTGTGATAGAACATTAATTATATATGATATTTATTTTATTGGATTTTATCTATATTCTTCTGTAATTCTCATTTAGAATATAGCTATATACAATTCATGTTATATAAATACGATAATTTAATTTGAGGAAATGCAGACTACCACCCCTCAAAGTGATATGACTCGTTCATACCATACATGGAATGTATAAATGATGGGTTTAATGAAATTATGTAACTTATATAAAATATGATATTATAATGGAATGATAATATACATATGTATCACTAATTTTTTATTTCATAAAAAAATAAAAAAATAAATGAAAGTAGCATTCTTGCGTACGTACGGCTTGCCGTCTCCATGAACGGTGCACTTCATTTCTTATGTCCAAATGTAATGGAATTACATAAATACAAATATAATGGATATTTTTATGATATATATGATATCTAAATCATAAATTTAATTTTGGAGATTATGTAATTTTTACATCATGGTAAAATTTAATTATAACTAGTTCATTTTTAACTCAAATTCCGAACATCGACAAAATTTCTGATATGAACTCAATTAAGTACCTAATTGTTATTTCATGTTAGTAAGTGATATAAAAGGAATAATAAACATGACAAATTATCAGAATAAATTATAAATTATTTTATGTTTATTATTCAGGAAGAACAAGGAATAAACGAGTCAAGTTAGATAATAGGTAAGGGGTTTTCATCTCACATTTTATTCATATGACATTCCTTCTATATTTTACACTATTTACTTTTTTTGGTGTATATAATGAACATGATTTTATTATTTGTGTAAAATAATTTAATTTATGGTTATTTTAATTTTCATTGTATGATCCTTCTATCAAGTGGTGTATGTTTCGTATATTAACAAATCAGTAAGGGAACTTTTAAACCCAATTTCAATTCCTTGGATTAATCTTATAATACTTAATAATGTCATTATATGATATTGTGTGGTATAAATGTTTATTAATTTATTTGTTAATTTACACTCCCCTTTTTGTGGATATAATTTTGATAAACATAATCACTCCATTGATAAATTCTCATTTCATTGATATGAACTTGATAAGGGTAATCTTAACTCAATTTCCATTCATCGAGTTAAACATCCAAGTCATTGGTTTTGTTTTTAAGAGAAAAATTGTTAATTTCCACTGATTTATTTACACTGAATATCCAATCAAATAGAGTATATCTATATTTGTCAAAAAATATTATGTAATTAATTTATCTTTAACATAATGATATAGTTTTTGTAAGGGATTACGTCTCAATTTACATTCTATTGTTACTTCATTGTTTTTATGCACCAATTCACTTTTATATGGTGTTAATACTATCCTTTGGAATAATATATAATCAATCCCTATATTTTCATTATATTATAATGTTTTGATTAATTTTATTCTTAATTTCTTTTTATTCGAGAATCTCTCATTTGGTTAGGAACTCTTTAATTAAAATATCATTTTAAATGTTTTAAAGATTTATTCTCCTAAATAATTCTCATTAATTTCCATGTTTTAAAAATGGGTTTAGGGATGTTTTTATATGGACATGAATTTTTCCAAATTAAAATTTCTTTCAAATTATTCAATGCGGTATGGGACACTTTTATTCAAAAACCACTTTATTAATTTTTTTAAATGGTTTTTAAAATGTTTTGATTAATAATTGATTATGTCCATATCTTGAAATGATATATTGTGATAAAATGTGGAAATGTTATATTTCCTTTATTATTGATTTATTTGTTATGAATATGTTATTGTTCATTGGATTTTTTTAAATATACTAGTTGTTTCGTGATAAACCTAGAGCGGGTGAGCCCGAGATCACCCTCCAATGAATTGGGTAACATGAAAAGGGTAAACATTAACGATTCTCTTAAGATATTTTGGAAGTATACTTTGATGGGTATTCCAAACAGAACTCCCTACAATGATTTGAAATATACAATGTAAGTATGTTAAGAATTCCATAAATTACCTTTTTGATTTATGATTTTTGTGTGTTATTCATAAATCTTATGATTTTATAAGGTATGTCATGATTGAAAAGTATGGTTTCCTTTATTTTATTTATTTATGGGTTAATGTTTCCTTTCCTTATTTTATAACCCTTACTATGCTTTTTATGCTCATCCCGTGTTTTAAATTGTTTTCACAAGACTTAAATTTGAATAGGGTCAAGGGTGGTATCAAGGAAAATTCATGCTATATAAAACATAAAACTAGACATGACTATTTTTTCAAGAGTTTTTATTTTATGAAAAAATGGATACTAAGTATAAGTCTCTACTTTCTAATATTATGATATTTAATATAATAGTTATGGACTAATTCTCTAAAACACTAAACCTGAGAAGATCCAAAATTTTAATTATTAATTTCATTCAAGATTATATAATGTTTTAAGGATAGGTAATTATAACACTACTCCACATTGGATTTATCGAATTTATTTTCATATTGATGTGAATGTGAACTTTAGTAAGATAATTCATTAAACATTTATAATTGTTATTAATTTTTAGTTAATTGTCTTTTATTTATAAAAATTAAGGATTCTTGAATGAAATTTTTCAACAGAACATTTAATTAAGTGTTTATTTTTTAAGAGATACATTTTCCATGATTTATAATTTTATTGAGGATTTAATTACATTTAATACGATATATTGTGTTATATAATTTATTTATTCTTCTAATTTTTTTTATAGAAATTAAGAATAAACAATTATTCTGGAATATTTTTAATGTTTTTTTTGATAAATTTTAATTTTATAAATTATATTATTGACTTTAAAAAAATGAACTAAAAATTATTTATTGGAATTTCTTTCACTCATTTAAAATATTTGTACTTAATAATGTGTTGAGGTTTATTTTTTTATTTAAAAACATTTCATTCATTTAATTAGGAATTTTATATATATTTTGTATCCCTAAAAAAATTTATGAAAGGTTATTTTGAACAGAAGGATGATCCATAAAACCTATAGTGACAACATGTCAATGAAAATTAAAGGAATGTACTGATCAGAGTGACCATGTATAGTCAGTTAAGTGATTTCTTAATTGAAATTTTATATGATCGTGAATACAAAATAAAGGTACCACATGAATTAAAAATTGACAATAAAAAATGAGCAATGTTTAGAACCTACCTTATATGGAATTTGGTAAATAGTTCATGTGTCCATATGGTAATGTTTCCTAGTGGATATGGGTGATTGGTCACTGCATACCAATGAAAATTTATGGCACCATGGATGAGAATCATTTGAAGGAAATTATCATTTTGATGTGGCCAAAATAATATGGAATTTAACCCACCACATGTCTATAAATGATCTAGCCAATGCATCAATATTATTACATCATTTCTTGATAAAATACAGTTTCTGCAATAGTGTTTGATACCAAACATAACCCACCATCTCCAATATAATATACTAAGACCTTTTTCTCACAAAAAACAACATATGATACTATTCCCTTAATGGAAATTATCCCAATTTACAACATATAGTGAACCTACCACAATTAAATATTCCAAAAAATAATGAAAATAAATACATGTTTAAACTTACAAACATAACAGCCATCCATATTTTCACCCCCCCCCCCACCATGAGGGAGATTATTGGAAATGATTTTAAAACTCTTAATTCTCTCACACTATTAAGGATGGTTTCCCACAGTTAAATTCATTGATCTATTCTAAATAGGAAAAATTGGATCCAAGCAAATGAATAATGAAGACTCGTTATGTATTATCTCTTTTTTATTATAATCGAATAAAGAAAATACACTAAATCCTGGTGAAGATGATTCATTTATCACCATATAAAGAAAAACAATGTTATTGTACTGTTTATATAACGTGAACCTACTAAAATACTATTATGCAGCATAATATATTTGAAGAAAAAACCATGATTTTTCATCACCACACCAAACCCAAAAAGGGATCTTCCACTATAGAGGAAGTATATTCATTGCAGCATCGATGATAAAACATCACCAAACAATATAAAATGAAGAAAATCCTATTGGGGATATGATATATTGATGTGATAATGATATTAGTTAATTCTATAAAGATGGAAAATTCTAAACCAAAGTCGATGTGGAAGAATTATCTAAATATAAATTTTTAATAAATCCAATTCCAAACAATGAAACATATAGTTTCTAAGGATGTATTGATAATTTCTGATTGAATATGAGATTTATGAGATTAGTTGAATGTGAAGTTAAATAATCATTGGATTAGTGAGAAGAGATGATTCTATTCCATCAAGGATTACTATTTTAATCCTAGTTTATGTGTTTGATTGTATGATTCTGCATAATGGAAACTCATGAAATTCCATCAAAATGATTTAATGATCATGCATGGTAAAAAAAATTATTCTAAAAATTTTATGTTCAATAGAGTTATTATGATATATTGAGGAAGTTGAAGTAAATATAATATAGTTATTTAAGGAGGTAAACTAGGATTTTTAAAGTGAATTTGATATTTAGTGTTTGATGTCTAGGTGGATTGAAGATAGGCATCCACAAATATTTAATGATTTCAATCCACAGTAGTGAATTCCAGTTTTTACATAAGAGGATAACAATGAAAATAAACCATAAGTTCATGTATCATATAAAGATGAAAATTTTGATCAATTAATCTTCCTAAAGATGACAGGAAACTGATCATAATTATGAAAACAAGATTTAAATGGTCTTCCATTGATGAAAATATAGACATATCACATGGTTATATATTATATTAGGAGTTAGGTTTGATGATAAAAATTATATCATAGTCAGGTTCAATGTATAAAACATAAAAGTTTTCCATTTAATATGGTTATTTTAGTTTTCTATGTTGATATTGTAACCATTTCCTTTATCAATGAATTCTAGTTGATAAAAAATTTGAAGAAGATTCAATCACTCTTCAATTTTATTAATATTTTTTGGTAGAATCATGAGGTATGATGCATAGTTTGGTATGAAGTGAATTTGAATCCTTTTGTATATGTTAATGAAACATTTCATGTTATTAAACTTGTATGTATTTTAATATTTTCCCATGATGGATTTGATATAATGAAACAGTTAAAATGATTTTGAAATATAGAATAAAAACTATGTTTTTATTATATATGACTTATGGGATCAATTATTTTTAAATGAAGGGGTTATGTTTTATATTTTTAAATCATTATGTTATAGATAATATTTTTTATATATAATGGAGTTTGATAATCAATTCCCATGTTGAAATATAAGAAATCAGAAGCTAGTAGGTAGAATTACAGTTCTAGTGATAATCATATGACTACTGAAATTCAAGAAATATATTTTATTATAAAAATTTAATACAATATGGAGAACTAACATGGGAGATGGATGATAATATTCTATAAATTTATGTAATTTATATTAAGTTATACATGTCCAAATTGAAAATTTGGATTTTTTTAAGAGAGATTCAGTCAAGTCAACCATTTAAGAATATGTGTACTGAAAATATAACTACGTGGAGGGTATTAGTAAATGATTAAAAATAATGTTTGTGATTTACTGGTGATAAACTGTTATGAGAATGAATTAAATAAAAAATATTTTAGAGATATGTGAGACAATATTAGACTATAGGACTTGATTATATGTTAAAAAAAGAATGACCACCATTTTCATATCTAATTACCATTACATTTCCCCAATATTCAATCAACCATCCAACATGTGACTAAGAGGCGGGACCTAAACTATCGTCGTGATTGAAATCAAAGATTGAGGTAAGTTGATTTTAATATGGGGGAAGAGGCAAATCACACTCTCATAGTTTTTCCCCCATTTTTATTTCCTTTTCCACTATACTAACTAGTTTCTAATGAATTTGTTTTTCTTTAATCTATTTTTAATAGCTAGAAAGTTTAACAATTTGGTTTACATGGATTAAACTAAAATTTATTTATAGTATTATTTTCATCATATTAATCACTGAAAGATTATGTTTTCCATCATGGGATCATACTTTTTATTCCTCAGGATAATATATTATATGTACCCTAATAATTGAGAACTAAATGTTTTAGAAATTTATTCCGTGGTGACAAAAACCGAATTACTATACTAAATTTTTTTAGGTCACCTCTTATTAGTAATGAAGTGTCATCATCATGGGTTTTCTTATATAAAACCAATAGAGAGACTTAGTGAGAGTTATTTTTCTAATAAGAGTTATAAATTTCATTAATATATTGATGAAATTATTGTATTTGTGATTGATTTTATCCACTGGCAGTTTCCTTTCTATCAATATCATCTAGTCTAGTTCCCTCAACTAAATAAATCGACAGGTCTAACTATAACGACAATCATTTTTCTTAAATCTGTATTATATTATTTCAAAAGTAAAAATTTAATTTCATTTCAAACCTATGGTCTAATGGATTATGGTAATCGGAAAATTATGGCTATACTTAACATTTAAAATAATAAAAAACATGATTTAATTCCTTCTTCATGAGAAACTTATTAACCCTCCCAGCTCCGAATTATATGTAATCACGTACTGATATTCATAAAAGAAATAGGTGAGATAAAACCAAGGTAAGAGGATAGATAATAATGTAAATCAATATAGAAAGGGTTTTAATAATAATTATCTTTATAACTTAAGTATGTGATCATCATCATAATCCTGAGAGAAATAATTTGATAATGGAATGGAATCTGGCAACACTTAAAAATAAAATGTCATGTCATGGTGGTATAATAACACTCTTATTTTTTATCAAAAAAATAACATGTTTATGAATAACATTTTTTTATCATCCTAAAATCATCATTATGAAAAAAATAACACATTTTTCATGCATATTTTACATTATCTCATGCAATACATCTCACTACCTCATGCATTGGAGACCTATAGAAATCCCTGAGCACCTATCACACCATAAAATTTACATATTCATGAATTCCACATTTAATATATGTCAATAAATTTCATTATGTAAACCATATAAATAAATTAGTATAATAATTCATTCTTTAATCATGAATAATCCAGTGATTTTCTAATGAAACTGAAAAACGTATTAGGTATAAGATTCATAATTCCTGAGCGAAAAAGAAACAACTCAACATGATTCAAAATCTGTTTTGGAATGAAGTTTTCATTAGTAAAATAATTATATTTTTCATAAAATAATATTGTAAACATCTTTATCATTGAAATTAAAAGTTTAGAACAATGATGTTATATTTTAGGAATATTAGAATAACATCCACACTGAAATTAAGTATGAACGAGGAATAGCCCAATGTGTGGAAACTAAGATGATACTCCCATGAAATTTTTGTCAAAATGATTTATTACCTTTAATATCAAGGATAATAAAATTATATTAATTAATAATAAATTTATAACCTGTTCAAAATGTATTAAAAAAATTATTATGTTTTAATGGAAATTTTTATGAGTAACATAGTTTAATTCTGTTTGTTTGGGTGTGTTCTTTTTCATTGTCTTCTTGATCGATTCACATGTATATATGAAGGGAGATCATATAAAATAAGAATAATTATGCAGAATTGAATTTATATGATTTTAATGAACATATATATCTTTAAATGGTCTTATATATTATTATTTTTCTTGATGTGAGGATACTTCATTATATAAATTATTAATGATAATCATTTAGACTAATTTGGATATTTTGCATTCATTATAAACTAGTTTTGTTTTAATACTTAATAACATGTGAATATGTTACATAAAAACCTTAAAGGATATAATTTAAATATTAGTATTTTCTTAAAACCATTATAATGGTTTTATTACCATCTTTAAAGGCATTGCAGTAAAATTAAAAATTGTGTTCCTCAAAGGTAATAAATCAAAACCTTAGTGAAAGATATTCATTTTTTGAATAAATTCTAGATGAGAAGAAATGTCATGCTGGAATATTACATTAACATAATAATATTATAGTATATATAAGATACTATAGTTATCATGAAACTGGTATAAGGTGTATTATGAAGGAATAACAAAATAAAAGAAATAAAAAATAATTTTAAAGAAAAAAAATGAGGATTTTACCTCTTTTATTCTTCACCTTGGGAACCTCCATTATGAAATAGGATTGGTATTTTTGGGGAAAAAAGAATATAGACGTGTTTGAGAGGATCAAGAAGTGGGTTGTGTTGAATTTGGACATGCATCTATTCTTGTATGGTGCATGGAGAGGTGGTGGTGACGAGGGGTTTTTATTGAGGGAGAGGGTTATTTTTTATTATTATATTCATTATTTTTTTATATTGTCATAATAATATCAATATTTTGAACATTATCAATTAATAAAATATAAAATTATGTTTAGTTCCAGATTTAGGACTTACATTAGTTACATATAATCCATGAGTCAATAATTCATTTTTTTGATAAATAAAGTAAATTATCATGTTTTAAAATTCACTGATGATTAAAAATATTTAAAAAATACAATAAATTTAACCTAAACAGTTTTTAAAATTTTGAACTGAAAAATAATTTCTATTTTATGGAAATAATTTTCTATATGTGATAAATAATATTTTTAATTAAAGTCATAATTTATTAAAAAAATAATGATTTTACTATTATAACTGATTTTATGACACATTGAAAATTTAGTCATGGACACATTTAAATATATTTTAATCATAAAAAGATAATATTATTTTATGATTATATTTTATTAATTTTAATTTTAATATAAAAAATTATATTAATTATAAAATTGTAAATAATTTTTTTTACAAAAAATACAAACACTTAATTTTTTTATTTTAAAATATTTATTTACTTATAGAATGAATTAATTATTTCATATTATAATTTATAAGAAGTATAAATTTTATTTATACTTTCATATGATTATTTAATATTCTATTGGAACGATTAAAATTCTTAATGGGCTTGTTATTATTCTAAGGATAATGTTATTCTCCCATTTTCAGAGGTTCCTTAATTTATATGAATATCACTTCATTCATTCTTCATTTATAAGAATAAGGTTTTTAGTGGGATATTTCCGCTATGTATGTTTTCAATATCATATAAAATAATTATAAGAAGGTAAAATTCCAATGAAAAATATTTTGGTCATTACATTCTTCTCGGTTAAAAATTTTTCCTTTGAAAAATAATTTTACATAATTTGGAGAGAGTATTTCTCCATCATTTATTCTTCTGGTACCCCAGTCACTTCTTCATTCTGTAGTTCCTCCATAAATGTTTGACAAGGTGTGTTAAATTATTGCATATAACCTTTTCTCTTTAGTCCATTAACTTTACCAGCTTCTCTTCATACGAGAGGTCATTCAGCAATTGTACCACCTTCGGATTCCGTACATGTGAAGTGCTAGTTGTGTACTACCTTTGGAGTGATATATGGAACACATCATGAAGATGATACATACATAGTAGAAGAGAAATATTATAGTCCACTGGTCATCTATGATCAAGGATCTTAAAGGGGCCATTTTACCTTGGGATTATCTTCCCTTTATTTCCAAACCACATGACTCTCTTCTGTGGTGATAATTGAAGGAATAATTTTTCAGTAACAGTGATTTCAAACACACATGAATGATTTTCAATGTAGATATTTTATCAAATCTGATCATATTTTATGTATTTGGGGATGGATTGAATCTTTTTTCATATCTTACACAAGATGAGGTGCATGAAACTTTTGTTCACCAACATCATCCCAACATGTTAGTGTGATACATCTCTTTAAATGAAGATAATCATATGAATCAATATTAATACTCTAGTGGAAGCTATTTTTATAAGATAACTAAAAAAATGGGGGATCCTAAAATTGTCCACCTTTTAATTGAATTGAGAAGACTCTTAGTATGATCGCGAGCATCTCATTTGTCCTTTAATATTGTCTATCACTTTGGGAGTGATTGGTCATGCTATGATTCAATTCAGTACTCCAATAAAATTTGGAGACATATCCAAAATATTTATTTGAAATCTATATCATGATTAGAGATGATAAATAGTGGAACATTATATATCCACATCACATCACATATAGCACGGTATGTTGTTCAAGTGACAAATATTCCTGAATAGAGATAATGTGGGATGTCTTGCTGGGTTGATCCATGACAGCCCGTATAACATTATTTGATTTGGATAAATTTGGGAGACTATTGATCATTTTCATGGAGGTATTATCCCATATACACTTGGGTTTATGCAATGGAAGCATCATCCCATTGGAATTATATCACTCTAATTATTATTTCTGACATACCAAAAACCAAGAGATATATTCTGTAGTCTCCATATTCATGTTATCCCACCAGAAGTGTTCTTGGAGATCATTGTACATATTGGTACATCTAGTATGGAAATAGAATGTTGATCTATGTGTATTATTAAATTGCTCATTCTTTATCTCTTGGGATGAAGGTATCCAAGACCTCATTCCAAACTAAATTTCAAAATAATTATCAATATGAAACTCATCTATTTATCATTACATTTCTACATTCTCGTTTGGTGACTTAACATCATCCGTATTTACCTCCTTAATATTCCCACAAATATATGGTTGGGAAATAATTTTGGAAAATAAAGATGTATTAACTACTTTTTTGATCTCAACGTTCTATGGGAATCAAAGAATTTCAGCACACAGGGCCTTTGGTTTATTGAGACCATGGAGTAACTCAATTCACACAGATTAGGCCCTAGAAGAGTATCGGAGCAACAAGAATAACAATCAACAGATGCAGGGCTAAACATATTAGAAGAATGAGACGGTATGACTATCACCATCAGGACCAGGCACTGTGCAGATTTGTACGGGGCAAGGCTACTTGATCATCAATGCAAGGTGGGGAGCTAGGTGATGAATGATCCAGAAGCTGGGGAGGGGCAATTCTAGTGGGTTGGGCCTACGGGTCATGTATTGGGCGTGGTATGCCTCTGGGCCTGCAGGTCATTATTTTCAATTCATGTTCGGCCCTGTTCTGTAGGCCTAAGGGTCATGTAGGGGTTCCCCTTCTACCCGTAAAAGGGGGATTATCCATTATAAAATAAAAAATAAGGCATTCGGGCCATTCATAGAAAGTAACATATTCTTTTTAGCTAAGAGTATCAATTACCTTGTTTTCCTTCCCAAGATGATAGTGAATAGATCAATCGTAGTCCTTGATTAGATTTAATCATATAATTTGATGCATGATGAGTTCCCAATGTGTGAATATATAATTTAAATCATTTTTATTGGAATATATGTCACACATTTAACCATATAGGTAGATCATCCTAATTTTCATGTGAAAAATCAAAAACTCTATTTCCACATCATGTGTCGTGTAGTTCGGCTCATGGATCATTAACTTTCATGAAGAATAAGCCATCAAATTATTGTTTTTCAAGAGAAAAAAACTAAATTATTTTTAATGAATAATCTATATATATCCAAAAACGTTTTCCACTAGATGGTAATATGAGTACTGATGCAGTGATCAGCCTCTGATTTAGCTTGTTGATGTTTTCCTCATATTCTTCCATCCAGACAAACATTACCATTTTTTCGTTAACATAATTAGTAGTCCTGAAAATCATTATATGTATCTAAAACAATAATTACTACTATAATAATACATTAAAAATAAATATTTCCTTGACACTAGTGGGTTGGGGGCATTCCTCTTATGCCATTTTTTTGGTGTGTCTATAGAAATTCCCTCACTTGTGATCATGATTCCAAATAATGAGGATTCTTGAATATGAAATTCACACATTGAAATTTTTTTAATTCATTTTCCCCTTCCATTATGTGCCTAGAAATATCATTACATGTTTATCATGTTTCTTACATCTCTTGGATAAGATGAAAATATCATCAATAATCATTACCTCAAAATTTTCAAGGCAATCATTAAAGACTCAATTCATTAAATCTGTCAATATGAAAAGGTAATTTGTATGGCTTAGGAGAATAAATAGAATCTCTAAGGGAATTTATATTTTATAGAAGTTATCCATGTTAATATATTCATTTTTTTTATCTTTTGTTGATGATATCCCAAATGAAGATCAAAATTTTCAAATTATTGAGCCCCTCATAGTTGACTAAACAAGGCACCAATAATTGGAAGAGGATAATATTTATTTATATTAAACATGATGGGATCCCAATAATATATACATAACCACATGTATACATCCTTTTTTTGGAAGAGATCCCTGGTGCACCCCCAATGTGATTCAATGTGGCATATAAACTCTTTTCCAAAATCCTTTATAGCTGCTTCATTAACTACTCGAGTTTGATCGGGGAAATCCATTATGGAATTTTGAGATATGAGAGGATCAATGTATAATATCATTTGATAAATCTATCCCAAAATCATAGGAATTCCACGAAACACATTAATAAATACATCATTGTATTACATCACATTGGGAATTTCTTGCATGTTGATACCTTATTTTTACTCAACACATTGCGAGAGATATTCTTATTCCGAGGGTACGAACGCACACACCATTAGTGGGTTTTACAAAGTAGATTCAGTATCGTCCCTGAATTTATATTTCCAAATGGCGTACAGAAAAATTTGAAAATATATTTCCTCTTCCTGACTGTTTATGTGATCTCTATATAATGAGAGCCAATCCATCCACATTATTGTATAGAATTAAACAACGGTAAATATCAAGATATTTCCTATGAGAGTATTCAAACATAAATATAATATATAGTAAACCAACACATGGGATCCAATGATCAAACCACTAGGGGTTTTATAAATATCCCCACTTCAATGTTTCATGGATTCGATTAAATAGTCTTGGAAAACATGCCAGAAATAATGGAATGAATAAAACTAGAAAGAAATAAGACCATATCCATTGTTGATTGGATAGGAAATTTCCCTTATATTATATTATATTCTTCATCTTCTTCTTTAGTAGTGTTGGAAAAATATTTCCCTTTCTCTTATGGATTTCATGGATATTGATGTTGATTACCCTCAAGGACTCCAGGTATAGTGCACTAGAATGAATAGTTCCCTTGAAACTTATATATGAATCAATGAACCACATGTGGAGCTCTTCTTTCCTCTATTACATTATCATATATCACTATGTCTCTCAAATTTTCATGTTTTGTAGGCCTTCTCTCCCATATATGAATCATTTCTCATCCCTTTGAGGAAATTCCCATGAAGTTTTTTCCCGCATTTTAGACATGAGAGTGGTTGATATTTCATTCCACCGTCTCCATTATATCATCCAGAAAAAAAATCCATCATTAATTTCATATTTCTATATCCATACCATTCTCTAGACACCATCGCCACATTAAGAGCATGTAGAACAACATTTTCATAACACCCAAATACACTAATAGATATAGCCTTTTGAAGATAAGTATTTAAATGAGTAAGTAAACTATCTATTTTATGCCATTTTATATAACCAAACCTATGGGGTTCCATTCAATACTTATGATGTTTTCATTGTAAACCGTGATAGATTCACCTTCCACTTCCATCACCAATTTGAATTCTATCTCCATTTATTTATGACGAGTTTGAGATAAATACTTTTTAGGAAACAATTTCTTATATTTATCACACTCTATGTATTTATGTACATCCTTCATCTTGGGGTTCGTGAAAAATTCCCACAAATGATCTTACAAACCCTTTAAATAATAAATAAGAAAGTGTAGCATCGCATGATTTTTTTAATTATTTTTATATTTTTAAATTTATTTATCATTTATTATATTTTTCATTTCTTGAAAAGCTTAATATATCTTATTTTATTAAATAATTTCATTTTTCATTCATTATAAGAAACAACAACTTAATCATTCTATACATGCATCATAAACTTTGGAATATTTTATACATAACACTGACTTAGAATTCAATGCACACAAAACTAAGTTTCTACGAAAAATATATTTTTAATATAATTATTTAAATGAGATAATTGTGACCTAGACAATGAACCTATTTTGAGGAATAGTAATAAAAACATTACCAATATTTTTTATAATTTTATATATAAATACAACATATTGATATTACATGATATGATTTTTGGTCAAGTCCTTTAATATTAAAAATACATTTTCCTTAAAAACCCACTTTTAATAATATAATTAATTTTATACACACTAATAAATTTAATTTGATAAAATAAATAACATTTTTGAATTTATAATATAAAAAATAAATTAGTGTAATTTTTTTGTATTTTCCTGAAAAATTCATTTTTTATGAATAGAGAAAAATACTAAAATGTTGATAAACATCGACTTTTTCATTCAAATAATTAGGTTAGTTTAAATTCATTTTAATGGTATAATATGTAAATAAATAAAATATTAATCTAATTTAGTACTTTGTAATTATTCGTAAAATAGAATTATATATAAAAACTATATGACTTTTGAACACCTCTTTTACCCACCTTCTAGCCACATTTAGTAGATTAGCATTAAATGTATTTTTAACACTTATGTAAATTGAATTTAGAGACATAAAAATAAATTTTAGTTATTATTATTCGAAGATTTTGTTGAATAAGATTAAAATAAATTTTGGTGAATATTATCTTTTGAATTTTATTTACTGTGGTTAAAAGTTAATAGGGCAATTAAAGGTAAAAATAATATTATAAAAATATATAATTACCCTAAAACATGTAATAATTTATTGGAAAAGTTTTTTTAAAACCAAATAAAACATATATTTAAAATATGATCCATTTTAAGTGACTTTTGTCAGATTAGTAAATTCATTATATTTTATTTAGAGTTGTGTTAAAAATGTCATATTAAAATTTTAGTAACAAAATAGTTTTTAATATAGGGTTGTACATCAGTTAAATTATACTATAAATTATAATAATATATATAAGAAATATATATTAATCATTATTATTTAATTTTTAATTTTTTGGTAATATATAATTTAATTAATGGCATGTATAATTATAAAATTGTAATTGATTGATTAATTGAGATACCAAATAAATGATTTTAATAATATTAAAATATATATAATTTTATAAAATTAGTGACTGAAACTAATTTTAATAATAACCTAGACATGTTGGAGACATATTGGTATTATCAGTTAGAAGTTATCACATTGGTTGGATATTTTAAAAATGGAAATATTGAATACTATAAAAATTGACATAAATGATTATTTAAAATAATTATTATTATATTAAATGATATAAAATTAAATAAAAATATAGAATCACTCAAAATTACTTCTATAATGTTAAATATATAATAAATGATTTAGTTGGTTTTATTTTCTAATTTTATATTGAATATATTAACCCTATATCGTAAAAGACTAGTTGACATGAAAAATGATAAAAAAAATTAATAAAGGGTTAATAACAATAAATAAGGTCCATTTTGTGACTTAAAAATGTCTCAAATAAATTTATTTGTAATATTTGTACCCCTATGTATCCCAAATTCAATGTAAATAATATTTTAATCATTTTAAATTGAAATTAAATTTATAAAAAAATTATTTGTTTCATGTTTATTAAAGTGCCCCTCCTCCCTCTTATGAAGGGAACCTATCATTCTCTTTTATTCACTCCTCTAAAGAAATTTTCCAAATCCAAAACCTTCCTATTTACCATAAAAAATTCTATCCATTTCTTATATATTGCATCAAATTATTAGGATGAATCTCAAGGAATCCTTTTGGAAAATCTATAAGGAGTTACCCGATTAATTATTAAAGCCTTCTCTCAATCTTTATTCTTTTATTTTCCTTATCCACCCCTTAAATTGATGTTATTAAATTATTTTATGAAAATAAAATTATCCTTATTATACTTGGTTTTTTATGCTATTTTAAAATCTATGATTACACAAAACTCTATCTAATGGATATCGAACATATTGTTTCTCTGTACGGTGAACTACTCCCCGCTGAAATGATGATTGGTAATTTTTTCATTAGCACCAACCATGGTGGAATTTATTATATTAAATCAATAAAAATATGTTATATATAATATTAATTGTGTATTTATTCTTTTCTATATATTTTTACCACACATACTTTTTAAATTTCCATTTGGTGTTAATACAATAATCTCGTTTGAGGAAGTGTGGACTACCGCCCCTCAATGAAATGTGATTCATTCACACAAAATATTGATTGTATTAAGAATGGGTATAGTTAAATTATATTATATATAAGATATAATATTCCTACTAGAATAATTTTTTATATATATACATATATATGTACACATATTTCATTAACACACTTTATTTCAATATGACAGTTAAAATAGAAACAATGTTTATGATTACACACGACTTACCATATTCATGAATATCGTATTCCATTTCATAATTCATTATGATATAAATCATTGTAATATAAATATACTGGATATAAGTGATATTTATATCATGATTTACACTATTCTATCATGATATATGTTTCAGTACAAACATTATAAAAAGTTAAGACACATGCGATGAACAAAGACAATATTACCCGAAGTGAATCCTTACCACATGATCATTTACAGGTGTGTAATATAAGCTCATAATATAAAAAAATGTGGTATTAGATATAATTATATTTTTCATTAAAATATATGTATTAAACATATAATTATTATACATGGGTCTTGTTCACGTACAATGACAGTCAATACACAATGTAAGGTTATTTTCTCTCACCTTTATTTTTGTGAGACACATGCCTCAAACACTACATGTTTATCATATCTGGTGTATACACTGCCAAGGAATATCTTTTTAGAGTCACCTCGTAGATATTCGGATATTTCCATATTCATGTAATTTTTTATCATTACATGTGTCATATGATTATACTGATTATATTGTGGTGAGTATTGATTTTACAATCTCTACCATATTTTAGATTATTTATTTTTATGTATTAATTGTGTAATATTTATCATAAATGACCATTTTTTATATAAATGGTTTCATAAAATGTTTTATTTTTCTCTTATGGATGTTTAAATTCATTTTTACCCATTTTAACTTTTTACAACAAGGTTTACAAGGAATATTCATTTCATTTTTCAAAATATGTGCTTTTTTACTTTTCCAACATATGTACGAGAAGAATGTTTTTTATCTTATACGACATGAATGTATCTTTATGATTTCATGGTAAATTATTACCTATTTTTATTCCCTTAAAATTTTAAATGGTTATTTTAAAATAAAATGTTTTCTGATAAAGGTGTGTGGCATTTTAATAAATGAAAACTATTTCAACAAAAAAGGTTATTTTCCTCAAAAAATATTTTAAATGATTTTCAGAATTCCTTTCTATTTTTTCCATTTTATTTCAAATGAAATGTTTTTCAAAATTCATTATATTTTATAAAGGTTTTTTTTAAGTAACATTGATTTTCTATGTGATCTTCAAAAATATTTCCCCACCTATGATGGCATTCAATGTTATTATTCAATAATATAATTCATATTCATTATCTGAATGGTTTTTGTTTTGAATGAACTAAGATTATGTAACTTGATTTTTTTAAGGGTTATTATTTTTAGGATTTGATTAAGAAACCTATATCTTATAAATGGGTTATTATATGATATCTTGTGTATAATACCTATCTTATTTAGTGGGTTATGATATGTTTATTTATTATCTTATGGTACATGTATGTATGTTTTCATGCAATATGTTCTTTAACTCCTTATGATTTATGTCTTAAGAACATCCATTATTTATTCCATGATTCATGTATATGATATATGATATGAATGTTATGATCTTATATTTTCAAGATCATTTTCTCATTTCATTATGCTCATAATTATGCTTACATATCTCAATTTTTTACCATTAATAAGAATTTGACCACAAATTTTTTTTTATGTTTTCATTCTCTATGTTATGAATAAAGGTTAGTTTATCACCATTTACTAAACAAACTCAAACGGGTAGATGGTGCTTGGGTTCCATGAGTTTTTGGAGATGGAGACTGTCGCAAAAGTGGTGGAGCCACGTGGAGTTGTCATTTTATCATTGCCCCTGCCCCTGCGTCGGTGGATGGGCGGTTATCGGTTTCCTATTACGAAAGCTTTGGTCTTGAAATGAAGGTAGATTAAACCATTAGTTATGAAACTAGGAAATCGAAACCTAGTGCCCTAGTCCCATTTTGAATTATATGGCTAGTAAGAAGAATTCATGATGATAACATTTCATATCGAGAGGTCTAATGTTTTAATTTCCCTGACCTCTAGTGAGTTTCACACTAGGTCCATTGTTTTCATGGTGGGACCTGCTGTCAGATACATGGATATGGTGACAGACTAGTCCACTAATGTCTTGAACACTATTAATCTCCACATTAAGGAAAAGAACATCACATCAGGTTCACCATTTCTGTTTCTGATGCATTCACTGGGGCACAAAATTGTCTATGGAGGATGTTCTAATGGTTTCCCCGCATTCATACTTTCCAATGGTGGGAAGCATCCATCACATGTTCAAGGTGATTTTCTCCTTGATCAAAATGGGATGATACGATGTTGGTTCCTCCTTCCTTGGACTCCTCCTCGAATATTTTTACCTAGTTAGGGTCTCCCTTATAGACTTAAGACATTGTTCGTGAAACTCTTCCCAGTTCCATATCTTCATGGATGATGTTTAATCACACTGATTCTGTCAAGACATTCTGTTGGGTCTGATGAGGGCAGTAACATTCGGCCAGAGGAGTATTAATGATAGACATCACTTGTGTGTCTAGACACTAGAACAGTAGAATGTCTGGGATTCTTCTCCTTATGATTGGTTTATTGATGGAGCTAAATCCTGATATGTCCCACATTTAATGTGGCGAATTATTTTCCATAGGAATTTTTCTAAGGTCTTCCTCATCTTCTGTTGTTTTACAAAGGGTATGTCGTAGTTTTAACGTCTAGTGGAGATGGATAAGATTGACCGAAACATAGAAAGGAGTAGATCAAATGCGTGTGACCCTTGAGAGAGAACACTAATATAGGGGATAATTCATGGTTAGGTACTCGATTACTACTAAGGGAAATGTAGAGGTGAATGGTATGATCTCACCAGGATGTGGCGGCCCAAGTAAGAATCAGGATGGATGATGGCGAGTAAACTGAAGTGGCTGGAGAATGAGATGGAAATGTCATGAAGGTTTTGGTACTGTTGTGATTGAGAATCAAAGAGACTCCCTATATATCCCTGTGGAATGGAATAAAAGTCCATATAGTTCAGTCAGGTGATGGGACACTTGAGAAGGTATCCCTTGAAAATGGATTCTTGGATGGGACCTCAGGAAATAGAACCTCCATGTTGGGGAATGAAATTAAGGTGTGCACAGAGGACAACGACTCGAGGGTATGTTTGGTCTTACACGTGTTTATCAGATCGGGTTGTTCTGACACCTTGGGGTAAGACCAATGATGTGGGTCCCAATGCAGGGGACTACAATTGCATTCCATCAATTGTAGATCACAATGGCCCACTATTGATGGGATTCAATGGCTTACTAAAGATTGGGGATAAAACCTCTTACAATCTGTTAGGGAAAGTATCAGCTTACCATCGGTTGGGGAAATAAATGGATTACCATCGGTTTGCAAACACAACTAATTATCGTCAACTGGGGATCAAAATACCATAATGTTGTTTGAGGAACACAATAGATTACAATCAATTGAGGATCATAACGACTTACCATTGATTGGTGTTGGACCGCAGGGGGGATTCCTACATAACTTTTCTAGGAGAAAAAGATCAAAACCCATGTAGTTCGAATGGGTATAGTTTAACATCTTGCAGGATGAAAAGGTGTGTACAGTTTAATGCCATGCGGGATGAAGGTGAACTTATGTGAAGGGGGTCATAACCACATGGTGTTGTGATTAATCCTCAAGGAGGCTTCCTACAAACTGTTCCTTGGTGAGGATCAAAGTCCCCACAGTTAAGAGGAGTTTGGTGAACTGATGTGAAGGGGATCTGAACCAATGGAGGTGTTAGGCTCGAACCTCAGGAAGGATTCCTACTTACATTGCCTTGGAAATGATCAAAGTCCTCACAGTTCGGATGGGGTGTTGGTGAATTAATGTTAATTGGTAGAGACCATTGGTGGTTGGGATTGAACCCCAGGGAGTCTTCCTACGAACCATGTGTTGGCAAGGATCAAAATCCCTATAGATCGGATAAAATGATGGTGAACTGACCTGATGTGGTCAGGAACAATGGTTGTGGAGCTAGAAACTCATGTAGGCTTCCTATGTACCATTCCTTGGAAAGGATCAAAGTCCCAATTGTTCAGATGGGGTGTTGTTGAACCGACGTCAAGTGGTTGGGACTAATGGTCATTGGGATTGAACCTCAAGGAGGCTTCCTACGTATCTTTCCTTGGAAAGGATCACTGTCCCCATATTTAGGATGGGGTTTAGGGCTCACACACTAAGGAGGCCCAGAGTTGGTGTCCTGGTCAATGCTAACTCTAACCCTTGGAAATCATGCTCGGTGTGTGAAACAAGAGGCAGCAAAGACCTAACAATCACATAGCGAATGGTGTGTCAGTGGGAAGTATAATTGGGATTACACGTGGTTAGGGGCCCAAAAAGGAAACATGGTATTATTCATGGCTAGTAGCCTAGGGAGATGGATATTGGAACATATTCTAGGGTGGAGGCCAGAGTGGTGAAAAATCCTAATAGGAGATGTATTTGTAATGGATGATATGTGGGTTTGCTGCCCCCCCCCCCCCCTTTGCTCATTGCCACAAAATAAGAGAGGAGGGGAAGAAGGGAAACTACCTCCCAAAATAAAGGTAATGGGATTACACCCATATGGTTTCCCTTCCCCGCAGACAGGTGACCCTCCGGCAAAGAGTATCTCATTCCATTGGATGAAGATCACACTCCTGTAGAGACTAGCGGGCATATAGAATTATCGAGGCAGGGCACCCCATATTTGATGCACAGACAAGGGTCACATTTTAACATCACATGAGGGGTATGATGGCACATAGCATTTTAATGTCCTATAAGTCGGATGCAGCTGGTTCATTCTATGCCCATAGGACATTCAAAAATAATACCCAACCTTCCTTTGGTAAGGGAAGGAATCAGCAATGCCATGGTGAGAGAGTGTCATGGAGTGATACACTAAGGGTCACACGTAAGTGTGGCTATGAGAAGAAGAAATAGTTTTTATCATGCATGTGCAATGAAGCAGGACGTGAAGAAACCCAACATAAAGAACCACCCAAGAGACTTTGAAATCACATTGTTCAAAACTAGACGGTCTCACCAGAAAATGGGTTGTGGAGAAAATGGGTTCACAAAAAGAGGCCTCATGAAGCTTTCATGCTCTATATTGTGGAGAGGCTTCATGAAGGGATATGCTTCACAATGTGAAGTGTCCTAGCCTTGTAATAGGTCATAAGTTCATATGGAAGGTGTGTCTTGAAGTGTAAAGGATTTCATGGAGAAGGGATTTGAAAAGAAAGGGTGCCCTATGAACTGTAGCACTGTGAAGAATTGTGCTTCGCGAATCACAATGAACCCTCCATAGCAGGTGGGTTACATGTGCATTTAGGTTATATCGTGATGAATATGTGCTCTGTGATGAACTGATTGTCCTTTGGTATCCTTTTCCTTCTTGAAGGCTTGTGGGATCCACGATGTGCATCCCTCTTTGAAGAGGGTTTGAATTTAAGCAAAGGGAGAGGAACTTAGTGATGGTAAATAACCTTGAAGAGATAATTGTTCGCATTGTATAAATTTCATTGGGATTTGAATTCAATGAAGATAAAAGTTTGGAGGATCTGTACTTTGCCATATACGGGAGCATAGAATTTATAGGCACTAGGCATCGCGAAGGATATCTCACTCGATGTAGTGTTATGTGTATCTTGGTCATAACTACAGAGCCTCTAGCCTCCTTGCTCTATGGTGGCATCACAAATGTCAAATTAGATTGCAGATCCTCCCTCTGCCATACTCCATAGTGGCTTCGCAAATTTATTATCAGAAAATAGAGCCTCCCACATCCTTGTTCCATTGTGGCTTCACAAAGTATGTATATTCACTCCTACCAAGGTGCTTTGGGGATCCACAAACTAGCATCATGATGAAACCCCAAAGGATTTGCGTTTTATCATCCACTTTTAAACATTTAGTGACAACTGATTTCAATGTTATACCTTCATACATAGTGGTGGATTTCACCATTGATCTACAACTAGTTTCAACACTAATATCCAGTCCTCCTTATATGATTCCACCTATAGGGCACTGGAAACTATAGAAATAGTTTTTTTATTTAGATGATCCTTTTTTATGTGGTGTTCTACATACCCATGGGGTTCACCAACACTTTTCAAAAAGAAGGAAGATGGGACCCTTGGGTTGTGCATAGATTACACATGGTTGACCCATCATACGATATAGAACCAATACAAAATTCCTCATATTGATGACCACATCAACAAGATCCCAGGAGCGATAAATTTTCCTATGATCTATTTGAGGTAGGCATACTAGTAGGTGGGTGTGATACCATCAAACAAAACAAATAAAACATTCAGAAGTATGTAAGACATATATGAGTAGTTGTTTATGAAATTAGACCATTCAAACAATCTTACATTTTTCATGGACATGATGAATCAGGTTTTCCACACATACCTAGATTTATTTATGGATGTCTTCAAAGAAGATATCTTATTGTATACTGACACAATACATTACCATTCCAACAATCATGTTAAAATTTTGAATAGAATAATTGAGCATCCACTACATTCTAATATCGTTAACTAAAACATTATGATTAATATGGTTCACTTTATTGGGAAAAAATTTGTGTTAAGAATATATATTGACCTAGATAAGGTGAGATGAATGGTTTCCTATAAGTTTTTGTTTAATGTCATTGAGATTCATTATTTCGTAAGGATGTGTATAAATTATCATATATTTATTTAGGATTTATGAAATATAACAATTTCTCTTACGGTACTGACTATGATCATGATGAACATATTATGGTAAATATCATATGAGACAACATTTTAGAAGATGAAAGTAATATTTACATCATTGAAAATGTTGATTCTTTGAAATATAGGATGATGTTATAATATATTCATTGATGTTTTACAAATCAGGTTGGGAGTAGTTCTGAGGTAGGGAGAACATGTTGTAGCATATTAGTCCCTCTAACTAAGACCTCTTGATAAAAATTATAGCATTCATGACCTCAAGATAGAATATGTGGTTCATGAATTACACTCCTGGAGGCACTACTTATGGGGTGACACGTTCTTTGTTTACATGGATAAAAAATTCTCCAATACATCTCAACACAATGAGACAAAATTTTGTGGTAACACACCTGGGATGAATACCCACATTCATTCAGTTTTTAGGTTGCTTATAAACCAAATAATTTTAATTTTGTGGTTGATTCCTTATGTTTAGAAACTCGGAAAAATGTCATCCAGGAGGCTAGAAGTTAGTGGAAGTTGATGGAATTGTTTTTTTTTTGATATTCACTTAGAGGTTCAAGAATATCATGATAAATAAATTCTAGAAGCTCTAGTAGTGAAATCCTCCGCTCATGAATTTTTGCAGATGAGAGAACTATCAGATCATGATGACCTCATCCCGAGGGGTAGTGTATTTGGTGAGAACCCACGTCCTAGTTGTTTGATTGATAAAAATGAGAACCTTCAATTCCATAAATTTATCTAGTTTCCTTCATACACATAACAATATTTGACATGGAAAACCATGTATCTATTTAGGCATCTCACTATGGGCATGCCATGATGTATGAAGACATATGTTGTAAAAATTTCATGTTCTGTATTAAGGGGAAGGTTGTAGGTTTCATCACGATTTGTTGATGTTCTTACCAGGAGAAGTAGGATCACCTATGACCAATTGGACATGAATATTATCTATCCAATCATGAGTGGAAGTTGAATGACGTCACCTAGGATGTTGTGATGGTCTTACCGAGATCCCCTCATCGATGTGTGGTAATATGGGAGATCGTTGATAGGTTGACCATGGTTTCATAATTTCTACCTATCTAGGAGACCTTCTCCATTGATGATATTGGGATGCGATATATTTAAGAGATAAATAATTACTTCAATGTATTCTCAGTTCCATAATAATAGACTATGATTCTCAGTTTAAATCAATGTACTGGAAGGTCATGGAAAAAGAATAGGTTCACAAGTTCTCATTAGTACAATTTATCACCATCATACCAATGGGTAGTCCATGAGGATGATACTAGTCTCATATGACATGCTTCAGGAGTGATTCCATCACTACCAAGGTTCATAAGAGAAACATATACGATTCATTGAGTTTTATAACAAAAATAGTGTTTCAGAAGATTTTCAAATTACACTATAAGAGGCCTTTTATGGTTGTTCATTGTGTGATCCCCTGTGCTGGTTATAGGATGGTGAGGCAACAGAAATAGGTCCCTGTCTCATTTAGGAGACTTTAGATAAATTACATTATGTTTAGAAAAAAATAATATAGTTTATTCCGATACTAATCCTCAAAAAAATATTCATTTTGAAAATCTAGAGTAAGATGTGGGACGTCAAGCCTTTCTAAAAGTTTCACCAAAACTGGTTCATAGATGTATTCCCTATATCCTATCTATGGTAGTTGCCTCAATGATATCGTACCTTGCATGAAATCTTCCACGTATCATATCCTTGGAAAAATAATGTTAAACCAACCCATAAGTTTGAGACCAAGGGTATTCAGATAGAGGAAACTTCATCTATTCAGGAGAATCTTATATGTATTGTAGATCATAGAATTAGAGCTCTCTGAGGAAGGTGAGTTCCACTGATCCATGTGATATGGATGTATATCCATTTATAGGATTATTCCTAGTAACAGGAAGCTGATTTACAAGCTCCGTGGTTGGAACATTTCTCATATGAGGCCTTACAACCCTCAAAAGTGACAACATGGCGATGGGTTGTTCTGTAGAGGGGGGGTGAAACATGAAAAATTTTAAAATAGGTGTAAAATGTATGTGACTATTGAAAACATCTCGTTTTATCATAATAGTTTACTCTAAAATAAGAGGAGTAGTTTGGGATAGTCTAGGGTACGTTCGGAGTCCAGAGCATCATATTTTTAAATAGTATATAGAACCACAGAGTTATTACACATTTAGTAATAATTGTGTATGTCACCCAGAGAAAAATGAAGCCCACATGGTTTCTATACAATTATGAGAGCTAGACTGCATTCCCTTGAAGAGTTTTATTGTTTTCCTTGAGATCCATTTTTTAAGGTCTACACACAGTTAGCTAAACCATAAACCTAGATCTTGTGAATGGTGTCAATCAGTAGTGGCTATCACATGGTTGGTGCACGGTATGGACAACCATGTTGACAAACCATGTGAACTATGTTTAAGTGGTAAATTAATTTTATTCTCCTATTATGTTTTAAACGCATGTTTCCTTCTTCTCCCTATTTTTTTCTATCGACCGCATTTCATGACCTTCCCATCCTTCTCTATATAATGAATTCTATAACTCCAGAATCTCACCATCATTTTCTTATACATCAAGTGAATTATATCACTCATGATAATCTCTATAGTTCACATACATCATTTGTAGTTTCTATCCCCATAAAATAAACTATTTTGGTGCGAGATCATTTTCCCAATTTTTAGTGTATTGATCTATTATTCAACTTTCTTCTATTCTATCTTTATTAGAAATATGGCACAGGAAGCAGAGAGTGTTATGATCCTATGGTGTGTGTTCTAGTTTCTTTAACTTAGGTTTTATTTCTTTTACATCATGAATTATAGTTCTATTCCCCAAATCATCCATCATTGTCTATATAATGTTAAATTAATTGAATAAAAGATTTATTACATTCATAATAATATAATTTTATACCATTGAGTCACTACCATTTTGTATCATACATTATATGATGCCACTTATGTTTGTTTCATACCTTGAAACCATAACTAACAATTATTCATTGAGTTTATTACGCTCTCTATTGATGTGTGTCTTTATATTTGATATTTTTCTTTGAATCAATAAATTGAATTAAGAAAATTTCTAGGCCATGGGTTATGCCCCTATACTTATATTATATAACATGGAATATCTTTTCAAGGGTTTTATGTTTTGAACAGAATTATTTAAAATGATTAAATTTAAATGAATCTATAATATAAAAAACCAAGACAGTAAATTAGTACCACTTATTAAAGTTTAGATTGATGCATGGTTCTTCATGGGATTCCATAGACGGGGTCATCAATCATTATAATTAGAATTTGTTGTGAGATTTTATGTACACCAAATGTGACACATGGAAGTACTTGGATGGGATCACCATGCATTGATCATACCTTCATATGAGTGATATTGAGTCCCTAGGGGAGATGTAACTAATAGGTTTTGTGGATTTACGGTTATTTGATTTCATGAGTGATACTTTGTTCTCTATGTGAGATACAGGGGATGGTCACGTAGTGTTGAATTCACCCATGTCATGTGTGATAATTTGGGTTACATTTATGGATATAATTGGATGGAATCTTATGTATTTGGGTACTTATTTAACTCATTGTGTGATTCTTATGATCCATGATCCATTTCACTTTGGACGGGCCCATAATGATGCAAAATTTAATTTAGGAGACTCCTTTTATATAAAAACCAGATTTATTCTTATCTCAGTGTTAGGTCACATCCACATAACCAAATCACATGATTGAGAATGGTTTATGACATGATTCATTTTTTTAACAATCATTATATATTATATCATACCTTCATGTTCAGCTTAAGAGTCATCCATCTTAAGGTGAAGTAGGCTGATACGGATGGGTATCCCATGAGGAACCAATTATAATATATTTAATAATATAATTATTTGATTTTATTAATCTATATTGACACATATCTTATTTTATATGAATATACGAGATTGATATAGAAATTTTTTTTGTATCCTACTGAGTATATCTCTCACCTTTCTTTTTCCTCCCTTGATAACAAAGAAGACATTATGATTTTTAGCAAAAATAATGGGAATTAGTAAATATTTGATGATTGATTCTGAGTTCTAGGATTTTGTATAGGGGTAAAGGATGGGTCCAATTCTAGTTTTTCTTATATTAGAACTCTTTAATAATTTTTTATTTTTTTATAATGTGGTATATTTACCTATCTCTTATTTCTCATGACCTCCTTGTGTATCTATTATTGATTCATCTTCCACCTATTTATTTATCTGGTATAATTATTAATATTATTCCACTCCTAATAATATTATTTTTCGTTTCTAATTCATATCATATTTATATTACCATTTTGTTACCCTCTGACTTATGAGGTCAATGTCTCCCCATATACATAAGCTAGGCCCCCAATTCTAGTCAGTAACCTCTGGAATATGGAAGAATCACTTGAGCTATTATAGAAGACCATGATTGGGAACTGCAAAGTCAATTTTATGTATAGAGGATAAAAACAGTAATTATCATAAAATACCATCATTACTGTTATATACACCACATAAATGAATCAAGTAGACAATGTTTCGTGTTTCAAATAGAGATGAAAATGAGATGAAATTCCATTACCTCGGGTCAAACATCATTTATATGTATTAGAACCCCGGTATGATAAATATTAATTTAATATAAATATATTAAATAACCATGATCATATTTACAATATAATATATTATTAATTGATAACATTTTACAACCATTTTATTAGTAAGTATTTATTAAAATCAATATTCTATATCATATCAGATTCTTTTTCCATGTATGCATTGGTTTGGTAGCTTTGGTCCTTATACATTAATAATGCTTCCAAAATATCCAATATATTAAAATTAATTTTAATAATATATATATATATATATATATATATTAAAGTAAATAATCATCCATATAAGTGTGTATAGAATAATGGATTACACTCTTCTTGGAGGTGGTAAGTTGTATGTACAAACATGTAACACTTTAACTTCCCATTTGATGGAAGGTGGGTTTAAAATGGTGGTTTCATTATCATAATTTAAATTTTTATATTTAGGATAATTTATTTATTTATTTTTTCAAACATTTAATAGATTTATGGGTTGTAAAATAAGAACTAAATAGAAATTGAACAGTTGAAGAAATTACATCTTTATTGAAACAACTCATTTATATATCCTATTGAGGACCGTAGGGTTTTTATTTTGTGAATAAAAATACCTCTATAATGTGTCTTCTAGTGTTTATAATTTAATTTTATGGTTTTTATAGATTTTTAAGGCACCATGTGGTGTGAAGAAGCCAAAAACTATGTTATGTTTTATAATTTAGGTGAGGGGTACATTGTAAATTAAATAAAATATTAAAATATAATAATGTCATCAGCTATCCTGATTGATTTCATATGTATAGGTATTACAATATAAGATTTTATTTGGTTAAAATACCATAAAAATAATATTTTAATATGCCTATATGGGGATTCGTACCTTATATTTTTATTTAGTGCCTTAGTTAACCAATTTTAACATTAACCTCGATAACCTCTTTTTCATTTATAAAATGATAAAATTGTTCATATAAGTGTAAAAATAGATCATAAAAGGACAAGGGACAATATTTTTAACATATCATATCAAAATTTTCTTCATTATGTATTTTAAAAAAATTAAAAATACTTTAATAAAATTTTTTTGGATAAAATATCATTAATGTTGCTTTTTACACAATTCCTTTAATTTGAATTAATGGATGTAAAGAATGAGCTTTAATTATATATAAAAATTTAAACAATAATCTAATTTTTAGTAATCTTTATAATTCATTAAAACAATATCTCAGTAGAATTATATAAAATTTATTATTTTTAAAATAACATATTCTATTTCTAAATTAATTAAAATAAATATTTAATTGGGATTGTATAAGAATTTAAGTTAATTATATAATTTCTAAAAATTAGAAAAAAATTATATCTGGGAAATAATTTTCCCAATATCAAAATAAACATTTATAATCATTCATAACTTATTATTGTTTCTATATGAACATATAAGAAATATTTAATGCTATGAGGGTGACATTTTGTAACATTCATTACATGGAATTTTATATTGGTCATTTTCTTAGAAAATTGTCCATTAATAAAAATATATCTCATTCATATAATGGTATGGGATATATTTCCATCATCCAATAAGATTTATGATTAAAAAATATGACCTTATCACTTATTTTTAAACTATATTTACCTGATATACCTTTTACAGTGGTATTAAATTTTATCACAATAATTATTCAGGATGAAAAAAAATAATTGGGGATATATATATAAAATTTTAATAACTTCATTAAAAATATGGAACCATTTTATCAAATTAAATACATATAAGTTCCATTACATAATTTCAAAATAAGGTCACAAAATATGATGAAATAACCTTTTTTGAATGATATATTTTATGTATAAAACATGGTTTATTCATATCACATGATTAAAAATTATTTACAGAATGTTACAAAATATTATTAAATATATAATATAAATAATTCATAAAAATAATTCACCAATTTGAGATCAATTTTAATTATTAAGATAAGAACACATTTAACATATAAAAATTATTTCTCAAGAAAATGCCATTTTACATTTTGAAATTTTTTATACTAAATTAAAACATAATATTTATTATAATGATTGTAATTTTATTATTTAAATTATAATAAAACTAGTTTTTATTTGAATTATATTTACATTTAAATGTTACTTTTTTCATGTTTGGATAAAAAATATTCTTTTGAATAAAAATTAGTATTTTCCTATATTCCATTAAAGACAACTATTTGATGAAAATAATCAAAAATTCATCGTAAGATAATATTGATATGATGAATTAAAAAATTATTAAATTTTTTAAAGAATATATTTAATAGTGTTTGAAATTATGTCTAATATCCTCTCATAAATGAAATAAAAATCATGTTTGATGAAAAAAAAAATTTAGGCATATTATCACATTGCTAAAAATGATTGATTATTTCTAAGAAAATATGTAAATATATTTATATTCAGTTGCATATTTTTAAAAATCCCATAATTTAGTTAACAATATTTATTATGCATAATTTTTCTTCTACATTAAAACTATCATTTTTAAATAATAATATTACATTGTTCATATAAATTCAGGGTTAAGTGTCATATAAATTATCAAGAATAATTTTCTACATCTAAAATAATAGAGTGAAACTTTTGACCCCATCAAATAAAGTTAAATCATGTAATTTTATCATTTTATCGATAATAGTGGTTTGATATTTTAATGCCCTTTATGGAAACCAACATTTAAAAAGGGTTATTGAAACATTATATAAAAAAAGATTAAATATAAAGGGAATCATGTTTTCAGAATAGGAAAACATTAGACAAAATTGAAAATATAGACATGAGATAGAAAATTGAAACCTAAGGACAAGTAGATACTTCTATTTAACAAGTTCTATATAATGTTGACAACTATAAAACCGTAAATATGTGTGAAAAAATCGATTCACTGGAAATTAATGAAAAATTATACCATTCCATTTAGATATATTTTTCATAATATTGGGGGATTTTTTTATATAATAATAGATGAAAGGATTTAACATTCAAAACTGGTATATTTCCATATCATATAAAAAAATTTAACATTTTGTTGTTCAATGATCAACTTCCAATTCAAATATTACTCCATCAAATGAATATTCAGGAAGATTTTTTCCCCAAAAGAACTAAATAGAACTATTAGCAGAACATATGATCCATTATATAATGACAGGTCACTAATTGTTTCACCTTATATAACACAACCAACTGGATTAGAACAACTAATAAAGTATTAAAAACATAATTTTTACAAAATCAATATCATCAAAATTTTATGTATTCCATTCCATAAATATTTATTCATAAATATCCTCTAAAATTTGTCTATGATAGATAATAAAAGAAGAATTGATATCACATACTCTTATAAGATACATAACAATAATTTAAATCTCTCAAAATGTATCATAAAAAATTAAATATATTATTCCTATATACTTATCATTTCCCGATATAAATTTATAATAAAATAATATGTTCTTACAATATATAATTCACCCCGTACTCCTCAAAAAATGTCTTATTATTACCTTATTTAAATGAATTTATAGGTTTTTTGGGTTATTACGTTCATTATCCAGTTTATTATAGAATGGATTCACATAATTCCCAAAATATTTACTTGTATAGAAACGAAGTGTGTGCGGCTTATTATATTGATATCTCTCTACATTAAATTAATTAAAAATACTATTCACATTATATTAACCTTATTATTATCGCTAGAAAATATTCCCACACCAGAATTGTCTTCTTTTTTATATGTGGATTTTCATTGATTTATCTGTCAAACATTTTTTGGAGTGTAGGAGGTTGAAACAATTTCATCCCTCCATACAAAAAACTATTTTAGCTTCTGTGAAGATCTATATTCATTTTTTATCATCTGAAACATAATGGATTCCATATTCCATTTCAAAAATCAATCTATATAGAACTATATCTTCATAGATTCCCATTTCTATTATGGCTAATTTTTTTAAAGAAATGGTTTAAAATCCTCAAAAAATTGATCAATTTTTCATTATTTCTTGATAATTAATCCTGAATAATATCATTTACATCTTATAAAGATTTCCACTTGGGTACCAATTGTTTCATCATCCATATTATGAAGACAATTTAACGAATTCTCTACTTTTTATAAATATAATTTTATGGTTTAAATTATTTAAAAATAGTCCCTTATGATCATATAATTCCATGGAATAAATTTCAACCACATTCCTTTTATTTTTCATTATATTGCACTATTAATCTATATCTCCTTCCTAATGAATAATTTCTAGGACAAAATTTTAGGTTTTGATTAAAAAATAATAGGAATTATATTATCTATCACATTGATTAATTTCTAAAAAACTAGTGGAGAAGAAGATCCCTATATGGTGGGTTAACATTTTCACATAAAATATTCAATGACATATTACTCCATCTTTGGTGCATTCAAGTGATCCCCATGATCTTTCTTTCCACCATTTGTTTGAGGGTGTTGGGTGAGAAAATTAAAAATATATTTCATCCAAGAAATTATTACATTTGGTTTATCACAAGGGAAATCTTTACATTTTCCATCGCATTCATTATTCACAGGATTAATTGAGGTTCTAACAATTTAATAATATAAAAAATAACAGTGTGTGTATTGATAGTCACTGTGAAAACCCATATATATATTGAAATTTATTCTATTTACATCTAAATGAAGACACCTTTTTTTAAATCTATGACACCTTAGGTCAAAAATTCATCATACATGATCATTAAAAAACATTTAGATGTTTTCGTAAACATATAAAAATCCTTGGGGCTCTCAATAATGTTTCCTCATCCGTTTTTCAAAAGGATAAATTAAACTATCATTGATACAAAATACTATGAGCCATTTTATTCATTGAAATTTATTTCACAACTATAGTTGAATATTACTTAATTATCATAACTATCCACTGATAACATCATATTTTACATAATAATTTTTAAAGTTGGAATATAAAATATTATTTATAAGAGTTTATATTTTGTTCATCATAACATTCACCCTTTTTAGAAAAATAATCACTCAAAAAATAATTATAAAGACGGGAAAATAAACAGTAAGAATAGTTTATAAATAATTCCTTATGAGTGTAAAAAAGGGATACATTATTGAAAATTGAGTATAACATGATTTTAACTGTATGGGACATTATTATAATAATATAAATTCATACCCTAGATATAATAGATCAAAACATTGTGTCAAGGAATAAATCATTCTAGCTCATAAAAAATTCCATAATAATGGAATTATAGAAGAATATCCTTGATGTATTAATAATTTTATAAGAAACTATTTTTTGAATACACATAGTCTTATGAAAAAGTGAATAAGTATAAATAGATGTAACATCACCCATCATGTTATGGAAATGAAATTGGGCCCTCACATAAACTTTTGGATTAGTAACTAGGTCCATATATAATCTTATAGATATGAAAATAAGGTAAATGCATAACATTTCTGACATTAAAATCAAAATATAAATAATCATACACACATGAAATACATATGTTAAATAAATATTATAGACTGTAAAACTAGGTCCATTCATTTAATCGTGATCATGAAATTAGGTTCTTGTATATCTTATTTACCTCAAGAGTTATCCACATATAAAAAATTTATTGGAGGGTGATATAGGTCCCAAAATTCACAAAATAAAAATCAAACATATGTGATCCAAAATATCATTAAATATTCACTATATTAAAAAAACATGGGAATAATTTTTATAAACATTTTATCTTATCATATCCCATGGAAATGTTATGGGTTTCTTAAAAATTTTATCATAATGAGGAAAAATATATATAATTAATATTGATAGAATCATTGGAAGATATTTCCATTAAAGCATATGTAATTTGACATGATGATATATTTGGTGAAAAAGTTCATTAAAATACTTGTTTATAATTTATTAGGTAAAAAACAATTTTTCATTTAACTAATTATTTACAATTTTAAAAAAAAATATTTAAAAAATATATTTTTAAATGAACGTGAAAAAATTAAATATATATTTAAACAATTACGAAGTCATAATTTTGAGAAATTATTTTCATGGTTTATATATTAAAAGAAAAAAATTAAGTTTACATTTTATGGAAAAAAAATCCAAAATGTACATGGTACACAAATTGAAAAGAATATTACAATAAAAAAATATCAAATTAAATCATCAGTGAAAATTAATTCAGATAGTTATTATATAATATTAATAAAATAATGAAAACAATTTTATAAAACATGGACATGGAATGGAAAAGGGCATCAAGTAAAGAGAGAAATGATGTCACTTTTCCTAAAAAAAATTTGTCTTCGGAGTACATAATTTTAGGTAAATTAATTGAAAACATATATTCTCAATAAATAATCATTTGGAAGGAAAATTAAATATTTTATTAATAGGATTATCAAAATAATTCATCATTAAAAACATATTCATAAATAATCCCTACTTACAGTGAGATTGTACTATAAAACAACAATTGATTTGATAACATTTTGATCATAATCACCAAAAAATAAAGATCACATGCTGGATATTTAAATCCAAATAACATTCATAAAATTAATAAAAAATGTATACATGTTTTTTGTATACACCACATACTATAAAAAGAGTTTAATATAGAATTTCTCTCTCATAGAAAAAATATGATGAAAAGACCTTAACTCGTGTCCAACTTCCATCTAACAAGTTTGATCCTCCTATATAATTTTGATAAATTTTTTATGCAAATACTCCACAACTATTTTCCTGTATATAATATTGATTATAATTTATTTATAAACTTTTATGTCTCGTTAATTATAAATTTTGTAATACTATCACTCTTTTGGGTAGTATTTTCTATGTTTTTCATATATGTTTTGCTTTTGTGTGTTTATTACTTGTTCATTGATAATCATTAAATCAAATCCATAACCTTAATAAAGATATAAATATATTATATATTCATTATATTCATTTTTATATTCAACCATAAAAGTTTATATAGAAGAATTAATTAAATCATTTATTGAGATGATGAGTTGTACACACGCCCAAGTGATACTTTCAATTCCCATTAGATGGGAAGTTAGTGAGTAAATGATTATTAATAATCATACTGAGATTTAAGAATATTTATGATATTGATTTTTTTAAATATGATTGATATAAATGATTAAAAAGAATAATTATAAGAAAATTTAAAGGGGTAAAATGATTACACCTTCGTTGAAACAAATCCTTCTGATCTCCCGGTGATGGCCTATGGGTTTGTCTTATGGGAAGAAAAGAAACTATATAATGGGTAATATAAGTTGATAATATATTTTTTCTTCATTTTTTTGATATTTATGGCTCAATGTGGTGTGAATAATAAAAAAATATGTGGATTTTTAAAATTGAGTTTAACGGTACTTTTAGAATTTCATAAATGATTATAGTGTGATAATGTCATTATCTAGACCAAATGATTAAATATTGGGAAGAATTCTATGAAAAGATATTATGTGGTATATATCCCATATAAAATATATATATTTTATTTTTTTTAATTTATCATTTAAACATTATCAATTTTTTGACCACTTAGTTATAATATTTTAACATTTACCGCAGTAATGCCTTTTCCAGTCTTAAAAGGTTATAATTTTACATATAAGATAAATCATGGTCCATAAATTTACTAGGGAAATGATGATAGACAATATATATTCAATCTTATCTCTTAAAATTATTTCAAAAGACCATAAATAACATAATAAAATTTAATTTTGATAAAAATCCAAAATGATAATTTAGGTGCCATTAAATTAATTTGACTTAATCAACAAGAATACAAACTATGAATTCGATTATAATCCTTTAATAAATCATAATAATGTTTTATTTATCTAAATAATTTTTTAAACACTCTAAGACAACAAATTTTTATTAACTTTAGAATTTTTATTAATCAAATAAATAATTTTTCATAATTGTATATGTATTTAATGTCATTATATATTTTTTAAATTCTAAAAAAATTGAAACGGGTCAAAATAGGCGTTTATATTCTTTTATAATAATCTTCGCATATATGTAGGCTTATAATATATATTTAATCCTACTTGATAGACATTTTATAATTTTATTTTCTGAAAATATTATATTGATCATATTCATATATTGGTTTCAACTAATAATGAAATTTCTAGCTAGTAATAATGATTTTAGAATTATCATCATAAAATAAAAAATATGATGGTAACATATGGCGTTATCACTTATTTTGAACCGATATTAACTTTATTTTTCTCTTTATCGTGGTGATAAATTTTACCGTGGTTACTATTGAAATTGTACCAAAATAAAAGGTCCATTTTTAAGAAATTTTCAAATCTTGCGTCCAAATAATGAATCAATTTTCTCAAATTCAATACAAATATTTTCCAAAAATTAATTTTAAAATAATCTTTCAAAACATGATAAAAAAACTTATTAAAGAACATCATTTTCATAAACAAAACATGGATTATCCTTAACTAATTCATTGAAAAATTTAGAATTCTTGATATTTATTTTCATTGAATATATAATATATTAATTTAATTAAAATCATTCACCAATAGTGAGGAAGATAATCTATTAAAAACACATTGTGTGCATGAAAACATATTTTTTGTAAATTTAATTTTTATGTTTAAATTATTTTATATAAACTTCAATCATAAAACATACTCTAATAACCAAAACAATGTTTTTTAAAATATAATATAACTTATTTTACATTGAAATGATTTTATAAAAATATATATTTTTACATTCATGGAACAAAAATATGATTTTCAGTAAAATTCTTATTTTTTATTATTAATTAGAAAGTCAATACTGTAAAACAATTGTCAAAAAAATTACCCATGGAAATTATTGATATGATTATTTTAAAAATAAATCGAATATTAGGAAATTATTTATATTAAAAACTCTCAAAATAGTTGATAAATATTTTATCACAATAATAAATAAAATCATTTTTGAATGAAATATAAATAATATGAAAAATTAAACATGGATTAATATATAATTATTATTTCCTCAAAGTTAATAAATATATTTAAACTTATAATGATATCTTTATATATACCATAATTTAGTCATTCATATTAACAATCTCTAATTTATTGGGTGGTTTATAAAAGTAATATTTAAATAATAATGTTTTAGTGTTATTTTATAATCGGTGTTCTGCGTCATGTACACTATCGTACATAATGTAAATATTCTAAAATCTGTAGGCATTAAATGTTTTATAGATTAATTTTTTATCCAATTGGATTTAAAAATTTAGGACATAGGAATATGAACAAGAATAGTCTAAATAATCCTTGAAAAAATGGAACATTTTATGGGTCTAATTAAACTGAGTGTATTATGTTTTCATTAAAAATTGAGTAAAATATTTATTTAGTATCCCATTGAAAGTCTCTATTATATAGTCACTTTTTGTGTTGTGAAAATATTACAATTTCAAAGATCAATAATTTCATCACATGGTGATATGAAAAATTTCTTTTTTGGGAAAATTTAAAGTATTGTCCCATCACTAAAATTTGTTCACTAACTTGATGGAAATACTAAACAAAAATGAAGAAGGGGTGTCTAATTTATTTGAAAATCTATTTTGTTGAATCAAATAGTAGGAAAGTGGAATACATGTTTTATGGACTTACGAGAGAGTAAGTAACAGAAATTATTTTTATTTTAAAATTTATTCCAACAGAATCTCACTATAATGGAATCCTAAAACTATAATGTTGACATGTGTTGAAGTAGGGAATTTTCAATAATTGACATTTAAAAAAATATAAATTTTAGCAACATTGGAAAATTTTGATTTATTTAATTCACAAATGTTTGTTAGAACCAGGGAAAGATAATAAAAATTTATTTTAGGATTCCATGTAAATAAATAAATAAAATAAAATATATTATCATAGGAGTTCACTTCATGGAGTGTATAGTTTTATAATGTGGATTATATTTTTTACACTTTTCTGGATATGAATTGTTAAATTTATTATCATTTTTATGTGAAAGTTCATTATAATTTAATAATCTGAGAAATATGACAAATTATGAATAAATATTATTTATTTGGATTCTATATATAAAAATATGTTATTTATGAAGTTAAATATTTCAATGGTTCCATTATTTTTGGTAATATTTTTTATCTCAATATTTTTCTATCATTAATAATTTATTCTATTAATTGTGTGTTAGTATTTTGATTTTTCACTACTTATTATTCCTTGAATTGTAAATTTTATTCATTTATGATCCAATATAAAAAAAATTGAATAATTCTTATAGTAGAAGTAAGGAAGAAGCATAGTAACTATAGTCCCCGTATGTCAACAAAATATATAATGAAATTAATGGACCATAGAACGTTTATGAAAACATTTTAATCAGAAAAGGGTTAAAAAATTTTGTTACCATGTCTATAAAATCCTATGACCACATGAAGCCTCAAGTCAACTCATGAAACGACCCAAAGTTTTTCAATGGAAAATTCCCTTCTTATATTTATGTCATAAAAACACAAAATAATGAACTACGAAGTGAGAAGTGACCTTTAAACATAATTTTGTCACCCCTATGTTTGGAATTTTGAAAATCCGACATACACAATTGTGTTCAATATAGTTTTTAGACTATAATGAAACAAAAATACTTTTTAGTGAATAGTAACCTACCCTTATTAATAGTAACCTATCCTTATGAATAGTAATATGACCCCTATGAATAGTAAATAAGAGTAACATTACCTATGAATAATAAAATAGAATTTAGACAACTTAGAAAGTGACAATTTGACCTTAGTAAACTTTTTTTTGTTCTTTATAAGTCATAAATAAATAATTATAATTAATTAATTAATTTAAAAGAATATTTATTCCCCTGAAATTTATTCGTAAATTATTGAATCAATGTCTAATAGTTTTCAGATAATTTTGTAAGACCCTACGCAATTTTTGAAAGAAATACAATATCAGTTTTAATTCTAAATAATGTTTTTTTATGTAAATTATGATTTTAATTAAATATTAAATTAATAATATTAAGAAAATTATTTTTGAAAAATGGACTTCATTTTTGGATTCTACACATTGAAAAATGGTTGGGGTATGGTTTTGGTATTTTTTGAGATACCTGAATTTTTGGTGAATAGTAGAATACATTAATTTACCATATAAATATATTTTAATTAAAACACACTATTCCTGACATCACAAGTGATGAAATCACCCAAATCCCGAACTCACATGTCTTATTTACTATTCTTAGTCATTCAGGACTCACTATTCCTTGTCTTAGGTGAAATTAATAAACTAATCAATTTTATATTAAGGAAAACCCTCTCCCCTCCACTATAAAAGCCACCCTTCACTCCCTCTTTCCCTCACACCTCTCAAGCTCCAAGACTTCCCTAAACTCTACCCAAACACCTTCCCTAGCCCCTCCCCCACGTCCAAAAGCTTCTAGTCTCATCAAAAGCCCAAGCCTAGCTTCTTTAAGGAGGTTCTGAAGAGTAAAATTCTAAAGGTAATTTCTCTCCCTATTCTCCTTTAATTTCCTTTCAAGTTCAAGTTCCTTTCTTGATCTCTCTCTACCTATATTCATCCAAATTCTTTTTTAACTCCAGTATTATACATAAAATATAATTTTATGATTCTAATGGTATATTATATTACCCCACACCATTTCCCTCTCCCTTTTATTTTATTAAAGAGAATGTTGTTCATGTGGTATTAATTTATCACCTTCAAAAACAACATGCTCTCTTCTTCCATTTCTACCTTCAGATCTGGTCATGAAACCATTTTTATGGTTGAAACAGAATATTTGATATGTTTTATGTTCTATTTTACGTTCTGGAAATAACTTGTGGCCAAATTACTAAGTAAAGGATAAAACGAGTTCGGTGTGACCCAAAAACCGCTCAAATTAACCCAAATAATCTTCATTTAATTATTATCTAATGATTCGTCCACATGGACCTAAAATAACTCATTATAAAATCATTAAAGATTATTTAATATCATTAATAACATTTAATATCAGTTGTGTATATTTACCAATGATCTACCCAAACATCAATTTAAGAATACAAGTGGACTGCTCAAGAAAACCATGAAAACGAACATCCCCGATCAATGTTTTTAAACTCTATAAGTCATTAAAAGGAACATAATATGAAATAATGAAACCAGAATGAACCCTATTTATGTATAAAAGGTTATTTAATTTCTAATTAATTAATATAATGTCATTATACAGGACATTAAAGAGAAGGAGGCATTCGAGTTCAAGGTAAGGGGAAATATCGAAACCAATTTTCTTCCTTCGTGTTCTCCCGCTTTCACTCCATTTTTGATATGGTTACTCCTCAAAGATCATTTTTTCATCATTTCCTTTACTTTTCTGGGATATACATGTTTTTCACTAGTTTTTATGTCCATAAAAATGTTTTCCAAAAGAACTCTTCTTTCAAGATATCACCTTTTACATTTCATTCAAATTTGATGGTTCTTGTATCAAGTATGTTGTTCCCTCTTTCTTTTGGGAACCCAAAGCTTATGAATGTGTTATTATGAGATGAAACCCATTCCTTTACATGGGTTATTTATGTACATGTTTGATATGTGTTCTATGTGTCAAGCATGATAATGATAATGTTATGATGTGACGGGTGCTACCGGAATTATATAGCGCAATATGAATGTTTAAATGTGACGGGTCCGCCTGGAATTATATAGCGCTGCAATGCATTGGGTAAAGTGATGAATCTCATGAGTAAATGTGAAATTATTTTTGGACAAGATTATAGATTTTTTCACAAGTATGTGTGGTAGTTAACCACTAAGACATGATGTTTCATTTTTATGCATTGCCACATTTCCGGTTTATTGTTTATGCTCCTCTCATGTTCATGATCTTTTGACTATGTCAGATTATGCTGACCCCATGATGTATTGGCCTTATCTACCCTCTTATTGGGCTTCTAGCTCACCCCTTTTTATATATATCCTCAGGTGACTACATTTACTAAGGAGAGGACAAGTGGCAATAAGAAGCAATATAAGAAGAAATTAAATGAATGTTTATGCTTAAAGTTGTATTTGTTATGTATGGTCCTAGTTTTCCCAAGACACTAAACCTTAGGATCCTCCATGTGTAATACTATTATTTTGTTTATCTTTGAAATGATGTAATAGTATTGTAAGAAAATGTCGGGTCGCTATAGTTGGTATCAGAGTAAAGGTTTTGTTAATTTGGGAATTAGGATTAGTAAACCCTAGAGTAAACCTCTTGCATATGAATAAGTACAAACACATACACAAAACATTTACTAGGGATCCCATATGTTATGTTTTTTGTATAATTATTTAAATGAATAATTTATTCATGAATTGTTTACTTATGTTTTGTTCTAACCTTTTCTATTTTAGAAATTGGTGGGAACCAGGAGAAATCAGGCCAACAACTCTTGTGAGGGCTAATGCAACGATTGCCCGAACGACATCCCCAATGATTTTGGAGGTGGAGTTCAAAACATCATGGCGATGCTTACCCAATTATCTCAGTTTATGAATAATAACCTTAATAATAGGGAACTTCTTCCTTCACCAAAGAGGGAGAAACTATCTATCGAATGTTTTATGCGGCAACAACCACCAACGTTTTGTGGATCTTCTGATCAACTAGTTGCGGAACAGTGGGTCAACTCCATGGAGAAGATATTTTCTATTCTTCACTGTTCTGAGATGGAGAAGGTGACTCTATATGTTTATCGTCTAGATGGAGAAGCTAATCAATGGTGGGATTTGATTAAGAACACCATACCAAGGGTGGAAATTGAAGAGATGGAATGGGAAGACTTTAAGATAATTTTTCTTAATAAGTACTTCCCAAGAACCCTTCACACGAAGTTGGAGAGAGAATTCATAGAGCTCAAGCAAAAAGAAGGAGAACCTGTCACAACCTATGAAGCAAATTTCACAAGGCTCGCAATGTATGCTTCGGGTTTGGTTATCAAAAATGATAGCAAAATTGATAGATTCATTACTGGATTAAAACCATATCTTCGAATGTCTCTTGCAATTCGAGATTTTCGGAGTTATGAAGAAGTTGTTCGGTGTTCTCTCAAAGTGGAGATGGACATTGGAGAATGGTCCCATGGCTATGGTGATAAGAAAAGAAAGATGGAGTTTCAAGATGGTGGATCTAATGACAAAGGTGGGAAGAAAACACAACGACCCACATGCCAAAAATGTGGGAAGTTGCCCAATGGGAACTGCCTTAAAGGGATGGGGAAATGCTTGAAGTGTGGGAAAGAAGGACACCTTGCTCACGAGTGTCGAAAAGACATGAAAAGGAAGGATAATGTAGCTGATGAAAGGAGAGAACCACTTGTGGTTCAATGCAACAATTGTAGGGAGCTAGGGAACTATTCAAACTAGTGCACTAAACCTCAAGCTCTCGAGGGTAATCAGCGCCAACAACCACCAAAGCCAAAGTAACAAGGGAAGGCTTATGCTATCACTACTGCGGACGTGGAACATGATAATGAAGTCGTAAAAGGTATACTTCCTATTAACTCAATAATGGCAAAAGTCTTGTTTGATTTTGGTTCTACGCATTCCTTTATATCTTGCAAGTTTGCTAGAACTATAGAATCGAAGCCCCGGAACCTTGAAGTAGAGATATCTGTAAAAACACCAAGTGGTGCAATCATTGCAACCCAAGTGTTTGACTCTTCTCTTGTTGACGTATGTGGGAATATTCTTCCGACAAATCTCGTAATACTTCCCTTGGTGGAATTTGACTCTATAATGGGAATGGATTGGCTCTCGTTATATAGACCACATAACAACTATATAGAAAAGGAAATATATTTTCATATTCCGAACCATCCCATGATCCTCTACAAATTCAATGAAGATCCTGAATCTCCGTTGAGAAATACTTTAATGGTTTGGTTGTTAATTCCCTATGAATAATCATACCTCACCCAAATTACTGAGTCGAAGGAAAGTTTCAACCATGATGAAATTCCCATCATAAGGGAATACAATGATGTATTTCACGAAGAGTTACCTAGAATTCCCCCGAATCGTGAGGTAGAGTTCTCAATTGAACTCATACCTGGAGCTACTCCTATCTCGAAGTGACCCTATAGGATGGCTCCTATCGAACTGGAGGAGTTAAAGAAGCAGCTGCAAGAGGGTCTGGACAAAGTGTTCATACGCCCTAGTGCTTGGGGTGCGCCAGTGCTCTTTGTGAAGAAGAATTATGGAACCATGCGGCTGTGTATCGATTATCGGGAACTCAACAAGATCACTATAAAGAACAAGTATCCTCTCCCAAGGATTGATGACTTGTTCGATCAGTTAAGAGGAGCTCAATACTTCTCAAAGGTGGATCTTCATTCTAGATATCATTAGGTAAAGGTGAGAAGGAAGATATTCAGAAGACTTCCTTCCGTACAAGGTATGGGCACTATGAATTTTTGGTGATGCCCATTGGACTTACTAATGCCCCTGAAATCTTCATGGATTTTATGAATAGAGTCTTTATACATTAGCTCGACAAATTTTTGGTAGTTGTTATCGATGATATTCTCATCTACTCCAAGATCCAAGAGTAACATGAAGAACATCTATGACTTTTGTTGGCGGCATTGAGAAAGGAGAAGTTGTACGCCATGTTTAGAATGTGTGACATTTGGATGAATCAAGTCACGTTCTTGGGACATGTGATCACAAGTGAGGGAATTTCTATGGATCCTTAAAAGACAACGGAAATTTAGGAATGGACCAGGCCCTCTAGTGTCACAGAAATCTGTAGTTTTCTTGGATTAGCTGTGTAAAATCGACATTTTGTGAGAAACTACTCACGATTGGCAAGCCCGCTAACTAAGTTAACAAGGAAGGGGGTAAAGTATGTCTGGACGGATGAATGTGAGGTAAGCTTCAAGGAGCTGAAGAGAAGGCTGATCACTACACCTGTACTCACACTACTGAAAAGTGGATAATGTTTTGTGATATACAGCGATGATTCAAAGAAAGGCTTGGGGTGTGTAATCATGCAAAATGATAATGTGATAGCCTACACCTCACGAAAGTTGAAGATCCATGAGAAGAACTACCCGACACATGATCTAGAGCTGGAAGCCGTGATTTTTTCCTTGAAAATATGGCGGCACTACCTTTATGGCATGAAGTGTGACATATACACCAACCACAAGATCCTAAAGTATAAATTCACACAAAAAGAGATCAACATGCGTCAAAGGAGATGGTTAGAGCTAATCAAGGATTACGATTGCTCTATTAACTATCATCATGGGAAGGCGAACAATGTAGTTGATGCTCTAAGCAGGAAAGAACCTGCTACTCTATCCATGATGAGGATTGAGAAAGACCCTATCTTCTTGGATATGCAAAGGATGGATTTGGAAATCATAAGGGCAGGGGATACATCCTACCTTTCCCAAATGATTGTGCAACCATCCATCCAACAGAAGATTAAGGAAGCACAAAGGGATGATGTGGAGATACAAAAGAGGGTGAAAGAAGTAAAGGAAAGGAAGCTGCAAGAGTTCCATATCGACGATGATGGTGTGATTCGGTTTGGAACGCGGCTTTGTGTGCCTTCATCACCCGGGGCAAAGAAGGATCTATTGGACAATGCACACAGATCAACTTTCTCTATCCATCCTGTAATTACCAAGATATATCGTGATCTCTGAGAGCACTTCTGGTGGGATAACATGAAGAAGGAGATTGCGGAATATATATCAAGGTGCTTGGTATGTCAGCAAGTTAAAGTTGAGCGGAAAAAGTCCAAAGGTATGATGCAACCATTGCCTATACCCATGTGGAAATGGGAAAATTTTATTATGGACTTTGTCACGGGTCTCCCGAAAACATCAAATAGAAATAATGTGATATGGGTTGTGGTTGATCAACTCACCAAGACTACCCATTATATTTCTATTCGAGAAGACCTCTCACTTGAACAACTTGCAAGGATATATGTGAAGGAAGTAGTGAGATTGCACGGTGTTCCACTCTCGATTGTCTCTGACCGTGATCCAAGGTTCACATCTATGTTCTAGAGGAGCCTTCAACATGCTTTGAGTACTGAATTAAATTTCAGCACGGCATATCACCCCCAAACTGATGTCCAGTCTGAAAGGACTATTCAGACACTTGAAGATATGCTAAGAGCCTAATCTCTTGAATTCAAAGGTGGTTGGGATCAGCATCTCCCATTAGTTGAGTTCTCATACAAAAATAGCTTCCACTCGAGTATTGAGATGGCTCCGTATGAAGCTCTTTATGGGAAGTGATGTAGAACTCCAATATGTTGGGATGAAGGTGGAGAACGAAAGCTACTTGGTCCCGATCTTGTTCAAGAGATGTCATAGAAGGTTCAATTCATCCAGAAACACATCAAACCTGCTCAAAGTCTGAAAAAGAGCTATGCTAACAACCGTCTAAGTGACTTGGAGTTTGACGTGGGAGACAAAGTCATCCTATGAATATCTCCATGGAAGAGAGTCATGGGATTCGGGAAGAAAGAGAAGCTAAGCCCAAGGTACATTGGCCCCTTTGAGTTCCTTGACTGCATACGAGTCGTGGCCTATCGTCTGGCACTTCCACCGAATATGGCTCAAGTCCATGATGTATTTCATGTATCACTACTAAGAAAGTATATACCAGACCCCTCACATGTACTAAACTCATAGGTGGTATAGCTGGAAGATGATCTCTCCTATGAGAAACATCCGGTAAAAATTCTGGACCGAAGTGATAAGGTTCTAGGAAACAAGACAACCCGCCTTTTCAATGTGTTGTGGAGGATCCATAAGTTTGATGAAGAAACTTGGGAACCAGAAGAGGCAATGAAGGAGAAGTACCCTCACCTGTTTTTGTAAAGTGAAATTTCGGTGGCGAAATTTCTTAAGGGGGAATAATGTAACGACCCAAAGTGTAAAGACCCGTAAATTTCAACGAATTTTTTTTATTAATTTTAATTGTAATTTTACAAGAACGCAGTTTCTAACGGCACCTGATTCCGAGGCCCGGTGTGCCCGGAATCATTTTCCGAAGTTTGGCTCGGGTACATTTAGTGAACAGACGAGCGGGTTTTTCTAAATTTTGAACCGGTGCCCGGAATCGAATTCTGAGGGCACCGATGAAATCTCAGCGCCGGTATTTGCTTAGAAATGCCTCTTCCGGAGTTGCGTTTGCTCGGGTGTGGTTTTTAATTTTTGGGTGTAAAGTTAAGAAATAAAATAAATTGTTAGACAAACATTATTTTCTTTCACTTAAGCCACCTGAAAGCCAATAAAACTAAGTTGAAACTGATAGGGTGCTATCCAGAAATATCCTACCCTCTTGGTAGGATATTTGTGAGGTAGGGCCCGCACGAGCCCCACCGTTTCTTTTCTGCTAAGTAACGCACCCACGAAAACCCATCATTATGAAAGTCAACTGATTCATTTTATTAAATTCTTAATGCACCATTTAATTGGGTGGTTTCTTTCGTTGAATTAATTCAACGAATTGATGGGTCGTTACTTACCTTTTTCATTTGTTGGCGTAATAATAAAATAAGACCAACACAGCATTTGGAGGATTACACGTTGAGAGGCTTGACAGAATCCTTCAGCCTTCATCCTCCTTCGCGAAGAACGCGAAGAACGCAAAGAACACTGACCTCCGACGAAGAACGCCGAACCTACGGAAATCGACGACGCGACGCCTTGTTCCGCGACGCTGACGTTCCCTTCCTGCAACGTTCTTCTGTGACGTCTCTTCCTCCACAAAGAATCTTCGATCAGCTGTTTGAGTTCGCCGACTCAATGCCGTATTCCGTGATGACGCGACGTCCTTCCGCGACGATGCGAAGATCCCCTCCTTCCGTGACGAACAAATCCGTGAAGAATGTGCGTACGGCGACGACTACATGGTAGGGGTTGTTGTGAATAATGCCCTTATTCCCGTAAACGTTTCTTTAAATTAAAAAACCGGATTCAAATGAACAATTTTAATTAATTAAAATTGTTGTTTCATGAGTTGGTTTATTTCTCCCGTTGTTTATCTCTAACGCGGAGGGAGCGGGCCAAACGAACACGGCCCGACAACCCTCCGCCGTTGTTCATTGTTGTGCGGATTGACGGGTGACTACGGAATGTGACGCATCGGAAATTTGACGGTTCCGCAGTGAAGAACGATTCTAGAGAGGAGCAGCGGCGCAGACGGGAACGGAATCGGACCACCGGAGCGACTCCGGTGGCCCGTGGAAGCCGCCGGCGGCGCCGACCGTAGTGGGCAGCAGCGCCTGCGGACCCGCGGCCGCGCGGGTCCGGCGCACTCGGACGCGGCAAAGCCGCGTCCTTTGATCCAGCGCGGCCCCACGCAGGGGGCCGCGTTACCTCCAAGTTGCGAGGGCGGCGCCCGGCGGCGTCCAACTGCTCGGCCGCTCGGCCGCGCCGAGCCAGGCCGGTCCGACCTGCCGGGCCGCGCCTGGACCGGGTTGGCCCGGGCCCGGACCCCCCGTCTTCAGACCGTTTTCGGTCAAATGCCTATAACATGAGGTACGGACCTCCAAACGACGCTTCGTCAGCGGAAACACGATCCTTCGATCGAGACGGTCGTTTCAGTATATCGCACTCAAGGTTTCGGAATACTTTCAGTTCAGCCGGGTTGGTTCCTACACGAAACCAACCGGGCCCTCGGAGCGGAAACGCTCATATCCTGAGCAACGGACGTCCGATCGACGTGCCGTCAACTTCGTTGAATTTCTTTTAGTGAGACGGATCTTTTGGCATACTCCGCCTGAGGTTTGGACGCAGGAGGAGTACGGTCGGGTTGGTTTTGCCTTAAAAACCAACCGGGCCCCTGGGACGAAAAGGCCAATAACTCTCAGACCGGGCATCCGATTGACGCGCCGTCTACGACGTTTAGTTCCTGTTGACGATATAGAACTTTTGGATACATCAACTTCGGACTTTGTGACAGTTGATGTATCATCCTCTCGGCTCGTGGAGCGGACCCTCCCGAACAAGCTTGCTGTGTGCGGGAAACCTAGTGCTGGCTGCGACTGCTACTGCGACGACGACCGTGTAGAGATCCTCAGTGGACTGCAGCGACGACTGTGCAGAGATCCTCAGTGGACTGTGGCGACGACTGTGTAGAGATCCTCAGTGGACTGTGACGACTACAGCACCCAGCGATCCTACGTGGATCAGTGCTACAGGTCCTGTGTGGGTCCGATCCTGTGTGGGTCAGCACTCAGTGGTTCCGTGTGAGCCAGCGCCTACAGGTCCTGTGTGGTCCCGATCTTGTGTGGGTCATTGCGGGGGTTAGTTACCTATCGATCCTTTGTGTGTCCGACGACTTAGATGGATCAGTGATCATCTTTATCGTCATACAAGAAGTATACCTGGGTGAGCTGAATCCTATTTACTCTCCTTTGTGGATTGTGTTTAGCTATCCTGTGTGGATTTACTGTTTACTCTCCTTTGTGGATTGTGTTGTGCTATCCTGTGTGGGTATACCTTTGCTTTCCTGTGTGGACTGGGTTGTGCTTGGGCTCAGACGTTGGAGCCGAACGGGAATTGATGACTTAGGTATATGTATGGGAATATACCTAAGCAGTGTCAGATTTTACTTCGTGATTGTATCTTTCCTTTGTGGATTATCCTTTTTGGATTTCGGGAGACCTTCGTGGGACTCGGGGTCCCTACTGAGTAGCTTATACTCACCCCTGCATGGGCTTTGCCCGCACTACATTGTGTTGGTTGCAGATGACGGACAGCGCTGATCGTGGTGGAGGCATGCGGAGCAGGACGGTACCTGGAGGTGGACCACTGGGCAGGACGTACTCAGAGCGGTTAGGTGGACCCGAGGAGCAGTGGAGGATATCTGTACCCACCCTTCAGGTGGGACTTCCAGAGGACGGCTCGATGCTGCGGCTTTTTCTTTCAGTTGATATTATCCCCTTTCAGTTGTACTTTACAGTTGGGCTTGTATTTCCGGCCCCCTTTACTTTCAGCACAGCTTGTTACAGTTTTTACTTAGTGTGTACTTTTCCGCTTGCTTACTCTGTGGTGCTTGTTTACTTTTCAAAGGTAATGCCTTCCCTCTTTCCGGGATTTACGCCTTGGTGCTAGTCGCCAGGCCCTGGCCTATGGAACGCGGGCTTGGGGTAGTCACGGAACGGGCCCCGAGGACGGGTCGTGAAAAATTGGTATCAAAGGTGGTCGGTTCTACCGCAGACTCTGATCTTTATTCAATGTGAAGCAATGGTGTTTAGAGTATTGACTGTGGTTATCAGTCCTGGGAGTCCAGTGTTGGTGCGGCGGCCGACGTATCTGTACACCAGGACCCTGACTTCTGATTTCTGACTTAATGCACGAAAACATTGATTGCATGTGTGTTTCATGTTTTCTTCGTGACTACTTGTGTCAACTCACCAGGTATACTGTTCTGACTGTGGCACACTTGTTTCCTTTTCAGGATGGCCCGACGATAGCATCCAGCTAGGGTTCCGAGAGTAGAGCATGACGACAGCCCGCTGAGGGACGAGGCCTCGGTACAGGGCCCATTGACCTCAGAGGCACCGACGGTTCCTTTACCCGCCGAGCCCCTGATGCTTCCATCACCGACCGCTGACGATGCACGTCGCCTCGGAGATCTTCATGAGTTCCAGCGCCAGCGACCACCTAGGTTTCGTGGGGAGATGGACCCCCAGGTAGCCAAGGACTGGCTGGAGGTGGTCGTTCGAGTTTTCAGGCTAGTGAGGACACCAGCAGACCTCATAGTGATCCACGCGGCGAGCCTACTGCACGCAGTAGCGGGACGATGGTGGAGCTTGATGCTCCAGGTAAATGATGAGGCCTCTCTCATATGGACAGAATTCAAGAGCCTCTTCCACTCAGAGTTCATCCCGGCCATCCTCCGTGCGGTGCGCATTCAGGAGCTTCTTCAGCTACGACAGGGCAGCTTGACGGTCACCCAGTACGCGGCGAGGTTCACCGAACTTTCTCGCTACTCGACCGACACGGTACGGGACCCCTTCTTCCGGGACCGGACCTTCGATCAGGGATTGAGACACGAGATCAGGGCATCACTGATCTCCCTTAGCATCCCGACCCAGGCAGGAGTGCTAGAGTGAGCCCTTCTGATCGAGAGCTTTCTGGCTGAGTCCACAGCGAGACCTACCGCAGGGCGGCAGGTAGCAGAGTCTTCGGCAGCTGGTAGCCGACGGATGACTCAGGGTTCCAGGCAGACCAGACCCTCTCCTAGATGACCTCAGGACACTGGATCAGCAGTGCGGGGCACACAGCGCAGAGCCAGTCTTCCAAGAGGCAGGCAGTGCTACTCGTGCGGCGGGCAGGGCCACAAGGCTTGTGACTACCCGACCCGTCGTACCGAGGAGCAGCAGACGGTGGAGGGGCCACCTAGGAAGAGGCAGAGGGTCGACCGTGGCGGTCTGCAGGGAGGAGGCGGACGAGGCAGAGGAGCTGGCCGAGCAGCAGGTGGTGGGCGACGCTTTGAGGCTCTTCCACCACCACCAACAGGAGGTCCGCCCCGACCACATGGAGCTAGCGGGCAGAGGCAGGCACAGCTCCAGGCAGCAGAGGCCTATGACCATGGAACGCCGGAGATGATTCGAGGTACGATCTGTGTCTATTCCACCATTGCTTCAGTTCTTATAGACACATGAGCGAGTCACTCTTTCATAGTCGCTGCCCTTGTTCGGTGTTCGGAGATGCCGACAGAGCCGTTGGCTCGATCCTTACGGCTAGAGACTCCTACGGGAGCCGACTCGATGATTACGCATTGGTTTCGGCAGTGTGAGCTTACTCTAGGAGGCGAGAGCTTTGGTTGGGATCTTCTTGTAGCAGCGTCGAGGCCTTACGACGTCATCTTGGGCATAGATTGGTTATCTACAGTCCATGCTCAGATTGACTGTTTTAGGTGCAAGGTGCGATGTGTGTGCACCGATGGGAGTAGGTTCACCTTCACCGGCGAGAAGGGAGCCTTCGCAGCACAGGATGGACTCACGCAGAGGAGAGGGCAGCCCATCACTCATCAGTTGGCTAGGAATATCCTTGGAGCAGTTGACGTGCGGAGTCCTAGTTTTCCTGCAGTGGTGGATCAGTTTGTGGACGTCTTCCCCGAAGACGTTCTAGGGATACCTCCTCGAAGAGAGGTAGACTTTTATATTGATATGTACCCCAGGACAGCCCCGATATCCACTCCAGCGTATCGTATGGCCTCCGCTGAGCTTCGAGAGCTAGGGTACAGTTGGAGGACTTGCAGGGCAAGGGGTTCATCCGACCCAGTGTTCACCCTGGGCTTCCCCGATTTTGTTCGCCAAGAAGGCGGACGGGAGCTTGCGACTATGGGTCCACTATCGTCGCCTGAACCAGGTGATAGTGAGGAACAAGTATCCGCTACAGAGGATTGATGACCTCTTCGATCATCTCAAGGGATCACAGTGGTTCTCGAAGATAGACCTCAGCTCAGGCTATCATCAGCTCAGAGTTCGAGACGAGGACGTGTAGAAGAAAGCCTTAAGGTGTCGGTATGGGCACTATGAGTTCTTGGTTATGCCTTTCAGCGTAACCAATGCTCCAGTAGTGTTCATGAGCCTCATGAGCAGGATCTTCCAGCCATACCTCGATCGATTTGATGTGGTCTTCGTCGACGACATTTTGGTGTACTCGACCACGGAGGAGGAGCACGCCTACCACTTGCGTGTTGTACTAGACACACTCTGAGAGCACCAGCTTTATGGAAAGATCTCGAAGTGCCAGTTCTGGTTACGTGAGGTCCATTTCTTGGGGCATGTCATTTCTGAGGTGGGAGTTGTAGTGGATCCCACGAAGATCGAGGCAGTGCTAGCTTGGGAGACACCCAGGAGCGCGACGGAGGTGCGGAGTTTCTTGGGTATAGCCGGATACTATTATAGATTTGTCCTGGACTTCTCCAGAGTTGCGGCACCGCTTTCAGCTTTGACGAAGAAGGGGAAACCCTTTGTGTGGTCAGACAGATGTCAGCAGAGCTTTCAGGAGCTGAGACAGAGATTGACCAGCACACATATCTTGTGGTTGCATGAGGAGGGTGTTGGATATGTAGTCTACTGCGATGCATTAGGGACTGGACATGGGTGTGTCCTGATCCAGGACCAGGCCGTGATTGCCTATGGATCAAGTCAGTTGAGGCCGCATGAGCAGAACTACATTACCCATGACCTGGAGTTAGCAGCAGTGGTCTTCGCTCTGAAGACATGGCGGCACTATCTAATGGGCGAGCACTTTACAGTCTTTTCGGACCACCAGAGTCTCAGGTACATCTTCTCTCAGAAGGACCTGAACCTGAGACAGCGGTGATGGCTCGAGTTCCTCCAGGACTATGAATTTGAGATAGTCTATACTCTTGGGAAGGGGAACATAGTAGCTGATGCCCTCAGCAGGAGAACGGGCATTCAACTACTTGAGGAGGCGACAGAGCAGCTAGCCGCTTTTCAGATATCCTTCGTGGATAGAGATGGAGAAGCCTTCCTTCAGTCTGTCACAGTCACCCCTCCACTACTGCATCGGGTCATAGAGGCACAGTGTGAGGACACTGACTGTGAGACGCGGCATGCACAGATATCCTCGGGATAGGCACCTGATGGTTTCTACCTTGGAGAAGATCACGAAGTCATTTTCAGAGGACGTACCTTGGTACCAGTCACTTTACGAGAGGAGGTGCTGAGAGAGTTTCACACTTCTAATTTGTCGGTACATCCTGGAGTGGCGATGATATACCAGGATCTCAGACGACAGCACTGGTGGCCGAGCATGAAGAAGGCTGTGGCAGAGTTCCTTTCACGGTGCCTCACCTTCCAGTATGTGAAGGCAGAGCATCAGGTACCAGCAGGCTTGGTATAGCCCTTGGAGGTCCTGAAGTGGAAGTGGGATGGGATATCTATGGCCTTCGTGACTGGACTTCCACGCACTTCCAGAGGTCACGACTCTATTTGTGTGATTGTTGACTGACTCACCAAGTCGTCACACTTCTTACCCATCCGAGAGAAGGGCTCAGTGGAGAGCTTGGGGCGTCTCTACGTTTAGGAGATTGTACCGCTTCACAGTGTGTCATCGACTATCGTCTCCGATCGGGACTCTTGTTTTACTTCCCGGCTTTGGAAGGGGTTGCAGGAGGTGTTCAGGACGCGGCTACGTCTGAGCACCACCTTTCACCCTCAGATGGATGGTCAAACGGAGAGGTCCATTCAGACTCTCGAGGACATGCTCCGTGCCTGTTTCCTTGACATTGGTCGCAGCTGGGAGGACCACCTACCATTGGTGGCGTTTTCATACAAAAACATCTACCACTCCACCATCGGGATGACACCATACGAGGCGTTGTACGGAAGACATTGCAGATCTCCATTGTGCTGGACAGACCCTGGAGAGTCTGCACTTGTGGGACCAGAGATGGTCCGGGCTACGACAGAGAAGGTCCAGGTCATCCAGGAGCGGATGAGGACAGCTCAGAGCTGGAAGAAGTCTTATGCTGACAGGAGGCAGAGGCCACTAGAGTTCGATGATGGAGACCACGTCTTCTTACATGTCTCACCTCGACGTGGTTTGCAGAGATTTGGACGTGGCGACAAGTTGTCTCCACGCTTCATCGGACCTTTCCAGGTCCTCAGTAGGATTGGAGAGGTAGCTTATTTCCTGGATCTACCACCTCAGTTTCACTGGGTGCACTACATCTTCCACGTATCTCAGTTGAGGAGATACGTGCATGACCCAACGCACATCATTGACTATGGGGAGCTAGACGTGCATGATGGGGCGACTTTTGCGGAGGTCCCAGTGGAGATAGAGGATCGGCAGGAGTGGGTCCTATGTGGGCGATCGATTCCTCTTGTGCGCATCAGATGGCAGCCCGAGAACCTTCAGGAGAGCACTTGGGAGCGGGAGGCTCAGATGCGTTCTCATTACCCACATTTGTTTCCATAGTTTTTTATGTATCTTTACAGGGATGTAAAGCCCTGAGGTGGGAGTAATGTAAAGACCCATAAATTTCAAAGAAATTTTTTTTCCTTAATTTTCTCTGGAATTTTACAAGAACGCAGTTTCTAACGGAACCTGATTCTGAGGCCCGGTGTGCCAGGAATCATTTTCCGAAGTTTGGCTCGGGTACATTCAGTGAACGGACAAGCGTGTTTTTCTAACTTTTGAACCGGTGCACGGAATCGAATTCTGAGGGCACCGATGAAATCACAGCGCCGATATTTGCTTAGAAACGCCTCTTCTGGATTTGCGTTTGCTCGGGTGTGGTTTTTAATTTTTGGGCTTAAAGTTAAGATATAAAATAAATTGTTCGACAAACTTTATTTTATTTCACTTATGCCACTTGAAAGCCACTTAAACTGAGTTGAAACGGATAGGGTGCTATCCAGAAATATCCTACCCTCTTGGTAGGATATTTGTGAGGTGGGGCCCACACGAGCCCCACCATTTCTTTTCGCTAAGTAACGCACCCGCGAAAACCCATCATTATGAAAGTCAACTGACGCGTTTTCTTAAATTCTTAACGCACCATTTAATTGGGAAGTTTTATTCGTGAATTAAATGGGAGGTTTCTTTCGTTGAATTAATTGAACGAATTGATGGTTCGTTACTTACCTTTTTCTTTTGTTGGTGTAATAATAAAATAAGACCAACACGGCATTTGGAGGATTACACGTTGAGAAACTTGATAGAATCCTTGAGCCTTCATCCTCCTTCGCGAAGAACGCGAAGAATTCGAAGAACACCGACCTCCGACGAAGAACGCCGAACCTGCGGAAATCGACGACGGGACGCCGTGTTCCGCGACGCCGACGTTCCTTTCCTGCAACGTTTTTCTACGATGTATCTTCCTCCGTAAGGAATCTTTGATCAGCTCTTTGAGTTCGCCAACTCAACGCCGGATTCCGCGATGACGCGACGCCCTTCCTCCACGATGGGACGATACCCTCCTTCCCCAACGAACAAATCCGTGAAGAACGTGCGTACGATGATGACTACGAGGTAGGGGTTGTTGTGAATAATTCCCTTATTCCCGTAAACATTTCTTTAAATTAAAGAACCAGAGTCAAATGAAAAATTTTAATATATTAAAATTGTTGTTTCATGAGTTGGTTTATTTCTACCATTGATTATCTCTAACGCGGATGGTGCGGGCCAAACGAACACGGCCCGACAACCCTCCTCCGTTCTTCGTTGTTGTGCGGATTGACGGGCAATGACGGAACGTGCCGCAACGGAAATTTGATGGCTCCGCAGTGAAGAACGAGTCCCGGGAGGAGCAGCGGCGCAGACAGGAACGGAATCGGACCACCGGAGCGACTCCGGGGGCCCGTGGAAGCCGCCAGCGGCGCGGGTCACCGGCGCGGCGGCGGCGCCCAGGGACCCGCGGCCGCGCGGGTCCGGTGCACTCGGACGCGGCAAAGCCGCGTCCTTTGATCCAGCGCGGCCCCCCACAGGGGGCCGCGACACCTACAAGCCGCGGGGGCGGCGCCAAGCGGTGTCCAGCTGCTCGGCCGCTCGGCCGAGCCAAGGTAGGCGGGTCCGACAGGCCGGGCCGCCCCCAGACCGGGTCGGGTCGACCCGGTTCGCCCGACCCAGGGGGGTCGGGCCGGGTCGGCCCGGGCCTGGACCCCCCATCTTTGGAACGTTTTCGGTGAAATGCCCGTAACATGAGCTACGCCCCTCCAAACGATGCGCCGTCAGCGGCAACGCGATCCTTGGATCGAGACGGTCGTTTCGGTATATCACACTCAAGGTTTCAGAATACTTTGAGTTCGGCCGGGTTGGTTCGTACACGAAACCAACCGGGCCCTCGGAGCGAAAATGCTCATATCCTGAGCTACGGACATCCGATCGACATGTTGTCGACTTCGTTGAATTTCTCTAAGTGAGACAGATCTTTTTGCATACTCCACCCGAGGTTTGGATGCAGGTGGAGTACGGTCGGGTTGGTTTTGCCTTAAAAACCAACCAGGCCCCTAGGACGAAAAAGACAATAACTCTCAGATCGGGCGTCTGATTGACGCGCCGTCTGCGACATTGAGTTCTTGTTGACGATATGGAACTTTGGGATACATCAACTTCAGACTTTGTGACAGTTGATGTATCAGCCTCTCGGCTCGTGGAGCGGACCCTCCCGAACGAGCTTGATGTGTGCGGAAACCCTAGTGTTGGCTGCGACTACTACTGTGACGACGACCGTGCAGAGATCCTCAGTGGACTGCGGCGATGGCTGTGCTAAAATCCTCAGTGGACTGCGGTGACGACTGTGTAGAGATCCTCAGTGAACTTCGACGACTACAGCACTCAGCGATCCTACGTGGATTAGTGCTACAGTTCCTGTGTGGGCCCGATCTTGTGTGGGTCCGATCCTGTGTGGGTCAACGCTTATCGGTTCTGTGTGAGCCAGCGCCTAAAGGTCATGTGTGGGCCCTATCCTGTGTGGGTCATTGCGGGGGTTAGTTATCTATCGATCCTTTGTGGACACGACGACTTAGATGGATCAGTGATCATCTTTATCGTCATACAAGAAGTATACCTGTGTGAGCTGAATTCTGTATACTCTCCTTTGTGGATTGTGTTGAGCTATCCTGTGTGGATTTACTGTATTATCTCCTTTGTGGATTGTGTTGTGCTATCATGTGTGGGTATATGTTTTATTTCCTATGTGGACTGGGTTGTGCATGGGCTCGGACGTTGGAGCCGAACTGGAATTAATGACTTAGGTATATGTATGGGCATATACCTAAGCTGTGTCAGATGTTACTTCGTGATTGTATCTTTCCTTTTTGGATTATCCTTTGTGGATTTCGGGAGAACTTCAGGGGTCTCGGGGTCCCTACTGAGTAGCTTATACTCACCCATGCACGGGCTTTGCCCGCACTACGTTGTGTTGGTTGAAGACGACGGACATCGCTGATCGTGGTGGAGGCGTGTGGAGCAGGACGGTAACTGGAGGTGGACCACTGGTCGGGATGTACTCAGAGCGGTAAGGTGGACTCGAGGAGCAGTGGAGGCTATCTGTACCCACCCTTCAGGTGGGGCTTCTAGAGGATGGCTCGACGCTGTGGCTTTTTCTTTCAGTTGTTGTTTTCCCCTTTCAGTTATACTTTACAGTTTGGATTGTATTTCCATCCCCCTTTACTTTCAGCACAGCTTGTTACAGTTTTTACTTAGTGTTTACTTTTCCTCTTTCTTACTCTGTGGTGCTTGTTTACTTTTCAAAGGCAATGACTTCCCTATTTCCGGGATTTACGCCTTGGTGTTAGTCGCCAGCCCCTGGCCTATGGAAGGCGGGCTTGGGGTAGTCACGGCACGGGCCCCGAGGACGGGTCGTGACACAAAGTTTTTCAATGGAAAATTTCCTTCTTATATTTATGTCATAAAAACACAAAATAATGAACTACTAAGTGATAAGTGACCTTTAAACATAATTTTGTCACTCCTATGTTTGGAATTTTTAAAATCTGACATACACAGTTATGTTCAAGATAATTTTTAGAGTATAATGAAACAAAAATTATTTTTGGTGAATTTTAACCTACCCTTATGAATAGTAACCTACCCTTATGAATAGTAATATAACCCTTATGAATAATAAATAAGAGTAACATTAGCTATGAATAATAAAATAAAATTTAGACAACTTATAAAGTGACAATTTGACCTTAGTAAACGTTTTTGGTATTTTATAAGTCATAAATAATTAATTATAATTAATTAATTAATTTAAAGGAATATTTATTCCCCTGAAATGTATTCATAAATTATTGAATCAATGTCTAATAGTTTTCAGATAATTTTATAAGACCCTACATAATTTTGGAAAGAACTACAAAATCAGTTTTAATTTTAAAAACTGTTTTTTAAGTAAATTATGATTTTAATTAAATATTTAATTAATAATATTTAAGAAATTATTTTTGAAAAATGGAATTCATTTTTAGATTCTGCACGTCGAAAAATTGTTGGTTTAAGGTTTTGTGATTTTTATGAGATACCTGAATTTTTGGTGAATAGTAGAATACATTAATTTGCCATATAAATACATTTTAATTAAAACCCACTATTCCTGACATCACAAGTGATGCAAGCACCCAAATCCCAAACTCACATGTCTTATTTACTATTCTTAGTCATCCAAGACTCACTATTCCTTGTCTTAGGTGAAATTAATAAACTAATCAATTTTTTATTAAGGAAACCCCTCTCCCATCCACTATAAAAGCCACCCTTCACTCCCTCTTTTCCTCACACCTCTCAAGCTCCAATCCTTCTCTAAACTATGCCCAAACACATTCCCTAGCCCCTCCCCCACGTCCAAAAGCTTCTGGTCTCATCAAAAGACCAAGCCTAGCTTCCTTAAGGAGGTTCTCAAGAGGAAGATTCTAAAGGTAATTTCTCTGCATATTCTCCATTTATTTCCTTTCAAGTTCAAGTTCCTTTCTTGATCTCTCCCTACCTATCTTCATAAAAATTGTTTTCTAACTCCAGTATTATACATATGATGTAATTTTATGATTCTAATGGTATATTATATCACCCACACCCTTTCCCTCTCCCTTTTATTTTATTAAAGAGAACGTTGTTCATGTGGTGTTAATTTATCGCCTTCAAAAACAACATGCTCTCTTCTTCCATTTCTACCTTCAGATCTGGTCATGAAACCATTTTTATGGTTGAACCAGAATATTTTATATATATTATTTTCTATTTTATGTTCTGGAAATAACCTATGTCCAAATTAATAAGTAAAAGTTAAAATGAGTTCGGTGTGATCCAAAAACCGCTCAAATTAACCCAAATAATCTTCATTTAATTCTTATCTAATGATTCGTCCACATGGACCAAAAATAACTCATTATAAAATCATTCAAGATTCTGTAATATCATTAATAACATGTAATATTAGTTCTGGATATTTACCCATGATCTACCCAAACATCAATTTAAGAATACAAGTGGACTGCTCAAGAAAACCATGAAAACGAACATCCCCGATCAATGTTTTTAAACTCTATAAGTCATCAAAAGGAACATAATATGAAATAATGAAACCAGAATGAACACTTTATATGTATAAAAGGTTATTTAATTTCTAATTAATTAATATAATGTCATTATACAGGACATTAAAGAGAAGGATGCATTCGAGTTCAAGGTAAGGGGAAATCTCGAACCCAATTTTCTTCCTTCGTGTTCTCCCTCTTTCACTCCATTTTTGATATAGTTACTCCTCAAAGATAATTTTTTAATCATTTCCTTTACTTTTCTGGGATATACATGTTTGTCACTGGTTTTTATTTCAATTAAAAATTTTTCCAAAACAACTCTTCTTTCAATATCTCACCTTTTACCTTTCATTCAAGTTTGATGGTTCTTGTATCAAGTATGTTGTTCCCTCTTTCTTTTGGGAACCCAAAGCTTATGAATGTGTTATTATGAGATGAAACACATTCCCTTACATGGGGTATTTATGTACATGTTTGATATGTGTTCTATGTGGCAAGCATGATAATGATAATGTTATGATGTGATGGGTGCGCTCGGAATTATATAGCGCAATATGAATGTTTAAATGTGACGGGTGCACCCAGAATTATATAGAGCTCTAATGCATTGGGTAAAGTGATGAATCTCCTGGGTAAATGTGAAATGATGTGTGAAAAATATTCTAGCTTTGTTCACAAGTATGTGTGGTAGTTAACCACTAAGATATGATGTTTCATTTTTATGCATTGCCACATTTCATGTTTATTGTTTATGCTCCTCTCATGTTCATGATCTTTTGACTATGTCATGATTATGCTTACCCCATGATGTATTGTTCTTATCTATCCTCTTACTGGGATTTTATCTCACCCCTATCTATTTATATCCTCAGGTGACTACATGTACTAAGGAGAGGAAAAGCGCCAATAAGAAGAAATAGAAGATGAAATCAAATGAATGTTTATTCTTAAAGTTGTATTTGTTATGTATGGTCCTAGTTTTCCCAAGACACTAAACCTCTAGATCCTCCATGTGTTATACTATTATGTTGTTTATCTTTGAAATGATGTAATAGTAATTTAAGAAAATTCTGGGTCGCTATAACTCACTTCTAAAATATGTTAACTCTTGATCATATCATGACTCAAATATGGTAAATAATTAAAGTGACAATATGAAATATTTTCCATGTATCCTATTTTTAGTGTTTAACTGACCATTTGAGTAAAAAAAATTGATCGTATTTCTCATTTTGAACTATATTATAGAGAAGGTTTTGAAACTCATCTTATTTCATCGAAATAACTTTCCATAATCTCAAAATAATATTTAATATTATTGAAAAAAATAGATACAAAAATTGCATTTGATACTTTTAAGGCCCAAGTATCTCCACAATAATCAACTTAACCAAGTTTCTCAAAGTAACTTTTTCATATGACCATTCCATTCATTGAAGATAAAACAATTTCAGGATAGGTTGAAAACATACATCAAACTAAGATAATGAATTGTGATGAAAACTCATGATTTTCATATGTTTCAACTGGATCCCAAAATAGATGTTATCCCCCAATACTGAGGGAGTCGACTAAAACTGATTCTGAAAATATAAACATTTCCAAGCCTATGAGGATTCTTGATCCACTATTGAATCTATGAACCTATTCTGATATTGGGAGAATCTAAACCACTCTTCTAGTTGATGAAGACATGATGTAGAAGACGACTATTCTACTTAGATGATTTAAGGGAACAATCCACTTTGTGATGAAGATGACTGACGCCTCGCCTACTGAGGAAAAATGTAGGAGTTTCTATAGAGAAATAATTCGATCCTAATAAAGAACTATGAATCCTCATAATTGGTGGGAATAACAAACATAGTCTCGTTGATCCCGTGCTAATCCTAGAGGAAAAACCATCCATCAGAGAAGAGATATGACCACCATTGCTTGATAAAAACTGAGTACGTCGTGTTGATGATGAGATAAATTGTTTGGATGATGACTTTGAATAATTTTTTGAATCCAAATATGATGATTCCAAATCAATGCCTATTTCCTTCCCTGGGGATTTTGGTATATTGAATACAAATAATTCCTATGAACCGTGTAAGTGTCATGGTTTTATGAAGAATCAATGATCAATTAATAGTTTCATGAAATCAATTTAAGATTTGTAAAAATGAACTTTGAACGATCTATATGAAATTATTCTACTCGAATATTGATTAAATTATTTCATACCTGGTTATATATTTCATTGTAGACTTTTTGAAGAATGCAACTCATCAATGTGAATTTAAATTCTCCAGTTTTTATTCTGTTTCATCTTTTTTGCATGAACTATATGTGTTCGAACATGTGGATTTCATATATTAAGGAAGTTAAAGTCAAACTATGATAGGGAAATTAATATTCTAAAGAATTCATGATGATGATAGATAGATATATTCATTTTAAATTCAATGTTCTGTGAATATGGCCATCCTAAACAATTTTAATATTTTTATTTGAGGTAGTGATTTTCAACCACTATAAATAATGATTTTTTGGAATTCAAACAAGAAGTTACTAGATCACGTAATGTATAGTTAATTTATTAACAAATCTCTCAATATATGATAAACAATAAACCTATTTAATAATGATATACATTCGCGAATTTTCGACATGAAAATCACCAAAAAAGAGTTTTTATGATGAGGATAATTGAACATCACATTGATGAAAAACATTACACCAAATTCATATTCACTCTAAGAACTATACTATCATTCCACTAATTCTGAATTTTTTGTCTTATTAATTGATAGATTTACTTCTTATTATTAGGAATAGTTCTAATTGACGCCATACTAAAATAATATATGAGAAAGCTTCTATTTTTTTTATTTTTATATCAATAACTAATTTTTATAGAATTTTTTTCATGAAGATTAAATTAAAGAATTTGGTTAAAGTAGACAAATGATTTCATGTCAATTTTTAGAGGTCTATTGTCCTATTTTTTAAATATATATGTAAGAACAATATACATTAAATTGGATGATGAGTTGTAGAATATAATATAAACCGTTGTAATTGAATGAATGTTTCATGTTCAAATTGAATAATATAAAAGGTCTCACAGTGTAATATAATGGAATATTAATTGTTGGTTTTCATATGATATTTTTGGAAGTTGTGTCTTAGTATCAATTCAAAAGTGAACAATGAAGATTTTAGATCATTTTTTAAAATATAAAAATTATGATGGTAATCACATGAGCATATAAATTCCAAAAATTAATTTTAATTTCATATTTTAATGAAAATGGAATGGTGAAATTAGTAATTGCATGAGAAGATTATGTAATGTGTTTAATGTTCTATGAAGTTGGTAAATGAAAAATTAAAATGATATTTCTGTTATGGGAGTCTCACTCCAGTCACCCTAGGATGTTGAATTATGGTAAAAATCACACCATGGGGATTCCATTTCCAAAGATCAATCTGAATGTATGTGGGTTACTTATGAGAAAGGAAGGAGGAATTAATTAATGAAAACAATTAAAAATATAAGAGGGATAATCATGGACTAGATGAGGACTGTTGATATCCACTATGTTCTACACTACACATTTCACATTCAATTAATATTTCATTTCTCTACCTAGTAATCATTAATCCAACATAAGTTAGATTTATAGGATTTGACTTATAATGTGGAGAATACATGAAGTAGGAGGGTAGTGGTGTCTGATATAGACCAAGAAGGTGATCACACCTAAGGAGGTTCTCCCCCCTTTTCATATAGTTAATTTAACTACACTGACTGGTTTTTAATGAATTATATTTTTCTTAGTGTATCTTTTATAAATTTCTATATAGATTAGTATGTTAAATTAGGTGGATTTATTTTATTTCATTTATTCTATTCTACCCACCATATTTACCATAAATGTATTTTGTGTTCATTTATGTGATATATTTTAATATTCCACTTCAGATTCATTTCAATCTATCACCTACACCACTGTCATAATGGTACAATATATTTTTCATTGGAAGTCACAACCAAATTACATACCAAGTAAGGGATGAGGTACGATATTATCCTTGATGACGCATCCCCATATTTTGTTTTATTAAAGATAAACACACATGAAATATCTCCAAATAGGGTGATTTATATAATGAGAGTTAGATGTTTCATTCATATGAACCTGACTCCATTACCTCTGTAGCTGATTTCGTGCAACATAATTGATTTTTTTTCAATCTCATCTGGTCTAGTTCCCCTACAAAAATAAATTTTCTATTATACCTTTATATTGTGTTTTTTTCACCACTATCCATTTGACATCATTTTTTATTTCATCCTTCAAATTGGACTGCACAATTGGGTTCTCATTTTCATCATATTTTATAGTTTTCTATTTTTTAAAATGATAATTTTTTTGGTCTCACAATATCACCATTACTATGGTTGAGCCCTTTTTAAGATAGTATTAGTGTAATTAGGATTATAAATAAATTATTTGATATAATTAAATTTAATGAAAAATGTCTTGCCATTATAGTTTATGCGTAATGGTGTGATTCCATCGATCAAGAAGGATTCTCTCACTATCACTAAAACTCTATAATTTTTTTTTCAGGATTATGTGAATAAAATTCATTAAAAGTTAACTTTTATTCAAATTATGGAGAACACAACTCAATATAAATATAAATGTATATAAAAATATTTCTTTAAATGAAAAATGATGATAAATACATCCCACAAAATTATGTTAGTAGAATCAAAAATTAAAATTGGTAAAATACCTATATTAGTTGATTTATTTACCATCATGGCCCATTGAGTAAAATAACATGACATAAAGATCTTAGAAATCATAAAAATCAGTAGGTATTAATAAACCCAATTGAACACACACATGAGTGTCTAAACTGACTCATCAATACAACACTTCCCATTGATAAAAAGGAAAATGTGAGGTGTGACATTAAAAACATCACATTCCAAATAACCAATAATTTATCATATGGGTTATATAAAAAAATAATGTATCTTATTGACACTATATACAACAAGGATATGGATAATAATAAATTCACATTCAAACACCATATCACATAGGCCGAGGTATCATGAAAAATTCCCACACTATAACCTAATAACTCAGGGGGAGGATTAGATAATGTCTCATTCTCACAGAATATCAAATATGGGGATGGTTCATACCATGTGTTATAATAAAAAATTATTAATTTGATTGTGGGATTAAAATGTGTTTTTCACTACACCACACCAATCATGGTATGGTCTCATAAATGTATTTTATAAATTATAACATCAATTTAAAAAAATAATGCCAACCAACATTATGGATGTTCATAAAATTATAAAACACATTGCCATTGATAAAGTTATAATACTAATGGTTTTCCTATGAATAAAATCCAATGGATTTTGTCACTCCAACATGGTTTACATCATGAAAAACATGACACTAATCAGGTTATGGTCCCAATCAAATTTTCTCTGAAATAGAATATTCCACATTCAATAAGCAGTGTAACTCATGATCATCACTTCAATAATATAGGGTTGGAATATTATACCTCATATCCTAGATTCATATATATAGATATATAATTTTTATAAGTTATTTATATGAAAATCTCAAACAATGACATCCATCAATAACACTAGGAAAAAATTCCACCTCACACACTAATTCAAATATAATGGGTTACCTCTAAGAACGAAGGAGGTTGGTGATTGGATAAAGAATGTCACGAACATCATTCCCATCAGTCGGTTATTTCCCAAATTTCCTACCTATTCAATGGTATAATAACATTATCGTATACCAATGTAAGAAAATATAATGTAAAAAATTGTTTCATTCTATCTATAATTTAAAATCTATGTATGAATCCTTTTTTCAAAACCATTTATAAAATGAAACCCTTTCATGGTTTACATTGGAAATTCAAATTAAAATAATCTCAATGAAAATGTTAATTAGAAAATTCATTTACTTTTTGAATAAATAAAATATAAAAATTGAAATCAAACTAAATCTATCACATATAATATGACAATCAAATTGGAAAAAATCATTTACTTTTTTAAATCCAACTTATGCTGCGGATACAAACCATAACTTGGTAACTTGAAAAATGTTAAATAAAGTAAAAAATAATGAAATATTTATTATATCATACAATCCTTTATTAAAATAAGAATGATGTGATCATATATAATATTATTTGTGAGAAACCATAAGTGATTTTCACATGATACTAATAATCATAATGATAGAAGATGAAGAAAATGTCTTAAAATGTTATAGATTCATAGTAAAGTATATTAAACCATGGAAACCCCAACTAATTAGAAATATAAACAAACCATATGATTAATATGTATTCATTTAAATGACTTATAATCATTATAGTTTCGAAACAAAATTTATATTATTTGTAAGAAAACAATTGTACAAATATTTACAAAAAACAATTCAATAAATTACATGGTTTTTTACAAAGATATCATTAACCTGGATTGAAATTTAACTTCATAAAATATAATTATTTTTTAGAAAAATTAAAATATATATATATTAGTATAATTTTTTTTAATTTTTATAAAAAGCATAATTTTTGAGTGAATACTGAAAAATGATTATTTTAGGAAAAAATGTTATTTTATATTAATAAGTACATTAATTTAAAATATTATTATATATTTAATATTTTTTAAATAAAAATAAGAAATGTATTATGTAAAATTTTATAAATAATTTAATATGAAAAAATAGTGTACTTTATTTTGTTAACAGTTCACTTTTATGCATAAATATTTCTAAAAAATATTTTATTGTATTTTCCCACTAATTTTAAATATAATATCTAACACTTCTAAAAATAGAATCATGAAAACATGATTCCACATTTATAATTTCGAGGGTGAAATTATGTAATAAATTCAATATTCTTTTATGGAAATTATAAATAGTAACCTAGGTAAAAAATTGATAACCATTTTCAAAGTGAAAAAATGAGAAAATTAAGGTAAAAACAAAATAGCAAAGTAGAATATTCATATAAACAATTTCATTGAAAAATATTATTTAGAACATTATTAACATATATTATTATCTTATTTTTTTATGTTTTAAATTACCATGATTTTGAATTATCATTATTTTAATACATTGAAAAATTACATGTTAGTCACTCCCCTCAATAAAGAATTAGAGCCTCATCTCCTCCCGCATGAGCACCTTATGAGAAACCATGTTCAGTAATTACCTACCCAATCCACACCCTAAAATTCCTACCCACATATTATTATTCATGTTCTCAAAAAAAAATATCAAATATACATCTTATGGTTCAATGAATGGTTGGGTTTCCAATGAAGAGATATAGTTCTTAATCGAGTCTTTCATGTGTACTTCATCTCAAACATCCATACAATCACATTTAAACATGACAAAATTAAAAATTAAGTATCATGAATGTAATTAGTTTTTTATGAATATTTTATAAAAATATTTTATCTCTTTTTTTATCTTATGGGTATATAAAACATTATTTGTGTGTATATGTGGACAACCACCTCTATGAAGCAATGTCTTTTGTTGTTCATCACTAGATCTTAATGATAGTTAAAATGAAAAAAATGAAAAGATATGATAATAATGACTTAATTATTATTTAATAATGTCAATATATTATATACCTTCTATCCCTTTATATCCATTGGAATGGCATAATTTCTCTTGCACGTATTTGTGGAAGACACCATCCATGAAGCGTTGTGACTCATTTTTCATTTCCACCATAAAAGGATTATCATAAGTTTTCAAATATTAGGTAATAATGAAATTTATAACATATTAATAAGTAAATAAAATAAAAATATTCTCTAATTTTTTCCTTTCCATCATATAGTTAAATGAAAACATTGTTCATGTGATCATATGGATAACTACCTCTTAGAAATTACATGGTTAATTTTTCCTAACATCCATTAATGATTGGTTTAAAAATATTATTTAATGTATAAATATGGCCATAATAAAATGATTTTGTTTATGGGGGTAATATAACTATACCCCATTTTACCATTGAAAATGCACTGATGTTGTTTGTGGTTAAAAACCAAACAATCCCAAATGGTCAAATTTGAACATATCAATTTTAGTAACTAAATAAAATAAATTAACAAATGAAATAAAGTTAATATTAATATTTTAAAGATTAAAATGGTTACAATGTAATAAAATAATTAATATATTATTATAATTAATGAGTTATACAATATATGAATAAATAAATCATTTAAGGGAAATAATTTCCCTTTACAATATCATTTCAGAGTCTTAAACTCTTCATCTACGATATACGCATTACATTCATTGTTTCAAGAAAGTCTAATTTTATCCATGAAATATAATTCAATTTAATTTTTGACAATATATGACAATATTTATAACGTATAAAATATTACCTTATTAATGTTGTTTCAATATTGGTTATTTTTTAATTTTTTTGAAAATTGTAGGAATAATGTTTTTGAAATTTTTATTTATTGACTTATATTAACATATATAATATCCATTATTCATTATAAATATTCCTCAAAATTTTATTCTAGATTTTTCAAAAAAAAATATTCATTATCTTATATGATTTTTTAATTTTTATTCATTTTATAAGTAAAAGGATATTTCTCATTATAATTATGAAAAATAGAAATGTTTTTTTTATTATGAATTAAAATTATTTTTCAGAGATTTAATAATTATAAAATAAGATATTGGAATTTTATTTATCCATGATATGGTACTTGAGTAATATATGTAACATAGGGTGAGCCTGATATGGGCTATAGTTCTGGGAGATCCAAAAATATCTCTCTATTGAATTGAGAAATGAATTTCATTTTTTGCCTCTAATCAATAGAATTACAAAACGAGTGAGATGAATCACTATAGAAAATATTTTAACCCTTGAGTCTGTTGATAATGTTCTTATTTTCATGATCTGAGGAATAATTCTCTTTTCTTGCTTAATTTCTATTAAAACTTGATGAAACCAATATATAGAACATAAAGTGACCTTAAATATGAATTTATGAACATTGATATTTGAGAAATAACTCTATATTAATATTTCAATAAAAAACTGCCAACTGAGGGAATCTATTTTTTTTTGTGGCCCGTATTTCTACATATTTTCATTATACATTATTCATATGTATTTATGTGTTATCCTCTAGTATAATAAATCCTTCATTTACCTAGATTTCACTATATCATGGACTACTATATTTTTGGAATGAGTTGTTTTAATTGAACCAATACCAACAAAAATATCTTTTACTTTATCATGATTTCCAAAAGACCTCCACAACTATTCATGAATCAACAGATTCTTTTTTTAACCACATCAACTGTTCATAGACACCTATATGATGGAATCATTAAATCCACAGAGATACCAAAAAAATGGCCCCATAATAAATTTGGAATTATGTGGTTTGCATTTCAAATTGTAGCCTGAGATCCATTATGATGAAAACCATATCTAATAAATTGTCACCTTTCATCCAAAAAAACCATAGCTTATTGATCTATCCATGATTTAAACACATCAAGTTTTTTAGAACCACTTAAAATCATCAACAATCGATATGTTTTTTGGTCATGGACTTAAATAATATATAATATAGTTCTTTTAAAACTATAATCCACTTTATTTTACAAAAAAATCTTTAGATTTAATGTTTTGGATAACTCGGATAAACTCTTAAATAGTAAACTGATACATTAAAATTTCACTCCTATACTGAGTATCCATTTTCCATAGAATGAAACAAATTTAAAATAATTCTTGGTTTCTTCTAATGAAATATCATTAAAATTTTTTTCTGTCATTCTTATTCTTACTCAATAAAATAATGTGATTTTTTTAAAACATGGGATCAACACAAAAATCATCAAATGGGGCATAAAAATGAAGCTGTTAATCTGGTGAGAAACATGAAAGACTATATAATATTTAACATTTATCTCAATGTTCATTGAGATATATAAATCAGAATACACACACTCAATTATCACAATGAAAATATTTTAAAAAATCAGAATAAATGGGTAACCATTATTATAAACATAGAGCATCACATTCACAAAACCCTTTCAAAACACTTTTAATTTGAATAATAATACACCTAAATACATATATATCAATTATAAAATATATGGGAGGGATATAATAGAGATCAAACCCTAAATAAGCTATGTCTCACCTATGAGCTATGATGCGGCTCAAACCCTCATATAAGCATTATTGGGCTCCTTAGGGAGCTATAATAGAGATCAACACTTCACATAAATTGAATAATATATATGATCAAATTACATATCAGTAGTACCCAATGCATTGAATGTTATAATTTATCCACCTGTCCCTGGTTTATCACATAGCATCGCATAATTAGTTTATCATGTGACCACCTGTCATTGGTTTATAACCAAACTAGCCATTATTGTTTTATCATGTATCCAAGAATCCTTGGTTTATCACATAAAATGCATTAAACATAAATAAGTCACAATAATTATATCATTAAAATAAATCATGAAATAATTTTTATTAAAGTCACATTTTAAGTAAAATAAACCATTCATTTTGAAATTGTACATCGTGAAAAACTATGAATTTACAAAAAATTATTTTCTTTGAATGTTTCCATATACACTTCAATCGTAAGCTCAAAAATATTAATGAAATAATAAATTTTGAAATTTCATTCATGTAATATATGTAATTAAAATTTATTTTTGAAAAGGTGACCTTAAAATATGATTTTTGAAACAAATTACCTTATAGATATAATATCATTGATGTGGGATTTAATAAAATGAATCAATTATGTATATCTATTGTAAATCCATTTAAAAACATTTGGAAAACAACATCAAAAAATAAAAAGATCTTTCGAAGATAATATTATAAATTAATTATAAATTATTTTTACATTTGAAACCAATAATGGAAAATAGTTTTATAATTCCCTTACCTTAGTTCTAACATTCCATTAATGTCCTTTACGTTCCTCTTATTCAGAAAAGTCCATTTTATTAACAAATTAATACAAATAAGGGTGTTTTCATACCTAAAATAAATCCTCTCGAATGTGGTGAGGGATTCATAAAGGATAAATTTTAATGGTATTGGATAATAAATTATGTATAAAAAGTATTATGGAAAGATAATAAGAGGTTATCTTTTATAAGATAGAGAAGTCGTACTAAAAACAATTCTCAAAATATAATATATTAATAAAATTAATTTTCAATTCCAATTTTATCCTATCATATTAATTTATTAAATAAGATTATTTGGGTTGAATTCCCCTCATCTAATAAAATTTAGATAGATTATGACTAAATATTTACCATAATTTTTTTTAACCCTTACTTCACTCTTTTATCTCCTACTATGATAATATGGAATTTTACATATTCATTGTAGATATATTTACTATAAAATTATTATCAACCCATAAATTTATAATGGATGGAATTTTTGTTATTATCCCATTAATTTTTTTTAATTTAATATTTATATTATTTTTATATTACATAATAAAATATTATATGTTATAAAATATCATTAATCTCAATTTTGAGACTCTTCCTTAAATTGACACTTAAATACATTAATACTACAAGATAACATCAAAAAGAATCATTTTATACACCCCTAACATGTTAAATCTATAAATAAAATTTCGTTTTATTATATTAATTATATCAATATAATATTTATTTCAATATTTTTAGTCACATTTATGTGATATTTCCATTCATTACATAATTAATGCTTCATCATTTTGTACGAAATGAACATAAATATTTCTTCATAAAAAATTAAAAATAAATTAACAAAATGAAAAAAAATATTTTGGATTGAATGATAACATTTTTAGTTTATCATATCATCTTAATAAACTCATATAATATATTTTTTATTTATTAGGAGTTTTATTGTTATATTTTTATCTTTTCATAAAATGTAATATTATAAAAGTCACAATCCCATATTAATGAAAAACGTCCATATATTCAAAACATGGATGATTTTGAGCTAAATATACTCATTATGGAAATTTTGTTCAACAGAAGGGGTCATTTTTTAGACCTTAAATTATTATTTTTCCCTTTATTACTCAATTTTTTATTGATTTTCCCTTTACCATAGTAACAATAATTACGAAGGATACTATTCAAATTGAAAAAAAGAAATATATAATAATTTTAATATTCTAAAAAATATGAAATCAATTTTTCCTAATTCAATTAAAAAAAATAACATAATTGAATTTTAAATTAGTCAAGAAGAAGTGATGTGAAAGTTGGTTTTTAAATTTTTAATTTTAAAAGGATGGAAATCATTTTATATAAATATTAAATATATAATCGAGTCAAAATAAATAAATTTGGTTAATAAATATATAATTTATATAATTTTAATGTAAAAAAATTTAATATTTAATTTTTCATTATTAATTATTTAGATAAAACATTGGTTTGTAATTAAAATGTGTTATTCATCGAAATTCATCAAAAAATAAAAATTATCAATAAAATACCAATAAATAAACATTATTTTATTTGGAAATTATTATTTAAAAAATGATTTTTAATTTTTCAACTAAAACATATAATATTATCAAAATTTATTATAAAAACATGTTCACCATCGAAAGGATACAAAATTGTCTTTAGAAAAAATATAGTTTTCCATGCATAAATTTGGATTATTTTTTATATCAGGGCTCAAAAACACATATGATAAATGTTGAAACTTTTATTGAATATATTTTCTACATATTTCCTTAATATAGTCTAGAAAGTGTAATTTTTTTACATTATTGGTATAAAATACACTTGTGAACTTTTTAATAGTGTTTCAAAAAAATGTTATATTTTATTTCAAATGGGTTTTTTCCTATATATTCAATTGATCAACTAATAATAAATTATATGTAAATTTTGAACAATAATATAATAATTCATTTAATCATTTTCAAACCATAAATTTTAAAATCTAGGAAACCGAAATAACATAAAAACAATATATTGATGTTCAATTAGGCCCGGTGTTGTGTATCTTGTATGCTATTGAACATAGACATTAATTTTTAGAAACTCAATTTGTTACATTATCCACCCATTAGTATATAACATTAATGAAGTTTTGAATTTGGTATTTTTAAATGAGGTTACACTTTAAAAAATACCATTCATGAAACCCCACATAGAAAAAGAGATTAATAAAACATCTACTCTAAAACAAAGGAAGGGAATTAAGAAGGTTATCTAGAATAACACAAACATAGGATTCCATGTAGGAAAACATGGACATTGAAGATAAAGTATTCCACCAATGTACTAATAGAGAGTGATAGAGATCATGGTCTGGATAAATTAAGGAATCAATTATCGATTAAACATTAATGTGTCATATGATCTTTTATTTTATGGTATGAAATATAAATAGGTAACATATTTTGTTTCAAGATCATTTTAATAGTGTTGAGGAATTATTTTAATACATGAACTAATTACATGAAAATATATAATTAATAAAGAATAATTTCTTTATTTAATAAGTTACCTCAACAAAATCATCTTTTTATCCAATCAATGGGGATTCAAGTTTAATTTTCCACTCATAAATCATTGGATTCAATTTCTATGAATCAAAAAATACACAAAAATAAAACAATATATTCCTCATTTCCTTTAAAATTTACTAAAAATGTTATTCTATGATAAGAAGATTCCCCAAAAAACAATAATCTTTGAATCAATGTAAAACTACATTAATTTTAATAATTCCATTGTAATACCCTATATTCTACATAGATCATTCATAAAATAATTTTCCTAAAATTTCTTCAAAAAAATGTAACATAATGATTGAATCACGTAATTAAAAAGTTTTTTATCAGATATTATTAAAATATAAATTTACTATTTATCACCCAAAATAACATAAATCATAATTTATGTCTTCTATCAAAAAATATATTTCATAAAAAAATAATGTATATGACAGTATAAACAATTATATAAATGTAACAAATCACCAGAAATCCAAAGAAATCATATATTATTTCATAATAAAATTGAAAATTTATTCCTAAAATAATATCCCATAATATTCCCATTAGCGTAATCATATAGGGTTCCAAAATAGGGAAATAATTTTGAATTTACATTAATATCATCAAAATCCTTTAACTATAACCTCTAAGGTATTTCTAAGACATTAAAATAATAATTAACCATTAAATTGTATACCCATTGTAGTGTCAAAAACTCTAAAGAACACCTCACAAGAAATCATCTTAGTCTAAAAATATATGTCAACCACGCTCTAATGCCAACTATAAAGACCCTGGCATAAATTATACATAATATATTTCATTTAAAACTAGAATTAAATTTCCTTTCCAAATATTAATTTATTTTTATATATTAATAGAATAAGGAAAAAATCTTATATAGTGAAATCATACATTATATGTTGACACTTATTCCCAGAATCAATATTTCTTTAAAAGGAATCCATTTTCAACTAAAACATATATTTTTTATGGAATATCATTAGAAATTTGATATTTATCATGTTATCATCCCCAATAATCTTTAAATTTTTTTGATTTTTTTTAAATGTGGGATGGGGAAAATCATAGCAAGAGACATAAAAAAGGAAACAATTATTCTTGGGAAAAACATGAAAAAACATGTAATATTTAACATTATAACAATGTTATTTGTGTTATATAAATGAAAAAAACACACACATTTAGCTAAATAAAAAATATTAAACCTATAGAAATAAAAAAGAAATACCTTTTTGGAAATTTAGATAATCACATTCATAAAACCCTTTCAAATCCATTTTAATTGGAATAACTGTTTGGTTGACTTACAAATATAATCACTATTTGATGTATTAGATTGATAAAATGGGGAACACCCTTTGTATAAGCTATATCAAGATCAAATTTTATTAATAATTTGGATAAACCATATGTAAAATATATATTAGGCTCAATTTTGAGCTATAATGCGGCTAAACCAACTATATAAGTTGTATCGGTCCCACCCGTGAGATATAATGGGCCTCATACCTTCATATATATGGAATAACCAATATGGTCAACATCAGGTTCTAGAGTAACCAATCTATTAGAGGTAAATACATAAACTCCCATTATTGGGTTTTCACGATAACCATATGTATTCATTTTCGCATGTTCCCATCAGTACTAAGTTCTTCACATAAAAAGTTGTGATTGTCTTATCATGTATTCACCCATTATTAGTTGATCACAAAACCACCCATAATTTTTTTGTTATGTAACCAGCATTCAACATAAAAATGTTCAAGATTTATAACATAAGAATAATTCATGAAAAATTTCAACAAAAAAAACTCTTTGAAAATAATAAACCTTCCATTTTGAAGTCACTCATATACAAAAACAGTGCGCATAAAATGGAAAAAATTTCATTAAATGTAACCATATACACCTATAAGGTGAGAGTAATATTATTAGAGTAGTATCAAAGTGGAAAATAACATTCATGACATATATGTTATGAAAAAAATCTCAAAAAATAACATTAAATATTGATTTTATTAATAATTTACCTTAAAAATAACATACCATTGGAGTGAAGGTTAATGAAATGCATCGATTATGTGTATCCTATATAAATAAAAATAAAAAAATTCAAAAATCTAATTGAAATATATTTAATTTCACGCATAATATGTTTAATACATTATTAATGACTTTTATTTTTAACACAAATATTGGATGTTAAGTTGAAAATCCCTATACCTCAAGTCTAATTTGTTAGGTGTGTCATTTACCTTCTCTTATTCGTATAATATCCTTTTTCTAACACCTTAAGACTGATAAGTGTGGGTTTATGCCTAAAAAAGCTCTAGAATATGGGGGGATTCTGGGAATGTATTTGGATAGGTCTTTGAAGAACCAAATATTTTTTGAATTGTTATTACAACATAGGAATAAGTTGAAATCTATACCAGCGGGGAGGGGAACTTGTCGAATTTATGAAAATATTAAATTATTATAAATGAATTTCCAATGTAAAATATATATAAAACGTATTATATTGAATATTAGATTATTATGGATAAAAGAAACCACATAAAATAAAATTTATATTTGTTTGGACTAAATTTTCACCCTTATATTTTCATGTTAACCCTTATTTAACACATTAAACTTGTATATAGATAATATCGATTTTTACCATTTTATGGGTAACATTTTTACTATAAAATAACAAAATTCCAATAAATGGATCATATATGACATTTTTATCATTATAATAATTTTTAGGGATAATTTAATTTTTTAAGAATTTTATATCATTTAATAAAATATTATTTAATACAAAATGTCATTAATGGAAATTATAAGACTATTCATTACAATGACTTTTAAAAATATCAATACAAATAGATAAGTAGGAAATTAATCATTTAATAAACCCATAAAATGTAAAATTCATCTTTAAAATTATTTCATCACATTATTTATATCATATTAAATTTATTGTAATATTATTGAATTCATTTATTTGAAATTTAAATTAATATAATAATTATTTCATCAGCATTTTGTAAGAATTTTTTATAATTATATATTTATTATGAATTATAATAAAGTACCATGATGAATATAAATATTTTTTAATTAAAATAAGTATTTTTAGTAGACCTTGTCTATTTTATAAACCCATATTAAAATTTTATTTTGTTAATACTAATAAGAATTTAATATCTTTGTTTTTTTTAAATAAAATATTATAAATGTCCCAATAACATATAAATGGAAACCAAATTCCATATATATGACATTTATTTATTATTCATGAATTTTAATCATATAATATAATGGGTTCAAGTGCATGGGTCATTTTATGTTCTGATTCAAATTATGGAATCCATTTTTCCTCATTCAATACACTTAATAGAAAACCATTAATATTAAATTAGTCATGTAAACATGACGAGAAAGCATGTTTTTGATGAGAAGTGATCAGTAGATTAGGAAGCCATTATATCCAAACTGAATATGAAAATGATTCCAATGAACTATATTTGATTAATAAATTTATAATTTTTTTAAATTTACTTTAAATTAATTAATATATAATTTAAAATCATAAATTATATAAATTAAAATTCAGTTTTAGTTAAAATTCCATATTCTTCAATATTTTTCAAATAAATAAACAAATTTGAAAAATACCCAAAAAATTACCCTACCAAGATTTTGATATTATTATTTAAGAAAAAGGTTTATTTTTTCAAAAAAAAATTATAAAACTATAAAAATTTAGTTTTAAAATAAGTTTTTCATCAAAAGGTGGAAAACCAATATTTTAGGAAAATAACACTTTTATGTATAATGTTGGATTTATTTACTTATATTTCATATAAAATAAATTGTATGGAAGTTAGAAAAGGATTGAATATTATATATATATATATATATGTGATTAATACAATCCAAATTTTTTATTTTTTGTTAAATTGGTTTAAAAAACATGTGATCATTTATATAGTTTTTCTGAAAGTGATAACAAATTATTTTAAAAAGGGTTTTATTGCAATTTATAATTAATTGGTCACAAAATAGTTTATTAAATATACATTTGTAAACCATACATTTATAATTTAGTTAATCCGATTAATACCATCCATTCTAACATATAAGTTATAATTGTTGCATGATAACAATATTTAGTTTTTTGATAATGCATGGCATGGTGTATCATGTAGACTATTGAACGAAGTATTTAATTTTAAAAAATCTAGATGTTACCAGTAGGGACCCATGTAGTGTTTCATATGAATATAGTGTTGTCAAAAAACAATGAAACATAGATCCAAATTTATTTGATAAAACTAATATTATATCAACTACATTTCCCTTGCATCATTTCAAAATTCTACAGTGCTACCGATTCTTTCCACAAACACGTCAATATTTATTCTCCCCAAAATCATTAATTCTCATGAAAAATGGAAATATGATTTTTTTTCCACACATGAATACACTCTTTATCATCCTTCTTAGCTATGTGTTCATCTTAGTATATAAAAGTATATATTTAGGCTTATAGAGAGCTAGCCATGAGTGTGTGTTGTGATACGGTATTATCCTTCAATTCTTCACCATTGTGAAAACAACTATTAAATAGTGTAGAAAAAATTAAAGGATTCATACTCAATCTAGAATGATCTACCATAAGGGGTATCCATTTATACTATGGTGAAATGTTACCAAAATAAACACATTATATGTTACAAAGTGGGGCCTACGATGTGTGATCAGTCTTCCGTATAGATTTAATTTTTAATAAATTCTATAAAATATATAGAGAGTATTGAATAACCATGGATACAAAAAAATCCTACCAGAATAAAATGATAACCACTAATCATGTTTTCAAAAAATATAATCCAAACAATCCTCCAAATGCATTGTGATAAAAAAATAGCCCTTTTGTTATAATGGTAATACCAAACATTAATAAACATTCAAATACTAATATTTTACCATTTATAAAAAATCGATGTGAGAAATAATGGATAAATGAATGAACTATCAAATGGTGATGAAAAATTGAAATTAATTTTGAAAATACACATCAAATTTCATATACCCCTTTATTTATAACAAATCACTACCTTATTGAGTATTCATTCTTCCTAGTTATCAAATATTTATTCCCCCATTTTTCCATGACCCCAAAGATCACTTTTTAAAAAATTCACAAGGAAGAGTTAAAAAAACAATAGGTGAGAAAAAGTATGAATTCATACCATTCCCTTAAAGAAATTCATACGAGGGAGTGTGTCCCTATTTCGAAATCTAATATAAATAATGAACTCAATCAGAAACCAAGAGCTAAAGGAATTAATTCAAAATCCATTTGGGGAATTATTTACCATGGATAACTATAACATGATAATGTGTCACCACATATACCATAATGAAAACATGTTTCGCTACCATCCCCATTATGAAATTGTAATTTATTTAAATTTATTGGATCCATTATTATTGAAAAATATTTATTTATAATTTTTATGTATAATATTTTCACACATAATCATAATTGTAGATACCACAAAAATTAAAATGTCTTCAAGAAGTTGTTCTATACATATCAAAAAAGTACAGGCCTGAGTCTCTATCACATACTTCACCTATGCAATGGATAATCACATATAGTCATGATTAATAGATTTGAAAAAACTATTAGATTAAAAAATCTAAAACATATCTCTTGAGATAAATTTTTATTCATCTACTGAACTGACCCAATCAACATTTTTATAGTCTTCTAATTAATGATGTGAATTTCTATAATAGTTAACCACATAATACACTTTAGTATATTTAAATCTAAATTTATGTCTTTCGATTTTCATGTGAATTTAAATGAAAAAGCTATAAAATATTTTATCTTGATATTTGGAAAATGTAATTTTTGTATTAGTAGTTATCATGTAATGTTGGATGTGGACCATTATACAAGAAACTATCAGGGAAATTCTATATTCTTCACTATCTATAGAAAATTTTATTCAGTTCTCTACCATAGTTATTATGGATTGGAATATTTCATTAGAACCCATTTTAAAATATCCATTGTCTATTTTTTGTGGGATATAAACTCCAAATCAAAATTTTAAATCTCTTATACCCTATGGAATTATGGAAATTCACTATTTAAATATTTTTCTCTTTCAAACCTCTTTATTTCTAAAAACTACTTAAATTTGAGTAAATATGAACCTAAAAATGTTGTTTCTGATAGATATTAGTATAGATATCCACATCCATTACAAATATTTCTTGTAGAGGATGTGATCAACCCCTCATCTAAGATAACAATTAATCATTGGGTATTGATCTAGCCATTAGTGCTAGTCCCATGTTGCATGTTTCAAAAAATATAATTCATTTATTATTTGGAAATATTTATAAAATCATCATTTATAAGAAAAAAAATTTGATTTATTTTTCCACCTCAAGGAATCCATTCAACAATAGTTATTTGATATCCATTTGATCTAGTTAAAACCCTTCTTGATGGTTATTTCTAGAAATAATCAAATAGTTTCTTGGAAATCCACATGTGAAAATTTGTAATTTACATCAATTAAATGAATTTTGTAATATATTTTTGCATGATAAAGTCCTCATTATTTGTCACATAGTCATATTCATATAGATTGTTCTAGAAAACCATTTTATTGAAAAAATTATTATATTTTTCATGAAAAAATTTAACAAGATTTATTTTTTTTCAAATTTGATCATATTTATCATTCATTTAATTTCCCAAACATCTATTTCTAGTATCATTAAATTGTTTTATTATCACTTTGGAAAACGATGCTATTTTATTTTTCTCTTTTACCCTACAAGTTGGAGCGGGGGATATTTAATCTTTCCCTATACAACTGTTAGTGATTTTAAATTATTAGACTATTAACAATCCCTATACATACCTCCTAAATTTTCCTCATTACCAGATCTATCATTATAAATGTATTTTGAAAATCTATATCATCTATATCTAGACTCACAATCATCCCCTTAAAACATATATTATGCAATAATTTTTTGAAAATTATTATTTAATTCTTAAATTAGCTTAAAAAATTATAAAATATACATATTTAATATCATGATCATATTAATAAATAAATTTATTTTCCCATCCATTTAATATAGTAGAAATTTTAAGTTATCTTTCCTAAATATACATGAAATAAATCATGATCCCAATGATCTATGGACAATATATTCCACTTCTCATTCAAAATCAACAAGTTACATAACATCCCTCATAAGAGTTTTGACATGGACATCATTCAATAAAAATTTTCATTCCAGATTTTTTATTTGTATAGACATAGTAATCACCAATTTCATACATTCATTGTTGATAAGACAAATTCAATCTAATATTTCCATGATAGGGATTTTTTAATGATCATTTTTAGATATTTATGTTTAATGATATGATTTCATTATTCAACATAATTGTGTCCCTAAGTAATTATCACAATTGAAACTTTATGATGAACACCATGCTTCTAAATATAATTCCAATATTTTTTAATTTTTAATTCACTAACAATTTTAGTATGAATGTTTGAACTTTTCACACTGAGTTTCATTTTAAATTTTATTCACTATAAAGTGATTCAATTGTAAAAATCACTATTATGATTATTAAGCATCGACCATGATATCTTTTTGATATAATCATCATATATAATACAAAAAAATATTATCAAATTCATTAGGATTATTTTTCTTGAAATATACCATAATGATATACTATATTAACATAAATTTACATCATTTATTTTTATTTTATGTCATCTAAACTATTTCCATTTTTAATATGGTCTCATGTATGTGAGTTGTAACATGTGATCTTGTGAAAGTCGCATTCTACCAGAATCTTCACTATTTTTTCAACATATCATCAGATATGGATAAAACATATCATATAACATTTATTTATTTCATCATCATTGGGTTACATGAACCAGAATTATTCACCAATAAATTATAGGTTACCTTTGGTTCATCCTCCTTAAGGGACAACCGAAAAAAAATAATTTTACAGTTCACCCCATCATTAGAAATTCTATAGTATGTCTTGAGCCACAATAATTTCTTAAACTCAACAAATTATGGATATATCCTTCTACAAATGGTGTATAGGACATAAAATTATCTTTTTCACTAAATTTGATATTCTAAAATATAATGATAATTATTCCATCATGGTTTCCAAACCAAACCACTCGACCATTATTATATTTGATATTGGTAATAGACTATTATTTCAGAAAACATTTTAGGTAAATCCTCTTTCTATAACCCTCAATATAAACCTATCTATTTATCCTAATAAAAAATTATTAAAAATTCCATTATAATTCTATTTCACCTACATTAATGACAATTTAAGATGCTATTTAAAATATTAATTCTCTTGTAACACTTTTAGATTTACATTAACCCTTCATTTGTCCAATTATATAATTCTATGTTTTTTGTTTCCAATTAGTTGGATAAGGTTTTCAATAGATAAATTCCTCATTTATAGTTCCATGATTCATATCTTATAATACCCATGAAGCAGAATAGTCCAACATGGGTCTACATCATTCACACCAAAAAATAATCACCTTTAAAGACATTATGATATAGCTGGAAAGTATTTTTTTTTCATACTCTCTAAAAAAACCAATTGATATCACATATTAAATATCTAAAAATATAACATGTTAATAACACATAATTTTTTATTTCATTCACCCATTTCTCCAAACATGGTAGGTAGGATTTTGATATTCTTCCATTCAATTTTCTCTAGGGTGTTGATGTATGTGTCCTAACATGATTCATATTAATATTCTGCAATTTTTCAAATTCTAAATTATCATTCACTGTATTTTTAAAATAATCTCACATGGAATGTGAATAATTTCTTTTATTTTTACTCCCATGAACATTTTTGCCTCAATCGGTCCTAGTTTTTTAGTACCCATATACCATGTTGAGTGTATGGTGTCATTATACTTTCTAATTATTAATCATAAAAACCATGAATTCCACATCTTTTTGTTTAAGAGCGATGATGTTTTTTTCACATTATTGGTTAATATATCAATGATTCATGCATCTTTATCCACAATGTGCTTGATACAGACCTTTTAAACTATTTTTTAGAATATATATATATATATATGTATATATATATATATATATATATTCAATCTTAGTTGTACAAAGTGACTTAACTTCCAACTACTTTTGAAAATACATCATTAATTCATGATTGACTGAATTTTATTCCATGGTATTATCCCTCAATTTGTTATGCTCTAAGAGGAATACATATAGTTCTTTGAGTATATCAACTTTCCACAAAATACAGTATTCTTAAGAATGACAATAATCAATTTCTTATTTTCCAATAATATCGTCTAAATTACTTCACTATTTTCCCTATATTCCTAAGCATCTTTAACTATAGAACAAATTAAATATTCATCTTCATTAGATAATTTTTTTTCTGTGATTTCCCTTTATTTTATCATATTTAAATTACTTATCAATAAATTATTCATATTTTACATCATAAATAATTTTTAATCATAGAGTAGTGAGATGAAATACCATTTCATTTCGATAACTAGCATGTGGAAGCTATCCATTGAATTTTCCTTCGCACACATAATGCTAAAGGAATGAATTCCTATTACACCATATAACTCATCTATGTGTGTATTTACGTTAACAATGATACTCTATATTTTATGGAATAAAAATATATTATCTTTTTCCAAAATTTCATAATTATCATCATATGAAATTTCATATGAATCATGTGTGAAATGAAGGATTTAGTGTGATACAACCTAAAAATATTTTCCTTCATTTGGGGATATTATGGAATTAATCTGTAGTTTATGTATGCTTTTAATTCATTTTATGATCTTGTAATAATTAATATAATCTCCATGAAATCAAAATTCCTTAAAAAGGAAATTAAGATGATCATAAAATAAATCAATCGATTCCATTAAACTCATTCTGTAGTTATCATAATAATTTCATATGTCATAAAATATTTCATCTCAAACTTTGGAATAACTAACATAAATTTTCAAGATCTTTTTCCACATGGTAGAAGAGGTTTTGATGTACATTAACAATGTGTAAATAGTATTGGATAAAGATCCCCCTAATTCATTGATCACCTTTGTATATTTATCCAACTTCTTCTGGTCACTTTTTTAAAATGCCCCACATTACATGTTCACTATAATACCAAGAATATGTAGTATATTCCTTTTTATTCCCAATTTTTTAATTAATTATACATCTAGTTCTTTCATAATAGAAAATTGTATCCATATAAAATTGGTTTCGTTTTTTATTCACCACAATTAATGATACAATAATTCTGAGATAGAGAAAGTCACCTTATAAACCTACCACTTAATTCATCTTATTTGTCTATTATCAAGACAATTTACCTTATGTGGTGGGGAATCTAGGAAGTAAAGAATTTCATATATTAATACCTTTCTCATTTTCTTGTTCTATTAATTTGATGAATACTCTTTGTATCCTTATCATTTTTTATTAAAAATAGATGAAATAATTAAATAGAGAATAATGATTTTTATATGGTTCACCATAAAAAAATCCAATTACATTATAATAAATGATGTGTTGATGTATAAAAATAGTAAATATTTATAATTCATTCTAATTTCAAAATGGATTGGCCTCACAGAACCTAATAATGTTTTGTTCAACAAAATATAGAAATCTCACTAACTCTAGTGAATATGAAGAAACCTCTAGTCCCTCCTTGAATAACATTATTTTATTCATAATATTTGGATTATAAATACACACTACACATTTTATATTTCCCACACACATTTATCATGTCGTAGTGAATCTATACTCTTAGAATTTCCTCATTCTTCCATGATCCATATTATCCAATACTATATACAAATGTCATTTGTATTTATGTTTCATTCTACATATTGTCTTATATTCTGTTAATTTAATGATTATTATTAAATATTATTTTCTAAGGATTGTAACACGTTACCCATATAATAAATAAGAAAATATAGTGAGGCAGAATTTAATTTTGGAAAACTAGAAATCAATGAAATAAATCATTCTAAACATTTATAGTTGATTTCATTAACTTGCTTCAAAAACCTAATTATAGCCAAGTTAGTCATTCTACAGTATAGTATTTTAAATTTTTTATATACTAAGGTGTGGTAAACTCTACTAATCTGTATCATTCATTTACATATATTTTACTATTGTTTGGTCTGATATATTACCCTATGGGAACCTATCGTTGATCTGATCCACAAAAAGAAGATTCTCTTCAATATTAAAATTATCACTAAAAAACCTCCTTAACATGAATTGATTAAATAAAAACTGTATGTTTTCTCCACTTCCTTTGTAGTATGGACTCTTATAGGATATCAATTATAAAATCAAATTATCTACAAGAAACACATTATTACACTACAATTATAATTTTCTTGTGTAGAATCTTGTTGGTTCTAGAGATTCATTAAGAATTTATTTCTAGGTATAGAGTGGTAATTTCTCATCTATTAAGACTATGGTATAGAAATTTCTCTATTTCGAGGACACCAAAAAATTTATAGATCACTAAATATCATCAATAATTCTTAAGTATAGTCCCTATATTGTGGGTTGTTTACTATGGTGAGGCCATATAATTTGAATCCCATATCAAAATTTATTCAATAAAACTATAACATTATTAACAACATTCCTATCATCATTTCAAAATTTCCCAATGTTCAAACCTGATCCATAATAAAACCACCATGGATTTTCCCTTGGTTGCCTTCCAGCACACCTATTCCATAACACATGGTTGATCACATGATCATGATCATTATTGTCCTATTCAATTATGTGATCATTGGGATTTTATACAATAATATTTAGAGAATACGTGGGTCCCAAACATTATTTGTATTGGAAATATTTTTTTATCCATCGATCCATATTTATGGATAAATAATGGGGAATTTGTTTTACAAAACATTTGATGTAACATTATCATTCTAGGATGATATGTAATTTAGTAGAGCAATTTATATTGATGGATATAAATTTATAGGTGAAATATGTGTTAAAATTTTCATTTAATCATAGAAATTTGATATATAATTTCTTGAGAAGATTTATGGGGGATATTTGAAAAATTTAAGGAATATTTTTAATCCATTTTCAGGGATCAAAGTTTGTCCATGGTTTTACCAATCAATGAAACTTCTATTTGAAAATGTATAACTACTAGTAGTGTCTAATGTGATGGAACATTGTTATGGGATCTATTATATTAATACCTTAGATAATATCCAGTGGAAAAAATTTTGTTGTAGAACAATTTAGCAAACCATGTGACTTATATATGTTATTTTTTTAAGAATCATGGAATGGGAACACTATTGGAAAATGATTTTTCAAATCATATATCAAAATTGTGTATCAGTGAAATTAATAAAATAAATTCCTTCATTATGATTGTGTACACCACATTTTGACTAATTCATCATGTTTTATTTCTAGGATTCTATTATCCATTCTTCATGAAATACTCTCCTATGATGTTAGGTTATAGTGAATATGTGTGAGTGATACATCTAAAATTGTTGTATATTATTAAAAAATTATCATTATTTGGGCTATCTTCTTGATCTGCAAATTTTTTCAAATGATTATTCATGGATCTATCATTCCATAATTCATTTAATAATATCATTACAACTAGAAAGGGAATTATATATCAATGATATAATAGTGGGTGTTTTAATATATTAACTACATTCCATTTTATGAAAGATAAAATCATCATGGATAGTAAAAAATTACGAGTATGACTTCATAGATCAGTCACATATTCACCCTCTTATTCTTTAATTTCAATTCAATCTCTGTTCCAATAATGATTTGATGGAGGAAAAATGTTTTCTCTTTATACGCATGGTTCCCCTAATGAAAATCCAAATAAATCATTATTCCTGTATCAACAATATATCATAAAAATTTGAAATCTCTCCTTCAATATAATATGGAATGGTAATACATAGTGGAATCTTTATATTATTTCATTTTTAATCCAAAAATCATAACAAAATATTATATTTTGTCACCTATATTCCCCTCTTACCCAATTAATTAAAACTCAGGTTATCAATCCTTGATGTGTGAGAAAATTCTCTACGGTTGTGGGAACTAATGTAGTATCTAATCATTTAGTGAAATGTAGAGTAATTTTCTAATATCCTTAGGGTTTGATGTTCCTCGCCATTTTTTGATCATGCATACACTTATTTCATATGTATCATTGTTATTATTTTTACATTCGTTTAATGGGATTACTTGTTGGTGTGTCTTTGTGTGTGTCCCATCAATCCCTTCTATGAATCATGATGATATTATAATTATTGAACTATATTATTAACACTAAAACCCCAAAATAATAGTGAATGTGTATTACTTTATTAAATTTATATGTTTATAAAGAATAAAATCCTTAAGGGATGAAAATTTTAGTAGTTTTTGGAAACCATATTACTTATTTGACACACATAAAAAATTGTGATATGCAAATATAGCATAATATATGTAGAAGCTCAGAATCCTAGAATGACATTAAAATGACAAATATACATAACATGGACAAAGGAAACATAATTAGTGAGATTTAAAGTTTTAATTAATATAATTTTATGTGGATGAAATAATGAATAAATAACAAAAAATAAAAATGGAATGGTAAATAAATGAAACACATTCCATTTATTCAACAAAATGAGAAAAAATGAATCCATATATTTTATCATATGAAAATATCACGTTTAATAAATAAAATAACTAAAATATCAATGAATAAAATGATTAATTGTTAGGTTTAATGTAGATGGAACATTAAAACCTATATCATCAAGTCCATTCATAATAAAATTTAAAACTATGGGTAGAAACCCATTTACTGTAGCCAAATTAGTTGTCTCATTTGAACATGTCGATTCATCATTAAGGAATATAAATTCAGGTCCGTACCCTTCATTTCATGTCCATATAATTCATCATATATAGTAGTAAATTAAGAAATAATAATCCTTATCAAATTTACATGTAAAATAATGAATACAGATTTATCAATATTTCAGCATAAAATAAAATAACTATAATAGTAAATATTGTATGTAAAAATGGTATGTGGTTTATGAAATTATAATATCTATCACCCAATATGTTAAAATATATTAAAATATCCATTTTAAATTGATTATAATAAAATCATTATTTTATGAGAATGTTAACAAACACAAAACAACGATTAATTTGAAAGATAACATTTATCACATGGTAATATACAGGTTAAACCACATGGGAGAGATAATTTAAAGTAAAAATTAAAATAAAATGATTTATGAGTAAATAATAATATTAAATGAAAAAATTATTTATATAAACCACGTTAAATTTAATTTGTACAACAAGAAAAATAAGCCTTCGTATAATGTAAATTGAGACCAAATCACATTCAAATATAGTAACATATGAATATGAAGACCCAAGAGTAATAATAATAAAATGAATCTTTTAAATACCATTAATATAATACAATTTATGATATAATTATCAAAAGGAAAAATATATACACCATGAAAAAAAAATTAAGTAAAAATATTATATTATCTAATGGTTCAAAAGTGTGATGAAAATCACTTACCATGTATTTCAATTTGTTTGAACACCCTTTAACATCATTTATAATGGTTTTAATCATGTTATTAAATTGTACCATAATTAAAATCATATTTATAGCATTGTATATTATCTTCTTATGACATCTTATTACTCATTTTTTAATTATCACTCGTTATTTCCTCTATTTTGGGTGTCAGTCACCTATTTTTTAGTATCTTTTGTCTTGTCACCGTTTATTATTATCAATTAGATAATGATTTCAACGTCTATATATTTTAAAAATTACTTAAATATCATATAAATTTACTCTATATATATTTTTAATAATACATTATATTATTAGATAAGAAATAAATCCACTGCAATTAGAGATGATAAGTTGTATATACATATTAATGCTACATCTATTTCATTATCGTATTTAAAATAATGAAGTGAAATTGATAAATATGAATATATATTATCACTTAAGTATTATTTTTATTTCATATATGTCATATATTATTATTAAACCCGTTTTAATGAATTCCATGTAATGTTAAGATAAATTATATCACTTTGAATAGGTGGTAGTCCACACAACCTCAAATGAAATTTTACTATTCCAATAAATGAGAGGAATGAAGGTATGGATGTATAAAAAGATATAGAGAAATAAATAAATTATAAAAAACAAATATATCATATATAAAATATTAATCTAGTTTCATTACAACATTTAATGGTGGTAAATGGGTGAATGGACGACATTGATTTGTGAGGTGGTAGTCTATCGTACACCCGAATAATGATTGTGTGTTCTATTTGATGGATTTTTGTGGAAGTTTATATATATATCATCGAATAAAAAAATATTTTTAACATACTTATGTTATAATATTATAGTTATATAAAAATATTGATTGGGAGGAGTAGTAAATGAATCAAAAGTTATCATTTAAGAATGTTACCTCTTATTTGGGTAACTCTATTTTTTTATAAAAAATACATCCTTGTGTTTTCCCCATTTTTTACAAGTTAAAAATATCTCAATGATACTCTACTTCTTCATGTTCAAGGAATTAAATTTTTCATAGTTCTTATATGGAATTTTTATTTCATGGATTCCCTTGAGAATATAAACTATAGATAATTACTTCTATATCTTGATGGAAAATAAAATTTTGTCAGCATAAAATGAAATATTTTGGTAGACCACTTCCCTTTGGAGACATAAATTATCCCTAAAAAAGTTGATAATTATTGCACTACATATTTCATATTTAATATGTATCATACCTAGAAAATATTGTAATTATATCAACATAGTTTTCAACACTCTCTTGTTAAATTCTTTTATGGTATAGAAATTTATATTTATCTCAATTTTTTGAACATGATTTATGTTTTTATTAAATTATTTCTCCTAAAAATTTCTCTATTATAGGTGTTCTATTTCTTCTTCTTCTATTGTATTCTGCTTCAAGGACCAAAATTGATCAGTATCACATCTTATATAATAGGATTAAAGTGTATCCTTTTCAGTTTAACTACATCAAAATTCTATAAATATCTTCTATAGAGACATAATACATTGTCCAACTTTAATTTGAATAGTAGTCCCATTAAATCATTGCAGATTCTATCATATTAACCAATCTATCATAGGATATTCACTTTTTGGGATACGATTTTCTATTTGGGAATGGTTATTTTTTATAACCTTATTAGGTTTCCCTAAAATTTTAAAAATATTTTAAATACTAATACATACTATATTTGATTTCCTTAATAGGGAAATATCTACATTTTCCATGAGTATCGTTATCATTCATTGTTTCATGTTCTTTATCCAAATAATTTAATATACTATATTAAATCATAAAATCATCAATCATAATTTTAAATATTTTATAAAACATAACATAAATTAATGCACTGTAAATATTAGAATAAAACACATTGGTTTCCTTGGATAATCCATAATTTAAAATCAGGAATAATGTTTTTAAATAATAAAAGTGTATCTCATGATATTTTCAACCCTGGTGTGTAATATAGAATGTTGTTGTTTTCAAATATACTCTTAAGTCAGGGTCGACACACCATTTCAGAATTATTACCACTAGATAGATATATTCCATAACCAATTCAACATAAATCATCTATACAGGGATGTATTAATTGACATACCCACATAATCTATACCTTTCAAAAATTATATGAATATTTTCAATACTTATCCCCAATGACTATCTTAGTAATATGATCTATTAATTTTTTACACAAAATATAGTTTATAACGTTTCTATGAAACTTATTTTCATACCAATAGAAAATTAAAAACTGAAGAACCCAAGATCTGGTTCGTTACATTATTACATTACTGTGATCACAAGGAATAAAATATTAAAAGACCAAATAGTCTATAAGTTTTTGTAAAAATAGATTATATAAATGATACCCATAATACCTTAAGAAATTAAAATAAAGAATTAAATGTTATAAATATATGTATCCTTGAAACACATTCAAAGGATTTCTCTACATAATATTTGGAGAGAAAAAATAATAAGGTTGATCTAAAATACTCAATAACGGAATTTAATGTTTTTGAAATAATAAATCAATAAGAATAAATCATCATATAAAGGTAAATAACTAAAATAAAATACATTTATTCAATTAACTGACAATGAAGTAGATCCATAGATTTTATCATTTGAAAATATCATTCACAATAATAATAATAATTGAAATAAATATGATGGAATTTATTAATTATTTGAATTTATGTCCAAGGAACAAGAAAACATATATCATCAATACCATTCATAAGACAGTTTAAAACTATGGGTAGAAACCCATTTAATTTCGCCAACATATGCTTATCATGATAACATATTGATCAATCAAAGTGATATCTAATGTATATGTCCCATGAATCATTTCCAATCCAAATAATTCTATATATCAATTTGAAAAGTAATAACAAATAAACATTGATAAATATCTATATTAAATAATGAATAGTGATTAATAAAATTTTCCCAAGAATGTCAATTAATAATCAAATTAATCATAACACATAAAAATAGTATACATTTTTCGAAAAAATAATATCCATCACCCAAGAATATGGATATTTAATGCAATCATCCAATTAAAATTTATTACAAAAATTTATTTTTTCAATAGAAAGTTAACAATCAATAAAATATTTGATATTATAAAGATAACTTTTACCACAAAGTGATTTTGTAGATAATCCCCTTGGGTGAGATAATTTGAAGTGAAATATAAAATTACCTCAATTTATGATTATATAATGATATTATGTTACATATGGTATGTGTATACATTATATTAATTTTATTAGTTTAAATTAAACAAATAAGTCTTAATTGAATGTAAATTGAAACGAAATCCTTTAACACTATGGTAAAATATAAATCAGATCATTGAAATCTAATAATCATAAAATTTATCATTATAATACTATTATGATAGTATAATTTGTGATATAAAATTTCAAAATGGGTAGTAGGTACACCCCATAGTATAAGTAAGTGGTGAATATGAAATTTACCTTATAGATATAAAAAGTGACATAGATATCCCTTACATTGCATTTCTGTTTGGTTGAATGTCCATTAATCCCCTGTATAATGAAATTAAGAATGTTATTAACTTATAAATAAACCATAGTCATATTTACAAGAGCATATATTATATTATTTTAATATCTTATTACCCATTTGTTAACAATCTTTCATTATTTTCTCTATTTTTGTTATTTATTGCCTGGTATTTCATGAATGTTTTGACTTGTTAGTAGATGTTATTATTAATTACATATTAATTTATCATATGAAAAATGATAAAAAAGTTAAATATCATATATATCCAGGATATATGTATTTATAATAATCCAAAATATTTGGAGTTATGAAATGAAATGCACCATTCATATAGATTTCAGGATGAACATACAAAAAAACCATATTTCCATTCCATTGTCATATTTAAAAGAATGAAAAGTAAATTATATATATCTCTATATTATAATTTATTTATCATATGTATTTTATATATGTCACGTATGTTATTTAAACAGTTATTTATACATTTCATATACATTTTGAACGAATCACATCGCCTTGAAGTGGTGGTAGTCCACATTTCCACAAATAATATTATCATATTCCCCCAAAATGGATGGAATAAAGGATTGGTTATATGAAAATATAAAAATTAATAAATAGATTATATATATCATATATTTCATATATAAACTATAAATACATCATCTTTACAATAATTAAAGGTTGTAACTGGAAGAACGAACGACATCGGTTCACAAGGTGGTAGTTCGCAGTACACATGAATGATGATTGCGTGTCACATTTGATGGATGTATGTGAATGTGTGTTCCAAATATTAGCATAGAAAATAATTTTATATTATATATAATTTTTTTATTATGTAATATTATTTAATAATTTTTAATTTTTGTAAATGTAAATAAAACAAAAGTGATCATGGATGAACAATACCATTTATTTGGGTAAATCTTCTTGGTTTATAAAAAATACCCCCTTGGATTGAATTATTATAAAATATGTACATCTACTATAAGTTTAAATAATTTGGGTGTTTATTTTGTGATATTTTGGATGATCCAAGGGGCTTTATAGGATTAAATAAGTAGGATGGGTGGGGTTCTATTTATATAGAAGAAGTGACATTCTTGTAAATATTTTGAACTAGAATTACACTCACGTTTTATCAATTTCTTGTGGTTCCTATAATGAAAAACATAAGATAAAATTTCAGATATAGTCTAAATAATATTATAAAATAGAATTTGGGAAAAAATTTATGACATTATAGGATTTAATTTTTTGGGTTAGTCCCTTGTTAAGAATAATCTTACCTTAATCAAAGTAATTAATTTTTATAGCATTAAATAATAATATTGGAATAAAATTAAGTTGAAATTTTTAGAAATTATAAATAATTATTATTAAAAATATGGAATCCATTTTGTTAAATTATAATAACATAAGTGTAATAAATTAATATAAATTTAATACCATATATGAGACGACAAAGCGGGGGTTTCATGTAAAAATTGTCAAAGTCTTTCTTTGTTTTAATATTAAATTTAAAATTGTAATTGATTACAATGACTTAAATTGGATATATTTATTTATAAGGTACACAATTTGGCATTAAAACCAATTTTAATGATAATTTATTTGGATAAATATATTCTTTGAAGAAGTATTTTTTAGTTAAAATTATGTATTTTTCTAATAGTCATCAAAATTGAATGTTCACATTAAAATTCATAAAACAACCTTAAGAAATTTTTTGAATTATGAATATATAAATGATGTTTATTTTGACATATAAAATTTATAAAATATCTAAAATTTAGATTTATAATTGGTTCTCTATTAAAAGGTATTAAAACAACTGTCTAAAAAATATAGGTTTCTATGTGTAAAATATTATTTCTTCTTATCTTTTACCTATAGAATATACTAGAAGAATGTAAAAAATATTTGATTGGTTATTTAAATTATAAATATAATAATTATATTCTATTAAATATTTATAATTCAATAGACTATGAAAAACATGACTAAATACTGCTTTGTTTCAACCATGTGTTGTATTCCTTGAAATCTAACTCAATATTCGGTGTTTTGAATGAAATAAACAAAATTAAATATTTTCTTAAAGGAAAATATATTAACGTCTTTTAGAGATACATTTTTTACCATGTTTGAGGTTTATCACTGGTATTGTATGTCTCTACTATAATCTCGAAATGATATTTTATAAATTTCTTATATTATATACCCTAAAATGCATGATAATATGACATTTGAGGTATTTTTCTCTGTGTTAAGATATTTTCAAACATCATGAAGAGGTTATATCATAGTGGTGGAGTTATCAATACTTACAAAAATTGAAAATATGATCCTATGTATAAGTTATAGGAATGGTGATACCTTATTAATGTCACATAACATGACTCACTCAATACAATGTCATAATATTACTCGATCTCTAGTTGACATTGAGTAATATTTACACGTTATGAACAATAGAGAGCAAGTAGAAAATTTTTAAGAGGCCTATTGGATAAAGGGAAATATTTTCACTTGACTTGTGAATGGTTTTTCCTAACATTTGATATATTTGGTTACCCTTTCTTAATAGACCCATAACAGGTGTCATTGATGATTATAGTGGAATTTTTATCACATGGTTTCTCAGAATATTATTTGTAATGAATAAATTTACATTAATTATCATCATGGAATATAAATATTATAACTATTTACTATTGTTAATGAATAACTTTTGGTACCCTACTAGGTTTTATTATGCAAATACATTATTAGAATATCAGATACCATAAAGATATTTGGATAGTATTATGGAAAATAAGAAGGCACATGTAACATATGATTGTATGTTAGATCTTCTATTTTTTGGATGAAAAATGATGGAATCCAAAGGATTTAAATTAAAACTTGTTATTTTATTTACATGAACTCTATACAAACTTGTTTAACATAACAAACTGGATGACATTTTGATTTATTCTTTTATGTCTATATAAAATGGGTTCCTTTTGATAATAAAATATGATGTTTTATCATTCACATTATTACTCAGATTTGTATTAGATTTTATTTATATTATTGGATCAATTATATTAGTCAATGGGTATAGTGTTCTTACAAATATTTTTTATACCATCACTGCTAGCAGGAATTGTGTTCCATATAAGGAGGTTCACATGATGTCTTGTGGCTCTTGGGCTCAAACATGGTAGTTAAGGATCGAACATTACAAAATTGGATCAGTGAATAGTTTTATAATTTACCATTTAACCAACCTGAGACATCGTAAAATGCAGAGAGGAATTATGGGACCTAGTTGGGGATTTTACTGGTTCTCATCTAAAATATGTGTATCAAAAAACACTGTATCTAATCACATCATTTTTGTTTCATTTTTTTTGTATTTGGGTGAGTTTTTTGGATCATTATTAAGAATATAGGATCAATTGATATACATACATACATACATATATATATATATATCCATATTTTGTGATTATTACTAGTTGTTCAATTTAATTCTTTGATGTCTACTATCTATTTTAAATAGACCTAATTATATCATTGACAGATATGTATGTTTACCTTTTGATTGTGATATATTGATGTGGGAATTAGTGAGTTGAAACTGAGTAAGCATAAATGCTTATATATATGTCACTATGACTAATGCATGTGGATGGAGACATTGGTTACAGATAACATTGATATACCTTATGGTATGGGTAAAATATTAGCATAACTATGGTGTGATGACATGGGATGGTTAGGATATTTCCTAAAAAAATATTTCATGTTCTAATGACTCCTTATTTTTTAATAAGGATTCCACCCTGACTAATATTCATAGGAAAAATTGCAGAAAAATATTGATAAACTACCACATTATATAATTCCCATGTTTCAGAAAATATTGTAGAAGATGATGTAGTATATAATTCTCCAAAAGATGCTCTACTGGAATAGGAATTTTGAAAAATATAGGTTGGAGTCCTCCATATTATTATTTCCCATGGTAGAGAGTCACAAAGATTCATGGTTTACTATACTAGATAATTGTTTCTACAATATACACCCTTCATTCATAGAATAAGAGGGATATATGATGTGTATTTATGGATATATATCATCAAGGGTTTATTTTAACCTGTTGAGACACCTATGGAAATGATTGTGAAGATGTAATCATACATGCTAGTGGGGCCCTCTAAGGGATGGTGGCCCATCATTGTACATGAGAAAAAACATGAGGTTCTCAAACAGGATTCCATAAATAAAATCATATTTAATAAATTTTTCCTAGATATGTCGAATCTAGACTACGCCAAGGATAAATGGACTTTTATAAAGTGTCCATGATATTTTCCGGATACCCCTCTCATTTCCCTATGGTTCAACTCTTCTCTAATCTCTTAGATGGATATGATGCAGGAAATACCATGAATGTTTTGATTAGTATGCATTCAAACATTAAATGAATGGATTGGTTTTATGACCTAAATACATACCCAATGAATCTTTACAATTACATGAAAATTGAGAAGGGCTTGGAGGAGGATCAATAATTTGTCTTTCTTCCATATTTGAGTCCTCAGTTAGGTGGACCACATAGTATTTTGATGTGTCTCTCCTTTGGTTGCATAAAGGGAAATAATAAGGGTTTTAATCAGGGAAGTGGTATACAGTTGGATTATATAATTTTCAATAGTTTCTTCACGAGGATATCCATTCTGTTTAAACTGTGCAACAGTAAAAAATTAACACAAGGTCTTCATTTCACCATAGTTAATCTGTTGTGTGTGTGAAAAAAACAGAACATTCCCATTATAGTTACACTACATCTAGGTGGCTAGGATTCTTTTAAGAATCAATGATCCATATTTATGAATAGATATATTTTGATGTGGTCTAAGGTAGTTGCTTCAAATGATGATAACATAAGAAATTCAGGTACATTAGGGATATGGTTACTATGCTAAGTCATGTCATATATAATGAGTGGATAAAAAATTAGTTTATTTTTTTTAGGTAACATCTACTATTTGAGGTATGGTCCTAATTAATAGTATAAATTCTAATACTTTTTTTATATTGGTGATTCCCATTCAATTATAATTGCACAAGTAATTTCCATACATAACTTACCACTCATGTTTCCTTCTAATATTTTTCCCTTTATAAAGCATTATAAATTAATGTTGATCATCCTCATTGTTTCCCATAGTTTACTATAGTCATAAAACATTTTTAAAGTCGAATTTAATTCATTAATATTGATATAATGACCTTTAATGAGATTCAGGGAGTTGAATGGTTGACTAAATTTTTAAAACACATTGATTTCTATTAAAGGCAGTTGTCATTTTCATCTCCCAAATGTGAGAAATTTATGATGACCATTGATGAGTATTTGGGATATGTTAAAGTGTACAAAGGCTTGATACATACATGGAGGATTATTGGATATTATAAATACTTATCTATTTCAGTAGCATCAGTGGAATCCTCCTCAAACATTCCCCACATTTGGGATATCTATTAGGATGTCATTATGGATAAATTTGCATTCCTTCTCCAGGATAGAGGAGTTTATATTTATATATATTTCCTAGCTTTTATGTATCCCATTTTTATACCTCATTATGATATGGTTCTAGCTGATTTTAAGGAATTCAAGATACAACATGAGGACATGGATTCTATGGTTTTTTTAGGCCCAGGACAACACCTTGGGTTGCATCTATTATATTCACCAAGATGGAGTATGGTACTTTTCGACTCTATATAGATTAAGAAAATCAATATCTGCTTACAATGATGAATATATAAACATTACATATAATTTATGACAAAATTGATCAGTTTAAGGGACCCCAACCATTCTCCAACAATGATCTTCGATCTATATATCACCAATTTTGGTTTAGATATTATTAAATAATGGAGATGGAATTTCAAGGTTGGTTTTGTCTATACGTTTTATTGGTGAAGATTTTTGGACTGATGAATTCACTAATAGTGTTCAATAATTTTATTAACATGATCACCAACAAATATCATGACTTTTCCATGATCATGATTATTGATGACAACATAATTTACTCACTAACACCTGAGAAACATGAAAAACATATCATGATTGTCCTTAGTTAACCTTTACTATATCATCATTATGAAAAATTTCCAACTTATTACTTTTAGTATAATAAGATTAAATTCAAGGGTCATGTGGTGTCTAAGATAGGTATATCAGTTGATCGATTGAAATTAGATACATTGAAAACCTGGAAACATCCCTGAAAAAATATTAATACTAGGGGATTTGATGGTTTTCGGGGATATAATAAATTTTTTATCTATGATATCTCTAATTTATAATCATGCATGACAACGTTAATAAAGAAGGGGAAATAGTTTTTATAACACCCCCAAGGCTTGACAATATTTTCTTTTTAGAATAAATTTAATTTTTTACAAGATTGATTTATATAAAACACCAAGTTATTCTTATGTTATATGTGACTTAAATATAAACTTTCTCTACATGGAACACTACAAATAATTTGTGTTACGCATGATACAAACGTTCATCTATGTTTTGCTTAACACGAAAGATCATGTTTTTCTGAGAAATAATATATTATTAAAATATTTATTAGTTAATATGAAAATACACATACTAGCCATGAAATTGATGGTTTAGAATATTCATAACAATAATATTAAAAGATATGGATAAATTAATTATTTAAGAATTATTTATAAATTAATTTTAGAACCAATAGAATCTAAAAAATGATTTTATAAAAAAATATTTTTACACTCAAAATTTTTAGTATCCTAACAAATTGAATTTATTAAAATTAATGAGTGATATTTATGTAATATATATTATATATTCAATCACATATATTTTACATTCATCCAATATATTTGATCACTATAAGATGAGAAAAAACCCAATAATATGCATAAAAACATATATTTTCATAATAACTATTTTACCTCCTTTTAATGGCCTGAAAAATAAAATATGAATATGGAAATTATAGAAACATTATATGAAAAAATGAATGTAATTTATGAATAATGAATTGAAAAATTAAGATAGTTTTTTTTATAGTTTGATGCGATGTTTTTTTGATAGAAAGATAAAATATTGAGTTTTTATTCAAATCTTCACTTTCTTATAAATTATTAATATTTTTAAAATTAAATTTTCAATTGTTCTTAATATAATTATTAATTCACTTTTACATAAATTTAACCTATTTAGGTCATTTTAATTCATATTTAATTGAAATTTTATATAAAAACATAGCAATCTATTGATCAGTTTTACTTTAAGGACCAGTATTATCGTCCCATTCATGGGATTAATTTTAAATTAATTTTTTCTGATTATGTCATATTAATTTAGATTAATGGATTAAATATTTTCAATAATAATAAGTTATAATTACTATAAGATAAATATAGTTTTTATGAAAAATATTTTTTAAAGTAATTAAAAATATTTATAGTTATTAAGAAGAAATTAAGCTTCACAATAAACATTACCATTATGTTAAATCCCAAAAGAATATTTAATCATGTCCAAAAGACATTTTATGTTCATATTTTTTTTACATACTATATTTTATCATATTATTACCATTATTGGTGCCGCATGATGTGGGAAATCGTTGGTGGAAATAACTTTTCAAATATTAGATGAATACCACTCCTTCTCTACTACAAGAAGGCACTCACCCCTCCAATTTATTCATGCCACTCAAGAATTTTTTCTCACTGAAACTCTACCCAATTAATCTAAAAAAACCCTATTATAATGTGATAATACTCAAATAATTCACCAATCCATTCAATTAATGCATTTTCTGCAAACCAAAAGGAGTTACCCAAAGATGAAGTAACATCTTTCCTCAACCTCTTTTGTTTTATGTACTTTCTAAAACCCCTCAAATATTATTTTCCTATTTTTACATAATAAACGTATAATAGATATATTTTGATGTTTTTATATAATTTTTTTACGTACACTTACAAACAATATCATAAAATGGGTAAGGAATATTCCATTTATGTGTACAACGAACTACCACCTCACAAAACAATGATGGTTTGTTTTTTCATTTAACACCATTTATGGATGATAATAATAATATAAACCTAGTTTATTAATGATAAATATAAAATTAATATTGTTTTTATGATTCTATGAATTTTATATAATAGATACCTCCAGGGATTCTATTTTGTGGGAATATGATAACATCATTTGTTGTAGTGTGGGTTGCATCCACCTCAATGTGATGTGACATGTTCATACTATACATGGAATGAATAATGGATGGTATAATTTTTCACATGTGACATATATAAAATAAAAAAATACTTTAATTATAATATAAATACATATAATTTACATTTCAATCATTTAAAATGAAAAAAATGAAATTAGAGTTCACGTGTAAGTACGACCTACCATCACCATGAATGGTGCATTTCATTTCATATTTCGAAATATAGTGGAATATTCCAGACATACATATAATTAATATATATGATATTTAAAACATTTCTTGCATCATGGAGATTATGAGACTATTATAAGACAAACAAGTACCATGTGAAAACATAATCGAGAAACGGGGAAATTAAAACTCAAAGTAGTGAAAATAATGAATTTTTAGAAACCAAATGTTTGTAGTATTTTATAAGAGGATTATATATGATATTATAAATATTAATATAGTTCTTTAATAAATTATAATCATTCATAAATCAATTATGCAGTAGGTTAGTTTATGATCACACAATATTAAACACAATGTAAGGATTTTCATTTCAATTTTCCTTCCATTCATACTTGTATGATAATATACACCTATTAACATTATTATAATGTATATATAGACCCGATGTCACATTATATCATGATTCACTCATAATTAATGTTATTTTATGTGTTTCTGTAAAGACCTATAAATTACATGTATTTTTTTAATTAATTTTAATTATTACAAGTTTGAAAAAATTGACGACACGTGATTTTATGGTCCGGAGAGCCCAGAATGGAATTTTAGACATTTTTTTGTGCACCTTCAGTAAACATGAAGGCGGTAATTTCAATATCTGGAACTGGTGATCAGATTCTAAATACTAGGGCACTTTTTAATCCCCAGTGCCAGTATTATATTAAGGAAAGAATAACATTAAATGGAATGTGTCAGATGAAAAAGGTAAGTTGTGTACATTTCAAAAAAAATTAAAACAACTCAACGAGTTTTATTTTGTTTCCATGTAACTTTTTGATCTGTGGTGGTAGGACTGCTGGGTTGTCAGACCATTAAATGGATGGGTACACATGGTTGTGTAACCGTACCATTGGGAGAATTAAAAGGTTCATTATTTAAATTTATTAATGAACCTCATTAATTGTGCAGTGGGTTGATCTCCTCTTATCACTTATTTTAACAAATCTCAGGTAGGGGTTTTTGGAACTGAAGAGAGGAACCTATGACAAAGTTCTCGAGCATGGACACTCTTTCCTCGTCCACATCAACTTCCATTGAACTCAAGGGAGGGTCATTTTTTTGTTTACCTATGATTTGTTTCATTCATTAAAAACATCTCGTGTTATTATGCTAATGCGGAGGGCGCAGGCCAAATGAACAATGATAGGACCCTCCACTGAAATCAGTTATGGATTTATTCTTCGTGGGAAAATAGATGATATAATGGAAAGGTGGGACCCATTTCAATGCAGTGTAGGAATAATATTATGAGGCCATTAGCCATAGACTAAAATAAAAATGGACCACTAGAGTTTTACTGGTGGCCCATGGAATGAACTGTGGCACCAGAAGGCACCGCGAAGGACAAAGGAGGGAATGGCCAACATCGACCGCATTGAATCTGTGTGGCAACCTGCAATAGAAGGCTAGAGATTCATGCTATAGAGGTGGGAGGACCTTCACGATTGGGTCCATTGAGGGTCGGTCTGTGTTGACTGACCATGTGGTGTGGCACCATCCAGTAGTGCTAGTAAGCCGATAAGTTCACTATGGCAGCGCGCCATGGAGGAGGGCGGCGGTGGCGCACTGGGGAGGAGGGTCGGGACTTCGAGCCACAACTAAGGGTGGACACGCAACTATGGGTTCTTAATGGGCCAATTAATGCTTACCAGCAAGGATGTGCGATGCAAACTGGCACTGTAGCTTTGAAGACCTGAATGGATAAAGCCATTCAAGATGGGTGTAGACCGTCGTGCTTGGCCGACGGGGTTAGCGGTTCTACGACCCGGTGTGCTGGGCCCAGCTAGGTGGGTCAGTTTAGATCAGGACCAACCATACTAGGCCCATCATTAAAGGGCTAAGACCAGCCACCTTCAGGCTGGGGACAGTGGGATAGGTCGGGTTGGCCCGACATGGTCAGACTATACACAGACCCCTTTTTTCCCAATTATGGTTAAACGAAAGTATCTCTTAAATCAGACATCCGTTTGACGAACCGTATGTTTTCCTGGAACAATTAGGACGATGTTGTCCTTTTGAGATACTCCACGACAGACTCATAGAATTTTGGAGATTGGCTGGGCTGGTCGTACAAGAATCCAATCGGGCCCTCAACACTAAAATGCATATAACATACAGACCGAGCCTCTCGTTGACGCATCATGTGTTGCGATGGAACCCCTATGACAAGGGAGATCATAGAGTTAATTCTTTGAGGGACTTCACTATTGTTTAAATACGAATAATGGATTGATTATCAGTTATCCCAATCTCGCTAGATGTGGAACCCTATGACTAGGTGAGACTTAATGTAGATTGACTTTCCACTCTGTGTGACTCGACGGCTTAGAGGGAAGCACCTCTTTGTGACATTTCAGACCCACAGTGGTGAGAAACATTGTGTGACCAAGAAGACCCCGAGTACTCGACAGGAAGAGTACCTCAACAGGCCATGGTGGGGAGCATCTATGTGTCACCTGGTAGACCCACAATACATGATGGGAAGGATTACCTATGTATTTCAAGGTTTATTGGAAGCACCTCTTCATGACTTGGTAGGCCAATAGTACAAGATATAGGAGGAGATCTCCAGAAGCTGATGTGTTCAACGATGTGACTGATGATGCTACAACTACTTCACAAGAATCTTTCTTATGTGAGAAGATTCTTGATTTGTGCTTTTTTGATTGAGATCTTTCTTTGTGTTTTTCTTTTGTGGAATTCTGAGAGACCTTCCGGATCTCGGGGTCACTTCTATTTATTTTTATACTCACCCAACACGGTCTTTTCCCGCACCATGTTGTTTCCTATGTAGATGATGGGATGCTTTGACTGGGCCCTGAGGAGCTAGGACTTGATGATGTGTGGAGGTGACCGTTGTATGTGAAGAGTCGTAGTAACGATCTCTACTTACCCTTCAGTAAGGATCTTTTACGGATGACCTCAGGAGTTTTTTCCCTTTTTGTTATATTTCAATTTTATTTGGGCTTGTGTACTGGTGCCTTTACCTCATTACGTAATTTTACACTCTATGGTGAGTTTTATTTTTGGATGTACCTTTCTCCATCCATAGTGTTTTACTTGTGTGCAATGTTCCCTGTTTATGTGTGTATAGGTTTTTAGACAATGCCTTCCCATTTCAAGGGAATGCCTTTCTGGTGCTAGTTGCCATCCCCTAGCCTATGGAAGGAATGCATGGGGTAGTCACGACACATGAATCAAGGGATGGATCATGAAAAAGTGGTATCAAATGGAGTTATGTTTTCTCTTAAATATCGGAAGTCTTATGTTCTATTTTGGGGAAATTGTGTGAAGTGTTTTGAGTCCAGCTTTCTTAATCAATGAGTCCAGTGTTGGTGTGGAAGCCGATGTATCCATACACTGGGACCTTGAATTCAATTTTATTCTCAATACATGAATACACTTATTTCATAAGTGCCTCCTTTATTTGAATAATATTCATCTCACCGGGTATATCATTCAAACTATGGTACATCTTGATCTATCTCTAGATTCCACTACCTAGATGACCATCCCAGATCCCGATACGATGTCATGGGGACCTCACGCCAAGTGAAGAGGGATATATTCACTGACCAGTGCATGAGATACCCCCACCGGTGGTGCACCAGTGTTACCACCACCTGATAGTCAACATTTATGATCAGATCTTCTAGAAGAGGATTCTCTTTGGCTTAGTGACCTACATGAGTTTCAAGGATAGATAACTCTTAGTTTCAATGGGAGAGACGGATCCTTAGGTTGTTGAGGACTAGTTAAAGGCTGTGATGTGGGTCTCCCACTTAGTGAGGACACCACCTGACCAGATGGAGATCTTTACAGAAAGCCTTCTGTAGGTCTCATCAGGGTGATGGTGGAGTTTGACCATCTGAACTCATGATAAGGAAACCCACACTTAGGTTGACAACAAGTGTCTTTTCCTGGAGGAATTTTTCCATATGATGATGTGATCTGTGTGCATTCAGGTGTTGATCCTCCAACAGAGGGGAAACATGATGGTGGCTGAGTACACAATGAGGTTCACTGTACTTTATCACTACTCAATATGCATGGTGTGAGACCCTCTATTCAGGGATCGAGCATTCAATCAAGGACTCAGGCGGGAGATCTGGTCATCGATGGTGTCTCTCAGTATACCTACCTAGGCTAGAGTGCTAGAGTGAGCCCTTATGATTGAGAGCTTCTTGGAAGACTAGTCACCAACAGTTAGAGTTTCCAGCAGACCCCAGGCGCAGATTCTTCGATAGGTAGTAGACCACATACGTGTGGGCCCAAGTGGTTCAGGTCTTTCAGAGGTTGACCCCATTACTCAAGGTTGATAGTGTGAGGATCCCAGGCCATAAGGAGTTAGACATGGGCTAGAATTTTCTTTTCGTGGGGTGGGCAGGGACAGATGGCATGTGATTGCCCGACCCACCGTAGGGATGACCAGCTGATGGTTGAGGGGATACTGAGACAGTGGAAGATGTTCAAGAAAGGATGACTGCAGGGTAGCAGAAGTGGGAGAGGATCTGGCCAAGCATTAGGCGGTGTGTGATAGTTCGAGGTGTTAACAACACCACCCCCAGGTGGTCCAAACCAACTTCAGGGAGCAGGCAGACATGGGTGAGTTCAGCTCTTCAAATCATAGGAATATGACCATGTAACTTCAATTATGATTAGAGGTATGATCTATTTCTATTCCACCCAAGCTGCAATTCTTATAGGCCTAGGTGCCAATCACTCTTTCATTTCCACAACACTCATTCGGATCTAGAGGATTATAATGGAGCCATTGGATTGATCCTTAACATTAAAGACTCATACGGAAGAGTATTCAATGATTACACATTGTTAAAGATAGTTTGAGCTCACTCTAGGAGGTGAGATATTCAGTTCGGATCTTCTCGTAGCAGCGTCGAGTCCTTAAGACGTCATGTTGGGTATGGACTGGCTATCCAGAGTTTATGATTAGTTCAACTACATTCGGCCCAATGTGTGGTGTGACCATGAGGATGGGATTATGTTTTATTTCAACAGGGATAAGGAAACCATTACAACACATGATGGACATTCTCAGAGGAGGGTACAACCAATCACTCATTAGTTGGCTAGACTCACCATCAGTGTAGTAGACGAGTGGATTCTGATCAATCCTATAGTGGTTTAATAGTATGTTGAGGTCTTCAATGATGATGTTTCGGGACTACCTCATTTTTGATAGGTAGACCTCTACATCTACATGTACCCCGGTATGACATCGATATATACAATAAAATATCAGATAGACCCCATGGTGCTTTGTGAGATAAGGGTACAGTTGGAAGACTTGCAGAGGAAGGGGTATTGAGGCCCAGTGTTTCTCTTTTGGTAACCTTGATTTTGATCACCATGAGGGTAGATGGGAGTCAGAGATATTGTGTGGACTATTGGTTCCTGAACCAGATGACCGTGAAGAACAAGTATCCCCTACCGAGGTTCAATGATATCATCGATCAGTTGAAGGGATGATAATGGTTTTTAATTATATTCCCTAGATCAGGCTATCGTTAGATTAGGGTACAGGATGAGTATGTACTGAAGACAAAATTTTGTTGTCGGTATATCCATTATGATTTCATGGGGATTCCCTTTGGTGTCACCAATGCTCAAAAAGTGTTCATGGGCTCATGAATAGGATCTTCCCCCATACCTAAATCTCTTCATTGAAGTCTTCATTAACGACATCAGTGTTAACTTAGTGACAGAGGAGAAGCAAACCACACATCTGGATATAGTTCAGGATACACTCTTAGACCACCAGCTTTATTGAATTCTCTTTAAGTTTCAGTTTTGGATAATGAAATTCCACTTCCTGGGGAATGTTTTCTCAGAGTTTGGAGTTGCAATTTATCCAGCAAACATAGTGGCAATGCTTCCTTGGTAGCCTCCCTGGAGTGTGACCGAGGTGTGGAGTTTCCTAGGATTCGCTGGGTACTACCAACGATTTGTACCTGAATTCTCCAGGGTTGTGGCACAAATAACAGGTTGGATTAAGAAGGGGAAGCCATTATTTATGAATAGTGAAGTGCCAGCTGGAGTTTCAAGATTTGAGGTGGACACTGATGAGGGCCCCTATCTTGAGGCTACCAGAAGAGGGAGTTAGGTATGTAGTCTACTGTAATGAATCTGAGGCTGGACTAGGTTGTGTCCTGATGTAATATCAAGTAGTGATCAATTATGGATCAAGACATTTGAGACAGCATGAGAAGTACTACACTACCCATGACCTAGAGTTATTAGTAGTGGCCTTGGCACTGAAGACATGGTGGTAATACTAAATTGGTGAACAGTTTAATATTTACTCTGATCAAAATACCCTTAGATATATATTCTCATAGAAGGACCTGTACCTAAGGCAATAGAGATGGCTGGAGTTCATCCAGGACAATGACTTAGAGATAGTCTACACTAATGGAAGTGGAACATAGTAGCAGATGCACTCAGTATGAGGTATGGATTACAGTTGCTGAGTGAGGCGACAAAGAAGATTTCCACTTTTCAGATATCCTTCATGAATAGATATGGATTAGCTTACCTCCAGTATATGATATTTACTCCCCCACTACATTAGTGAGATATGGAGGCTTAGATTGGGGAAGTTGACTACTAGGCCCAACATGCTCAAATATCCTCAAGACAACCTCTTGAAGTATTTTTTGAAGGTGGGCACACATCGTCTTCCTTAGAGGATGCACTATGGTACCAGTGACGCTATGAGAGGAGGTGTTGAAGGAGTTACAAACAAGCCCATTCGCGGTACATCTGGGTGTGGATGAGATGTACCAGTACCTCTGGTGTTAGTACTGGTGTCCAAGGATGAAAAATTTCATGGTAGAGCTTGTATCACGGTGCCTCACTTGTTAGAAAGTGAAGACTGAGCATTACGTACTAGTAGGCTTAGCTTAGTCACTAGAGGTGCCAGAATGGAAGTCGGATAGTGTCTCGATGGACTCCGTGACAAGGCTACCATATACATCCATGGTATATGATTCCATATGGGTGATCGTGTACCAACACTCTTTGTCAAACAACATCTTACCCATCTGAGAATATGGATCAGTAGAGCGCTTGTGACATATCTACATAGAGTATATTTTATGGCATCATGGGGTTCCATTGACGCTCATCTTAGATCACGAGGCTCATTTTACTTTTCACTTGTGAATGGGATTGGAGGAGGCATTCAAGAATTAGCTATGCTTGAGGAACACATTTCACCCTCAGACAAATGGTCAGATGGAGCGGACCATACAGACACTCAAGGACATGCTTCGTGATTGTGTCCATGAGTTTCTCCATAGTTGGGAGGACCCCCTACCACTAGTGGAGTTCCCATGAAACAACAATTTTAAATCCCCCATTGGCATGAATCCCTTTAAGGCCCTTCACAGGTGACCTTGTAGATCACCTATATGCTGGACAGAGCCATGGGAGTCAGTGATTATGGGTCTAGAGTTAGTACATTCTACCATAGAGAATGCGTATATCATCCAAGAGTCGATGGAGACTACACAAAGCCAATAGAAATATTATGCCGACGGGATACAGAGACCCTTATAGTTTTAGGAGGGAGACCATGTCATCATACGGGTCTCATACCGATGTGGATTACAGAGGTCTGGATAGGGAGGGAAGCTATATCCAAGGTTCATCTCACCTTTCCGGTTCCTCAGCAAAGTAGGCGAGGTGGTGTGTCGTCTAACATTTCCCTCACAGATGCACTGAGTGCCTAATGTTTTCAATGTATCCCTACTGAGGAGGTACATGGATGATCCATCACATGTTACTTACCATGGTGATCTTGAAATCAATGATGGGGAGACATTTCCAGTGTTCGTGGTAGAGATAGAGTGTTGACAGGATTTGGTCCTTCATGGATGGTTGATTACTCTTATGTGGGTTCGGTGGCCACAAGGTAACCTGCAGAATAGAACATGGGAGTGTGAAGCTCAGATTCATATTCAATATACCCATTTTTTCCCTAACATTTGCGAGAGGGTTCGGGGATGAAAAGCCTTAAGGTGCGGAGAATTTAAATACCTAAAAATTCCATATAACTTTTGTTAATTAATTGTAATTATTATGATTCTATAAATATTGACGACATGTGATTTTGTGGCCTAGAGATCCCATAATGGAATTTCGAACATTTTTTAAGGTACGTTCAGTAAACATGCGGGAAGAAATTTCTATCTTTTGAACTGGTTCTCAAATTAAAAATCAGATGGAACCGATGAATCTGAAGTGCTAGGATTTTCTTAATGGAATGTTAACATCAGCCAGCAATGGTCGGATGAAAATGTAATTTTTTTGGAATTTACAATAAAATTAATTAAATTACTCAATGCGTTATTTTATTTGTTTTTCATAACTGTTGAGCTGTAGTGGTGGGACTGCTAGGTTTTCAGAGCATTTAATGTACAATGACACTTGGTTGTGTAACTACACCATTGTGAGAATTAATAGGTTCATTAATTAAATTTATTAACGAAACTCAATAATTTTACGGTGGGTGGATATCCTCTTGTATTCTATTTAAACAATGATCAGGTAGGGGTTTTGGAACTATAGAGAGGAACCTATGATGATGTGCCGAGGAAACCTTTTAGAAATATAGAACGGAGCTTCCATTACTATTGGAGGATTCGACAAGGAGCTCCAAAGGACGTGAAACTTCTCCTTCATCTCCAACACTTGTGAGCATGGACACTCCTTCCACATACGCAACATCTTCAAACAAACTAGTGGTAGGGGGTTTCGTTGTTTACCTATTATTTGTTTCCTCCTTGAAATATGATATGTTCACTAGGCTAGATACCCTAAGAGGGGTGTGAATCAGGGTATGACAGATTAAAATGACTGTCCCTTTTGATCTTGTTTTACTTTTAGACAAAACCCTCTTCTCTCCCTTTCCCGATACAGAGTATGAACAAACATTAAAGAATGAAAAGGACACATAAACTTTTACTTGGTTCAGCCTCACTGGGCTATGTCCAAGGAGCATACACTGGCAGTGTGCCGATGTATAAATTACAATATAATCGCATTTCTATCTACAAGTTCGAAGCGGACTCACTGTCCCTCCTGGTTTACAACCACTCACAATTTGAGAACTAACTTATCTCTCAACTGAAGAGCGCTCACTACTTCTTCAGAATATCCACTCACAGTTTATATACCTGTAGGTCTCTTCATTTTCATGAAAAATGCATCCTCAACTACTGATAGATTCTCTATTGAAGATAAAAGTTCATGCACTGATGAATACTCCTTTTCCCCAGAACAGTGAGAAATGCCTTAGAAAATACCTTCGCAAACCACCCTACTTCGTGAGGCTCCTAATTTCACAGAGCTCAACGAAAAATTTGCAAAGCTCCTACCTTTTCATGAAGCTCAACCCATTGGAAATATTAGGTAGTCGCGAAGCTCATGACTCTTCTCGAAGCACACTCCTTAGAGAACACGACCTCGTGAGGCGCACTTCCTTCGCAGTGCTAGATTAGCAGCCACGAAGAACCTCTCTTTCACGAAGAACACTACCTTTGCAAACCAACTTCACGAACAGAGAGAAAAATATTGTCTTCGAAAACTCTCTCGTTCACCTATAATTCTCTTCAAGGGATTGAGGCCTATTTATAGGTGATTCCACTGACACTCGAACTTTCCCCGTGAAGTCAACGCCACATCATCAAAAATCGAGATGATCTGAAGTTCCTGCCAAAATTCTCTCAAAATCATGATGCACTGTGGCAATTTTCTGATTGTGGAGCTTGACGTAATCATAGAGAATCATCTTCAATCCCTTCATCCCCTCACAGTGATGCTCCCTCACAAATCCGTTCCCCGCCACGATGCGCTTCAACCTCTATCATTCGAGAAGTTTGACGTAATCACGAAGAACACCGTCAACAAGTTTCCTCTCTTCGCGAAATCCAATCCATGAAGCCTATATTCAAAAAATCCATGCCATTTCCATATTTAGATATGATCTTCATGGATATCCACTATTCGCGATGCTCACCAAACTCCAAATTTTGGACCCCCAAAAATTTGGAAAACACTAGAAAACGGCGCCACCTTGTACTTCTCTTTTGTACCACCTCCAGATCGTCCATTCCTTTTTCATTGTTTTTGTCAACATATATTGTCAACAAAATCTCTGGAACTCAAAAATTATCCATGGAAACCTGCTTTGTCAACAAACAAAATCATCCCAAAAATTCTCCAAGTTTACCTTGAGTTATTGTTTTCCCAAAAAAATGATTCCCTTGTTATTATGATAACACGTAGGGAAAGGGATAGAAGAACAAGGACCAAAAACTCTGTGAAACTCGGTTATGGTTGTGTTCTTTGTATGAAATTGTAAGTTATGGTGTCATAGTGGAACCAAGCCCACATATTATAGGAATCATCTTGGGTGGCCCGTAGGTGTTGAAGAGAATAAAACCAGACCACTGGAGTTTCACTGGTGGCACCTGGATGATACAATGGTGTGATGGAGCTGGCGACTGAGGTAGGAGGTGGCCGACACCCATCAGTCGTGATGTAACATCGACACCCAAGGCACTGCGGCGGGCAATGGAGTGGATACTCATCATCTTCCATGTTACAGTGGGGGGTTGGGATGTGGCAGTACACCGCGATGGAAGACCACGACTTCGAGCCGCAGCGGAGGGTGGACCATCTCTCGCAGGTCCATTCATGGTCAGTCTTCTCAGACAGACCAAGTGGTGCAGTCGCATCTAGTGTCACTACTGAGGGAGGCGCCGAACTATGGTGGCAGGCAGCGGTGGTGGACCACAGCGGAGGGAAGACACGTGCCTGTGGGTCCATAACAGGAAGTTCTACATGGACTGGCTAAGAGGTGCAGTGCCTATTTGAACCGCATCATTGAATACCAGAATGACCGAAGTCATTTGGGAGGGGAGTATACCCCCATGCTCATCCAGTGGGCTGATCGGTTCCGTGGCCCGGCGGGGCGTGCCCTTCCGGGTTGGTTGTGCCGGACCTATAGTCCTGTGGGCCTTGCTCGTGGCCAGTGGACTAAGACCATCCCCCTTTGGGTCAGGCTGAGTGGGATGGGTATGGTTGGTCCGACTGGGTCAGACCGTACACAGAACCATTTTTTCCTAGTTACGCTTAAAAAGACGTAACTCATAAACTGAATGTCTGTTTGATGAATCGTCTAAGGTGCCAGTACCTGTAGGACGTGGTGGCACTTTTGAGATACTCCACAAGAGACTCAGAGAAAGCTAGATATTGGCCGAGTTGGATTGTACCAGCATCCAACAAGGCCCTCAGAACTAAAATACATATAACTTACTGACTGAGCGTCTATTTGACATGTCGTCTGTTGCGATGGAACCCTTATGACATGGGGATCCTCGAGTTACTTCAATGAGGGGCTTCATTCCTATTGAAATATTCCTGATATATTTAGAGGTAGTTATTCCAAGCATGCTATCAGTGGAAACCTACGGCTGACAAAGACTGGAAGACTACCGACTTTCGACTATGTGTGACTCAATGAACCAATGGGATGTACCTACGTGTGACTTTTTTGGCCCAGAGAGGGGAGTAGATCTGTGTGACCTCGAAGAGCCATATTACTAGACATGAGAGGTTCCTCAGCAAGCCACAGTGGTGAGATTCTCTATATGACCTAGTAGACCAATGGTACACGATGGAGAGGAGTACTTAAGAAGTTCATGGTTTGTAGGAATCAACTATGTTTTAAATAGCAGGCCCACTGTACTCAATAGAGGATGAGTTCTACAGTAGTCGAGGTTTTCAACGATGTGTTCGATGATGATACTATTACTACCCTAATATATACTTGGAGTGAGTTGTATTTTTTTCTTTTTTCTTTGTGATAAAGAGCATGGTTTTGGTTTCTCCTTTGTGGAATTCTGAGAGACCTTATGGGGTCTCAGGGTCCCTATTGGGTATTTTTATACTCACCCATACACTGGATTCACCCACACCTTGTTGTGTCTTCTGAACACGATGAGATGCTTTGGATGAGTCTCGAGGAGCCATGAATTGATGGGTATGGAGGTTACTGGTGGAGGTGAAGAGCTGAAGTGATGATTTGTACCTAACCTTCTGGCAGGATCTTTAATGGACGACCTTATGAGTTATTTTCCCTCTCTTCTATATTTCCATTTCAGTTGGACTCATATAATTACCCCTTTAATTTAGTACTTAATTTTATACTCTTTGGTGTTTTTAGTTGTATTTGTACTCTTCTCCTTTTGTTGTGTTCTACTTGTGTGCAGTGTGCCTTGTCTGTGTGTGTTTTTGTTTTAATGCAATGCCTTCCAATTTTAGGGAACTTCCTTTTTGGTGCTAGTTTCCAACCCCTAAACTACCGATGGAGGGTTTGGGGTAGTCACAGCACGACCCTAGGAGACAAGTAGTGATAGTTACCTTGAATTATCTCACATTTGGGGTTTATCGTGAAAATTTCAAAGTGATAAAATTTAAATTTTCAATTTTTACTTTTTTGGTTTTGTTTATTTTATCCCAAGAAAAAAAAATATTGCATTAATTTTTCATTGGATATTTATATATATATATATATATAAATTATTATGTGAGATGTTTAATTATTACCAGAACCATATACAATTTTTACATATGGTTTTCTCATTAAAAATTAATTTATTGACAACGTAATTGTTGATAAATTTGATTGTTATATTCAGTAGATATATATATTTTGAGGAACATTATCATTGAATTAAATTGATTATTAGATATATTAAGAATGATTTAGACATAAAATAAATATTTTGGGGACCCTTTAATGAAATCTAAAAAATGGGTATTGGTTAATTTAATCCCCTAAATACATTAGTAGCCTTGTGAGACGAATTAGTTGACCAAATAAAAATTATTTTAATCCTTATTTTCATGAATTTATAGGTATAATGTTCTTGGAAACGTGATGTTATATAATTAAAATTTTACCTTATTTATAATTATTTAATTATTATTATCCTTTATATTGTTGCATCCATATATCTATGGGAGAAATTCATTCTCAGTTTATTGATTAAATGGAATGTGTTATAGTTTCTAACCTCACCATATTGATAATACCCCATCTAGTTTATATTAATGGAACTTCTTATTAGTTATTTATCTTTTGATGTTTATTAAATCACATAAATTATTTAGTATTATTCTATATGTTCAACTGCAGATAATTTTATCTTAACCTTGTTTTTTTTTCATTCCCCATGTGATGAAGAATAAATATTTGAATAAGAGTTAAAGGATATTGTTCATTTAATTATATTATGTATCTTGTTTATTATAAATTTACCTATGTAATATGGGTATAATGTATGTAATTTTGTTTTAAAAAACTATTAAACTACTTTATTCCATGGGATTTTAATTTTTTTAGCTATTATGATGTAATAAAATAATGCATCGTCTCTAGAATATCGATGGTCGGATCATTAGAGTTTGTAACATAGTAGGTTTCGCAGAATCCTTGGAAACTGGATTTTGAAAAAAAAATTGTATAATAACCCCATTATTGAATATGAGGATATGTATATAAGTATTCAATTATTTTTTTAAGGTAGATATTTTTTGGGTCTTCCTAGAAATTCATCCTTTTTTGCATACAACAAGTGGATATTATTCTGGAAAAGATGTACCTGGTGGTAACAACTCTGAAAAGGCATGTCAAGACTGAATCAAGAATAATTAAATTTATTAAAAATTTTATTTTTCTACAACTGGTTTGAAATTCAAGGGCTTGATATGATTATGATAATTCATGTAACACCATGAAATTATAAAAGAAGAACATTATATTTGATAGTGTGCATGACATGCAACACTAATCTTATAAGGGAATAAAATATCCAAATATAATACAATATAATTTCAATTTTAAAGGAATTAAATCTATCTAAAATGCAACTGATACTGATTTATTATGCGTCGTATGCATCAATGAGTTTCTTTAATGACTTTTGTTACACATTAGACCATGTTTTACAGGAAAAAAATGTAATATTAAAATATCATTATTAAATATAATATAATAAAACTCAGCCAATAAATTAGTATTTATGAATAGTTGTATCAAATTTTTGAGAATATAGGGTTTACATAAATATAAAATAAATTCATTAGTAACAAATTAATTAGAAATGAATATAAGAACAATTGAATACCAAGGGAATGATATTATATAAAACTATTTTTATGACCAAAAAGATATTTTATTCTTATTGATTAAATTTATTATGTTAGTAAGTGATATTAAAGAAATAAATATATTACATATTGAATCAAATAATTTTTAACATTCATCAAATAGTTTCTATAGTATTAACAAAATAGAAACTGCAATATTTTATAAAAAAATCTTTATTTTCCCGAATATACTTTTACATCCTTTTAATGGGTAACCTATTTAAAATCCAAAATTGGAACTTTTATAAATTATATATGTTAAATATAAATAATTTTTAAAATAGGAACATCATAATTACGTTAGGATAAATTCTTGGTGTTACTATGTAATGTTTTAATTTTTGATGAATATTGAAAAATACTGAATTCTAATTCATAAATGAATTTTCGAATAAATTATTTATATTATTAAATAATATTTTTTCAAAGCCACATTATATAAATTATACATCAAAAAATCTAAATTTTATCATTAAAAACTTATTTAACTTCATATTTACTATAAAAATGTTGAAATATTTGGAATATTTTACTATAAAAACCTTCTGTATCATCCTATATATGAAATTAAATTTAAATTAATTTATACAATTTTTATGATTACAATTAGAAAAAATGGATTACATATTTTTAACTATAATAATTTCTTATGTCTAACAAGTTCAGGTATGTTTTTTAAAGAAACAGTGAGAGTGATTAAAATTAATTAAATTGATTAGGAGAAAAAAAGCATAACAATGGAGTAAACAATTTACTTAAAGGACAAAATGACCTAAAAAATTCACCAAAAGACATTGGATGATCATATTTAGTCCCCATTAGTCCTTGTATAGAATTTTGTTTATTACTGGATACATTTTTTACAGGAAAAATTTTGGTAGAAATATCTTTATAAAATTTATATAAATGGTACTCCTCATCAGTATAAAAATTCGCTCACCCCTCGCACTTCCTCGCACCTCTCAAGACACTTTGGCTATAATGGCACGTGATACAGAACACTCTAATGTTGCAAAATGGGGCTGGTTACAAGACCAAAGGTGTACCTCCCTATATTCCAATGGATTCCAATTGGTATTGGTGGGATGAAATGTATAGTGTGGAGACTATACCCCCAAGTTTGAATTGTTATAAAAGAAAAAACAAAACATAATAGAAAGGATCTCATTAAATTATCGACATATCTTAATACAACAACAAATTGAAATTGAATAATCCAATTAATAATAAGGACTATATTAATTACATTATGGAATGTAAATAATGTTCATGCTAAAGTAAAATAATAAAAATTATATTATACCCAAATAGAAGTCGAAGTACCATATATCGAATACAACATCAGTCCCTTCTTATAAATCTATACCATTTGAAAAATGGAAGTCAATAGAAATAACGTTTTCCCTTTCCCAAAACTACATCCAAAAAATATAATTGGGTACCAAACGTAAGCCCATGTGAGGTGTGAGTACAACTTAGCAGGTCAACACCAATGTGTCTTAACAACAACAATCATATAAGAAGTGTATCCAATAAACTGATTACTATGTGTGTTATTTAACTCAGAAATTAATTATATACATCGAATACCATATTTTCATCCAATCCAGAATATGTCTTATCATGTCTTATGACCATTCCAATGAAAACCATATAACCAAAGTAATGTATACTACTTCAGTGTCATGTGGAAATATTTTCAAGCATGTCTTATGAACATTCCAACAAGAACCATATAACATTCATATAGTCCCAAAAATTTAGTTCAACGGCCTATAAGAATTACATTTTCTAGTACAAAGCCATATAATCATTATATAATGGGAAGAGAAATATCTAACTCTCTATAATAATAATAGAGAGGGACTGGGTGGTCCCCCATTGGTATTTTCATTAAAACATTTATGTATGTAAGTTCTATGGTGGAGTCTGATATATAACAATGAGATCATAGAAAAAATCCTTATCATAAGAAAAAGAATAACATAATAGAACGTTATAATTATCAATGGTTGGTCATACTAATTACCATACATCATTTATATGACACGTGTAATTTAATTCATAGTTTATTTATAATTTTATCAATAACAAAAAAGAAACAATTTAAGGATTATGTGAAAATAAATTATTTTTGTCCACATGTCTTGTAAAACATACATTAATCTATTTTCTTATTCAATTAAAATATTCCATTTCTCAGCCCATGGGTATCCATGATGAATTTAAAACCTCATTTAAAACCAATATACATCATGGAATAATTCAATTTGATTATTTAAATAATTTGTCCACATGTAACAAGGGAAATAAATTTTCACTAACATGGAAATTATAAACTCATATGGTTATGATTACACCCCTACCTACAAATGATGATATGTCCAAAATTCCAATGGACAAATCCCATGATAAAGAAGGAATATATAACTAAAAATATATTCTTAGATCAAAATTGATCTATATAAAAACCAACCACAAAATTGGTCAATGGATTTTCTAATAATGACTGCAGCAGATGAAAGAGATCAAATAAACCTATTGGAAAAGACCTACCAAGGATATCTCTCACAAACAGGTTTTCTGTAAAGGATGTTGTCACCCCATAATTTCCTTGAGAAATCCCTATGGTCGAGATGAGAAGAGCTATAACAGATGAAAATGAGAATTCATCAACACATCATGATTCAAATAAAATATCATGCATTTACATGGTGTGTTATTTTATTATATGACATGAAAATATTTTTAATGGAATACTAATAAAAAACCATCACCTAAGATTTATTTTATTAAAACTCATGAACAATTAAATGAAATTTAATCACATTAAACACTTTGTAAATGTTATACGATTGATTTATTCATCCCACATTCTTTTTAATGAAACCGAGCCACTTTTGAAGTTTCTCAACTCACAAAGGACCATAAAACACGTAACCCATTTATATATGGACTCCATTAATTCAAAAAATCATTCATAGCTACACATTATTTCATTTACTCTAATTAATAACTCATCGTGAAATAATTCATGCCATTATCATGTTTCCAAGAATCCCATGACTTCACTTATTTAAATCACATAATTGAATGTTGAATTCACTATAGGAAGATAATATTAATCAAAAACTGAAAGGGAGATGTATGTGAAGAAAATAAACTCTAGAGTATTGAAATTTTTCCAATAGGGACATAAATTTTGGTAAATGTACATATTCTATTAGTAAAACATTTTAGCAACAAATTTTTCTGTATCCTTAAACTCTTGATAAAAATTTAGTCATTAAATGATTTTATGACAAGAAAAAAAATCAGTTATAAATATAATAAATCCATTAGATAATTTATGTGTTGGTTATGGTGATTACTAAAAGATTCTTATTTCACATTTATATATTTGTAATTATATTACAAACTTATATTACCTATTTATAAATTTCATTTAAATAAAATTTAATTTTTTTTGTAGAAATTCATGACATATTTATTAATTTATCATATATAATTCAACTATTTTAATTATTAAACTGAAGTGGATTTATAATTATTTTCAAAATTCCAAAATTATTATTATTATTATTCTTATTATTACAATTTAATAAGAAATGAATCAATACAAAAATTGAGGATCCATCCCCTAATAAGATCCACCCCCAATACCAATGACACATCTATTCCTTGGACCCATTCATGCCCTAGTTCTAGAATGCTAGCTCAAAAACTGGTGACTCATCCATGTCTAAGGACTACCGATCCATATCAAGCACTAGAGAAAAAACATCAATTAGCTTCTATACTATAACCTTCAAATCCATGATCTACACCACACACAAATGAAGAGCATACAAAAATGATCCATCATCACTAATGGTGGGAACAAAGTGGAGTAAGCTCTATTAACTATGAGAAACCTCAACTCAATGTTATACCAAAACATTCATCCTCAATATCTACTTCAAAAATAACCAAAAAATATTCCCAAAAATCAGTGAAAATATATGTAAGAACTGAAACTGAAATAGAAATAAAATCACGTATAAAAAATATAATTTTATTGTGAGGATTTTCATCATCTGGGTAGAAATGTGAAGGATTTGAGAAGTGGATATAAAATAAGAAAATTGTTGGACTAATTGTGAATTTTGTAGATCTAGTGCATGTTGTACAATTAAAAAACAATACAAACAAGTGAGAGTTCATAACAACTGATATTAAAAAATAGAAACTTAAATTTTTATCATAATTAAATGCATCGAGTAATTAAAATAAAATCCTTAAATAATAGACTTTAATCTTGGCTTTATATGGTTAAAGGTGATGCCCAATCGTCTAGATTTCCTTTAAGTAACTTTCTAAATAATTACATAAATGTAATTGAAATCAAATCCAAATATTGTAATTACCCATTGATTACACGTGGCTTGTATACAAATAAAAAAATTATTAAATTTTTAAATTAGATAGTAAAAATTTAAGATTTTCACCATATCCTTTATTGTTCCTCAAAATTGATCACATGAGAATAATGAATCCATATGGTGTTTGGGAAGTCAATGAAACCTGCATGAAAAACATAAGTGAGTTTTTGTTGGAGAATAACACCCAATAGGTTTTTCCTGTTAATTCCATATTAGGATTCCAGATGAAAAAATACCACACTAATGATTTTTTCAGAGATAGGAGAAATAACACAATAATACATAAAAAAATATGAAACCAAATCTTAAGAAGAAGGGAAGGCATGTGGATATTTATGAGTTCTATGCACATCTTGATTAGTAGATAGTATGGATTATGGGGATGAATAAATTTCTAACTACATCCTTTTCCTACACAACAACATTTTAAAAAACATGAAATTTAGTATAATTATGATGGAATAATTTTTATAAGATTATGAATAGACTATATAGAAGTGAAAATGTGTGTAACATGATGTTGTATAATATCATAACATATGTAAAATGACTAATATATCTCTAAAAGGTACATGATCTATTGTTTTCTATGTAATGCAAGAATTCAATTACTCAATTGTCTTCATATATTTCATCAACAAGTTTTACAGGTGTAGGTATTTTTTTTGTTTTAATCTATTGATATTTTATATATTCTATAATTTGAGGACATGATATAATTTATCAAAACGAATTCCATAATAGGATAGTCATAGAGTATAAATTTAGGTAATTTATTCATTATAAGAACGTTATATAATGATCATATTCATCATGTTTTGAATTGAAATAATTTTTTATATTATAGAAAAAGATATAAATTTTTCCTATACAACATCTTTTTGTTTATATATTTATGTAATTATTGTGTTAATATAGGTGGGTGTAAGAGTAATATCCCAAAGAGTACTATATATGGAAAACCGATGAACCATGGTATCATGTATTAAATATATAACCATAGCACGAGTACTGTGGATGAGAAATGAGTTGGTCAGAAGTTGGGAGGTCCCAACATTTTCAACAATTACTAGGTTAATGAAAATTCTGTATACAAGTACATTGAGATAATCCTTTTGGTCACATCCTATAGTGTGATCAGAAAATATCCAGGACTCCACTAGATGTGCAGTATATCTATTAGAATAAGGAAATGGATTTACTGAAATTAGCTGGGAAGGAATATAGGGGACTTAGTGGGAAGGGACACATGATCTACATGGTTTGGCCATATCGAAGGGCTACATGCAAGCAAAAATTACTCATTTATTCCATCATTACTGGTAATTTTGTTTTTCTTATTTCCCAAGTTTCTTCATCTTCACTTTTAATTTTATAGGGGCTTCTGTGTTTATCTTCATTTGTTCCAAGAATAATTTGGTCTTGATACTATATGATGACTTTTTTGTGGGAATTTTTTTTGAAGTCCATGTGTTATATTCTATTTCATTGTTTTTTAACCCCTACAATATCTATTCTTAATAACATTATTATTTTGTTTATGTATGTAATTGTTATAAGAATATATCAAATCAATGATTGAAAAATGAAATATTAGAACAAGAAATTATCAAAAATAAAAAAAGAACATAATTAATGTATGTGTTCATTTACTAGATAAAAAAAATACATTCTTGAGTATTTAGTATCTTTAGGAGGATCTATATTTCTGATGATCTGGAAAGAGGTTCAAAAAAAGATTTTATATTCTTTGTCTTTCACAAATCGTGATGATACATAACATGGGTAGACCACGTGATCTTTTTTATCCATGGATAGATATATATAAAATATATAATAGGAATAGACATGAGTATTGGGTGGTATTCCTTTATTTTTGGTTATAACATTATAGTGGAACAGTGTAAAGATGTTATATTTATTGGAAAAATCAGCTTCCAAAACATAGTGGGACTTTAAATAGAGTGGACAAGGATGGTCCCCTATGTAACCAAAAGTGCCTGTAGTGTAGAATATATGATTAGACAGTCTAAAAATCCTTGAATGGGGTAGTATTTTACCTATAACCTTGTAATTACTTTTTATTCTATTCTGTTTATATTCCACTAAAATCAATTGAGGATGAGTAAAATAAGAAAGACATGATCATGGTTTTAACCATCAATAGATGTTTTATATTAAAATAATATGTCATCAAAATATACCAATAATCCCCCCAACTGGTGATATATTTAACATGGGAACTTCAATGATTATTTTTGACCACCTATATTCGTCGTATACATGATTACTTATCATAAGTCAGTTTTTTTTGATATATTGTTTGCTAAGATATTACAAATCATATGTTGATCATTTAACATTATATCATTTTATGCCAAAAAAAAAAGAGTTTCTAGTGATGTTTAATCATTGAGGGGGTTATAATAGAATACTCTATCATTAATATGAAATAAGTAGAAGAAAAATGAATATTAAAATATGAGATGAAGGATTTGAGAATGAAAAATACCCCATAATAATGTGATAATTGGATTTGAAATCAGATACCTATTGAGGACCTAGGGAAAGAGAATATGATTTTATGATTTTAGTTCCCTATATTACCCTTACAATACGAAAAAATGGATGCTAAAACTATTGTTTCTTCCCTAGGGTTCAGTTGATTCACAAACCACCATGTTAGAGCATGTTATAACCCACCAATATTAATCATCCTCCCTTCTTCTCTCCTAAGTTCATATAAATACACAACAATATTAAAATTGTATAAAACAAAACATAAAAATCATATTTATTTATTATAATAATATTTTATAGGAAATAAGAAATCAGACAAAAACTTTCACACAAGAAAAACTTATTAAAAGATTTATTATATTGATGAATTAGAAATCAACTAATAGAGAAAATTGCATCATTAATTTTTAGTGATTGTAATGAATAAAGAATGAGGATGTTATTTTATCTATTAGATGAAAATATAGAACACTGAATAAAGAAAAAATACACATCTAAAATAAGAAATACTGTGATTTATCAGAATATATTTGAAGGAGTTAAAAGAAATCACATTAAAAGTATGTAAAATAATAAGAATCAATGGAAAATTAAAAGTATATATTTAATATATCCTGATGAGTAAGCTAATATTTTTAAATCCTGGCCTGGATTTTCAGTCACAAAAAAATTATGAATTTGTTGTGATAAATCTCATTTCATTCCTAATAATATAAAAAAACATGAAATTAATAAAAAGTATAATATTCCTCCCTATTATAAAACATATAAATAATTCAATATTACAATTATAAACATTTAATGTGTATGCACAAAAAATATGAATTACTATGTCATGATTTTCAAATACAGGTATTCGGGTGACTAAACCATTGTCCCAAGGATGTTATGTAAATCATTTTTTAGTTTATATGATAGCTTCTAACAGTGAAATAAAAAACCTCCCAAAACAATGTGGCAGTAGAAATTTTAAAAATGGTTGAAACTCTATTTTAAGATATACAATGAACACCAAAAGTGATATATACAAAATTTAAACACCGAAATAAATAAACCTAAGTAACTATTCCCATAATAGAGTGACAAAATATATCATGGAAACATGAAAATGATGGTAAATATTGATCAATATATAACGTATTCCGAACACCAACAAGAGATAAATTTATAAACATAAAGAAAAAAAGGATATTCATGCTGAGAATTCTACTATAGGGTGATTGGGGAAATTAAATAAAGAATTGAAAAGCAAGAGTGAACTGATGAAAAAACAATATTGGATTTAGGATATTGGGTATCCTACTAGAAATTTATTCCATCAATGGGATTTCACACAAGGATTTCGGTCGAGAGAATGAAGGGTTATCGTGTGATACTGTATGAGGGTGACGTCGACTAGAAATAGAGAGGTGGTGTTCTTGTGAATATGCCAATGATGAATATTGGTCGGGAATAGACAAGGGGTTCAAGAAAGGAGGTCCATAAGAAACACCAGTCATGAGAAATGCCAGTGGGGAACAATGAGGTAGGGTTGGGGGAGTGAGGTCTCGAGGAACAATATATGGGGAGGTGTTTGTGGGAACATTAATTTTTTTCATTTTTTATATATATAAAAATCTATGATGAAATATTTTTTGAATTTATAAAAAAAATTATATTGTAGAGAGAATATTTATGTAGGTATCATCATATATATATATATGACTTATAAATATTACTAAACTATGTATATTTTAATTTATTATATATTTTTATTATCAAAGTTATATTTTTTTAATGGGTAGTTTATATATATATGTATTCATGTTTTAGAAAAATATTTCATATTATTGAATATTTTATTTGTAATGGGGTTTTAATGGTAAAATATTTTTTGGTTACAATATCTAATAAAAAAGAATAATTTATTGATAAATAAATTATTATTATTATTATAATACATCATATTTAATTATATGAAATTGATTTTTTTGGTATTGAAGTACTGATATAAATATATTTATCTATTGGTAAAAATACTTTTTGGTGCGTATAGTTAACATCCCTAAAATTTAATATCTATTTGAATTGATTATTGTTACTGAAATATATATTATCTTTTGGTAATTTTATTTTGATAAAGGTCAATTTTTTGTAGTGAGATGGGATCTTACAACCTCCCCCACCTTATAACAGCTTATCCCCAAGCTCCTACAAGTGTAACATTCTAGACTGTCTGAAAATTTCTAGCCACTAGGTTCTCATATCAGACTCCCTATCCCAGGTATCCTCTTAAAATCTAACAATTGGCCCTATAATACAAAGAAAAAAATATAGTCTAACCCCAAATATATTTCACACAATGATCCACAACCCATATCGGATTCTCCTCAAAGGTTGCATCAACAAAATGCTTCATGTGTACTATGTCTATCACATGGAAAGTGATGGATGAAATCTCCATTGTCGTAACTCATGGAATGTGTCCTGAATGGTTTTATAACATGGTGGAAGGTCTAAAAAATACACCACTAGACTGACCATTTCCAATATATCAAATGGCCTGACAATGCTCTGTGGTTCCCCTCCGTATTTTCTAACACAAAATTTCCCCATCATGGGCAACACCCGAATAAAAACATGTTGACCAACCTCAAATTCTAGAGGTCCCCTTTAATTTCCAACATATGACTTCATAATTCTCTGTTGTGTCACCAAACACTATCTGTTCTGATGAACCTATTCATTTCACTCTTTTAATTGACTAGGTCCAATAAGTGTCGAATCACTTGTATCTAGTGAACAATGAGGTTAACAACGCATACAGAAACATAAAATCCTCAAAATGATTCATTTGGATCGATGTTTTAAATCTCTTATTATACAAAAAACTGTGATTTCTATGTGGTTCTCCCATAAAACACAAAAATTCAAAACATAGGCTCATAACATATCAAATAGTACCTCAATAGTCCACTCAGATTGACCATCAATATATGGCATATAGAATATTCTTAAAAGAACTCACAATACCTTATATTTATAAAGCCCTTATAATAAAAAATATTTCAATCAAGGATATTGGTTAGAAACAATACACCTTGCAACACCATACAATATAACCACCCCATGAACATAAATATTTTCTAGATCATCATCTCTAATGGTTTCTGTGATATTTATGAAGTGGGATACCTTAGTCTTTTGAACCCCAAAAACCCATACCACATTTTTTTGCAGTTCATCCTAGGTAGTCCTGTCACAAAGTACACTATGACATCATCTCATTTCTAATCTGGAATGGGAAAATGATGCAAAATTACAGATGACCTATAATTCTTAACTTTCACATGATATCATGTGAAGCATATTTCCATTAATCTTTCCACCTCTTTATTTATTCATATCCAACATTAATATATAAAAATATCATGATACAATTTTGTTAAACTAGTATACACCACCCTTCTAGAATCATGAAACTCCATCATCATCTCCTTGTGAAAGGTTGTAGGAACCCATACTCAGGAACAAAATATAATAGAATTTTAAGGACCAAGAGGTCTTCCTGATGGTGACCCTTTAACATATATATTGTCTCTTATATGTCATCCCTATGAATAAAAAACAACTCGACCATAATCAATTATAAATGCACTAGTATAACATCATCATTATTTATTTATTTATAAATAAAATAGGGGTTAAAGGAAAAAAGAACAAACACCTCTCGGGAGAAAAATAGGCACAATCCTAATGAGTTATGAAGTAATTTATCCCAAGGGAATCTCCCTTTATGAGATCCATACTCTCTAGTTTCAAGAGGTTCACATTCGAGAAACAATAGATGTCGGAGGTGGGCTCAGCCAACTATGAAAGGTTATCCTCCACTTTGTTCCCTTCACGCCACGTGTGAAGCACTTTGATATTGTTATTGGGATGCATACCAAGGCACTTTCAAAATGGTGTAGGTTATCGACCATGGGATGGACCCAAAACCCTTAAAGGAATTGTGAAGACTTATGGAATCTATTTCAACCTCAGAGAGATTGATATTGGAATGTTGTCAAAGAGTGAGGCCATTAAGTGTGGACTTGGCTTTAGCCTGGAGAGAAGACCCTCTTTCCAGAAAAGCAGAGAAGGCCATAATGACTGCACCTTTGGAGTCTCGAACAACCCCACCTCATAAAATGGTTCACAAGTGACAGGAGCCATTAGTATTAAGTTTCAAACCACATGTGGGAGGGATATAGCACAAAGAGAAGGATCTTGGCACATTAATGGGCATATGGGACACAGGAACTAGGATAAACAGATGCTGCATGTTAGGAGCCGCACGTCATTCATGAAAAAAGATTACAAAATCCAGTAGCAGGTTTCTGATACACACAATGATGGATCAACCAGAGGATTGGAATCACTCAAATTTACACTTATTCTAAGCCTGGAAAAGACACCTGTAGGCTGAGTGGACCACCAGTGTGCGTCCAGCCTTCACCATGCTAGAGACACCTGATCCATTAAACCATGTATCATGGAAAGAGTCCATAGACAGAGGCAGAGTTGATGAGGCATTAGACTAACCAAAATGCGTCCAGATCTCCCACACAAATGCACCCTCAAATAGATGTGATCCACCATCTATTTTTGGTTATTCATATAAAAGCAACACCTGGAGGCCAGACTGATGCAACATCACTTGATATTATCCTCCAAGGGAAGTGCATTTCTTCTAATCCACCATAGGAGGATGTAGATCTTTTTTGGGAGCACCATAGGGTATCATACCAGTTGTTTGATGAAGTATGTGTATTCCAGAGTCTCTGAATGTATTTGGAAGAGAAGGTACCAAAGTAGGATAGAGTGAAGACACATATTTCGACCTTATCAGTGACAACTATGAGATAAAATATTTCCCTCTGGTCCATATCAAGCACTGCTGAAATCAAGGATAGATGCATGGAAACTTTCTTAATTGTAATATTAGGATCCTGGCACCCTAGAATCCCAAAATAAATCCTAGCCCATTTATTGTGCCAAAATGATAGGGTATCGTTCCCAACAATCCAACGGGTAAAGGGTTGAATAGATGGAATGAGATAGACGATCATGGACCAGAATGGAGTTTCACATAATCTGTCATGATCCAAACCCTCTCTCCATCGGACATCCATAGATTTCCCCCAAAGAAAACGCCTCTCAAGGACCTCCCATGAGAGTTTAGCATGCAGGAAAAAGAGAGTATCACCAAGACTCCTAACATTGACACCACCCAGTTGGATTGGATGGTCCATTTTGTCCCATGGGGCCTAGTGCATTTTTCCTTCCTGGAGAGAGTCCCAAATAAATGTCTGTAATAACCCATCAATTTTGGAAATAACTCCCTTGGGCACATAGACTATGGAAAACACATGAACAGGGGTGGATAACAAGACACTATTCTAAAATGCAATCCACCCCAAAAGGAAAGAAATCGGTCCATCCTGTTGATCACTCTATCCACAACTCTTCTCACCACAAGGTCGATGACCCAAATCCAAATCCTACCTGAGTAAATGGGAGCACCCAGGTAGTATAGAAGAAAAATACCTCTCTACATTCCAAAGGAACTCCACAAAAACGAGGTGCACCTCCCAAAGAACTTTTTTGAGATAAAAATATTTCTCTTAGCATTATTGACACTCTGACCACTCTATTGGAAATATTTCTCCAGATATTTGGTGAAACCACTAACCAATCTCCTTCTAGAATTAATGAAAACTGTGGTGTCGTCCGTAATCATAAAGTGGGTAAAATAAATAGAGCTCAATCTTTTGCGATATGGTAGCATCTCATCATTCGACACACACTTGATAATGAGCCGACTCAAAATATCCTGGTCTATGATGAATTGGCTCGAGGACAAGGGGTCCCGCTATCTTAGGTTACATGTGATCTTGAAGAAACCACGTATCTTACCCATTTATGATACATCAAGCCAAGGCGAACTGAATCACCTGACGAAAATATCAATAGACCATGGAGAGAACCGCATACCTGAAAAAACCATGTTGATGAATCTCCACTCGATACAGTCATACGACTTATTCATATAAATCTTGATGTCCATGTTGGATCATCCTCTTTGTTATCACGGTCCCTGAAGAGATCTTGGTCCAAGGAGATTGCACCATGGATACACCTACCCTTCATGAAGCTGTGTTGTTCCCGGGACACCCATTCCAAGAGGTGAGGTGAAATACTAGAGTTGATGATACTTGCCAGAATTTTGTAAGGAATGTTACACATACTCATAGGTCTGATGTGGGAACGGGACGAATGGTTCTTGATCTTGGGGATGAGAACTAGAGTGGTAGACGACGCAACCCACAGAAAACTCCCTCCCCTGAAAAAATCTTGAATTGTCGTAGTGACATCATGCTTAATCACATCCCATGCACCTCTATAGAATGAGCCTTGGAACCCATCTGGGCTAGGTGCACTGTCTAGATTAATGTTGAGCATAGCCGCATAGATCTCAGAATCATCAAGGATGGCACCCAACATCTCATTGATCCTGGGAGAGACGATGTTCGGAATAGCATCAAGGATGTCTGCATTCCTCACAGGAGAGCCATTAAGCATTTGTGGGTTGGGACCTGCCAAGAGATTAGAGAAGAAGTTATGAGAACTAGCCCCAACAACATCCCGGTCTGCCGAAGAGGTTCCATCTTCCATCAAAATTGGTGGTTTCAAATGATGTTTCCATTCCATGATACATGCATGGAAGAAGGAAGTGTTTTTACCCACCCTTCTTTTAACCATCTCATTCTAGATTATTTCCTTACCACTCTTTCTGGCCCATGAAGGAGATCAGAGAGGTCATCCTTATTCACAACTAACTCCTCAAAAGTGTGGTCATTCCAAACCTCCTCTAGAATAGTTTCATGTATATTGAATACATCCATATTCTCTTCAAGATCCTGGCCGATGGGAGGAAAATAGTTAGCCCAAACCTAGAGCACCCTCTTCAACCTTCTGAGTTTGTCATGCAGAGTTATCCACTAATGACCATGGCGAGGACCTACCTAGACCATACTAACCATATGATGAAATCCAGACTGAGTGATCCAATTTTGATTGAATCTGAACCTGGAATGATTATCCTATCTACAGGAATGGGAAACCAGAAGACGGGAATGGTTAGAGATCCCTCGAGCTAAATAATCAACCTTGGCCTCATCAATCATGGAGATGGCTTGAATATTGGTGAGGCAGCGATCAGTGTGTCTCCGGAGTGATGATTTCCATTTTGGTTATTACACCATGTGTAGTGGTCCCTCAAAAATCCCATGTCCATAAGCCCTTTGACTACCATAAACTACACAAAGTCTAGGATGACCTTCCTAGGAAAAGTACCTCAGCCTTTCCTCTCCTCAGGGCTCACAATAATGTTAAAATCACCGCCAATGATCAAGGGAAGATTTATAGGATTGAAAGCACATAGACCAGTCTATATAGATTAACTCATTGGGGTATCACCACTCATGTAGATAAAAGACTTGAAGATGCACCTTTTCCCTCTACGACACCCTCGTGGTGATTTTTAGGTCGTCTTCCATAACACCTTCCACAGAAATATTCTTTTCCAAATGATCCAGATGTGAATATTGGCAGGATCAGAATGAATGAAGCCATGCATCCTAATTTTTTGAGAAAATCCATTGATTCTCATAGGGATCCTCTTGTGCTGAAGGACCACATAAAATTGATATTTTCTACTTTCTAACGTGAGAGTAAACGAAGTCAAACTTCATCCAGGCACTAAGGCCTAGGGCATTCCAAATTAAGACACATAACATTAAAACTATATAGCCCTATAAGTGGCCCCGGGGTTACTAACCTTGTTGATGTGGGAGGAAGAACACTCCCTTCTTTTCCAAGATTTGGATCCTGTGCATATCCCTGATTTCTCAGGCATCTCCAGAGGAGAGGGTAAGAAAGCATTCAGCGCTCGGGCATCTATCCTACCCAGAACCCTGACTAAGCTATGAAGATTCTGGGTTCCATAATCACCTTCCATATTAGAGAGATCCAATACACTATGTTTTCTAGAGAATGAGGGGTCTCAGTCTAGGAACTGGTGGAAATGGTTCCCAGAAGGTGGAGATATTTGGAAGAAGGATACCCTTGAACATTCGTCAGGCAGGGTAACTCAAAAGAAAGAATACTCATTGAAGGATAGAGATCCAGAGATCCCATAACCCCCTTCAAGACCTTAATAACATCATCCATCTGTTGCCTCTGGAGAAAGGAGAGTAAAGGGACAAGAGGATGAGTTGGGTTAGTCTGAAGTCTCCCCGGAAAAACCGGTACAAGGGCCAATATTAGGTAGTAACCAACCAATTCCCGGCCCATCACACCATCCCGCATCGCCCAGGTGGGGTGGGGAAGAATGTACAACCATGTATCATCAAGAGAAACTGGTGGAGGCTCTTTTCCATCAGCCACGTCCAGTAGTGGGGATACCCTAACAACGACCTTGTTGACCTCCTGAGGATGTTGATGATGACCACCCTGATGAAGATTTTGACAAACCTGCACAGAGTGGCCTTGAAGAAAAAAATGGGAGAAGTACTATGGGAGAACCAGGTAGAGGATGGGCTGGTCCCAGTAGAAGGAACCCTCCAAGCATAGAGATATCTTATATGGGAGCATAGAAGAAGAGTCAACTTCCACAAAAATGTGATCCACAAAGACATCCTCACACCGGCAGGTTCTATCACCCGAGTAAAGAAAACCACTGAGGGAGTTTCCAATAAACATGAGAAATCCCTCATTATCAAACGGTAGGGGGAGGTCAAGATGAGAAATCAAGATGGTTATGAGGGAACACTCATTACTCTAGGGAACATCCAAAGAAAACCGAGACAGATTAAATTGTCATTGACACCACACATAGGGGGCCTTGCACCAATAAAAAATGAAATCCTCCTTTAAGTCTAGGACAATGTAGATGGAATTTCGATGCACTGAGGAAATGCGGACTGAAGAATTCAGGACCCAGAAAGGAAAAATGGCTGGAATTCCTGGAGTGACAGTTTCACACCCCCAATGAACACCCTAAGAATCCACCTGAGGCAGGTAGAGGCATTTGAATATGCTCGATTCGGGATGACTAGGGAGAAACAAGAACCCACCCTCGTCCCAGGAGGTGAGGGTAAGGTTACAGTCGGAAAGCAGGATCTCGATGAATCTAGGTGAGGACCATGAACGGAGGCCCTATAGGAAGATCCATCTCGGAGGGGAGGATGAATTGACACCAAGGGCTGCGACAGGGGAACCATGCCTGATAAGGATCCAGGATCCATGGGTAGTGGGGCTGCGGGACGTGGCAGAGGTCAGGTCGAGATAGAAGAAATGGTCGAAATATTTAAAAAGAGGGGTGGCGTATAAGGTGTCTTTGAACCCATTTCATATTCCTATTTTATCCAATTTCACTCTCATAATTCACTTGTATAACAGATTTTGAAGTTTGGGATACTTTCTAAGGATATTCCAAAACATCCTGATGCATTTCCACAAAGAGTTAAATTTTCCTCCACTCATCGCATGACTCATGTGATTCCTATGTATATATAATTTAGCTAAAAACATTATCAAATAGACTTTTTTTCTTGGTGTATAATCCAATTTAATTTCAATGGGCTACAGATTCTTGACTCACCTCCTCTATAAAATAGTCATGTCTTTCTAAAAAAAGTTGTACTTTTGGATCTTTAGATTAGTGTATAAAAAATAGCTAACCCATGAAATAATGTATCTGACATGATAGGGCATGAAACACTAAAACTAATTCTAGATCATTGTTATGTCAATTCCCCTTATGTGTTATCATGTTCCAAGGAACATAACAAACTACACAATTCTCTTGCATCAGAACTTCTTAGATTATAACTCTGTATGAGTTATAGAACATTTTAAAGGAATTACTCAACACCTGTAAAGTAAGGATAGGTGTTGAGGTAAAAAATCATGTCAACTCTATAAAAACTCTACCTCATGCATTAGACCAAAAAATATTCACCTATTTCATAGAGTTCATAGACATTGGTGATTCCAAATGGGATAAATCTCAGATAAAATGCCATTAATAAAATATTAACCCCAAAAGGTTGAAATTTTGAACACATTCCTGGGATTTTCCCAATATATCATGGTTATGAATTCATGAGAATCTAGTGAATCTCATTCCTCTATGAATTAATGGAATAATAAGTGCACCTCATTTATCCACAAACTGAATTTTGTAAACGTAGTGTAAAGAAAACACTCTCTTAGTGTACTCAAGACAATATCACGATATTTTATGTGATCATCTACTAACTAGGAGTAAACTAATATATCATCACCTAAAAGCACCAAAGACTAATCTATAAAATGATGAAAGGTACAATTAATTAAGGCTATAAATACCAGAGTTAAATTGGATAACCCAAATGAGAGGAATGTGAAGTGGGTTAACATAGCATGGTTCTTCTTCATTTTTTTGGACATCATTGTGCTTCTTATTAGGGTCTATGTTTCATAGTTTTCTATATAGTGATGGATAAAATAAATACATAATAATGGTGAGATGTTAGGAGTTGGTTTGGTAAATGTAATGGAGTTTTCAATGAAAATATATATTATGGGTTCCATACTAAACTCTGGTTATATCTAAATAATGAAATGAATGGGTTTTAAGAAAAATTAAATTGTTAAGAAAATTAAATTTATCAACTTATAAAGCGAAAGTTGTTTATAAAAATAAATGCATTTAGTAGTAGAATGAATTGTGGTTTTTTGAGTTTCTTATTTGTTTTGAATCCCATTGGTTGTGCAAGAGTGTTTGTTATTATATATATGTATTACTTGTATTTTACTTTTTTTATCATATGCACCGCACCCTTGTTAAGCACTCTGTCTCGAACAACCCCATCATCATGGGGGTGGTTTCCTTTCCCAAACATCATGGTGGGTAGATGGATGTTTGTCTACCCTATATTCCTTGTTCCCTCTTCCATGTAGTGATAGACCAAGATTATTTGGTATGGTTGTGGTTTCTGAGGCTCAAGTGTGTGAGGGAGAGTTATCTTTTTCCAAGGGGTATCAATATGAGATGTTTTTCCTTTCCTATGTGTTTTAGGGACATGATGTTGTATTGGACTAGGTTTGTGCAGGAAGGATGTGATGTGATATGTCTTACAACTACATGTTAGTGATATATAATGTGGAATGTGGCCTAGGTTTGTGTGGTAGTATTTTTACATTGTTCTTTTAGAAGTGGTGGGAGAACTATGATACTTTTTAGTAGTGTGTTAAAGAATAAATTTTTTTGTAAGGTGGTTTGAGGTACCCTATCATCAATGTACATACTATATTATATTACATGATTTTCATTACATTGTTAGTGTACCTTTGTGTGGTAGGGATGGATAGTATTCCTTTTTTGGTGCAGTTTCTTATTCTATTTTCTCACAGGAGAAATAGTATGATTCTATAAATTATTCATGAGAGACTTTTGTTTTCCAACTATGTATAAATATACACTAACTCTACATGTATAAAATTGATTTCAGGTTTCCCAGAGGATTATGTGAACCAAACTGGACAATTCAACCTTGACCTTTTGGTATAGTTATCATGTCACTTTGTATCTTTATTTTGGTATTTACTTTGGAATTTTTCATTGATATTGTATTTTTTTAACATTCATGTGGGATGGTTTCATATTTCTTTTAAATATAATATGTATTAGATTTTTTTTTGGGATGAACCGCCTTATTTCACGAACCTATTTTATTATAATGGGTAATGAAAACAATATTATGAGAACATTGTACCTTTGGTGCTATTCTCCACCCTGAGGATAACTAGAGGAAGGTCGGTGGGGTCATTTTCTCTCTTCTTTCATTGCCAACTCTTGAGGGGTATCATTAGAAGGAGTAGATTATGGAAACATGATATCAGGGGTGACAGTTGAGAGATATTATAGGGTTTCCATTTTGAAATATTTAGGATTGCATGTGTTGGTATGGAAATAGTTTCAGGTGTTCTCATTGGATGAAATATTCCAGGAAAGACTAACATGGACATGGGATTTATTGGCCCTTGTGATCTGATGAAATGAGTTTGAACCTACCGAACAACTAACTAAGGTTGAAATGTCTGTTAGGTAGATAACCTAGGAATGGTACATAAATCATACTGACTTGTGTTCTTGTTTGAATTGGGTTCCACTGGGAAATTCTAAATGATTAACGAGTTAAATGAGTTAATATTAATTTTATTAAAATTCCATACTATCTAGAATTATGGATTCCTTATAGACCTTTTATGATATAGAACACGATCATTATTTTCATGTGGCCTAGGTAGTTGAGGCCCAAGAGGATGATTTGCTTGATAGGTGGAGGGTTGATCTAGTGGATCAGGATGACCAGTGCAAGATAAAATTATGTTAAATGTAGTGGAAACCCTTATGAATGTATGAGGGATGGGTTTTAGACATGTATATGGAGGGATATATTGAGGATGTTGATATTACCTTCATCTTAATATGAGATCTAATATAGTAAAATTTTCTTTCGGTGGTGTGTTAGGTGCAGTGAGATGCGTATCTGTGGTGGAAATTTTACCAGAGGGAAAGGAAGGTAGAAGATGTTTTACGGTTCAACATTCTGAAGGATGGTTGGGCGGAATTACATTCATCGACCTTGAAGGTCGATAATAGGCAAGATCTACGAACACATCAGTGGGGGAGTATATCATTGTTAGAACATGGGATCAAGATCAAGAACATTATTCCCTTCTCTATATATCTCTTTCCGAGTGAGGAGTCTCATGAGAGAAACCTAGAAGAGACACTTTGAAATTTGGTCCAGTAAGAGGTTACTCCCTTGATATTGCTGATTTACATCGAGGTTCATAAGAACGAATAAGGGATTGAGATAATGCACTTAAGAGGAGGTCTACCATGAGAGAGGAGAAAAATGCATTATTTGAGTGGTGGGTTTACCAAGAGAAGGTGTCATGCACTAGGACCACATTGTAATGACCAGCTGGGAGTCAACCCTATTAGTTTTTGTTATGAACTTTTGGTCCCTGTTCCTTTATTATAAATTTGGTCCTAATGTGTTTTCATTGTGGGGTTTCTGGACATCTTTTTAACCAATGTATTGTGATCATTTGTGCTCATTATGGTGGTGGTGTACATGTTCTGCACTAGTCTCAATAGATGATTCTATATAGGCCATTTTAGTAGTAGGGACAAAAGATTCATGCTCCCTTTAGGATACATAAAATAGGTAGAGGCTGACCTCAGGGTGTTCCTCGGGGACTTCTACCTAGGTGGGGTAATGTAGGTGGTTGTCAATAGAGGGGAAGAGAAGATAGGTGTGGTGGGTTAGACACTATAGAGGTAGCGACTCTAGTAGGACCAGAGATCATTAGAGTGATGATAATCATGTTTAATACTCTTTTATGGGTTTTTTATTCTAGAAAATCACACTCCTTTATTTCTCCTAGTCTAGCCTATGCACTAGGACAAGACGTAGAGAGGCCTCCCATGACTATAGTGCCGAATATGCCAGTTAAAGGCCAAAGAATCTTGTTAGATGTGTTTTTTATAGTGACCATAGCCTTTTAAATATCATAGTATATGATTTTATGTCTAAATATACAATAGATTACAATACAAGGAATGTAAAATCTAGTGTCTTGGGAGACTAGGCACATAGAACTAAAAACATGGAACTAAATAAAACATTTCAATGTTTTATCTTCAAATTGATATGATAACATCCACTATTCTCAAAAGTATTCACAGGGAACCCTAGGGGACCCATGTGAAAATGGATTGTCTAAATAACCGAATAAGGGAATAACCACAAGAAAAAATGAATTATCACATGGGATAGAAGTTATGACATAATGATATAAAAATACATGTATCAAATAGAACCATAACATATAAACATGGAATCATATAAACATGGAGTTATAATAATATGGAAATGACATAAAACATGAATTTAGTAGGATTCATGGATAACCACTAAGACTATTTCACATGGTATCACAACCCATGGCTAGCCGGCAAGACCGTTGCACATGATAGGACATGCCAAGGAAAACCTCTAAGACCATCGTACATAGCATCTCATGAAACTCAACATTACCAAATGTGTTGGAGTAATATTTAAGCAGACCCATATTAAATTATCATAAATACTTTTTCCACATAATAAATCATACAAAATGAATCTTACTAAAACAAAAGGGTTAGTTATGGAATGAATTGGGTATCATAATCATGTCATAAAACATAAATAATGGTTGTATCATGAAAGTTTCCACGATAGAAAGGAACTAAATCATACATGGACATTCATAAAGGAAAATATGATTGTATCAGGGTATCTGAAGGTCAAGTTGATGTTACAAAAAGTAATAAAATTATTTATTAAATTTTAGCATTAAAAAATATATTTCTGGTTTTATGGAAAATACGATAAACCCTTTGAAATAATAAGGGAAAATTACTTTAGATAAATCCAGAAGTAAAAAAATATTGTTTTTATCATAAAAATGGATTATTTTTTAAATAAAATTGTGGAATAAAATTAAATATATGGTTCACATGATATCAGGTAAGAATTCGAGAATATCCCTCAAAGCAGGTTTTCTTATCAAGGAAGACTTGATGAGGGAATCACTTATGAAGATGAATATCCCAAAAAGATAATGGTGAAATAGACATAAAAATTAATTTGGCACATGTAAAAATGTTTTATAATATTAACATAAAAAGTTAAGATAACTTCATTTTTTTAAAAGAAAGATAAGGAAACACGAAGAAAAAATGGGGGTTAAGGAGGAATCCCTTACGGATTATCAGCATTATGTCGGGTGTCCTTAAGAGGGATTAATGAGAGATAAAGTGTATTATCATAACATAGAAATCATGACGGAATTACGGGGGAGGTGATAAATCATAACCCATCATTAGGGATCCCATAGAAATGGTGACCACATAGAGGGAATTCTTGAATAAAATGGAAATAGAGAGGATCTGTTTCCTTAAGCCTGATGGTGTTCCCCACGTGATATTAATGACCAAAATAATAAAATCGAATTCATTAATTAATAAATATAGAAATAATTATATATTTAAAAGATTTATAATGGCCTTATTAAGTTAATTTAGGACCTTTTTTATGGTTTATTTGGTTTAATTGTATTGTTCAGTTCTGTTCGTTTTCATTGTTTTTACAATTAGTTTACTTATTTTCTGGAATGGAGAAATGTGTAAAATTGTAATGGTTTTCCTAAATTGTATTTATATTTTATTATTAAACATCTATAAGGTTATATGTCTGTAAATTTAATTTTTTTTACTTGGAGTGAATTTTAATCATTATATAATTCTATAGTGATAACCTTTTGTGTTTATTGGTAGTTTTTTGATCACTACAAACTCCTTTGTCATTATAATTTAATATCAGGTGTAAAAAGATATTATAGAACCTCAAATAGAATATATCACATAATATTATAGTTCCAACAAAGAAAAAATGGTTTCATGATTATAATTTAATATAGTAGAATAAATTGTAAATTTATCATCCTTGAATGTGGTAAATTAAGACATATTAAAGGGAGTGTTTCCTAATAGTATAAACAAAGTGTAAAGGAGATATGGTAATAAGTTATTACATTATCATAAAAAACCTCCAATAAATTTAAGGTACTGTTTTTTTTAATATTTGGTTGAGGAGAGGTAAATATAGAGAATAAAACAATTAAACATGAAAATAACGTAAAAGAATTGAAAATATGAATTTACCTCTTGAACTAATGTTCCATGAGAGCCTCTTAATTAGAGAGGATTTGTTATTTTGAAGAGACTAAGGGAAGTTTGATGTGTGGGAGGATCATGGGGAGAGATTTCTATAGAATTTGGTAAATACACAAGGCTTTAGAGGAGTTAAGAGAAGTGGGTTGTGTGGGTGTTTTTTATAATGGAAGGGAAGAGGGTTTTATTAATTGTTCAATCATTAGTTTATTATTTTTCCATTATAATATAATTAGTGATGATTACATGACCAAGAATAGTAATTATTTAATCTGAGTTTATGATTTGGGTGCTTACATCACAAATGATGTCAGGAATAGTTTATTTAAATAATAATGTATTTATAATTTAAATTAATGTATTTCACTATTCACATTAATCAATTATTTCCAAAAAAATACCATAAATTCACTCTGACCATTATTCAATGTGTATAATTAAAAAATTAACTCATTTAAAAAAAAAACGTAAGACATACAAATATTCATTTATGAACACCTTTTACAAAAATACATTTTATTTTAGATTAATTAATTATTTATAACATACAAAAATTATCAATACTTTTACTGTTGTCAAATAATCAATTATAAGATGCCTAAATTTAAATTATAGATACAATGGTGAGGATACAATAATTTTCAAATGAATTACTATTCATAAGTGTCATATTACTAATCATAAGGGCCAGTTACTATTCATAAGGGTAGGTTTTTAATCATAATTGTTGGTTACTATTCACTAAAAGTCATGTTTGTTCCATCGAACTCCAAACATTTTACTGATTGTAATAATGTATGTCTGATTTTCAAAATTCAAATCTCAAACGTGAGAATATTGTGTTTAAAGATCACATATTACTTAGTAGTTCATTGTGTTGTGATTTTATTTGATTATATGACATAATTATAAGAAGGTAATTTGCATTGATAAAACATTGGGTCACTACATTATTCCCCCCATATAAAATTTCACCCTTCAAATTTTATTTATATTATAATCCACAAACAGGTGTTGGTACTATTCCTTAATTTTATCCTATAGTTACCATGTTTCCTCTTCAAACATTTGTATCCAACATTGTACTTTTAACTAGTGAGTAGTTTTGTTATGTAGAACATTATATCTATGATTCAATATCATCAATAGTTTCTCCTCATAAGAATGTTCATTTTCCAGCTATACCATCTTCGAATAGAGTACATGTGAAGGGTTTTATATGTACAACCTTAAGAGGGATTCGTGGAACATATATTTTACTTTTGACATGGTGGGTAGAAGTTCCAATCTATTGGCCACAACCCCAACATAATCAAGAATCTAAAAGGGGAGAATAAACCTGGGATAAAACATTCCTTTCTTCCAAAACCTCATGACCTTATTCCATGGAAATATGTGTAGAAATACCATGTCTCCAACATTGAACCCAAGGTCTCATGAACTATTATCTACATAACTCTTTTGTCGAGTGTTGGCCACCTTGATTTGTTGCTGAATATTTGTCATCTTCTCCACCATTTCTTCGACTATATCAGGTCCTAGAAAATTATGGTCATCGAATTTATCCCAAAAAGTTGGTGCTCTGTATAATTTTTTATAAAATGATTTGTATGGTTCCATTCAGATGATCAAGTGGAAACTGATGTTTTAGTAGAGTTAAACTAGTTGACGATGATGGTGTTATACTTCTTTGAAGCCCATAGAAAATTCTGTCAACATATCTTTCATGTTTGAATTATATTTCTCATATTGTCAATTTGTTTGAGCACGATAGTCCGTACTAAATTATAGTTCAGTGCTTAGAGCATGCTGCAGACCTTTCCCGAAATTTGAGGTGAATCACAGATCTCGATCAGATACAATAGATAGTGGAACTCCATTCATCCTTACCAATTTATTGATATATATCAGTGAAAGTTGATCAAATGTGTAGTCCTCTCAAATCAAAATAAAGTGAGTTATATTTGTAAGATGATCTATAAAGGCCCATATAAAATTGTATCCACCTGATGTCCTTGGATGTCCAGTGACAATGTATATGGTGATGTTCTCCCACCCCCATGTTCGTATGGGTAGTGGTTTCATTATCCCTTTATACATTTTTTATTAAACATTACTTGTTGATATACTAGGAACATTGATGTATAATCAACTATCTACATCTTCATATTTTAAAAACCTAAAGTTTATCCCCTTATACTTCATTCTGTCACCCTTTACATGTTGACATAAAAGGCACTTTGATATATAATTAGAAATATCATTTTTCATATTTTCCCACCAAAAGGTCTCTCAGAGATCTTAATATATCTCTTTTCTCCCTTGGTGAAAAGAGAAGGTTGATCTACGTGTGTAATTCAAAATAAAATTCTTTATCTCTAGATCATATGGTACACATAATTGTGGCCCAAATCCTACAACTCCTTCATCATCAGTCACAAACTCAGTGGGTTTCCCATTTCTAATGACTTCCACCCTTTTCTTATTTTCCACATCTTTTCTCTGAGCATCCTTAATATTCTACATGAGGGATGGTTGCGCAATCATTTGATAATGGATTGATGATGTTCCTCCCTTACTTATTCCCTTGTCCATCCTCTTCAAATAATATAATATGCGATCCTTTTCAATTCTCATAATAGATAAATATTTTGGATCCTTTCTACTTGAAGCATCTTCCAACTTGTTTGCCTTACCTATATGGTTGTGGATTGAGCAGTCATAATACGTAATGAGGTCTATCTATCAATATTGTTGAATATTAATATCTTTTTGTGTGAATATATATTTGAGACTCTCATGGTAGGAATATATGTAACACTTCTCCCAGTAGAGATAACGTCATCGGATTTTTAACGCAAAGATCACAACCGCCAACTCCAGATCACACGTAGGAACATTTTTCTTATGGATTTCAAGATTCATTTATGAGTATGCTATTACATTATCATTTTACATTATCACATATCCCAATCCCTTCTTTGAAGCATCACTTTACACCACAAGGAGTTCTCCACATGATGGGAATTTGAGAAATGGTGCAGTGCTAAGCCTCTTTTTCAACTCCTTATCATAGTATTCAGATTTATGAGTCTAGAAAAGCATTACATTATTTAATTTTAGCTTTATCATTGGGTTTTACAATCATGAAATGTTCTTCCAAATTCGTCGATAATACCATTCTAGTCCCAGAATAGTTTGGATCTCTATTACAGAAGTTGGCCTGGGCCACTCTTCAATTGTATTTTTCTTGGATGGGTCTGTAGATGTCACTTTTTCTGGATAACATGCCAATGAATTGTAATTCCTACATCCATAACTCATATTTTATATACTTTTTGTACAGATTCTATCTTTTCAAAGTCTTTAACATAGTCTTCAAATGCTACTTTTGTTCCTCCCTAGTCGTTTATTATATAATAATATCATGCATAGAGACTACTAAAACAATTTCAAGGTAATATCTACATATTGTATTAATTAAATACATGAAATTTTTTGGATCATTAGTGGATAAAAAGGGAGTAAAAGTGAACTAATAGTGTACATTACTAATTCAAAAGGTGCTCTTGGGAATATCATTCTTCCTCGCCTTTAATTGGTGATATCTCGATCGAAGTTGCACCTTAGAGAAATATCTGGCTCGACAAAACTGATCTAAAAATTCATATATCCATGGAAGGGGATACTTTTTCTTTATTATTATTTTATTGAGCTTGTGATAATCAGTGCAGAGGTGCACTAAAATATCCTTATACATGATGAATATGACTGGTGCTCCCCATGGTGATGTACTTGGGCATATAGAACCCTCTCAAGATTCTCCAATAACTACTTCTTCAGCTCCTCCATCTCTTTGATGGCCATTCTATAAATTTTCTTTGATATAAGAAGAGATCCATGAATAAGGTGAATTGAGATGTCCAACTCTTGATCAGGTGGAAGTCCTGGAAACTACATAGGGAATACATCAGTGTAATACACGATGATGGGAATATCATCGAGTGAGATTATCTCATTTGTCTCAATCATTTGAGCTATAAATGACTCCTCATGAAGTATTAATATCCACAGTTGATACAATGGTTTTAAAGGAAAATCATCTTCCTCTTTACACTTGTAAAAAATTTGGGGATTCCTTGGGATGTGAAGAGTGATCTCACTTTCCCAACATGTATTGTTGGATTTGTATAAAGACATCCAATCCATGACCATGATAGCGTCCAAATCTACTAAAGGATGTATACTGATATTTTTTGGGAGGCTCAATCCACAAACAGTAACTGCGGAGGAGTTCATTGATGCAATAATTTCTTCATTTCATGTTCTCACAAATAACGTATAATCAAAATTTTGAGTTGGTGTTTAAATAGTTCAACTAATGTTTCACGATATGAAAGAATGTGTAGAAGAAAAATAAAATTGTAAATTAAATATTATGGAATAAATAACTAGCATATCTTCCCCCACATTGTTTTCCAACTCCACCTCAGAAGTAGTGATTAAATAATACCTTCCTTTTTTCCTTAGAGGTTATTATTGATTACATCAAAAAACCAGTGGATTATGGAAATTGTTCACATAATATCCATGATCATTGTAGTTGTAACACTACACCATTGGATGAGTGTTTATCTGAACGTTCCATTCTTCTTTCACATTAGTGGGATTTTTCCTACCATTCATCAGTTGATTAGCAAGATGTCTCAACATTAAATATTTTATGCAATTACTGGTTCCCTTTATACAGTTCCCAAGATGCTTAATCCAACAACTTTTACAAGTGGGGTAATTAGGCATCATTCCCTCAAGGAAAATATTGTCGTAACCACCCACATTAGAATCTATTACCCTCTTTATGTCTCTAGGTGTAGTAACCCCGAATTTTCAATAATGATTTTTCATAGTTTGTTGAAGTGAATTTGTGACAAGGCTCTGAGATGACATATGATTCTGAGGCCTAGGGCACCTAGAATAATTTTTTGAACAATCATTAAGTACGTTCAGTGGATGGGAAAGTGTGTTTTTTTACTTTTGAACCGGTGCCCAGATTGAAAATATGAGGGCACCATTGAATCTGGAATATTGGGTTTCACCTAACGGTGGATTAACTTCCATCGGAGAAGATCGACCAGGTAAGATATTTTTTGGTCATTTTTTATAAAAAAATATACTTATTTAATTTTCTATAACCACTGAGCAACAATGCTGCATAAGGGAAGCCTAGTGATGGAATGATTACGGGTCAATATATGACCATTTACCCTTTGTCTTCATAACTGAACTGCTCGTGTGGTTATGGATCCCTATTAAATGTGGTTCATTAATCCACCACATTAATGAATTCAACATTGGGAGGGTTCTCTTAAATTGTAACCATTCATTAGAAATCTAATCGAATAAATGCAGGGGAACCAATGAAAAAATGTCAATGGATTTCTTCCTCAACGAAGAATGTCAGACACCAGAGAATAACCACATGGAGGATGATACCAGATTCAGCGAGCATTGACGAGCACCCTAGAATCGAAAACTGATGAAAACGACATGGGAGGTTCCATTGATCATCATCAGTGTACATATTATATAGGTAGGTGTTTTTGTATTTGATATTTTGATATTCTTTATTCCCCGTTCTGGATTTATACAAAGAAAATGGATCAACCGAACAATGGGGTGATCCACATAACATTATTTAAACATAAGAGGTTGTTGCAGTGTTACAAGTTGTGATTTAATTATAAATTCTCTGATTGTTGCTATCACCCCTATTAAAATGATAACATGAAGGGTGACGGCCAATCTGAACAAGTCCCAAACCCGCTATCGATCATTATGTTCTTCTGGCTCCCATGAATGGCTGGGAAATGAAACAGTAAGGCAGAGATAGCGGTCTCACAGTGGTGGTGGTGACCTAAGATACTTGTAGGTGAAAACAGTACAAAAAACGGACCATCGGAGCACATCTGGTGGCCCATGGATAGAATAGTCAGTTCACCATACCAGCGTCGGCAAGCGGTTGTTAGAGGAGGCCTATGGAAACTTGTTGCGGGTAGTGGAAAGATGGAATGTCATCTCCTGCTACCATAGCCATAGGTGGTTGGACCGAGCTGGCCATGCAGGAAAAGGGTGGCACCTGCAAGCGCTGTCGATGGCATCAGCTGCGACGGGAGGGGGAGGCGCAGCCCTGCACCGCCCCATGTCGACTGGAGACTAGTTAGCCACTTGGCTAACCATTTCACAGGGTGGGGTAGCACCCCAATGGCCAGATGAAATGGCCCCTCCTCCATAGGTCTAGCTAGAGACATGATCCACCTTCAATCAGACTAGGCTAGACATGGGTAGGACCCACGACACAATGAGCTATCACGGGTGGGCTGAGCCCCACCTGGAAGTCCAAGCCAACCATGCCCTGGTCCCACAAACCAGGTGGGCAGACCCCAATGGGCTGAACCCCATGAATAGGGCTGAACCATAATGGGCCGGACCCGGGCGGGGTCAGGTAGACCCTAGGATGAGTTGCGTTGGGTCTGCGTGACCGAGTCAGACCGGGCCCAGACCCAACCGGCCGCAGAACAGTGAAATGACTGTAACTGAAGAACCAAGTATTAGTTTGACATGTCGTTAGTGTAATTGAGACCCCCTTTTTGGAATAGGTCACTTTGGTATATTCTGGTGGGGTCGACAAATCCTGGTCGGGCCGGACCAAGGTTTGATCACCCCCGTTTCATGAAAAGTTGTGTAACAAATAGATCGTGGGTCCGATTGACGCACTGTCTATGGAATAATGACCCTTGCGAAAAGGAGGTCCTTTAGTGACACTCTACGTGATTTTTTATGGAGTTTTATTGTGACCTAGGTTGGATTACACATGAATCTAATCGGTCTATTTTTACAGAAGTTCCCATGTCTCATAGATTAGGTGTCTGATTGACGCACCGTCTGTCACGTTGGGACCCCTATGATGGGGTGGTTCCTAGGGAATGATTATGCAAGAAATCGTACCAATTGAAATATGTCTGATTGATTGTGGGTAATAATCTTCTGGAGATCATGCATGCTTCATACGGGAATCCAGTGGCTGTCTATGACATGAAGAAGAAGAGCGAACAATACAAGTCAGAATTAGAAAATTCAGAGCGGGATGATCTAGTATAAGACTAATAATTCCTACATCATTACTAGTGACCTATACGGGTCAGTAGTAGAGTTACTACGAATAAGATGACCTAGAATTAGGATGAGTTATCCTTATCCTAATAACCTTGAAGCTATACCATTTTAGGGAGTTTTATATTTTCTTGTGACTCATTATTTAAATCACGCATATGATTTTATCTTTGTGGTATTTCTTGTGTTGTTTTCCATTGTGGATTACTAAGAGTCCATTGGGGACTCATCCTCCACATCTGAGTTGTTTTACTCACCCATTCATGAGCTCTTCCTACACCTATGTGACTATTTTAGATGACTAACACTATGAGGAAGACATTAGAGGTTCAATACATGGTGGATCTTGGTGCGATGAGAGAATTTGTGATCCTCTTCTTCAACTTCTGACATATATTCACTACCCTCCAATTAGAGATATAGGGCTATTACGATAGCTTTTTTATTTTATTTTCATATTCTAGTGCCTTTATTTAATTCAACTATTTTCAAATTATAGTTGTACTTGTGGTTGTACTTTACTATAATAGTTATACCTTACTTTTGTTGGTTGTATACTTTAGTTTCCCTTTTTGAGTGTGTATAGATCTCTAAGGCAAGGCCTTTCCTGTATGTGAAAATCATCAGGTGCTAGTCACCAACCCCTGGAATGTGAAATGATGGCTTGGGGTAGTCATGTCTAGGCCCCATGGGACAGGTCATGACAAATTGGTATCAAAGGGTGGTCAGTTAAACCAGAATAACTAAGAGCCTACTTTTAATGAGGCAACATTGCAATGTGTCTTATGTTCGGTTATCAATACAGGGAGTCTAGTGTTGGTATGAAAACTAATGTATCCATACAAAATTACCTTTAACTCTATTTTCTAACTCAGTACATGAAAACACCAGTTTCTTGTGTTTAGAAAAGTTGTCTTGATCGTTCATGAGTCATCTCACCAGGTATAACTTATTGATTTTAGTGCACCTGTTTCTTTAAGAATGCCTCCATGAAGATACACAACCAATATTCCAGTTATAGATCTTGACAGGGCCCCCCGAGCAATGAGGTGTCAGTATAGGTACCACTCATAGTGATGGTACATTCTGGTGTTGTACCAGTAGCACCACCACCCATTGATCAGAATATGATACCAGTTGAACATACATATTGGTTGAGAACATTGCATGATTTCTGGACACACAGGACATTGAGTTTTCTAGGTGAGACCGACCGTCAATTAGTAGAGGAATTGCATGAGGTGGTTTTGTGGGTCTTTCATTTTTAGAGACACCCACCAAATAGATGGCGATCTTGGCTGATAGACTTATTGAGGGCTAGACATGATGATGGTGGAGCTCGAAACTCTAGGTGAATGAGGAGATGAACCTCACATGGATAGGCTTTGAGATCCTTTTCAGGGAAGATTTTGGGGCAATGACACTACCTCTTTGCATATTCAAGAGCTGCTGCATCTTCAGCAGGATATGAAGATTATGGAATAATACTTAGCCAGATTTACTGATCTCTCCCGATACTCAACAAACATGGTATGAGACACTTAATTCAGAGCTCAGACCCTTGAGAAAAGGATATAATGAGACATTAGAGATGCGATAGTTTCTCTCAGCATCCTGACTTATGTTGGGGTTCCAGAGTGATCTTTTCAATTGGAGAGCATCCTTGCTGATACAGCACCAATAGTTTGAGCCTTTACTGGACGACTAGTAGCAGAGTCATCTGAAGCTGGTAGTAGAAAGATGACGCAGAACCCCAATCGGGTTAGACCTTTCAGAGGATGACCCTGAGACACATGGTCAGGGTGAAAGGCTTGAGAGGATGATTAATCCAACAGTGAGGCTTGATATGTTTTTCCTATGGGTGATAGGGTCACAGAGCTCAGAACTGTCTGACTCCCCATATAGATAATTGGTAAATAGTGGAGGGGACACCAAGGCAGCTGCAGTGGTTGGAGCATGAGCTTGATCCAAGCAGCAGATGAGGCATGGGTGTAGGATGTGTAGCAGGAGGTGGTCAAGGTTCCTATGCACCACCACCACCACCCCCAGGTGGTCCACCATGAGCTTAGGGAGTAGGTGAATGGGGAAAAACCCAGTGGCAGGTAGTAGAGGCTCCCGATACTAACATCCCTAAGATGATATGTGGTATGATCTATATCTTCTCAACTTTAGAAGTAGGTATTATCGACACATGTGCTATCCATTATTTTGTTTCTGTAGACTTAATACGGGACTCTACGATTCTGACTGAGCATTTAACTCATCAACTATGTTTGGATACTCCAATGTGAGTAGATTCAGCGATCACACAATGGTACTGATAGTGTGGTATTACTCTCATATGAGAGATTTTTATATGGGTTCTTCTATTTGTGGCGTTGAGGCCCTGTGCCATCATTCTAGGCATGGACTGTCTATCAGCTTTTCATGCATAGATTAAATGCTTTAGACGTGTAGGGTGATATACGCACATAGATGGAGGCCAGCTTTCCTTTGATGGTGAGAAGGAGAATAGAACAACATGAGAGGGAATTTCGCTCAGGAGGGAAAAGAAAATTACATATCAGCTAGCTTTCACGACCTACCACACAGTGGATGAGGCGAGTCCACAGTTCCCAGTGGTGGTGGAAGAGTATGTGGACGTCTTTCCAAAATATTTCCCAAGTGTACCTCTTTGTAGAGAGGTAGAATTCCACATTGACTTATACCAAGGAATGGCAGCAACATCTACAATAGCATATTATATGGCCCTTGAGGTGCTCTGGATGTTGAAGGTACAGTTGGAGAACTTATAGAGGAAGGGATTCGTAAGGCCAGTTGTTTCTCCATGGGCATCCCCGATGTTGTTTTCCAAGAAGGAAAACAGATGATTGAGGCTATGCGTGGAATTATAGAGCCTAAACCAGGTGATCGTGAATAACAAATATTATCTGCCGAGGATCAATGATATCTTCAACCATATGAAGGGAGGTAATTGGTTTTCAATGATAGATATCAGATTTGGTTATCACCCGCTCAGTTTAGGAGATGAGGATGTACCAAAGACAACCTTTAGATGTCGGTACGACCAATATGAGTTCTTAGTGATTTATTTTTGTGTAAAAAATGCTCCAGAAGTGTTTATGGGTGTCATGAATATGATTTTCCAGCCATACCTTGATCACTTTGCAGTGGTCTTCATCGATGACATCTTGGTTTGCTCAGCATTTGAGGAAGAGAACACTATACAGTTTATGACAATTCTGAACACACTCAAGGAGAACCAGTTATATTCATATCTCATGAAGTTAGTGTTCTAGATATAGATGGTCCACTTATTGGGACACGTTATCTCAAAGGGTTGAGTTGTAGTGGATGTAGTGAAGATCGAGGCATTGCTTTCTTGGGAGCCACCCAGGACTGTTATTGAGGTGCATAGCTTCTTTGGATTAGCAGGCTATTTTTAGAGGTTCTTACCAAATTTCTCCTGTGTAATAGCACCTATGAATGCCTTGACGAAGAAGTGGAAACCATTCCAATTGTTAGAGACAATCTAGTATAACTTTCAATAGCTAAGGTAGAACATGACCAGTGCTCCCATCATGAGGATTTCGAAGGAGGGCACTTACAACATGGTTTACTATGATGGATCTGGGACCATACATTGTTGCATCAAGATGTAGGATAAATCAGTGATTTATTATGGATAATGTTAGGTGAGGCCTCACGAGATTAATTATGCTACTCATGACTAGGAGTTGGTAGCAGTAGTCTCTACACTGAAGATATGGTGACCCCACTTGATGGGTGAGCGATTCATTGTTTACTCAGACTACAAGAGTCTCATTTATATATTCACAGAGAATGATCTGAATTTGAGATAGTGATTTTGGAAATAGTATCTCCGGGACTATCAATTTTAGATATTCTATACTCTAGGGAAGGGGAACATAGTGGCAGATGCACTTTGCTGGAGATCGAGTTTGCATCTACTGAACGAGGCTCCAGAAAAGTTAGCCTCGCATCAGATATCCTACGTGGTAGATATGAGATAGTCTACCTCCAATGAATGGTAGTATCCCCCCACTCCTTTAGCGAGTTAGGGAGGTGGAACTCAGAGACATAAGATACAATACTGCACATTCTGATATATCATCAGGCCATGCACCTGACTGATATTATGATTCTGGGGAGCATACGGTACTTTTCGAAGGATGTTCAGTTGTACTGGTTATGCTACGAGGGGAGGTCCTGAGGGTGTTCCATACATCCAGCTAGGAAGTACATCCATGCATGGTGAAGTTGTATCAGCGCCTCTGGCGTTAGTACTCAGGGCCCATGATGAAGAAAGCTATTGCAGAGTTGGTTTCTTGATGCCTCACATGGCAGCAAGTGAAGGCCGAGTTCCAGGTACCAACAGGCTTGACACAACCCCTCCATACACCAGAGTGGAAGTGGGATGGGATATCTATGGAATTCATTATTTTTTTACCATGTACGTCTAGAGGGTAAAATACCATCTTGGTGATAGTTAACTAACTCACTATATCAGCCAATTTCCTTGTTATTCTAGAGAAAGGTTCTGTAGAGTGCTTGGGATGTGTCTATGTTCAGGATATCATCCGACTTCATGGGGTCCCTTCGATGATAGTCTCAAAATGTGATTCACGATTCACATCTTGGTTATGGAAAGTATTGAAAGATGCTATCGGGAGTCAGCTTCACTTGTGCACATATTTTCACCAATAGACGGATGGGTAGACGTAGCGGACCATCCAGACCATGGAGGACATGCTTCATGCATGTGTCCTAGATTTTGGTCGTAGTAGGGAGGACCACCTACCCATGATGGAGTTCTCGTACAGTAACAACTATCAATCCACCATTGGAATGGACCCATTTCATGAATTGTACGAAAGACCATGCAGATCACCGTTTTGCTAGACCGATCTAGGAGAGCCCACACTCATGGGCACAGAAATGGTATGGGCTACCACTGAAAAGGTGCATGTCATCCTAGAGTTGATGAAGAATAAATAGAGTCGACAGAAGTCCCTTGATTATAGGTGTTGGACACCACTGTAGTTCTAGTAGGGGGACCACATATTCTCTCAAGTCTCCCCTCGATAGGGAATACAATGATTTGGTTGAGGTATCAAACTCTCATCGATGTTTGTCAGATCATTCCAGATACATTAGAGTATTGGTGAGGTGGAATACCACTTTTCACTGTCTCCATTGTTGAAGAGGGTGCACGACGTCATCCATGTATCCCAGCTAAGGAGATACATGCATGACCCATCTCACATCATCAACCATTGAGAGCTGGAGGTTGATGATAGGTCGAATTTTGCGGAATTCCCAGTGGAGATAAAGGATCGAAAGGAGTGGATCCTTCAAGGGTGGTCGATAATTCTTGTGTGCATTCTGGGGAGGCACATGAATCTCTAGGAGAGCCCTTGGGAGTTGGAGGCTCATCTGCATGCCCAGTAACCCTCTTTGTTTGTGTATAGTTGGTTGGATTTCGGTGACATAAATCCCCAAGGTGGGGAGAATATAATAAGAAATAATTTTCAATGAAAACATCTTGCGATTATTTTAAGTGAATGTGAGACGATTCTCAGAGATGGAACGTGTTTCCATGGCTTGGGGTGATTACAATACTTTTCATAAATTTATTTAAATATGTTCAGTGGATGTGCGATTGGGATTTTTAAATTTTGAATCGGTGACCAGATTTATAATCTGAGGGTACCGTTGAATCCGGAATATTGTGTTTCACATAAGGGTGACCTAACATTGTAAGGTGAAGGTTGAATGGGAATGATATTTCTTGGACATTTTGTAATAAAAAATCAAATAAACTTAATTTATTTTCTATAACCGCTGACCAGCAATGCAACATAAAAAAATCCTTGCGACGGAATGGTTACAGTTCAATAAATGACATGTTACCCTTTGATAGTGTAACTGCACCACTCATGTCATTAGAGAACCATGTTAATTGGGGTTCATTAATGTTCTAAATTAATGAACACAACTTTGTGATAGTTATCTTTAATTATAACATTTTTTTCTGAAAGAATGGAATAAACATGGGATAACATCTGATGAAATTCCAACGGATTTCTTCCTCAATGAAGAATGACAGAATCTAGTGAAGAATTGGCAAGAGGATGAGACCAGATTCAGAGAGTAGCGATGAGTTCCACTGAATCAAGAACCAACGACAACGACAAAGGAGGTTCCATTGATCATCGTCAGCAGACATCTCATCTAGGTAAGGGTTTCTGTATTTGAGATTGTGAAATTACACCTTACATATTCTTTATTTATATGAAAAATTTGGATAAACTGAAAAACGAGTTGATCTGAAGATTGTTCTTTAAACATGGGAGGTTCATGTGGGGTTACAAGTCATGAGTTATTTCTAAATTCTATTATAGTAACTAAGACCCCTTGTTAAAATGCTAATGCGGAGGGAATAGGTCAATTTGAACAAGGCCCAGACCCTCTCTTGATCTTATTGTTATTTTTTCCCCATGTGCGGCCTGGAAATGTGACGGCAAGGCAGATATAGGGGTCACATAGAGGTGGTAGTGAAAAGAGAGGCTCGAAGGCAAAGACGACCCCAAGAACAGACCAACAGAGCACATCCGTTGGCCCATGGAATGAACTACCGACGGCGGCCGACATTGGCGGTTGGAGGCCCACCGAATCTAGCCACGGGTGGTGGGAAGGTGACATGCCATGCCAGCGTTGGCTGAAAGCGGCGAGAGGAAGCCCGTGGAAACTAGTCGCAGGCGATGTGAAGGCGACGCGCCATGCCGGTGGTGGGTCGTAGCTTCTGGATGAGGCTCACGAAAACTGGCTATGAGCGGTGGGAAGGCAGGATGTCGTCGCAATGTCGAAGTGGTCAGAGGTGGCCAGCGATTGCCGGCACCGGTGGTGGCAGCAGTCACAGCCAGTGGGCCACAGTAGTTGGGGGAAACATGGCCCAACAACATGCCACGTAGAATAGAGACTGGTCACGAATCTATCTATCCATTGAACATGATGGGGTACTGTCCCACCGGTCAGATGAAACGACCTAGTGTCTGTGAGCCTAGATGGAGACACGGTCCGCCTTTATGCGGACCTAGCTTGACGTCGTCCAGCCGAACGGGCCGGAAACGTGGCATAGTAGGCTAGAGTATGTGGGCCAAGCCCCACATTAAGTAATGGGCCACCCCCGATGGGCTAGACCTAGTGTTCCAAGATGGACCTTAATGGACCAGACCTGGGTGGGGTTAGGTAGACCTCGTGACCCGTTGTGTTGGGCTTACCTGACCGAGTCAGATCATGCCCAGAACCAACTGGCCCCCGAATAATGTTACACCCATAAATGATAAACTGAGTGTCTTTTTGACACACCATTAATGTCATTGAGACCCATTTATGGGAATCAGTCACATTTACATATCCAGCTGGCCCAACCGGGCCGGGCTGGACGGACTTGTGATGAACCCTATTTCATGAAAATGGGTGTAACTAACAGATCATCCATCTAATCGATGCGCCATCTATGGAATAAGGACAATTTTGAAAATTTTTTCCTTTTTAGATACTCTATGTGAGTTTTGAAGGCGTTTGACATTCGGATTTGGTGGGATCAGACTTGAATCCAATCATACCCTTTTTAGAAAAGTGCCTATGTCTCACAAATCGGGTGTCCGATCGATGTACCGTCTGTAATGTTGGGACCCCTATGTTGGGGTGGTACCTTAGGTATGATTTTTGTGGGACATTGTACTGGTTGAAATATGACAGATGGTTTGAGGACTAGAATCATCAAGAGATCAGGCGTGCTTCGTGTAGAAATTCAATGGCTAGATATGACATGAAGAAGAAGAGAGACCAATACATTTCAGCAACTGAAATATCAGAGTGGGATGATATTGATGTACGAATAATAATCTATATCTCTATACAAGTCTCCAATAGGGTTTAGCACTAGTGAACAATACATTTCAGCACTGGCGACAAATACAGGTCAAAACCTGCATCCAATACGGGTTAGCATCTAGCGACCAACACAGGTCATCATACAATGACCTATTTGGGTTTATAGTAGAGATATGATGGATATGATGATCTATCGTTACGAAAAGTCTTTCTTATCCCAATAACCTTGATGTTATACCTTTAGAGAGAGATTTCTCTTTTCCTTTTTGCTTTATGAATTTGATCGTGCTGGGGATATTACCTTTGTTCTATTTCTTATGATGGTTTCCTTTGTAGATTACTAAGATACCATTAGGGGTATTGGGATCCCCTACTGTGTTTCTAGACTCACCCCTATATGGGCTCTTCCTGTACTTGGATGTATGGTGCCGACTACTGACACTCTGAGGATGATTTTGGAGGTTCGAGACTTGTTGGAGCTTGGTACGACGTGATCCATCAATATTTTATTCTTCAACTTCGGAAATATAGCTACAACCCTCCATGTAGAGATCCAGTGCAGATCAGATAGTTGTTTACTTTTATTTTAGTTTCTAGAGCTTGTATTCCATCCCACTATTTTATGTTTATAGTTGAACGTGTGATTGTACTTTAATTTTTTGGTTATAACTTACATTTTTTTCATTTGAGTTAACCTTTTTTTGTGTACAAATCTCTTAGGAAATGCCTTCCCTCTTTAGGAAAATCCTTGAGGTTCTAGTCACCAACACTTGGCCATGGAAGGCCAGATCAGGGTAGTCATGTCTGAGCCCCATGTTACGGGTCAAGAAACTAGGCCCATGATACCATATAGTGTCTCTGATATCTATTTTCATAGATAAGTGAACAAAATAATTTCTCCTCATAGTTATTGAAGTCTAAAATTTCCCATAGTTTTCACAGACTTGATTTTAGTTCTCTAAAGAAGTAAACCACTATTCCTTTGGTGTTCATAAAAAATATAGAGGCATGACATTCATGCCATGTAATGTTTCCTTCATATTCCCTAATTGACTCATCCTACTTATTCTTGAGTATGAGTAATTCTATTTATATCATGGTATAATGGGTTTGGTGAAATTATTTTTTCAAAAAAATTCTCTGTAATTTCTCCCAATCCATGAAATAAATTTCTTCCTAGGGCATCATATTCTAGACTAGTCACAACCACTGATTAGATTCCCCATCAAAATGATAGAACACTATTATAGATTTCCCTTCTTCTGAAAAGTGTAGGGAAGGGAATTTTTTTTAATTCAGTTAATCCACTATTCTATGAGGAGGGGATTAGGAGATCAATTAAATATAAGAGGTATCTTCCACATGAAGGATTCAAAGTAAACATACACATTCCTTGTAGGATGAAGGTGTTCCACATGACTCTATTTATTATTCATAACCTAAGATACCTGATAATGTTCTTTGATGAAGTTATAAGAACCCTCTCCCCTCATATCTGGTATATCATTAGGTAAATAGTCACATTCATTATCTCATTTATTGTTGGAACACATTATTCTATTTCCCAACAATAACTAATAAAAATAAAAATCATTTATAGGGCTTGAATACTTATCTATTATATATAAAAGAGGAATCATAGAATATTAGAGGATAAAATTGTAAAGGAGAAGTATATCCTAACATGTGATTCCTTAGGTTTAAATCTAGATTATCCTATAACAATTTTTTTATCTTATATTCTTATGGGATAATTTTTTTATTCCCTTGTTAATGGTTTGTAAAATGAATATAAATTTACCAATGCATATCCCCTGAGAGTGACAATCCAAGAGTGCATCATGGCCCCTTATCATGCACCAATTCCCATTCAATTCTAGCTCAAGGCAGTGCTTTCAGGTTTCTACCCTACATATATCTACGCCAGAGCCTCCTCTCCCGGTTTGTATCTAGACAGGGATGTATTTTATTAATAATCATCTTACTCTATAATACCAAAAATTAGGGGTGTTTTCTTACAAATAGTGTAATCCTTAACATTCTTACTAATGTTATCTAATATTAAACTCCAAAATAACTAGTCCATCCTCTGATACCAACTATAGATACCATATAATTTTACATAAAAGATTGCATGATCTTAAGCATAATTATATATCAGTGTACAGTCCAAGGATTTTAATGTCTTGTGTATTTTCAAACATGGTATATAGAACTGAAAACTTAGAACTAAATAAATTTTTTCATATAATATTAATAATTAATTAATCACTTCCCTTGTGCTCAGTCATCTTCTTATGGTTCCCTAGGGAACACATGAACAAAGGAATGAGATAAATATCTCAGTAAGGGAATAATCATAAGATCAGATCATTAGCACCTGGGATAAATGGCATGGCATGAAAATATAAAAAGGCATGTAACATTTTGAATCATAACATATAAACATTGAATCATATAAATATGGATTCATAATAATGTGTCAAAAATCTAAAACATTACATCAATCATGATTCAAGGAAAACCACCAACACAGTTACACATTGTAGAATAAGCCAAGGCTAAATGCCAAGACCATCACACATGGTAGCACAAGAAATGGCTATCCACCAAGACCGTCACACATAAAGTATCCTATGATTCAAATTTACCCAATACATCAGTGAACTATCTTGGTGAAACCATCACAACATTTCAAGACTATTTTTTCCACATAAATAATCATACATAATCAATCTTAAATAAATATAAGAGTTACACATGGAATGAATTGGGTACCACAATCATGACATAAAACATAGAAAATGGTCATATCAATAAAGTGTCCATGAAAGACAGGAATGAAGAAATAAATGGGAATTCATAAGGTAAACTAGGAATGTATCATGGTAAGTGACTCCATGTTGGAGTGAAAAAATGTAAGAAATGTATTTATGAAATTTTAGTATTAAAACATTTATGTGCGGTTTTAATGAAAATACTATAGAGACTTTAAAATAAAAATTGGAAAATCCATTATATAAAACGAAGTGAACAATGAAGGTTTTAATAATAAATAATATTAATTTTATAAATAAAATGGTTTTTTGAAATAGAAGATAGAATGTACTTCAAATCAGGTAATAATTCAGGAAGTTCCCTCAAAACAAGTTTGCTTATCGGGATGTATTGAGGAGGGAATCACTTAAGTACATGCATATCCCTGAAAGAGAATGATAAAAGTCTCTTGATAAATGAATTTGGAATATGTAAACCGAATTTATATGATTCACATAAAAAAATAAGATAACATTATTTTAGTAATGGAATAATAGTGTAACCCAACGAAAAAGGGAGGTTCGGGTGGAATCCCTTTTGGATTATCAGCAATATATCAGGTGTACTTAAGAGGTCTTAATTAGAGATATAGGTTCTTATTATAAAATATACATAATTTGGTCTGTATGTGGGAGGTGGTGAAATCATACCCCATCATTAGGGATTCCATAGAAAAGGGCATACCAGAGAGGACATTCTTGAATAAATTTGTAATAGAGAGGATCCCTTAACATAAGTTTAACGGTGTTCTACACATGATATTAATGACATGAATAAAGAAATTAGGTCCATTAATTAATAATTCTAGATACTCTTATATATGTAAAATCTTTGTTATAACCTTCTTATGTTCATGCATGTCCTTTTGATTGGATAAGTGGTCAAATTTCATTGTTCGTGTTCGTTTGTTTTCTTGTATTTTATTATCGGATTACTTATTTTCATGATCAGATATTCTTGTAAAATAGGGATGAATGTCTAGAAATGGAGTTATATTCTATTATTGAACATCCAGAATGTTATATTTTAGTAAATTTAATCTAGTTACTTGGAGTGATGTTTGATCGTTATATAAAGCATTTGTGACAACCTTTTGGTTTTATTGGCGGTTTTTTGATCACTACGAACTCATTTTTCATTATAATTTAATATCATGTGTACAAAAAATCGTATAACATTACAAAGGATATCTTATATAATAATATTCTTAAAACATAATTAAAATGGTTTTATTACTAGCATTGAATATGGTAGAATAAATTGACAACCAATTGGCCTTGAATGTGGTAAATTAACACATCTCGGATGGTGTCTTCACTACTAGTATAAAATAAGAGTAAAGAATAGATGATAATAAATTAATTATTTATCATAAAAATATTCTCATAAATGTATGGCACTGAATTTTTCATAACATTTGGATGAGGGGACATAAGGATATAAAAGAAAACAAATTAACTTTTGAAAAATGTAAAACAATTGATAAAGGGAATTTATTTATTGAATCAATCTTCCTTGATAGCCTCTTAAGGGGACGGGATTTGGTATTTTTAAGAGACTATGGTTTTTTAGATGCAGGAAAGGATATTTTGGAGAGATTTGGGCATAATTTTGGGAAGGCACAATTATTGAGAGGAGTGAAGTGAATAGGGGAGTGTGGGTTGTTTTTATATTTCAGGGGAGGAGGGTTTTCTTAATATTTTAATCATTAGTTTATTATTTTTAAATAAGACACGAAATAGTGACGATTCTATGACCAATAAAAGTAAGAATTTAATGTGAGTTAGGTATTTTCATGCTTACATCAATCATGATGTCTAGAATAGTGGATATAAATGATAATGTTTGTAGACGGTAAATTAATTTTTATTACTATTCACAAAAAAATCATGTATTTAAGAAAAATCCTAAAACCTCACCCTAACTATTTTTTGATGTGTAGAATGAAAAAATGTAATCTATTATAAATAAAATTAATTTACTTTTTAATTAAAATTCATAATTTACATTAAAAATGATGATTTTAAAACTATAACTGATTTTATAATGTTCTTAAAAATAAAATAATGTCTTAGGAAATTATCTTAAAACCAGGAGATATAAAATTGTAAATTTATGAACAACATTTGGAAAATATTTTTTATTTTAAATTAACTAATTTTAATTATTTATTTATTACTTAGAAAAATACCAATACATGTATTATGGTAATAATATCCCTTAGAGGATGCCAAATTTTTTTCAACATTCATGGATGAGGCTACTATTCATTTGGATTATTTAATATTTATAAGGGTCAAATTAAATTTCATAAGTGTTGGTTACTATTCATAAGGGTAGGTTATTATTCAACAAAAATAGTTTTTGTTCTATCAGACTCCAAACATCTTATCGATCGCTACTTTGTATGTCATATTTTCACTATTCAAATCACAGAAGTGACAATATTTTGTTTAAATGTCACATAGTACATAATAGTTCATTATGATGATATTTCATAAGATTATATAACATAATTTTAAGAAGGGGATTTCCATTGATTATACATTGGGTTGTTACATTATGGGGATGTAGACTGGTGACAGGACCACCTTAATCTCATGTGGATCTATTTGTGTAACAGGTAAAATGAAACAATGTCATTCTCAACAATGAGTGGTTGTATTCCATGCACATTGATAGCGACTATATCAATAGAAGAGTTGTGTTTTCAGATGTGGATGTTAAACGTGTGGATTTAATTGGCCAGTGGATTTATCAGGTGGGTAGTCATCATGTAAAGCCTCTTCATTACATGTTGGCTGAGCTATTAGTGGAATCAGTGGATTCTAAGATAGTGGAGGTTCCGAACGTTGTTGGGATGTTTTTATATGGTTTTCTTAAGGAGGTTTTTACTCTACCCCTTTGAAATGACTTTGAGTTTGGGATAGACTTACTTCCTAGTGCTTATCCTATTTCCAAGCCCCATTATCTGATGGAACCATCTGAGTTATTGGAATTGAGGTTTCAAATAGAATATATCATGATGATGGGATTTTTCCAGTCATGTGTTTCATTGTGGGTTTCTATGGTGTTGTTTTCAAAGAAGGTGAATGGTAGTCTATGGTTGTGTATAGACTATCTGAGGTTGAACCTATTGATGGTCAATAACTACTACCATTCACTAAAGATAGAAAAACTATTTGACCATCTAAGAGGGAAATGTTTGTTTTCTAATTTTGTTTTGGGGTCTGTATGTCAATAGTTGAGTGCGAATGAGATAGATATCCAAAGTCTTTTTTAAAATTTTGGTATGGTATCTTTGAGTTCATATTCATGTTTTTCGTTGTTCTGAAGACACAAATCATGTTCATGGGGCTCATTAACACTGTCATTTTTGAGTTCTAGGACCTGTTCATAATTGTATTCATCGATGACATATTGATCTACTAGAAGTCATTAGAGAAGCGTCCCAAACATATCAGGATTTTCATGAAAGTCCTTCAATGACACCAACTCTCTAGAAATTTGTCCATGCACAATTTTAGGACATAATTGGTGCATTTTATTGGTTATTTGTTATCCTATAATGGATTAATATTGGACCCATTGAAGGTTGAAGAAGTTTTTTCTTTCAAATCACGAAAGAATGTGACATAGGTTCACATTTTTCTTGGTCTTGTTATCTATTACCAGAATATTGTACCTAATTTCCCTCAATTTTCATATCCATTTACTAATATGAGTAAGAAATACAAATATTTTCTATGGAGAGAGATGTACCATACAACATTTGATTATCTGAAAGAGAGGTTGTTCAGTGCTCCATTACTTCTGTTTCTAGAAGAAGGGTTGGAGTTTGAAGGGTTTTTTTTATGATTCTCTTATGGGAATGAGATATATCTTGATGCAGTAAAGGCAGTGAGCTCTTATGGGTCTATGATGTTATATCCCCATGAATGTAACTTTTCCACCCATGATCTGGAGCTAGCAGCAGTCTTGTTTGAATTGATGTTTTGGTGGCATTACCCCATTAGAGAGTGATTTATGGTCTTTATGGATCAGAAGAGTTTGAGGTATATTTTATTCCATAAATACCTAATCCTGCAACATTGGAGGTTGATAGAGATTCTTCCTGACTATGATTTTTAGACATCCTATATCTCAGAAAATGGAAATTTCATGGATGGTGATTCGTGTAGAATGTCATAAAAGGAGGTTGTTAGAGATTCTTCAGATGCTTGGTAAGAGATAGAAGATTTGGTATTCCTACACTTAGATGCAAGAATGGATGCTGGTAGTGGATATTTTTTTTGAGATGATAGTTTAGTCTTCTTTATTACAATATTTGGGGAAGTCTCAGTGGGGTGACTCAAAGGTAGTGGTGTTGTATGATCGTGTTGATCGTGATGATACTCTAGAGTGATGGTCAGAATCCGATGGTGTTCCTTGGAAGGCTGTTTGTTCTAGTGGACATGAATTAGGAATTCCAATACAGGTCCCAGATGATACTGTTAGCTGTTTACCACAGAGTTTCCAAGGGGTACTGTGGCTTATGGATGATTTTTGGGTGGTCCATGATGAAACAATAAATGGTGGATTTTTTGGGGGAGGTTTTTAGTGTTCGAGAAAGTGACGGTATAACACCATGGTCATGATGGTTTGTTGAAACCCCTATATGTCTTCATGTTGAAGTGTGATGAAATATCATAGATTTTTATATTTTGTTAAACATGGATTCGAGAGGCTATGATGCTATCTAAGTAGTAGTGGACCAACTGATGAAATGATCTTACTTTTTAGTGTTCATGGATTCAAGCATAGTGTATTCCATGGAAAAGAGGAATGTGGATGAGTTGTTATAACTGAAATGAATTATGATTTCCATTGTCCTGGATTAGGATACACATTTTACCTCATGATCATGGATGGGATTTTATCATGCAATTGGCACTCAGTTACACCTCAGTTCTACCTTCCACCCTCAGATAGATGGGAAGATAGAACAGACTATCTTGATATTGGTGGATATGTTATGACCATATGTATTAGAAATTTTAGGATATTTGGTTCCACAATTCCCCTTGGTAGAGTTTTCTTATGATAATACCTATGAAACATCCATTGGAATGGATTTTTTGAGACATTTTATTGGAGAACATGTCATTCCATGTTTCGATGGATAGAGGTCTGGGAGATAACTATTCTTATATTTAAGGTAGTGCAGAGAATGAAATAGAAGGTTCAACATGTTTCTGAGAGAATTGAAGAAATTAATGACCATAAGAATTAATTTTCCAATATTAGGAGGAGGCCATTGGAGTTCGATGTTGGGGAACACATTTTCTTGAATGTCTCCCCTCGATGTGGGTGGAAGATGACGGTCATTAGAATTAATATTTATCCTAGGTTCATCGGACCCTTCATGGTTTTAGGCTGAGTTGGAGAGGTGGCATACCAGTTGGTGCTAGTGGTACCCTTAGATTAGATCAAAGACCTATTTCATGCCTCTCATATATATCATTATCTTCACAATGACTCCCATGTCATTACTTGGGAATGTTTTATATCAAAGAAGACATGTCAAATGTGATGTGTCTAGTAGAGATCCATGCTCCTTGGGATAAGGTGTTTCATTGGGATACCATTACACAAGTTTGTGACTTGTGGAGGCATGGTGGTGTAGAGGAGAGTACATGGGACTGGGAAGAGATGATATATGCCCAGTACTCAGTGTTATTGATAGTTTTTCACTACTATGTTTTGTTTTGAAATGTATTTTTTTAAACCTTTCTTGTTATGAAATGAGTTGTTTCCCTAGTCTGTAGTGTGTGATAAAATCCAGATGTGTAATGAGGGTAGGACCTTATTCCTAATCAAGATTCATTAATTAATAAGTGATTAAACTCATTTGGTAATTTTAGTTCCACCTGGATTGGTTAATATCTTGACATGGAGGATAAAATTCCCTGGTTTACATGTTCATAAATTATGATTGTTGTGATTTTGTGGTGTTCCTTGCAATTGTTTGGGATAGCTGATGTTAGAGGAGGTGTTATTAGATGAGGAGGTTTCCCCTCCAACATTCAAAACATTTAGGGTTATTTATCATTGGACATTGTTGTGTTTGGTTGTTAGTGATGTCTTTAGTGTATCAACATCATTGAGAGGTATCATACTGGGTGGGTTTTCGGACCCTTATTTCATCTGAGCAAAGTTTGGAATACTCGAGGCTGAGAATAGTTTGAGAGGTATATAATGTAATTTCATTAACCTATATTGTATATTACACTATGAAAATACAGTTTTTAAAGTGTTCTTAGTGGTCATAGTGACTCATTTTTAAAATTTTCCAAAACTATTGTTTTCTAATGTTGATTTACAATGGTGACTAAAACTAGTATATCATGATGGTGACTCGCTCTGGTAGGTCATGATGGTGGTTTAGAGTAGGTAAGTTGCAATGGTGCCTCACACCGGTAGTCCATGATGTTGGTTCAGGACCGGAGAGTTGCAAAGCTAACTCGCACAAATAGTTCACAATGGTGGATCATGACCGATGAGTTTCAAGGGTGACTCACACCAGTAGGTCGAGATGGTAGGTCAGGACTAGTGAGTCTCAATGGTGAGCCACACCGGTAAGTCATGATGGTGATTCAGAAATTTTTGTCCCATCGGTGAGTCACAATGGTAGGTCATGATGGGGAATTGTAAAATGGTGAGTCACATCAGTCACTCTCACTAGTAGCTCGCAATGGTGATCATCTAATGGTGAGTCATTTCAAGTTGTTTTTTAAAATGTACTTTTTCTCCCAGTTTTTCTAGTTTCTTCCTTTTATTGTTTTCACTGAGTTAAAGTGTGAATATTTCCATATCTATTGTTTTTTTGATTGGTTTCAAATCCTTTCTATCTTATAAATACCAGATGCTTCCTTTCACTACGAAACCTCATGGTCTTAGTGAAGATCCACCATAAACAGCTTCTAAAAACATTCTCATCCTTCTATGAATTATTACATCCATTAAATTCATTATTTCTCCATTATCATTGTATGAGATATATCTAGAACACTTTTTGTTTGAGGTACCATGTGTTTTTGACGTAGCATTTGGACCGAGATTCCCCCTAGAGTTGTTTTGCTGCATGTTCGCTCCTACTTCGGAACATTAAGGAAGTGTTGATCGCTTCTTCTTCCAAGAAGGTTTTCCTTCAACTCTCTATCTCTCTTCTATGTATCATATAGGGAGGTAATATTAATGTATCTCTATTGAATATATCAATTTAAAAAAATTAAATTTAGCTTAATTATTTTGAGATCAACAATGGGGGGTCGGGGATAAGTGGTATATGATCTATATGTTATTTTTTGGGGATTCTGTTATGAGTTATACAGGTAAAAATCCTTTCTAAAAATAATGGTCCTTGGGGGTCTTTCTTTGTACATAAAGTAATGATTCTTGAATGAATGATGTTTGTTTTTCTATATAATAATTTTTATGAAATATGAATAACCATATACATTTTACTAATAAATGGATTCAACATGATCAAATTGAATCCGAGATATCCCCAGAATTAACATGTGGAATTAATGAAGGAATTCCTTATTAAATATGAATATATCGTTGTCAGGTTCGTGTGGTGATGTGGTTGTGGGAACAGATGTGCATACGGGGGGGGGGGGGGGGTTAGTTTGGTGGATGTGGTGTGGTTATGTAGTGGGTATACTTTGAATGGTTGGGATCAGAGGAGATTGTGGCTGTGGCTGTAATTTGGGGGTTTTCCCTATTGAGAGGATGAATTGGGAGGAATTTATTTTATGAATAATAGTGATAGTGGTTGGTATGGGTAATTCATCCCGAGTTTCTCCATGAGTATCTTGCAGAAATATTCACCGGGTGTTTTGATATATATGTATTTTATGTTTTGAATGGGTGTTAAACTAAGATGAATTTGAAGTGTGTTAATTTAAAATAGTTCTTATACCATAGTTTGACTTCCATTTTGGGGGTTTTTGGGTCTGTGTTACTTAGTTTCTTAGGTATAGATGGAGAAAATAAATACATAATAATGTTGATATGGAATGAGTTATTTTGGTAAATGGGGAGTAGTTTTCTTAGAAAATATAAATAATTTCTTTCATTGTTAACTATAATTATATCTATAAAATGAAATGAATGGGATTTAAGAAAAAGACCTTTGTGAAGTATCTTTAATTTATCAATGTATGGAGTGACTATTTTTTGATACAAATAAATGCACATAGAAGATGGAAGAAAAATGATTTTGTGAGTTTTTTATTGTGTTTGAATCCCATAGGTTGGGATGGAGTGTTTTTCATTATTTATGTTTATTAATTCTATTGTCCTTGTGTTATCAATATTTACCCCTCCCCCATTGAGAACTATGTTTCTAATACCCCCATAGTCATGTTTACGGGTGTCTTTCCCAAACATCCTGATTGCAGGATGACTACCTAGCCTCTTAATCTTCCTTTCTTCATCATCTAGGGAATCATATCCAAAGATTCATTAAGAGGGTTCTAGTTTTTGGTTCCCAAGTGTGTGTGGGAGATTTTTTCCTTCCAGGTTTCTTAGGGATGAGATGTATTATGATTTCCTAGGGGTTTTTGGGATGTGATGTGGTATGTGGCATAGGTGTGTGTGGGAGGGATGTGATGTGTAATGTGTATCAGGTGTGTGTGGGAAGGATGTGATGTGATATGTGGCCTAGGTTTGTGCGGGTGAGTTATGAAGTGGTTCTTTTGGAAGTGGTTGGAGGGCCACGATGTTTTCCGTTATGGTGTGAGAGGGGCTACTTAGTGGGAAATTTTTGTAGGTAAAATTATCATTGATGTACTTTAAAGACTAATTAATTTCATTTTCATTATTTTTTGAACATGCCTTGGTGAGGTGGGGGTGGTTAGTATAACATGTTAGATGTTTTTGGTCTATTCTTTCCTGATGATAAAATTAGTATTCTTCTCTCACTTGTGCATGAGAGACATTGGTTTTCCAACATATTAAACCTGTATACTCACCATATATATTTAAAACAACTTCCCTGGTTCCCGAAGGATTATGTGAACAATTTTAGACCATTCAAGCTATTTATTTTTGTACTGATTCCATGTCGCTAATGTTCATTATTTTTGTATTTACTTTGGAAATTTTCATTGTGTTTGTCACAATTTTTTTGAACATTCATGTGGGATGGTTTATGTTTTCCATTATATATATTATCTCTTGGAGTTTTTTTGGGGTGAACCATCTTATCTCCCAATCTTGTTTTATTATTATGTTCAAATACTCCCATATTGTGACAACTTTGTACCATTGCATCTTCACACCACCTGTGGTCCAAATGGAGGCGAGACTCGGGAATCATTATCTCTCTTCATACATTTCCAGCTTAGGAGTGGCATCTTTGGACGGGGGGATTCATGACACACATATACCAATTGTTTTACAACCCTTGATCTTTCCCAATATCATGTGTCCAAAATGGTTTGTTTAATAGACCTCATGTGTGCATCTTAATATGCCTTCGGCTACCAAATAGCAGTAGGGGTCTGAAATGTATTATGGTGATACTCTACCCCCTTGTATAATGTGTCATGGTAATATAAAAAAATCATAATATAATTAATATATTCAAAGTAAGAACATATAGAATTAAATCAAAACAATTCAGTAAAATATCCAATAATTAATATGCAATAATATATTGATGTACTGGAATGAAACTAATTGAAATTCTAGAACAATTTAAGAAAAATGATATTAGGCTCAAATAAAAGAATCAATTTCTAATGTCCTCAATTCCACCGAAGTCGCATATTTTAACTCAATCACATCTATAAACAAGCAATCATCAACAATGTCTCTTTCCCTTCTTCATAACTGCATCCATGAAATTTTCCATGGTACAAAATAGAGGCCAAAATAGAGTGTGAGTATACCTCACTAGGTCAACACCATCAGTTCTAAATGAAACAATTAATATTAGTATTACTTAAAATAATGTGATAATCATGTGTATTTGTTAATTTAATAACTAAAAAAGTACAAAAAACCATATTTGATGTCATTTCATAGTATCTATGGGCATTCCTAATGAAAAGGCCAAAACCCATATAACCACGGTAAAATAACCTACTTCAGTGCCATAATAGAATATCTCTATGCATATATTATGACCTTTCCAACCAAAATGATATATCCATGGTATAATAACAAAAAGTTGGTTAAAATCTCCATAAGCATTAAAACATATGAGACAAGGCCCTATAAGCATCAAATCATTGGTATATACACAGAATGCTCTATAAATCATTACATATTGGGAATGTTCTAAGGTATCTAAATATCAGCATGACCACATTTTAATGTTCTCGTTCCATATCCAAGCCTGATATATATGTGTTACAACATTGAATGCAAACCCTGACGTACAACATGGATATCACATTATCACATCAGAATTATCAATGGTTAATTATGAAAATTACCCTTCATTTATCATATGACACTTTCATTTGTCTAAAAATTGTTTTACCAGTTATATCAATAAGAAATAATCCAAAATTTAGGAATTCTAAAACATGAAATCACCCTAGGAAACATGTCATGGTAGACATACATTAGTATATTATACAATTGAATTATAATCATGGTTTGTTCACCCTAAGGGAATCCATGATCTTGTTGAAAATACATTTGAATCCAAAGGAATTCAATGAATAATTAAATTTGTTTATTTAATTAATTTGGTTCAAAAAATTATGGCATAATCAAATTATTTCATAAACTAGGAAATTAACAAACCATAGGTTATGATTTAAACTAGCTACCTATAATAGATGATCAAAAAATGCTTACAAAAACCAATAACCATAAGGGTTAGGGTGAATATGATTACATAGAGGCTGCTATATTAGAACCGTTCAATATTGAAAAATAAAACACAATCGGTCTACTGATTTCATTGTAATTGTTTGAGAAAGAGTAAGAGAAGGAAAACCCTAAATTAAAAAGACATATCATAGATTTCTCTCACTAACAGAACATCTAGAAGGGAATTTGGAAACACTAAATTGTGTTGAGAAATAATTAAGGTTGATGGGTGGATAAATGCATTTTAAAAATGATAATTCTATCAAAATACATGTTTAAAATAGTAGACCAAGATTTTACAGGATGTCTAATGTTATTACAGGTCATAAAAATGTTTTTAACAGAATACAATGATAAACACATTAACATAGAATTTTCTATAAAAATACATAACTAATTACCATATGTGTTATAAATTTATACAATATTTGAATGTTTTTTAGTTTATTTTTCCACCAATTTTCCTTTTAAACAAACTAATCCTTTTTTAATGTTTCTCAACTCACCAAGTACTTGTGAAATGTTTAACCCACTTATACCGAGATTCTATTTATTTAAAAAGGCATACATCTCCAAACATTAATTCATTTTTACTAAAAAATAAATCCCCAGGAATAATCATTGTTCCTTATCATGATTCCTTGAAAATGAAGACATCATTTATTAAAACTATATACTTTCTCACAAAAAACACAGCTTAGATAGAAGATTAATGAAAAAGATTGAGAGAGATGTACCTGAAAAAAATAATATATCTTTCCTTGGATCAACAAAACTCTACCCCAAAAATTTCCCAAGATGCCTCCTCACATCCTATAATAATATCCTTAGGAATAAATAAATCTAATGAATCCATTTGGTGCAAACCAAAAGGTGTCACCCATATAAAAGGTTACAACCATCTTTAATCTCTTTTGATTTATTTTTATTACCCACCCTAAACTATTCTTTTACCGTGATTATATGTTAAAACATGTATCCAAAATATATTGAGATTTTTTAATTATAACGTTCTTACTTAAAATTACAAAAACATCCATATAATGTGTAACAATATTTCTTTTTATGTGAATTATGACCTACCGCCACACAAAATGATGTAATTAGTTTTTCCCTTACCACATCACCTGGTTGAACATTTTGATGGAAAATATTTTATATTATTATATTTTAAATTTATAATGCCAATATGGTTCATTTAATTTATATATCATATTCTGTAAAGACCCGTAAATTTCAAAGAAATTTTTTTCTTAATTTTCTTTGGAATTTTACAAGAGCGCAGTCTCTGACGACACCTGATTCCGAGACCCGGTGTGCCTAGAATCTTTTTCCGAAGTTTGGCTCAAGTACGTTCAGTGAACGGACGAGCGGGTTTTTCTAACTTTTGAACCGGTGCCCGGAATCGAATTCTGAGGGCACCGATGAAATCGCTGCGCCGGTATTCACTTAGAAACGACTCTTTCGGAGATGTGTTTGCTCAGGTGTGGTTTTTAATTTTCAGGCATAAAGTTAAGAAATAAAATAATTTTGCGACAACTTTATTTTATTTCACTTAAGCCACTTGGAAGCCACTTGAAGCCACTTAAAGACGGCTTAAACTGAGTTGATAAGGATTGGATGCTATCCAGAAATATCCTACCCCCTTGGTAGGATATTTGTGTGGTGGGGCCCGCACGAGCCCCGTTGTTTCTTTCCGCTAAGTAACACACCCGCGAAAACCCGTCATTCTGAAAGTCAACTGATGTGTTTTCTTAAATTCTTAACAGACCATTTAATTGTGCGGTTTATTTCATAAATTAAATGAGCTATTTCTTTCGTTGAATTAATTCAACGAATTGATGGGTCGTTACTTACCCCTTTTTGTGTGTTGTCATAATAATAAAATAAGACCAACCTAACTTTTGGAGGATTACTCGTTGAGAGAGGATCCTTGAACCTTCATCCTCCTTCGCGAAGAATGCGAAAAACGCGAAGAACGCCGAACCCGGAAAATGACTACGTGACGCCGTGATCCGCAACGCCGACGTTCCCTTCCTGCAACGTTCTTCTACGACAACTCTTCCTCTACGACGGATCATCGATCAGCTACTTGAGTTCGCCGACTCAACGCCGTTTTCCGCGACGATGTGACGCCCTTCCGCAATGACGCGACGATCTCCACCTTCTGCGACGAGAAATTCCACAAAGAACGCTCACGCGCGATGACTACGAGGTAGGGAATTATTTTGGAATTACCCATTTTTTTATATTCCCGTAAATGTTTCTTTAAAAAGTTAAAGAACTGGTTTTGTGAACAATTTTAAATTTATTAAAATTGTTGTTTCCGTTCAAATGAGGAACCCGTTTTATGAAACAATTTTATTTCATTAAAAATTGTTTCGGATATGAGTTCATGTGTTGAACTTTAATTCCTCCCGTTGTTTATCTCTAACGCGGAGGGTGCGGGCCAAACGAACACGGCCCGACGACCCTCCTCCGTTCTTCGTTTTTGTGCGGATTTGACAGGCGATGACGGAACGTGCCGCAACGGATGTTTGACGATCCCGCAGTGAAGAACGGAACCCGGAAGGAGCAACGACGCAGACGGGAAGAAAATCGGGCCACCGGAGCGACTCCGGCAGCCCACGGAAGACGGTGGCGGCGCCCGGCGCACCACCGGACGAGACCGCCGCGACACCGGCCGCGGCGGCAGCGCTCGCGGGATGTGGCTGAAGCCGCATTCGGCGCCAGGGAGACACCCCGCGGGTGTCCCGCAGGTGTCACGCGGGGGCGGCGGCTCCCCCCGCGTCACCCGGGACGCGACATCAGCCGCGTCCAGTTGTCTGGCCGACACCCCGCGGGTGCCGCGGGGGTGTCACGTGGGGCGGCGGCTCCCCCCGCGTCGGCTGCTCGGTCGCTCGGCCGGGCCGAACTGGGCTGGCCGAGCCAGACCGGTCTGACCGGGTCGGACCGGGTTCGGCCGACCCAGGGGGGTCGGGTCGGGTCGGGTCGGGTCGGCCCGGGCCCGGACCCCCGTCTTCGGACTGTTTTCGTTCAAATGGACATATCTTGAGCTACAAGCCTCCAAATGACCCACAGTCAGCGGAAACGCAATCCTTGGATCAATACGATCGTTTCGGTATATCTTACTCAAGGTTTCAGAATACTTTGAGTTTGACCGGGTTGGTTCGTACACAAAACCAATCGGGCCTTCGGAGCGGAAACACTCATATCTTGAGCTACGGACGTCCGATTGATGTGCCGTCAGCTTCGTTGAATTCCTCTTGGTGAGACGGATCTTTTGGCACACTTTGCTCGAGGATTGGACACAGGTGGAGTACGGTCGGGTTGGTTTTTCCTTAAAAACCAGCGGGGCCCCTTGGACGAAAAAGCCAATAACTCTCAGACCGGGAGTCCGATTGACGCGGCGTCTGCGACGTTGAGTTCCTGTTGAGGATACGAAAATTTTGGATACATCAAATTCGGACTTGTGTCAGTTGATGTATCAGCCTCTCGGCTCGTAGAGCGGACCCTCCCGAACGATCTTTCTGTGTGCGGGAACCCTAGTGCTGGCTGCGAATGCTTCTTCGACAGCGACGAATGTGCAGAGATCCTCGGTGGACTCTGACGACGACCGTGTAGAGATCCTCAGTGGACTGTGGAGAAGACTGTGCAGAGATCCTCAGTGGACTGCGATGACTACAACACTCAACGATCCTACATGGATCAGTTCTACAGGTCCTGTGTGGGGCCGATCATGTGTGGGTCTGATCCTGTGTGGGTCAGCGCTCAGCGGTTCTGAGTGAGGCATCGCCTACAGGTCCTGTGTGGGCTCGATCCTATGTGGGTCATTGCGGGGGTTAGTACCTATCGATCCTTTGTGGGTCCCACGACTTAGATGGATCAGTGATCATCTTTATCTTCATCCGAAGAAGTATTCCTGTGTGAGCTGAATCATGTGTTACTCTCCTGTGTGGATTGTGTTGAGCTATCCTATGTGGATTTACTGTTTACTCTCATTTGTGGATTGTGTTGAGCTATCTTATGTGGATTACTGTTTACTCTCCTTTGTGGATTATGTTGTCCTATACTATGTGGTATACGTTTTGTCTTTCCCGTGTGGACTGGGTTGTGCTTGGGCTCGGACGTTGGAGATGAACGCGAATTGATGACTTAGGTATATGTATGTTCATATACCTAAGAAGTGTCGGTTGTTACTTCGTGATTGTATATTTCCTTTGTGGATTATCCTTTGTGGATTTCGGGAGACCTTCAGGGGTCTCGAGGTCCCTACTGAGTAGCTTATACTCACCCTTGCACGGGCTATGCCCGCACTTCGTGGTGTTGGTTGCAGACGACGGACATCACTGATCATGGTGGAGGCGTGCGGAGTAGGACGGTACCTGGAGGTGGACTACTGGGCGAGACGTACTCGGAGCGGTTAGGTGGACCCGAGGAGCAGTGGAGGCTATCTGTACCCACCCTTCATGAGGGACTTCCAGAGGATGGCTCGACGCTGCAGTTTTTCCTTTTAGTTGTTGTTTTTTCCTTTCAATTGTACATTAAAGTTGGGCTTGTATTTCCGGACCCATTTACTTTCATCACAGCTTGTACAGTTTTTACATAGTGTTTACTTTTCTGCTTGCTTACTCTGTGGTGCTTGTTTACTTTTCAAAGGCAATGCCTTCCCCTTTTTTTGGGATTTACGCCTTGGTGCTTGTCACCATCCCCTAGCCTATGGAAGGCGGGCTTGGGGTAGTCACGACATGGGCCCCGAGGACGGGTCATGAAAAATTGGTATCAGAGGTGGTCGGTTCTACCACAGACTCCGATCTTTCTTCTATGTGAAGCAATAGTGTTTAGCGTATTGGGTGTGGTTATCAGTCCAGGGAGTCCAGTGTTGGTGCGGCGGCCGACGTATCCGTACACCAGGACCCTGACTTCTGATTTCCGACTTAATGCTCGAAAACATTGATTGCATGTGTGTTTCAAGTTTTCTTTGTGATTACTTGTGTCATATCACTAGGTATACTGTTCTGACCGTGGCCCACATGTTTCCTTTTAAGGATGGCCTGACGATAGCATCCAGCTAGGGTTCCGAGAGAAGAGCGCGACAATAGCCCACCGAGTGACGAGGCCTCGGTACAGGGCCCGTTGATAGCAGAGGCACCAGTGGTACCTTTACCCGCCGAGCCCCCGCTGCTTCCAGCACTGGAAGCTGACGATGCACGACGCCTCGGAGCTCTGCACGAGTTCCAGCGCTAACGACCACCACGGTTCCGTTGGGAGACGGACCCCCAGGCAGCCGAGGACTAGCTGGAGGCGGTCTTCTGAGTTTTTAGGCTAGTGAGGACACCAGAAGACCTCATGGTGATCCTCGCGGGGAGCCTACTGCACGCAGCAGCAGGACGATGGTGGAGCTTGATGCTCCAGGTACACGATGAGGCCACCCTCATCTGGACGGACTTCGAGAGCCTCTTCTGCTCAGAGTTAGTCCCGGACACCCTCTGTGTGGTGCGCATTCAGGAGCTTCTTCAGCTGCGGTAGGGCATCTTGATGGTCGCTCAGTACGCGGCGAGGTTCACCGATCTTTCTCGCTACTCGACCAACATGGTACGGGACCCCTTCATCCGGGCCCGGACCTTTGAGTAGGGATTGAGACACGAGATCAGGGCATCGCTGATCTCCCTCAGCATCCCGTCCCAGACAAGAGTGCTGGAGCGAGCCCTTCTGATCGAGAGCTTCCTGGGTGAGTCCACAGTGAGACCTACCGCAGGGCGGCAGGTAGCAGAGTCTTCGGCAGCTGGTAGCCGACGGATGACTCAGGGTTCCAGGCAAACTAGACCTTCCGGAAGACGACCTCGGGACACTGGCTCAGCAGTGCGGGGCACACAGCGTGGGGCCAGTCTTCCGAAAGGCAGGCAGTGCTACTCCTGCGGCGGGCAGGGCCACATGGCTTGTGACTGCCCGACCCGCCGTACTGAGGAGCAGAAGACGGTGGAGGGGCCACCCAGGAAGAGGTAGAGGGTCGACCATGGCGGTTCACAGGGAGGAGGCAGACGAGGCAGTGGAGCTGGCCGAGCAGCAGGTGGTGGGCGACGCTTTGAGGATCTGCCACCACCACCACCAGGAGGCCCGCCCCGACCTCGGGAGCTGGCGGGCAGGGGCAGGCACAGCTCCAGGCAGCGGAGGCCTACGACCATGGCGTGCCAGAGATGATTCGAGGTACGATCTGTGTCTATTCCACCCCTTTCTTCAGTTCTTATAAACACAAGAGCGAGTCACTCTTTCATATACACTGCCCTTGTTCGGAGCTCGGAGATTCCGACAGAGCCGTTGGCTCGATCCTTACGGCTAGAGACTCCTACGGGAGCAGACTCGACGATTACGCACTGGTGACGGTAGTGTGAGCTTACTCTAGGAGGCGAGAGCTTCGGCTGGGATATTCTTGTAGCGCCGTCAAGGCCTTACGACATCATCTTGGGCATGGATTGGTTATCTACGGTCCATGCACAGATTGACTGTATTAGGCACATGGTGTGATGTGTGCGCACCGACGGTAGCAGGTTCACCTTCACCGGCGAGAAGGGAGCCTTAGCAGCACAGGATGGACTCATGTAGAGGAGAGGTCATCCCATCACTCATCAGTTGGCTAGCCTCATCCTTAGAGAAGTTGACGTGCGGAGTCCTAGTTTTCCTGCAGTAGTGGATCAGTATGCGGACGTCTTCCCCAATGACGTTCCAGGGCTACCTCCTCGTAGAGAGGTAGACTTTTATATTGACCTGTACCCCGGGAAAACCACGATATCCACTCCAGCATATCGGATGGCCCCTCCGAGCTTAGAGAGCTACGTGTACAGTTGGAGGACTTGCAGGGCAAGGGGTTCATCCGACCCAGTGTTTCACCGTGGGCTTCGCCGATATTGTTCGCCAAGAAGGCGGACGGAAGCTTGCGACTGTGTGTCGATTATCGTCGCCTAAACCATGTGACAGTGAGGAACAAGTATCCGCTTCTGAGGATTGATGACCTCTTCGATCATCTCAAGGGAGCACGGTGGTTCTCGAAGATAGACCGCAGGTCAGGCTATCATCAGCTCAGAGTTCGAGACGAGGATGTGCAGAAGACGGCCTTCAGGTGTCGGTATGGCCACTATGAGTTCTTGGTTATGCATTTCGGCATAACCAATGCTCCAGAAGTGTTCATGAGCCTCATGAACAAGATCTTCCAGCCATACCTCGATCGATTTGTTGTGGTCTTCATCGACAACATTTTGGTGTACTCGACGATGGAGGAGGGGCACACCTACCACCTGCGGGTTGTACTAGACACACTCCGAGAGCACCAGCTTTATGGAATGATCTCGAAGTGCCAGTCCTGGTTACGTGAGGTCCACTTCTTGGGGCACGTCATTTCTGAGGCGGGAGTTGCAGTGGATCCCGTGAAGATCGAGGCAGTGCTAGCTTGGGAGCCATCCAAGAGTGGGACAGAGGTGCGGAGTTTCTTGGGCCTAGCCGGATACTATCGGAGATTTGTGCCGGACTTCTCCAGAGTTGCGGAGCCACTCTCAGCTTTGACAAAGAAGGGGAAACCCTTTGTGTGGTCAGACAGATGTCAGCAGATCCTTCAGGAACTGTGACGGAGATTGACCAGCGCACCTATGTTGAGGTTGCCTGAGGAGGGAGTTGGATACGTAGTCTACTGCATTGCATTAGGGACCAGACTCGGGTGTGTCCTGATGCAGGAGCAGGCCGTGATTGCTTACGGATCACGTCATTTGAGGCCGCATGAGCAGAACTACGCCACCCATGACCTGGAGTTGGCAGCAGTGGTCTTCGCTCTGAAGACATGGCGGCACTATCTGATGGGCGAGCGCTTTATAGTCTTTTCTGACCATCAGAGTGTCAGGTACGTCTTCTCTAATAAGGACCTGAACCTGAGACAGCGGTGATGGCTCCAGTTCCTCCAGGACTATGACTTTTAGATAGTCTATACTCCTATGAAGGGGAACGTGGTAGCCGATGCCTTCGGCAGGAGGACGGGCATCCAGCTTCTTGAGGAGGCGATAGAGCAGCTAGCCACCTTTCAGATATCCTTCGTGGATAGAGACAGAGCAGCCTTCCTTTAGTCTCTCACAGTCTCTCCTCCACTTCTATAGTGGGTCAGAGAGGCTCAGCGTGGGGACGCTGACTGTGAGACATGGCGTGCACAGGTATCCTCGGGACAGGCACCTGATGGTTTCTCCCTTGGAGCAGAGCACGACGTCCTTTTCAGAGGACGTACCTTGGTACCAGTCGCTTTACGAGAGGAGGTGTTGGGAGAGTTTCACACTTCTACTTTGGCGGTACATCCTGGAGTGGCGAAGATGTACTAGGACCTCAGATGACAGCACTGGTGGCCGGGCATGAAGAAGGCTGTGGCAGAGTTCGTTTCGTGGTGCCTCACCTGCCAGCAGGTGAACGTAGAGAATCAGGTACCAGCAGGATTGGTACAACCCTTGGAGGTCCCGGAGTGGAAATGGGACAGAATATCTATGGACTTCGTGACTTGACTTCCACACACTTCCAAAGGTCACAACTCCATTTGGGTGATTGTTGACCGACTCACCAAGTCGGCACACTTCTTACCCATCTGTGAGCAGGGATCAGTGGAGATCTTGGGGTGTCTCTACGTCCAGGAGATTGTATGGCTTCACGGTGTGCCATCTAATATCGTCTCCGATCGGGATGCTCGCTTTACTTCCCAGCTTTGGAAAGGGTTGCAGGAGGCGTTCGGGATGTGGCTACGTCTGAGCACCGCCTTTCACCCTCAGACGGATGGTCAGATGGAGAGGACCATTCAGACTCTCGAGAACATGCTCTGTGCACGTTTCCTAGACGTTGGTCACAGCTGGGAGGAAAACCTACCCTTGGTGGAGTCCGCATACAACAACAGCTACCACTCCACCATCGGGATGGCACCATACGAGGCGTTGTACAGCAGGCCTTGCAGATTTCCTTTGTGCTGGACAGACCCTGGGGAGTCAGCACTTGTGGGACCAGAGATGGTCCAGGCCACGACAGAGAAGGTCCAGGTCATCCAGGAGTGGATGAGGACAGCTCAGAGCCGGTAGAAGTCATATGCTGACAGGAGGCGAAGGGCACTAGAGTTCGAGGATGGCGACCACGTCTTCTTGCGGGTCTCATCTCGACGTGGTTTGCGGAGATTTGGCCGTGGTGGCAAGTTGTATCCACGCTTCATTGGACCATTCCATGTCCTCAGCAGGGTTGGCGAGGGGGATTATCGCCTGGCTCTACCACCTCAGTTGCACCGGGTGCACGGCGTCTTCCACGTATCCCAGCTGAGGAGATACGTGCACGACCCGACACACATCATTGACTATAGGGAGCTAGACGTGGATGATGGGGCGACTTTTGCGGAGGTCCCGGTGGAGATAGAGGATCGAGAGGAGCGGGTCCTACGTGGGCAATCGATTCCTCTTGTGCGCATCAGATGGCAGCACGGGAACCTCCAGGAGAGCACTTGGGAGCGGGAGGCTCAGATGCGTGCTCAGTACCCACATATGTTTCCCTAGTTTTTCATGTATCTTTACGGGGACGAAAAGCCCTGAGGTGGGAGTAATGTAATGACCCGTAAATTTCAAGGGAATTTTTTTCTTAATATTCTTTGGAATTTTACAAGAGCGCAGTCTCGGACGGCACCTGATTCCGAGGCCCTGTGTGCCCGGAATCTTTTTCCGAAGTTTGGCTCGGGTACGTTCAGTGAACGGACGAGCGGGTTTTTCTATCTTTTGAACTGGTGCCCGGAATCTAATTCTGAGGGCACCGATGAAATCGCAGCGCCGATATTCTCTTAGAAACGCCTATTCCGGAGTTGCATTTTCTTGGGTGTGGTTTTTAATTTTTGGGCTAAAAGTTAAGAAATAAAATAATTTTGCGACAACATTATTTTATTTCATTTAAGCCACTTGGAAGCCACTTGAAGCCACTTAAAGACAGATTAAACTGAGTTGATCTTGATAGGATGCTATCCAGAAATATCCTACCCCCTTGGTAGGATATTTGTGAGGTGGGGCCCGCATGAGCCCCGCCGTTTCTTTCCGCTATGTAACTAACCCGCGAAAACCCATCATTATGAAAGTCAACTGATGTGTTTTCTTAAATTCTTAACAGACCATTTAATCGGTCAGTTTATTTCGAAAATTAAATGAGCTATTTCTTTCATTGAATTAATTCAACGAATTGATGGGTTGTTACTTACCCCTTTTCTTGTGTTGGCATAATAATAAAATAAGACCAACCTATCTTTTGGAGGATTACTCATTGAGAGAGGATCCTTGAACCTTCGTCCTCCTTCGCAAAGAACGTGAAGAACGCGAAGAACGCCGAACCCGAAAAACGACGACGCGACGCCGTGATCCGCGACGCCGACGTTCCCTTCCTGTAACGTTCTTCTGCGACGACTCTTCCTCCGTGACGGATCTTCGATTGGCTGCTTGAGTTCGTCAACTCAACGCCGTGTTCCACGACGACGCGACGCCCTTCCGCGACGACGCGATGATCTCCACCTTCCACGACGAACAATTCCACGAAGAACGCTCACGCGCGACGACTACGAGGTAGGGAATTATTTTGGAATTACCCCTTTTTTTATATTCCCGTAAATCTTTCTTTAAAAAGTTAAAGAACTGGTTTTGTGAACAATTTTAAATTTATTAAAATTGTTGTTTCCGTTCAAATGAGCAACCCGTTTTATGAAACAATTTTATTTCATTAAAAATTGTTTCGGATATGTGTTCATGTGTTGAACTTTAATTCCTCCCGTTTTTTATCTCTAACGCTGAGGGTGCGGGCCAAACAAACACGGCCCGGCGACCCTCCGCTGTTCTTCGCTTTTGTGCGGATTTGACGGGCGACGACGGAACGTGCCGCAACGGATGTTTGACGATCCCGCAGTGAAGAACGGAACCCGGGAGGAGCAACGGTGTAGACGGGAAGAAAATCGGGCCACCGGAGCGACTCCGGCGGCGCCGGTGCCCGGAGGCGGCGGCGCCCGGCGCGCCGCCGGACGAGACTGCTGCGGCAACGGCCGCGGCAGCGGCGCTCGCGGGACGCGTCTGAAGCCGCGTCCGGCGCAAGGGAGGCAGCCCGCGGGTGTCCCGTGGGTGTCACGCGGGGGTGGCGGCTCCCCCCACGTCACTCGGGACGCGGCTTCAGCCGCGTCCGGTTGTCTGGCCGACACCCCGCGGGTGCCGCGGGGGTGTCATGCGGGGCGGAGGCTCCCCCCGCGGCGGCCGCTCGGTCGCTCGGCCCGGCCGAACCGGGCTGGCCGAGCCAGACCGGTCCGACCGGCTCGGAATAGGTCGGACGAGGTCGGACCAGGTTCGGCCGACCCAGGGGGGTCGGGCCGGGTCGGCCCGGGCCCGGACCCCCCGTCTTTGGACGGTTTTCGTTAAAATGACCGTATATTGAGCTATGGGCCTCCAAACGACCCTCCGTCAGCAGAAACACGATCCTTGGATCGAGACGGTCATTTTGGTATATTGCACTCAAGATTTCGAAATACTTTGAGTTTGGCCGGGTTGGTTCGTACACGAAACCAACCGGGCCTTCGGAGTGGAAACACTCATATCTTGAGCTACGGACGTCCGATTGACGTGCCGTCAGCTTCGTTGAATTCCTCTATGTGAGACGGATCTTTTGGAACACTCCACCCGAGGTTTGGATGCATGAGGAGTATGGTCGGGTTGGTTTTGCCTTAAAAACCAACCGGGCCCCTTGGACGAAAAAGCCAATAACTCTCAGAACGGGCGTTCAATTGACGCGCCGTCTGCGACGTTGAGTTCCTATTGACGATACAGATGTTTTGGATACATCAATTTCAGACTTGTGTCAGTTGATTTATCAGCCTCTTGGCTCGTGGAGCGGACCCTCCCGAACGAGCTTGTGGTGTGCGGAACCCTAGTGCGGGCTGCGACTGCTTCTTCGACAGCGACGACTGTGCAGAGATCCTCCGTGGACTCCGACGACGACCGTGCAGAGATCCTCAGCGGACTGCGGTGACGACTGTGCCGAGATCCTCAGTAGACTGCGACGACTACAGCACTCCGCGATCCTACGTGGATCAGTTCTACAGGTCCTGTGTGGGCCCGATCCTGTGTGGGTCCGATCCTGTGTGGGTCAGCGCTCAGCGGTTCTGGGTGAGCCAGCGCCTACAGGTCCTGTGTGGGCTCGATCCTGTGTGGGTCATTGCGGGGGTTAGTACCTATCGACCCTTTGTGGGTCTGATGACTTAGATGGATCAGTGATCATATTTATCGTCATCTGAAGATGTATAAATGTGTGAGCAGAATCCTGTGTTACTCTTCTTTGTGGATTGTGTTGAGCTATCCTGTGTGAATTTACTTTTTACTCTCCTTTGTGGATTGTGTTGAGCTATCCTATGTGGATTACTGTTTACTCTCCTTTGTGTATTGTGTTGTCCTATCCTGTGTGGGTATACTTTTTTGTTTTCCCGTGTGGACTGGGTTGTGCTTGGGCTCGGACATTGGAGCCGAACAGGAATTGATGAATTAGGTATATGTATGGGCATATACCTAAGAAGTGTCGGTTGTTACTTCGTGATTGTATATTTCCTTTTTGGATTATCCTTTGTGGATTTCGGGAGACCTTCAGGGGTCTCGGGGTCCCTACTGAGTAGCTTATACTCACCCCTGCACGGGCTATGCCCGCACTTCATGGTGTTGGTTGCAGACGACGAACAGTGCTGATCGTGGTGGAGGCGTGTAGAGCAGGACGGTACCTAGAGGTGGACCACTGGGCGGGACGTACTCGGAGAGGTTAGGTGGACCCGAGGAGCAGTGGAGGCTGTCTATACCCACCCTTCAGGTGGGACTTCCAGAGGACGGCTCGACGCTGCAGTTATTCCGTTCAGTTGATGTTTTTCCTTTTAGTTGTACTTTACAGTTGGGCTTGTATTTCCGGCCCCTTTTACTTTCAGCACAGCTTGTACAGTTTTTACTTAGTGTTTACTTTTCCGCTTTCTTACTCTGTGGTGCTTGTTTACTTTTCAAAGGCAATGCCTTCCCCTATTTTCGTGATTTACGCCTTGGTGCTAGTCGCCAGCCCCTGGCCTATGGAAGGCGGGCTTGGGGTAGTCACGGCACAGGCCCCGAGGACGGGTCGTGACATATTCCATTATTCTTTCCATTTTTTTTAAATATGGTTACATCATTTGGGGAAGTGTGGACTATCTCCCCCTCAATGTGATGTAATTCGTTCACACTATAAATGGAATATATAAAGGATGAGGTCATTAACAATATGTGACATATAGGACATAATATGATTCTGTGTTTTCAATATTCTTATATATACAATATAAATATCATTCTTTTAAACTATGAAAAGGAAATGATTGTAGCATTCAAGCATTCATACAAACAACATTATCTATGAAAAGTGCATTTCATTTTCTATAAGAAAAAATTATGCATTTTTCTAAATATATATGTACTGTATATATATAATAAATACATAAATGGTTTAATTATGGATAGGTTGAAATCATGATATGCATAATAGTAAAAAAAATGAAAAATCAATACATACTCGAGAAACTAAGAAATTAACACCCAAAATAGTGAAAATAATAATTCATTTTTTACAAATGGGTATTAAGATATTATAATAAGATCATGTAAGATATTATAAATATTATTATTGTTATTTTATAAATAAGTGTCATGTTTAAAACTTGTATATAAGATGATAATGGAAATTCACCCAAAAATGAAATATAGGGTAATGGATTATGATCTAACTTTTTACACCCCAAATTTAAATGCCCTATTCAACACTTACTTCTTGTGTTTCCTGTATCTAACTCACATTTCGATATATGATATCTTTAATTATTTTTTATAAATGGTATTTGGAGATTAAAATGTAATTATTTCTTCTATGGGTGCTTGAGTAGAAATTTATGAAGTGGAAAAAAGTTTCATAACACATTTTCTTTTATTTGGGTTATATTACTTCCACAATTTTGTTAATATTCTTTGATTATGTGTATAATAACTTATAATAGGAAATTTATGTATTTAAACTTTTCTTATTTGGATTTACATTTTACACAAATACTATATTTAGTGATTGACTATCACATCAATGTTTTGTAATTTTCAAGGGTTTACTTCAAAATATCTTTAGGTTCGGGATGTTTTATGCATGAATCTCCATGAAAATAATTTTTAGTTAAATTTTTCCATGGAAAATTTAATTTCATTCTCCAAAGTCTATTTATTTAATTTATCGAGTAATATTAACATTTTTACACCCTATTGTATTTACAATGCTTTAGAAAATATCCCCAGGAAAATACATATTCATTTCTCACTTTAGTCAGAGAATATGTTACTTATAAAAACCCTATTTTTTAAAAAAAATTCTACAATTTTTTAAACAACTCCAAGCATATTTATTAAATTATTTTTTTCCCCTTTTTTATTTTAATTTTTTTAATGGAACAACATTTTCTCTTTTTGAAAAGGATTTTTTCATACCTTTTACCGTGAAGAAGAAATATTATTTATACATTGAATGACATGTAAGGATTTACCATGCATTATTTTATCAAGTCTTCTACTAAATATTTAAGAGGATCCCATTTTTAGAAAATTATTCTAAAATTAAATTAATTTTTTTCATTGTATTTCAAAACAAAAATATTAATTTTATAAACAATTTTTTTATTGTTCTTTCTTTATGTTATCAATGAAAACAACCCTTTATTTTACTCTACTAAAAGTATTTTGTATTTATACCATCATTATTATTACTATTTAGGGTTTACATTTGATTTGGAATTGGATAGTATTGAATGTAACTTAATTGATTCTTTTTTCATCATAATTGCAAATATTCAACATCCTATGATCATTTGACATTAATTTGCCCCTAATTATCCATATTATTTATCTTGTATTTGTTAATTTCATAATAAATATATCATTTTTAAAGATGGTTCATACATTGATTTGATATGTCATTAATCTCTTTATTTTCATGATATTCTAGGTTTCTTTTAATTCATTGGTAATTATGTTTGAAATTTTTCAGTGTGGTTCGGGTCACTTGGGAATTTTAAAATATTATTTTCCTCATGAATTTTTTAATAATATTTCAATGTTTTCCCACATTAATGTAAATTAGATTCTCTTGTTGCTAGTTATACTTCTATATTTAAATGATGATAAATCTATATTATTTATTTCATATGTATATTTGATGAGGAATATGCTCTTTTTGTTAGTTATCCTCCTATAATTAATTGTTGATAAATCTATATTATTTAGTTGATATGTATATTTTATTAGGAATATATTTTATTAATTAAATAAATTACTTGATGTTAGGAATTCTATGGACATACAGAAATGGGTGAGGGGATTTATATATTCCCTTGATGCATCAACATGTTATCTTGAGATAAATTATTTGAATAAATTAAATTTTTTTCTAAATTAATTTTCAAACTATCTTATGAAAGGTCATGGAGGTACAAGTTCTTATATACCTAATACATGATGTCCAATAATTAGTCATTTCCTTCCTTTTGATTCAGTATTAATTATCAATGAGATTTTCACTATGGAAAAGTTTATGGATGCATTCAATTATCATTTTATTCATTAAATGGAAGGTTTTTTTTGTTTCATAAAATGATATAATGATCTAGAATAATATCTTTATTTAAATGGAATTTGATTCCATTTATTTATCATTTCATATTTTTACGCACTTCCTTCATTTTTTATTTATTTCATAGAATGTGTATTCAATTTATTAACTTTCCATATTGACTATTCTCATTTATTATTTATTGCTTCCTCTATAATTATCCTTTATTAATCATTAGAACTCACACTTATTTTGTTTCCATTCTATAGGAAGCCATGAAGTATAGAAAAAAATACATGCAATGATACACTTGGTGAAATAAAATTATTATCCTTGAATGAAAAAAAATAATTTTGTAATTACTATATTTAACTATAACACAAGACTCGTGTACGTAACATCTTTACCCCGAAGATTAAACTGTTTAGTTATTCGGGATTTTATTTTCTTTATTCAAGCCATTTTAATGATATTAAACATTAGATTTTGGATTTTGGGGTTGAGTCACTACAGTTGTAATCAGAGGAAGATTATTTTGAACCTTAGTAACTAAATATTTGACAACATAGATTTGAGAACATAACCCTAAGGTAGACTTTGAGGATAAGTATATAATAACATACTCCAGTTTTGGTATGGTAAGGATTATGTGGTTATTCATATAAATACATCCCTTTTTGGATATTACAGGTGATCATGGTTCTGGAAGAAATTTACCTAGTGGTTGAAACTCCAAAAATTACTGTCATTCCTTACTTAGTGTAACCTGTTAAACAACAATGAGAAAACCTACACACCTCATTTGACTCTTTCAGTTGATATGATTAATCTAATTCAAATTTTCATTACAAACCATTTGGAACGATTTATGTAGATAAAAATAATGAATGGAATAGTAAAAACCATGGACTAATGAAGGACCTATAGGGAAAAAATGGATGAAGTATTTAAATTTTGAGGTGGTATTTAAAACCTTAGTAAAAAGGATATTTTCTAAGTTACCGTATTTAAATGATGTCCATCATATTTATATTAAAAATTATATTAATACTATTTTATAAAAGGAAATCATGCACGAATGGTTCAAACACATCAAATCTGTTATGTCATCTTGACTTAAACACGTGACTGGATGATAATGATGGTATAACGCCAACTACTTACTTGCCCAATGTCCTAGTTAATTTCTCATTATTTCAAGCTGATCAATTTAATTAATAAATATTTTCGATGATCTATAAGTATCACTATTTAGTTTTAGATATTAATGTATTAATAATTTTGGAATTAGATAATAGTTATAGAAATATAATTATACTACTCACTCTTTTATGGGACATATGATCTATTGAATGTTTTTTATTGCTTTAGGAATCAAAGTTAATATTTTGATATACATTCCATGAAGTCAAGGATAAAGTAGAAATTGAGCCAGGAATAAAAAAATATAAACATTTTTTCATATAAATATGTTTGGTATTTAAATTTCATTATATTAAAAGGTAATTAAATAATTATTTAAATTTAGGAAAATGATCTTAAAACAAAACTACTTTCATAATTGAAATTTTTTTATTAAACCGATGGAATTTTGATTCATCAGGAATTTCTGGATTTAGACCCTCATTAATCCATTTATATTTATCTTGTTAGGGATTTATGACCTCAGTATCTTCATATAAATATTTACACAGTTCTCAATATTTTTATATCAACTTTACACTAATGTTCAGCTACATAGAGTCCTAGTTATGTGTTAGTCTATGGGACCACTGTACACACCATTATTTATTTTATTAAAAAAATTATAATTATATATTTAAATATTTATATATATCATATTATTCATTTTAATAAGTTCTCATCGTCATCTTAGAAATAAATCTCGAGTATTTTTCAAGTATGTGGATAATCCGGACAAGACATTATACAACATTGTATAATGGATGGTTAATAAAATTTTTGGTTGTAATATCATTATGGATGATGTGAAATGAAATTATTTAATATTTACTAGTGTAACATATAATAATTTTATATAATTATAAATAGAATATAATTTATCTGAAATCAATATTTATAATGAGTAAATTATTATCCTTTTTCTTTCCATATTTAAAGGATTAAATTAAATATAATAAATTTTTTATCATAAAATTTAAATCATTAACTAATTTTTCAAACAATAACCATAATTATATGATAAAAACATATTTATCTTTCAATACGATCCTTATATCAAACCATTTAAGGATATGGTTGAAAAAAATGTTGGGTTAAGGAGGCGATCATATACACAATTCATGACCAATGGTTTTGTTTTTAATAACGGATAATGTAAATCAATAATAGATAATAATAACGTGAATATAGGAATAATTAATATTAAAAATGATACTAAAATAATTATATAATTTATTATTGAGTAAATTTAAAAGAATATTATTAAGGAGAAAATATAATTAATCAATAATTATCATGTCAGGGACATGACTTATCCTTTAAAATCTCTTTCAAAATGAATTCCTTGTGAAAAAAGAATAGTTAAAAGAATCTATTTAATATGATATGGGGTAAAAGTTAAAAATAATGGTAGAGATTAATGTAGAAAAATGACATACAAGTTAGTTATAATTTTTTGGATATATTACCATTTTATAACTGAGGAGAAGGAAAAAATTGGGAGTAATACATACATTTTTAAACTAGTAAGGTTAAGGTTCAAGTTAAAAATTAAAAAAAATGGAAAAATTTAAAGTTTAAAATATTTGAGTTCAAAAATCACCTCATTAATTAGTCTGTTATTTAATTCTAATGTTTTATGGCTTTTGGTCTAATGATTTTCCTTTTTCCCAAATATACATTTACCGTAGTATTTAATTTTAAATCCTTCAAAAAAAATTCTAAAAAATATATATATTGAAATTTTTACAAAAAATGACAATATTAAATCATAATTTTAATATCATTTTATCAAATAAAATTTTTAGGGTGCGGTAATTCAATTTTCAAGTAAATACACATTCTTTTGTAAAATAATTTTTAGAGAAATAATATTTTATGCTTTTAATTTATATATAAGTTAAATTTAAATTTCATACTATTAAATTAGAATAAATTGTATTTTTATGTAAATAATAATGTATATGAGGATTACAATGTGATCCAATCAAATTCTCCTCGAAAAAAATTCATGATTCAGTGAAATGACCAAAATAGTTTTCCATCTTAAAGTAGCATTTTAGTTATTTCTAAAAAAAGTTACTAATGGTTTTCTAATTTGAAATAATATTTTAAAATGATAATTCTATCTATAAAATTAAATTATTTCTAAATAAAATAATTTTGAATATCTTGGTCTTCTTATATGTTGGAAAACTCAAAAAAATTAAAAGCCTCATGAAAACTATACAATTTGACTACAACTTACCATTCAATATAAGTATAAATTAGTCATACTATGTTAACATTTATTTGAGTAATTCAAAAATTGTATTCCTTTTTTATTATTTAAAATACAAAAAATTATAATTTTTTAAAAATAAAATGATATAAAATAATTCGAAATATGAATTTTCAAATATTAACATCTATCATTATTATTTCATATCATGTAAAAATTTACATTGTGTTTACTAAATTTAATGAAAAATATATTTTATAATTAATCACATGTTTCTTGAAATTGAAATATGTATCACATAAAATAAATTTTAAAAAGAAATTCTAGAAAATCAGTGATTTTATTAGTAGTTTTGGGTTATTTATTAGAATTTAATTAATTATAAATGTTGCCTTAAATTTGTAAAAAAAATATAATTTCTAAAGTGGTTATTAATCTTAATTTATTACTATTTAAGTTCTGTTTTTTGAGGTTGTAGAAAATCAGGGTTTTGTTTTAGTATGTTTTTATGTGTGGTGAAATATATTGACCTTGTTGACATATTCTATTGTAATCATATAATATAATATTTGGGTGTTAATTTCTCCCCACTTAAATAAATAGAAACCTCAAAATTTGACTCCTATGAATAAATTTAATTCATAAGGTAGCCCATAATTCATAATATAATGTTAAATGATAATGTATTTGTTTATGATGTAGAATGGGATTTAACTAAATGAATAATCATTTATATAATTTATAAAGAGTGATAACCCATTCATAATTTCACATAAAATTATACTAGGAGAGATATATCAATATCATTAATTAACAACCTCTCACAAACCCGAGAAATGATTTATGTGATAATCAAACAATATAATATATAGTATTTGGTGAAAAAAATACATGACATAGGGAACCAAAAAATCTGAAGTTAAAAATCACTATCTAATACTTCCATTGATGTTTTGTAGGATTTTACTTTTCCACATTGTATTTAGTTAAAATCTCCCATTTTGACCATAGGATTGAGAGATTGATATTTATAATTCCCCTCTCTTAAAATTGTAGTAACATATCTTTTTATCCTTTATCATCCACGTAAAATTAATAATATGTTGAAATTTATCTCCATAATTATAAAATTTACCCTTGTGTCTTAGTTTAATATATATCATTCATGTTATATCCTTGAATACTCTTTGTTATGTTCTCTCAAAAATATTAATCAAATACTTAAAATAGATACCCCAAATTACCGTGAACATTCTTAATATTTTATTAAATATTTAAAAAATTTAATATAGATTCTAAAAATACTTCTTATTTGACATAAAACATAATTAGTAATTCCAACAGTCATATATCCATGTACGTATGTACCAAAATGACAACCCTATAAAAAGCATGTTCAAATCTCTATGAAATTAAAAAATAATGTTATTATATATTCCATTGAAAATAAACTATAAATTTAGCCCTAAAATGATACTAACCACTATTTCATTGGGTTAAAAACATGTCACTATATATAATAATCCCTAATATATGATGAAATTATCCAAAAATATCTGGAATCAATTATTAATCCAAATTTTTACAATTAATATCAAACATAATTATTCAAAATAGGCCAACCATTTATTCCCTCAACATTATTTTTATATTAACCTCAACACTTTTAAATACCTAAATCATGTTCCCAATAGCTATTATCCATAAAAAATATCATTTTTATAAAATAACATATCATTTTTATTAATAAAATTTAATATATGTTTATAAAGATTTAATCTGATACTACTAAAGAGAAATAGATAGTTGTTTCTAATACTCCCCATAACATTTAGATATAGAAGATAATAATAATTAAATATCACTTCATAATTAAATTTTTACATGTGTATCAAGAATTAATTTATATTATGATATCAACCTCACTACCAAATTAAAGGCATGGAAACAAATATTTTCCATTTTAATATGAATGTAATAAAATTATTAACCATTTACATAAGATAATGTATTTGGAGATAAATAATTGGTGTTTCTATGTAAATACTTTTCACTACATCAATTTTAGGATTTTTTATTCAACCGAATACAAAAACAAAAATAGTTACGATAATACACCAAATATAAATATTAATGAATTCATAAGAATATGTCTTCGATTATGGAACCTTTTGTTAAGATATTGTAAATACGAGTGAACCAATAACACACTTTGTTCAATCCTTAGTTATCCATGGTTATTTTTTATTAGGAAATATAACCTAATTAGTATTCATATTTTAAAATACATCTAATGTTTTATCAATAGAATATGATTAAAAAAATAAAATCCACAATTAGTGTCTCATTAGGTGTGCATTCTTAAGACCACTCATCATACATCAGTGTAATTATTGATTTAATTCTCAATCATTCCATTATGGTGTGATTACATCCATATGAATCTGCATGAAAACTACATTGAAATTAATAAAACATTATAATTTTAACAAATACATATAAATTTTCATATTATTTTACCTAGAGTGTTATTATCTTAATCCCTATATAAAATGTGAATTGTGTTCAAATAATTAAAAAATAAATTATTCCAAAGGGTTGTTTATACCTATGAAATTATTGCAATCCTTAATGTATGACTACTTAAATTATCCTCTATACACATTATAACATCTAAAGTCTTTATAATCCTTCATTTGATACAATATTATAAGTCTCTATCCTAAACCCCCATTATAGTTCCATAAAAATTTACTTTACACACAAACATTGATACACTTTATATAATATATGATATCAAAATAATTAATAGTAGAATAAAAAATGATGAGTCAATATCTTATATTACAAAGTATATTTTATTGTTTAGATAATTGGATTATTAGGTTGAATAATAAACTAATGTTCACATTCCATTATTAACTGAGACACATTTTTCCATTATATATTAGAAATGTAATAATTTATGATAATTCATCAACATCTCCCATGAATTATTCCACAAAAGATACATTTTTATGCATGTTATGTGTACTAATTTTCATCATAATATAGATAATGGAAACATAATAAAGTGGAGAACTCATAATCTTATTTAGGGAAACAAATAACTAAAACTATCCAGGAATAAAAATAGTATAATTATTATTGATGGAATAGGTAAAAACATGAATTCATAATATATAAGAAATTGTTAGAATTATATATCGATGAAAATAAATTAAAACATGCATATAATTAATTTGGGACTCGTATTTATGGAATGTATAATTATTGAAATCAAAAACCAATTATAAGGACCTTATCTAAGGCAATTACTTTTTTTCTTGATGATAGTCATGATATATTTCTTAACTGGGAATGAATACAAAGAATACCCAATAAAATTTTCTATGATGAGACATATCAATTAATCTATGAGATATATAATTATATTTCGTATCCCTCACCTTATTAGGTCCAATTAATTCATAATAATATTCAATAATACCATTTATACCATTCAATAATGAACGTTAGGTTGATTAAAAATATGGTCATCTATATAATAAAAAATAGGGATCATCAAGACATGTTCAAATTACCTCGTCATTCAGAATCTATCAAGAATAATAATACATTCCCCCATATGAATAATGTTATGGGATGACTGTAACCCATCCAATGATATAAGGTGGATGATCAAAAAATACATTATCAACTTTCCAATAATCTTCCTAATGGGATTTGAAATATAGGGTATGCCCTAAATTTCACCTTATAAATAGGAAAAAATTATTTCTAAGTGAAAATCATCTAATATAAAATATAAAAGATTCGATGTTCATGCAAAATAGAGAAATGGGTATACGACTAATTATATACCAGAATAATATAATCATAATTCTTCTTGAAAAAGAAAGGTGAATATATAAAAAAACAAATCCTAGGAAGTGATAAATGATTATAAACTTTTTTATCTGGTAGGAATATATATCCCATTAAAAAAATAGATATCACCATATAATATTTTAAAATGTTATAATGTACCCAACATTTATGAAATATATTTTGGAGAATGATCATAACTCAGTGAATGGATTATGATTTAAAAAATAACCATAATACTGCGGTAAGAACTAAATAGATATCCACATAAATTAAGAAAAATTATTCTTCAATCGAATCCCACAAAAAATTATGTAAATAATATATCCATGGAAAATAATTAAACAATATAACGAAAATATGGTGTAAATAATTTATTATTTCCCAAAGAATCAGAATTGTGACCAATAAAACAATTATGAATTTAGAAACATCCTTATCAAAACCCACTGGAACACATGGATAGTTACCCAACATTAAATACCATTGTTAAAATATAATACTCGATATTCTATCTCAAAAAGTATTATATACACCACATAAATTATATTAGGTGTATAATTACAAACATGTCTCAAAGAGAGGGATTTGTGATGAAAACCATAAAACGTATCATGACCTACATGAATGTTCATAAACCTCATGATTTACAAAAATTTATATCTTAATCACTTAATTATTAGCCTTTTTTAAATATTTTCATGTATACCATTATTAATGAGTAATTCTCTACACAATCCTTCTTATTTTCTAGATCATGTGTTTTTAGTTTTGATTGTTTGTACGAGTTTCGTAATTGAGTTTTCGATTTTAATTTTTTCCTCAAAATTGAATCAATAGTATGTAATAGAGGTTACATATAAGGATTTTTAATAATTATATATAATTTTCAAAAATCTTTTCAGAGTTGTTTTATTCTTTATCCTTAAGGATTAAATTGATAAGAATCAGGTTTTAGTGATTCCACACATCCAAACGGTGTTTTGTTAATTGATGAATTCAATGTGTATCTGAATATAACAGAACAAAAGATAAATTATTTTAAAATAAATATCTCATAACAATAGAAAATATTTCCTCATTTACATCCATGTAATAAACTTTTTAAATTGGTCAAGTAAGTGGTTAAGATAGCCCAAACAAGAATCTAAAATGATTAATGGATGATCATGTGATGGTTTTGTTATAATATATTTATACATAAAGAATAATGATCCTATATAATGATTATTATTATGATATTTCATAATTGGGAAGGATTATAAACAAAAAATAAATTATAATATGGCATTCCTTATAAATAATAGACGATTATCTTCTTAGTTCTATCATCATAAACGATAAAATTAATAATAATCATTTTATTCTCATATAATTTATTTTTTCTAAAAATTCTAATAGAAAGACCAAAATTATATTATAAAAATAATATTTATCTTTTAATTACATACATATATCTATTTTTCTATAATGGTTATAGAAAATGTAACATGTTGTGTCATAGAGGTGGTAATCAACAAAACACATAAACAATAGTATCTTTTATTTCTATTGGATGGGGTATCTAAATAAAATGTGATAAAAAAAGTAATATAGGAACTATTTAAATTTTCAATGGGTATTAATATAATTATAATTTTGGTTCTATAATAAATTTGAAACAATCTATTTCTAGATAAAATCTATGTAGTAGATAATACTCGTTTCTTAGACTCAAAATTTTCATTGAAACATACTTTTAAAAGAATGCATTATTCTAAATAATGCTTGATTAAAACATTTATATATGGGAACATTTTCTAGGAGGAGAATAATTTCCTATGTTTAGGATAAATTCAAATTAATGGTGAGTCTTGATGTGGTGGATATGTTTCCCCATTATAAGTGAAAAGAATGACAATTTTGGGAGTAACCCTTGAAAATGGAATAATTTATGGTTACCATTCATGTGATAATGGGAAAAATGGAATAGATAAGAGAGGAAAAAATATATTTGGTCCAAAATCACTTTAAAAACTACTTTTAAGGAATATTTTCAGTTTTTAATTTTTTTCATTTTAACTTTTTTCATTCTACAAAAATATACTTTTTTCTTTCGTAATTAATATTTAAAATATACTAATAAATTTTAATAAAAAATATTATTATTGAACTATTTACCTAACTTGATAAATGTTATTTTATAATTCAAAAAATATTTTTGTCAAATAGAAATTTATATGGTTTCAAAAAATAATTTTACAATAAATACACCAAATTGAATGAAAGTTGTTTTTAATGAAATAATAGATTTCAGAATTAAATTGATATATACAATAAAAAATTAGTTTATAATAATTATAATAGAATAAATTTAATTGTTAAAAAAAATTATATTATTATTCTATGAAAAACATAAACTAAATCTGACATTAATAATGTTTGATTCAATGAATGGTCAAAAAATCATTTCTCAATAAATTAAAATTATTAATTTCTTTAAAAAATGTTCTCCTTATTTGTTTTAAGTTAAACGAATATTTTTCGTTGAATACAGATTTTGCTAAAAATAATATATTTCAACAATAATTATTTTATAAATTTAAAGGCCATTCCAATATATCATTTAAGGAAAACATATTAGATGTTTCATCAAAACCATATTTTTTTACTAAAATCACATATTTTTAAATGATTATAAATGCATACTAACTCAATTATGATATGAGGAATCCAAAAAAGGTTTACATTATTATTAATATCAAATTAAAAATTTAAATTATTATTATTTTAATAAAATTATAAAAGAAGATGAAAAAAATTAATAGAAAATGGAATTTTAAATTACTAATTATTCTTATTCTTATTTTATATCATTTTCCAACAAAACTAGTTTAATGATATTAATAGTATATGTAATAATATAACATTAATAGTATGTTTCATGAAATAAAAATCAATATCAGAAAAAATATATTTTTTTTCTGAAAAATCGTTTCCTAATCATTAAATGATCCTAGTAGGTACATAAGTATACTAATTGAGTTTCATTCATGTAAAATTTAGCCTTTATTTTCTATCCTTATATAATTCATACGAAGGATAATTTTTCCAATTCCCAAAAATTCAGTTGATTTTTTTAATAATAAAACATGTTACGATTTTTTTCAGTTTGATGTGGCATGGGGTTGAAGCAATCAACCACATTAACCTATTCAAAGGTATTCATATTTTATAATCTTAAGGGTGTTACTAATCAATTTTTGATAAAAATGTATCAACAAATTGTAAATGAATTTATACTCATTCTACCTTGTATAGATACTTTTAAATGGTTCTTAATTTATTTAATTAAATATAACATCTTTTAATATCTATGAAATAAATATTCTCTATTTAATAACGTAATTTATAATAATAATAATATTGATCACATATAAATATATTTTTTTATAAATTGTTCGCTTTAATCTTATATGATCTTACTCATAATTGATTTGTTATTTCCGTAAAATTATCAAATACATTTCAATTGGGGGAAACCATTATACATATATTTTCGATTTTTTTACTCATTTTCTTACTATCCTATTCAACAACATCGGTTATAATGGTAATATTTCAAAAATAATATTTTAACATTATTTATAAGTACATCGATGTATAATTTTGAATTTTTAATAAGTTATCATATATTTAATTAATCTACTAAAATAATGAATTCTTAAAAATTAATAATGGTTTCCCCCTCACAATCTAATAACCTCCTCACCCTGATTTCACAATGAATCTGTAAATATCAATCCATATATTGAATATAAATTTTATCAAATAAACAAGTGCAAATAATAGAATCTCACCAAATCAAATATGACTATAAGAAAAACTTACTACTTCATAAAAATAACTCTAATTTACTAAAAAATGAAAACTAAAATTCCCATACAGAAGATACCAAATTAAAAAAAAAATATTCAAGATTGGCTAATAAAAGAAATGTCCCAAAAATAAACATAAAACAACCCAAAAGTCATTTGATAGTAGCTATCCTCCAAAAACAACATACCCCAATATCCCAATATCTTGTGAAAAATCTCAACCTAAATACCTAATTTATATAATTTTATAAAACATGAATAATACATAACAATTAAGGTGATTATATACTATTTTATCAATCCCCTATTTGGATATCACCAATACTGTATTCCATTCATTTAATAACACAATCCAAGAATACTAGTTTGAAAATATGTATTTGAAAAACATATTATTTATTTACATGATTAGTGAATCAATAAAAAAGAAAGAATTTCATTCTCAAGTAAAATTCCATCATAAAACTCAAAATATTTTATCCTTATACATATAGAAATTCACCTTATAAAGGATTAAGAATTTATCAATTTATATAGGTTAAAAAACTATGATATTCCTTTTATTTCTAAAAACCCATTATATAATTCTCCAAATAAAATCTGTTAAATTCAAAATAATAAGGAAGAAACATCATGAATTTGTGACAATAAATAAATAAAATCATAAAATTTAACATCAATATTAACTATAAACTACTAATCACATCACAAATATAAATTATCCTAGAAGAAATGCTACTCACATGTCAAAAAATATATAAAAATATAATACATAGTACAAATTGTATATAATTTTTATAGATTCTAATTGGTAAATACTACATATAACTATTTTTAAAAACTAACTATAAATCATACAGTCTATAGATTATCAAGTTAGTCAATATAAATTTGTATCAATGGTGGGAACATACTTGTAGGAATAAAAATTTATACAATGAGCCACTATCCAACATAAACACTCAAAAAGTACAAAATTACTCTCTTGATTTCCTATTAAATTAACATTGGTTTCCACATGATAATATATATTTGGGTTTGTATATTGATAAAAAATAGTCATAAAATAGTAGTAAAACACTGGGAAATACTTGACAATAATATCAATTAATCCAACCATTCATACCCCTTGAAATATAATCCCTTTTGTCAAACCATAAGTAAAAAAATTAATCCAATAATTTCATAATACATCCCATCATAGGATATAGATAAAATGGGTCTGTATAGGGATGTCGTTATAACCCTGGGAATCATATAAATAATGTTCTAGAGGGTACTTTATTTTAATATACAAATCATATACCTTAAATTCCCCTTTTAGTAACATGTGAAAACAACAATGATCCAAAATAACTTTTATATAACCTAAATTATAAATTTAACCAAAAATTGGAGTCACTAGAACATTACAAAAAATAAAATACACTAACAAATAAATAAAAATCTAATCAATCAAATCTAACCACAAATTTATAAATTAGGATTAGTTTAACACACAATATATGAATATTTTATTTTTAATAGACCCTTAATTTTCATTTTATATAAAATTTATATTGATTGAATTAATTTATAAAATTAATATTAACATTAATATTCATAATATCCCCATTTTATAAAATTTTAAATCAATGGAATAATTGAATATTAATAATTAAAACCATTAAAAACTTCTTATATTAGGATTCATTGTAGTGGGATGACATATTCGAAAATCTATTCACCATGAAACCCCTAAACTAATGGAATGAAATGGAAACACTAACCTCAACTAGTATAACCATGTTATCATCAATGAAAAAAATAAAATAAAGTTTCCATTGAATTCCCTCTATAAATAGAAACCAATTTACTAATAATTATATAACAATAGAATTATGACTCATCCACCATGTACAATAATTTTATAAAGAATAAAAATAATAAAATAATTAAAGAGAAATGGGATGTAGAGTGAGAGAAAGACTCTAACCATAAGATATGATGATTTAATCACCATGAAATCACTAAAATCCTACTATATAGGGTTTATAATGGGAAGAAATCAACTGGGAGAAGTCTGTGTGGTGTCACGTTTTGAATAAAAAAATTCAAAGGAGGATCCATGAGTTAAAAATAAATTAAAATTAAAACATTAACCAGAAATGAGTATGATATAATAGTTATTAAAATTGGTTGTAAATGTTTGATCTATACCGTTAAAAAACTATATTCGGTCACACTCTTAGAGTGAATAGTTCATTAAATTATGAAACTAAAAATTAATATTGAAAAAGCTTCAAAAACATGGAAACATTTTACTATAAATAACTAAATATCAAAGGGATCAAGAATAAAATAAATCTATGCATAAAAGTTAAATTTAGTGATGTCACATTTCACTCCACCATAACACTTTATATACCAAAAAATTCATTGGTGTATAGAAAAAGATGATATATATGACTAAATTATCCTAAATAAGGAATAATTTTCCATTAAAATCCACTACCCTCCCAACTAATAACATTAATATCAAAATTATAATACAACATCACATGTCACCAGTGAGTGAATTAAAATAAATGAAAATTATTTGATTTATTCTTCCCCAGACATACCTTAAAATTTAAAATACTAAAACATTAATAATCAAAAGCACTTTACAAATATCATATCTTTTCAAATAAATATGAACAATAAGTTTCTGTAGAACACCTATTCATGTAAACATATAAAAATAACCAAAAAACCAAATATAATCACATCAACAAGGATAACTCATCTATAATGATGATTAAATATTTAAAACCATTACTGGACTCCCCACCGTTTATAACTATTTTTAATGAAGGATAAGACATTGATAACATCACAAAATTAAACAACATTACACTAATTTAACATTCATCTAGTATAAATAAATTGAATGGGGAACAAATATGAATTAATGAAATCCGTAAAAATGAAAAAATAAACATCCAAAACCAGTAATAAACATCAGAAGCATCAAATAGAAGAATCAAGGGTGACCATAGATTGGATTAAATATAATTCAATTTCTTCTTACCCCAAATTATATTTCACCTTATATAACATTTAAATATGTTCAAGTCAGTGTGAACTATGAAATATATTTGGATATGGTGAGTAAGATGTCATAATGTTCCCATATCACCCAAAATGAAAAATACACACAAATTCAATTTTATTAAAGTGGAAAAAACTTGATGAGGTGGTAGGTCTATATTTTCACTACTTCTAACTCTTAAATAATAAAATGAAAATCATTACTAGACATAGGTTACCTAATAAAATTTTCTCAAGAGTAATGACCTTAATGATCACTTATTTATGTATTTTTAGGCCATAATAAAGCACTATATCACTGAGATCTTGATAAAGACCTCAAACAATGAACCAATAAACAAGTAAATATAAACATATATATATTATAATTACCATAATTTTGACATTATAGTTCACAATTATCTTCACATATATTGGTGAACCTGTTATTTTAGTGCCTTTTAGGACTAGTTATATTGTCAATTTATTCTAAAAACATATGAACCTTTATCCAAAATTAGATGCTTCTAGAACCCCTTTAATACATTATCATATGTTATACTTATCTTCATAACCTAGGGAATATAGATGAAATAAAATCATGAGCTTAAACACCCATTATTGGAAAAATTATAAATATCTCATCAAGGGATAAATCATAAGAATATGAAAAAACAAGAGTAGTAGAGAATTTTCTCATTAAAATATCATGGGAAAATCATATTTTTATCATAATTAATTATGTAAGTACACGTAATTTGAAAAGGAAAAACATGTACCATGACATAGGATAGTGTGATGATCATGGAAGCATGATATGCAAATATAATATGAAAATTTATCTAATCATAAATTTTTGGAAAAAACATAAGACACAAAATCCTAACAATAATCCATGGGGTACACAATAAAAAATTAGCATTCAATTGGAAAAATTAACATTCTTTATTGGGTTTACTACCCAATACCATAAACATATTAAATCAAGTTCAATAATGGATTGGGTGCAAGAAATATTCCCATAAACTTACTTTGTGAAGTCCCATGGTAAATTAGGTTCACTCTCTAGTACGATATATAATATTTAATGACATATTTTTAAATACAAAATTGATTTATGGGATATATTATTTAGAACCCACCAAAAACATAAAAAATTAATATAGATGTGCACCACATTGAAAAATTAAACTATATATAAATAATTCCAATGTCCAAACCAATGAGCATGATGTGGGTATCATAATTCTGATAAATGTTAGTTGCAACGGAAAAATCATAAGGATTATAAAAATAAGACGGAAATAATTTTTTTAGACTTTAATACTTTTACAAAGTAAATATTTTTTGAAAATTTAATTCCAATGTGGAAAATATAGGATATGGTTTTGGTTAATAAAAAAAATGAGCTACTATATAGATACTTCTAAAAATAAGAAAATGATATTTTTAAAGAATGAATGTACTTTTTGTTTCCTATAAAACTAAAAAAAATAATAGGGTTACCTATAAAATATTTATATCATTCAAAATATATTCATAACCGAGACCATTTTATGGAGATAAATGTTTCAATATATTAATGAATTAGAATGCTCAGTTTTTTATGTTCTGAAATCAATTTAATGAAACTAACATCATATAAAGTATAGTAAGAAATTTATTTTGAATTTAATATGAGTTAAATATACATTTTCAATGAAATTTAAAATATCTATTATTTTATTTTAATAGGATAGAATTTTTGGGAATGAAAATTAGGGATATGGAGGGGAAACTACAGTTAATGTGGAAAGAAATTAGTAAAAAAAGTGATACACTTTTGAGAAATAAATACATCTAGTTTTTTATTTGAATAAAATATTTCATTATCCATTGAGAGAGGAATTATAGTCTCATCAGTGTATAAATGAAATCCGAATTTTAAAACTGTAGTCAAGTAGAAATCATTTCCCTCAAATACAAAATTATTTTTAAGTGAAACCCTAACATCTTTTTACATATTTGAGTCAAAATAGAAAGAGATAAATAATTTTTCATGGAACATTGAATATCCAAAAGATATAATAAAATTACCACTAAAAATTATTTATGTGTATCAATATAGAGATCCATAAAGTTAATACATATATTAAATCTATTTAGATGCATATTTAATGAATTTCAAAACATAATATTGTGGTTTATATTTTTTTAGTGTATTTGGTTCCACGATACACGATGATATAATTTGGTGAAAGATCATAAAAATCCACCACAAATATCCACCCCTTTAGTTCTATTCACAATCAAACCCCACTAAAAACATGTTCCCATAAACTGGGGAAAGAAAAAATATGAAAGGGTAAGACCAAATTCATAGTAAGGGTGGTTAAGGGAAATTCATAAACAAAATATGAGCATAATGTTTTGAGAACAAGGTTATAAATTTGAAAACCAAACCCCCCATATCAAATATCATAATATTTATTCATTGAATATATATTTTATATTAATATAAAATGAATAATATTTTGATTTCATAATAGATGAATCATAAGGAAATTATATATCATGATTCACGAGAGCATAAAAAAGCATAAATATAGAATTTTGACATACACACTATAAAATATAATCTTATGTCAAGGATACCCTCCAAAACAATAATATCATATTAGGTATGTTCTTACCACCCATATACCAGCTTCAGACATTTGATGAACTCCCTTATTCCCCCTTTTGGTCTTGGGATAACCTCATGTATAACCATTGGGCACATATGATTTTAATCACTAACCAATGCATTAAAGAGATATTTTTTTACCACTCATCACATAATGAAATCATTGAATTTTGTTCCAAAATTTCATAAAACATACATCATATCATAACACATGAAATGAAATGGGTTTCATAAACATTATCATTTCATGTTGGAAAAAATATAGTATTCATAATCATTTCATCATTTAATAATAGAATAAACCATATAAAAAGAAACAAGTTTCATAATAATTTTATTGTTGTATATCTCATGGATAAGTAATAGGTTTAAAAAATATTCTTTCTTTATATAATTTTCCCATTCATATAAAGAAAAAGAATGAGATCATTGTATCATAAACCTTATAAAGATAAATTAACATCAATGTATGTGAGGTTAAAAGGTATATAATTTTCAAAGATCACTTCTGACATTTTTTTGGGAAAAATTACATTCCATTTATAAAACCTTTTTATGAAATTATACATTTCTAAAATTACTTCCATTGAATATAATCATGGAGGCATATAAAGAAATATTAAAAATATAATTTCACAAAATTTTCATCGGATGATAGCCTTTCAACATAGAAGACAAATTTAGAAAAAAGAATAAACTTCCTTTCCCCTTGAAATCAATTTTTTAAAATAGTAAAATTGCAGAAATATTATTTAGAGATTATATTTTTTCAATCTATGACTTTGGAACACAGTCTGGAATATTTTTAGCGCTAATCACTATAGAAGAACGTGAATCTGAGGCCTGGTGAGAATAAAATTTATCTTATGAATATAATAATTTTATTTTATATCACATGTAGATAATTAATAACAAAAAATGGGATATATCCTGAACAGAGTCAAATATCATAAATTGGATACCGTGGTAGAATCCAAATCATGGAAATTACCCTATGTATGAAATTATAACGGTTGGTGTGATATGTTTAGTAGAGGAAACCATTGGTGGGTAAATTTAAATAAAATAAATAAAAAATTATTTTATTATTTTATTAAATGTCCTAGTTGAAGACCTATATAAATAACCTATTATAAAAATTTTCCAAGGGCTCTTTGCACAATAGTTAATAAATATAATAATAGGATGAGATCATTATTTGATGGTGGATTGAGTCTGAATGATGATAGGATGATTAGATTGAGGTTAATCATGTGTTAATGGAAAATGGAGAAAAGTCTTCAACATTATCATTAGAGAATGTGTTCATTGCAAAAAAATATATTATATTATTGAGTTAGGGCTCATCAATTATGGTTATATCCCATTAAAATTAATTATTGGTAATAAACTCATGTCCATGATTCTTGAACTATGATTATCTAACTTTCACATGAGCATGTTATATAATTTAATTCTATTAACTTAATAATTATTATTTTTTCCGTTTTATCGTGAATTATTCTGAATCAATCTATCTTTGATGTGAATCACATCATCCAATTATGATAGTTACCTTTTTGTCATGTTTATTTATCCTTCTATTCTTGGCATTCATCATGTGTAATATATTGGCTAGTGATTCAATGATATTCAACCATACATATCATTTTCTAATTCACTCATTTTCATTATTCAAAATGGTCAGCAGTATGGATGTGGATTTTTCTGAGATGTTATGGAGGAATGGAAGTTATGATAGAAGCCAAAATTTGGTTAGGGTATCAATGGTTTTAGAAAAAGATTGGGAGGATTTATCCTTAGGTGATATGATTGATGTTTCCATGAAATTAGTGGTTCAAATCAAGATACCCATAATGGTAGTGTCCAGTTTTGGTGTAGCTGGCTAGTTTCCCACAACATGATACATGTGGATACTACGGAGAAAAAATTGCATAGTATTCTATCAAATAATTGTTTGAATCCAATTTCAAGTATCTAGTGAGGAGAGTGTTTTGTTATTGTTATTTTCAATAATAATAACCTTTCAAATATATTTTTATTTTTATTAAAAAAATGTTACATAATTATTATTTTTAATAATAATGATGATTACTTTTGAAGATGGGAGATGTGTCATAGCTAGTATAAGTTTTTGGGAATTGTTAAAGGAGATGATATCTTCTCCCTTATATTTTAATATTATCATTATATAAAATAGTAATAATAATATAAAATTAAAAAATATTAATGATTAAATGTTGAAATAATAAAGGCAGGAACATAAGGTGGAGATATATGAGATAAGGTGGGATGTTTTGAGCATGTATCTCTACATTAACTTTAATTGGGGTATATATATATTAATTATTTTTTTATGCAAACCGTGTTTTGGTCATAATTTATGCATGTGTTTTCATGTGGATGATCCATATGGAGCATCATGATCATGCAATAGAGAAGAATGATTCAAGACCACTGATGGATATTTTATTTAGAATCGTGGGTTGGGTAAACATAACAACAAATTATAATAATATGATTAGTTTTTTATTACTCCAAAATATTTTATATTTTGTATCTCCTTCATGAATTATAGGATTGATGAGTTATTTGTGGCATTGTTTCCTGGGTATTAAGGTGAATATTTCAATGCTAATATTAGGCATCTAATTTGAACGTGTGCCCTACGAACAATAAGTGACGAAAATACATGTTATAGAGAAATGTATTGTTTTTAGTGGGTGTGAAATTTTGACAAGTGAATAGCATTTTTGCAATGTTTTTTCATAAGGATAAAAATGTTTGGATCTATTTTCTGATTGAATTCTATTTATGAAGAAAAGTTGGTGGATTGATGTTTCTCCTCATATCGATGGTGATCTTCACACATTCATCTGGATTCTACCCAGACATTCAATTTAATTAAAAATTATACAGGCATGGCCCGGGGTACATGGGCATGGCCTAGTACTCAAGCATATCTAGGTACACATCTTGATAGTGTTGGGGGACCCCAAACCATAAAAGCCACCATACATGTCTTGTACATAATGATAAATTTATACCTCTCATATCTCCATTTTTTTGACTTGGATTTTGTTCTTTGAGTAGAATATAATGTTTTTTATTGTTCATATAACATGACTTTTTGTTTTATTGGATTTGGGAATATTATTTGTGATTTCATGTGTGTGAATATTCATTATGTGACACTCAATGATGGAAGTTATTGTGTTTGATCTTTGGAGATTCTATATGGAGGGAAAATTCCCTTAATCCATGTAGTCTTGGGTACTCTAACCATGGAAACTATATTCTCATGTCACATAATGGCATCGGTCCGCCATAATAATTGTTCATATAGATAGGATACTCCCTTATAGAACCTAGGAGTCGATCTTCTATCCATGGAAAAGGTACCACATATCACAGTAGGGTATAGTTCTCGAATACTCCTTATGAAAATAATGATAATACCCTCTTTAGTACATGGGTGTTGGTCCACTCTAAATGAAGACAATTCTCCCCTATTGCAACAGGGTGTAGGTCCTTCATACTAATTTTGAAGATTGTGACAGTACTACCCATTGAAATTAGGTCACGAGTCCTTAATCTATAGAGATAGTACTCCCCTATCACACCTGGTTAAAGATCATTCATATAAATTCTTTAGATATTCCTTTCAAATGTTATCCATCAATGATATACTATTAGAGGAATTGTACGAATCATTATTTTTAGATAGTTTGTGGTTATGAGTATCCTTTTTCTATCTCATTTGTCTTTCTTGTTCATCATATATGATATTTTTGGTATTTTTGTTATATCATATTCTGATTATCATACCTCCATATTAATGATGTGTCTACTTATATCTTATCTTATATTTATCCCTCTTCATTTTGTAGAGGAAAATACAAGGTATCTATATAATCACCCACCATAGGATTTTCCCACATTTTTCATGTATTATATGGATAACAAACGTGACTGAGGTTATTTTAGTAGATAATAGTAATAATTGGGTGGATGTAACAACATAGGGTGGTCATGAAATTTATATCATGATTAAGTCTACCTCAATATTCATTATATTAAAATTATTATTATTTTGGGATATATTTTCTAGTTATTAGTTTATTTCCCCCCATCACATATCATTTTACCTTTTTATAATACTTTTTTTCCCCGTAGTTTTTCACATGCATGTGTTTTTAATCAATATATTACAGTATTTTTTTTATTATTCGTCTGTAATTTAATATGGATATAGTTGGTTTCGTGAAAACATGTACTTTAAGAAATTTCCTACCATTTTGTTTCTTCCATTTATCACTTGTCGACAACCATTGACCTATTGTGGTGAACATGGGGTAGGAATAGCTCGGTCTTCTTCTAGAAAAGTGTTACCTGGTTGGTCAGGTCCTGATAGATTGGTATCAATAGTAATTAAACCTTTTGATGTTGTTTATTGTTTTCCCCTTATGTAATTTTTTGGTACTTAGGTGAATATTAAAAACATTCTCTCCTACAACTTTCAGGATAGGGAATATTTTATTGGTGCAGTGGCTAACATATCCATACACAACGACTCTAATTACTTTCTTGTAGAATTTCCATATTTATTCATCTGATTATCCAACATGATTTTTATCTATGCTTTATCAATGTGGTATATCTTTAAAACTTTAAGGATGAATCTACAGTGATAACTAGTGATTATTTCAATATAGTTTGTTAATGACTACCAATTGAACATTGATTCCCCAATCCAAGGACTCACAAATATAGTGTTTTCTCTAAGTGGGAACTGTGAAATGAAACAACCAAATGAGTATCTCATAGATCATTCTTTTGGTCATGAAAATAATCTTCTACATGTTGAGAAAATGATAACTATAGCATGGTAGGATGACAGTATACAAATTCCACATAAATCATGTGATTTATAAAGATGGATACCATAGAGGATACTTGGAGTGATAGAACCACATTCAGTATAGGTTTTATGTTAGGTAGTGGTTCAAATTTGACTTCTTGTATAATCCCCGACTAATCAGATGGATTAATTGGTTACCAGTCTACATGATGGAGAATCATTTTTCTTCATAGGTAACCAAAAATTACAAAGGAAAGTTGAGTTTATATCATGGTAATAAAAGATATTGATCACCTAGGTTACATGGTGATCCAGACTCTACATTTCCATGTGTTTCATGAATGACAAGTACTTGCTATTTAATTTCCCTACTTGAATTGGATACCTTGTGATTGTGATTTTGGCAGCAATACATCTCTATGATGATATAATTCTTCGATGAAGCCATGTGTTCTTGATATTTGACATGGATTTGGACATAAAAGAGATACATACACTTCCCCCCACTGATAAATGGTTTTGTGATGCAATTAAAAACATTGAAGGGATGATAGAGTCTCCCAAGAATATTGTTTCATGGTGTGGGGGAAAAGTTTCATAAAAACCTTATTTTCATGGTTTTCTTATGTTTTATGGTATCAATTTCATATTTGGTAGTAATTGAGAAATCAATTATGAGAGTGGATAGATTCAGGAAAAAGAATCTTATCAATTAATGGCACTGAGTGTGGTTAAAGGTACAACATGTGCTTCCACTACTACAACTATTGTTATAAAATATAGTCATACAACACACTTCACTAAATGTAGCCCATTTTCAATACCTAATTATAATAGAGGTGAAATTTTTTCTAGAACCATGTACTATATTCTCTTATAGATATCATCGACAACAACATATTTCTATCGACTATGTAACCTAACTCTACAAAGAGATAACGGGAGAGAGAGAGGGAGATCTTCACCTGAAGTATTGTCATTGTGGCATTCAAACCCTATATTGTGTTACACCATATTGAAAATATTTTTTCCAATGATTATAATATTATTTCATCTAATAAATTTATTTTTTCTTACCAATTTTTAGGATGAATTTTTCTTACTTGTATGTGGAATATTCCCCACATAGGGTGGGATGACATCATTCACATGAGTTTAAATCTTCTCCCCTATCAATTAGCTTGTATTACAATTAGACTAGTGAATAATTTTATCTTTGAGTTTAAAATGATCTTCGAGGAGTATAATGGTTTATATATTTTTGGTTTGATATATTTACCTTAAAATATATATATTTAATATATGTTCTAGCACCAGGGATAAAAAACTTCTATGAAACAATATTAGATGACCCTTTGTAGTAGTTAAATTTAAAAGTATTGTTGGAACTATTTTCAAAGCAGGGGATTCATGAGACCCATAGTTTTTTCTTAGGAATACCTATATCATTAATCTAATGGAGGATGATATCTTGATGTAGGTTTTTAATTGGAATCCCCTGATATAGATGAAAATATAGAAGGAGTATCCACCCTTAATAATTGATGACCTATCCCCTTTATCGAAGGAGGTGAAGTGGAAAACAATTTTGATCACAAGATGGGTTTTCAGCATCTTCAGGTTTGAGGGGTTTATGTATTTATCATGTCTTTATATAGCCTATTTGGTTACATTGACTTCATGGTGACACTGTTTGGTTTGTTGAATTCCCCTACATATTGTTCAAGACATATGTGGAATATCCTTTTACTTTCATGAAATTATTTTTTGTTGCCTATTGTGATGGTACCATTAGGTCATATGTATCAGAGTTGGAGAACACAATATATAGGAGGGTGGTTCTAGTGATGGTTCTAAATGGGGTCCAGTTCATCGGAGGGTGGATTAAGGCAACATGGAAAACATTAGGGTCTTTTTTTGTATTGATAATGGATTCCTTTGTAGTTTGATTGTGAGATCATATATTATACGATATCTCTCTCGGTTGATGATCACAAATTTTTATATAGGAAGGAAGTCTATATGATTAAATTTTTATCTCTTTTTACTTTTTTAAATTTCATGTTACTGAGATGGTGTAACACATAAACCTATGAATATTGTATTTTATATTTCATTTTTTTCTCCATATGACATTGCTTGGGAGATATATTCATGAATCATTACAAAATAATGAATTTTTTATGATTTACATTGAGAGTGAGTTACATTTTTCAAGAATTCATTTACATTGAGAAGTGGTTGACACATATCCTTCTTATGAATGAGTATTTCGTGGGATAATGCCTTTTTTTAGCATAGGAAACCATTGTGAGAGCTCATTAGAGCAGGACGGTTTGATGCAGGATCAGTGTCCCAATAATTTTTATTAGTTTTTTGTTTTTGGGGACTAAAATATTTGTAGAATATAATAATATAGACACTCTATATTTTTATATTTATACATTTGACTGTTCTGAGAAATATTACGAAGCTAGGTGTTGAGAAAGTGTGTGGTTTATAGTTATGGTCAGCCAATAATTAAATGTTTATAAAATTTAAATACATTTTATACCAAGAAAATAAAGATATTCATAAGTAATGGAATATATCCTTAAAGGATACATAGATTAAAATTCAAACACTACAGATGAATCCATATTGTGGGGTTTACCCATTGTTCAATCTAATAATGGATAGCATGGGAAATCCATTAGTGGAATACATTGGTAGGTACATTTAACAAATAAATAAATAAATTATATATTTATTTTATTAAATTTAATAACTTTTTATCAATAAATAGAACCTTATAAAATATTTCATTGTTTTATCTAAATTAGTGTTACTTGATTGAAGAGGAGTAGAAGAGTGTTCTTTATTAGTGAATCAATATTGAAGGATGCCTAGATAATTAGATCAACGATAATAGATTAAAAAACAATGAACACAATGGGTTCAACACCATCATCTATAGAAATTGAATTAGTTACAAAATATCAATACATAATTTTTTAATGGATTAACAATTCTAGTTTTATCCCTTTTGATTAAAATTGTGACCATGTATACATATCTTCATTTATAAATCTTTGATTAACTGCCTTTCATATGAGCTTTGTAAATTGTTTGATTTTTCAAGTCAATTATTTAATTTGATATTCCATACTATCACCAATGATTCTATACTTATATATCATTGTACAAGATCACATTTTCTTACACTGATTATCATTCTTGTGTTATAAACCATCTTCACTTCATTCATAGAATCCATAATCAGAAATGGATTCACTACTGATACAAAAATATCCAGGAATATCAACTATTTTTTGTTTGTTTATTAGAATAAAGGGTTGTAATTATGATTATAGATTTGAAATTTTTTAGATGTGATGGAGGCATGGAAATTAGTATAGAAACCCAACTATGGTTTGGGTATTTTTTATATTCTATTTCGGATTGAGAGGATATCTCAAGAGATGTATCGATTCATGTTTCCAATCTATGAGTTCCTGAATTTAAGAGATTAGAGAATATGGAGTCCAACATTGGTGCAGAAGTTTGAGTTCAGGTTAGCTAATACATATAGTTACTATAGTTAAAACTTGGGATGGTTTTTTTGGGGAAGAATGACAAAAATTTGATTTTACGCTTGATGTGTGGAGTGTTTGGTGTTATTATTATTTTCAATTTTAGAATCATGTTTTATTTATTTATTTTTAATAAAATTACATTTTATATTTGTTATTTTTTGAAAATTATGACAATGAATTTTGAATATTGTGGTGCTTCTAGAGCCCGAAAGGGTCACATCAGGGCATAGTAAAAGTGGGGGGCCACTTCTCCCTTATTTTTTCTATTATTTTTATATAAAATAAAAATAAAAAAATTAATTTAAATAGATGAAAATTTAATAAATTGCGAAATAATAAGGGGATCCACCTAAGGTTGATATTTTCATGTGAAGGGGGTCATGTTGAGCATGTATCTCTTAGTTCACTTTTATTAAGGATTAGAATATTATAGTTATATGAAATATTTTTCTGTAAAAACATTATTGTCATCGTGACTTATTTATTTCAAATTGGGTAGATGATCTACTTGTGTCATCATAATCATGGTACCATGATTGAAGAATCAAGTCCAATGATTGATATTTGATTCAAACTCAGCGATCAGGTCTACAAAATTCCCAATATTAATAATATTATAATATTAATATTATCATTATATAATTTAGTATTTGATGAATCATTTTTATGTGGTATTGGATTGAAGAGCTGTCTATGGAGTTGATAACATGAAAATGTTGTAGAATATTAATGTTCAATTTCAGGCTTTAAATTCAAACTCATGACTGAGGACCATGAAGAAATGTTAATGTATTTTACGGAGAATTAAATTCTTTCTCTAGGTGTCCAATTTGGAAAATTCAACAGCCAATAATAGTTATTTATCCATGAGGATCAAAACGGTTTGATCCATTTTTTTCTTCATAGTCATTTATGATGAATTGTTGGTGGGTTTACATTTTCTCTCGTTGGATTGACAATGAACCTCGTGTGTTGGTCTAGATTTTGGACAGACATTCCATGTAACCCAAATATACATTACTATGCCCATGGGGAAAAGGCAATATCCAAGTACCTGGGTACATGTAGTTTCAGGGAAATCCTATGGATTTGGGCCATATTCGAGGTAGACCCCCTTTACATTTAGTTTACCTCTTTAGAAACTTCCACATCATATGTCTCCTTTGACATAAATTAGATTTTTTCGTACTAGTATCCTATCATGAGTAATTTTCTATATAGAATAATATAGTGGCCTTCATAGTGGATTTTGAGATATTTTATGAAATATTCCAACTATGATGCTTCTATATATGATATGTGATGATGTTATTGATTGGGTGAAATCTTGAGAGAGTCCAGATAGTGGCCAAACTCCCATGTCGAATTTAGGTGTGGGTCATCTATCCATGGAGACAATACTCCATTATCGCACTTAATAGAGGGTCCTCCATACTAAAAATTCATATATATATGATACCCCCTTTGGAACCAAGCCACATGTCCACTATCAATGGATTTAATATTTCGTTGTCAAACAAGTGAATGGGAACTATATACTCATTATTCCGATTGAGAAAGTATTCCCTTGTCATACCAGGGCACTTGACCACAATCCATAGTGATGTTACCCCTATCACACTTGTGTATGGGAAATCCATATTAATGTTTCATATAGAGATGGTACTCCCCTATTGAATCTAGCCACATGTCCTCTATCCACAAATATGGTACTCCCCTATCACACCAGGTTACGAGTCCTCAATAAAAATTCATTGGACATACAGATAAGATGTTATGAATTGATGATGAACTATTGTAGAAATTTGTAGACTCAATATTCTAATATTGTTTATAGATATGGACATCTAATTTCTCTTATCATTGGTTTTATTATTGATAATATTTGGGTTATTATTTTTGGTTAATGTCTCATATACTAATTAACCTATCTTTACTATGATGAATTGACTACATCTATCATGTCCTCTATTGTACCCTCTTTGTTTTTCTTGGTGTCTTACTGGGTGTGAATATAATCACCCGTTGATGGAATTTTACCACACATGATATTTCATATGAAAATTATTAATTGTTTTGAGGTGATTATAGATGATCATTAGGATGCTTGGGGGAATTTGACGTTGAATGGTGGTAAGTCCTTGGAGATCAGGAGATGAACTCCCATATATTTCTTTTTTATCTTGTTATTGTCCCATTTTTATATTTTTTTGGAGTTTATTTTTCCCCTTTATTATTCATATTTCGTTGTCATGCTATTTTTTTCCTAAGAGGTTATTTCACACATGGTTTTTTTACTCTAGAAATTGTTGCCTTCTAAAATTATTCATATAAAATTTTGTAAGAAGATAGTTTGGTTCATGTTTACATATATTATATTTAAATTTCTCACATTTTTTTTATTTCTTTTGGTTCTTGTCAAAGGTCCCTGGACTATGGAGGCGAGCTGGTGTTAGTTGGGGGTCAACCATCCACCAGCCAGGTGGGACCCATGGGTTAGAGTCTTCAAATATTAAGGAAAATAGTATCATTGTAATGTACATTGAAATATTTTAATGGAATCCTTAAATATTTGAGAAGCCTTGATAAAAAGTAAATACTTTTCATTTCATGCATTTCAAAAGAAATATTCAATTAAAATTTTTGGTAAAAATGTAAATTGTTAAAAGAAAAAAATGGTTAATAAGGTATTTAACAAATGATGTGAAAAATGTTATAAACGTTTTTGAATTTCTTTATAAAACCTGGTTTTGGAATAAAGTAGTTTTTCGATCAAAAAAATTTTATTCCATAAAAAAGTTTTTTTTATCTCTTCAGTATATAATGGGAGGAAAATTAATAGAAAAAAGTATTCCTAATAAATGACTCCAAGATAATAAAATATCTATGTTTCATGAGAGGTTGACCATTATAAATTATCTTTTAAAGAATAATCATGAGAAATCCCAAAAAATAATGAGACAGTAAAAGAAAAAAATGTCACACTAGTAAAATTGGATCATAATCCCAAGGATATATTATTATTAAATGAAACATATTATTCCATGAGAATTAATAAATTCATCATATTAAATTTCATAGGGTTTTTATATACACCTCATAAAAATAAATGGTTAATAACATAACATATCTCTCAAAAAGGAAAATTATTACAAAAATCCTATATTACATTAGTAATATTTTGAATCATAATCCCCTAAAATCAATAAAAAAATAAAACATTAAATATCAGGAAAATAGTGGTTTTAATGATAAAATATATTAATGTTACAATCTATAATCCACAAAAAAGATGTTATTTTGTATATGTCTCCTTGAAATAAAAGAGAGACAAAAATCACTTACCTTATGTGTTGGAATTTATCAAACACGATCAAACATTCATTATAATAGATATAAATGTATTATGAATATATTTCAGAAAAAACATTTATATATATCATATCATATATTAATTTATTATTATCTTTTATTATCCGTTTATTATCAATTCTACATTAATGTTATCTTTCAAGTAATAACTAGTTTGTTTGTCATTTTTGTTCTGATTTGTTATTTTTATTAATATTACATTAATAGTGGTTCCTTAATCTCATGAATATTAAAAATTATATATATATATATATATATATATCATATATATCAGTATATATGCATTCATAGTAATCATTATAATATCAATATATAAAATTTAATACACTATTATTGGATACGATTGGTCTTCTATAGGCATTAATGTTGTTTATATTTTAATGAAATACTAAAAAATTAAATTTAAATGATATATTATTATTATAGAATATTTTTTTTCATATATATCACATATTTTCAATAATCCAAACCCAATTTCCTTCAACATAATGTTTGATTGAATCACATCTACTCCTAGGGTGTTAGTCCACCATACACACATACAATGTTATTATATTCTATAAAAATAAAAATCATAATGGTATGTGTGATATATTAATTACAAAAAATAGTAATGTCACTAAATCAATATATAAACTATAAATCCATAATTATTATCTACATTTTTAGGTGGTACTTTAAAATTTAACGATATCGATTCATGAGGCGGTAATCCACCATATACATGATTAATAATTGTGCAACCGATTTTATGGAAGTCGAGATGGTTGAATATAATAAAAAAATAAATAATAACATTTATGTATAGGGAATATACATATTTGATTATATCATCACGTTATATTAGATATTGAATTCGGTGGCAGAATAAAGAAAACAAAATTTCACATCGATGAATGTTGCCTCTTATTTGGGTATCCACATTAAGTTGGCACCAAAAGTATTCTTAGGAATGATTTGTTTCCCAAATTATAATTTCATGATGATATAAGTGAATTTTTGAGGTTATTTTTTCTGTTCTAGTCTAATAAAAAATTGGATTACGCTCTAAAGAGGATAAGAGAATGGGAAGCCTTTTATTAGTATGGTGAGTATCACACATGTATCTTTTTAAATGTAAGTATTCCACCCAATTTTTTTATAGGGCACCAATAATAGATAATTTTTTATAATTGAATGTATAATTTCTATATATGAACATCCAATACTGTATAGACGTGTTTTTTTATATTTTCAACCATTACCTTTTTTTCTTAACACCCCCAACTCCCTACTTTCGGTGTACTCATTCTAACCTTAAATTTTGTAAAAAAATTCATTATTTTTTATTATTCATTATGGTAAAAAATTAATTTAATATTTTTAGATAAAATGATTTTTTTAAATTAAAAATATATTATCCACTATTCCAAAATTGATTCACAAAATTGCTAAATATTAATTTAAATTAAATACTACATATACGATGAGATATCATGTTTTAAAAGAGAAAATATCCCAAATATTACAAATATTTTTATATAAAATTTCTAATGTACTTTTATTTTAATGAACTATGTTCTATTAATAGATATATAATTGAAAATATGTTACTTGAAACCAATTTAATATATAATTTATCTTTAAAAATGATTTAAATGAAATTAATGTTTTGAAATAAAATATACTATTTTTCTTTATTCATAAAAAAGTATTTATTTAAAAAATTTATAAATAATCATCTGAACATAATTTAAAAATGAACATTTAATAAATGATTTTTTAAATAATTATTTTAATTTTTTCAAACCAATTTTCTAATGTAATTTCATAAAAAATATTGAAAAATAACTTTTCAGAAAAATAAAATTTTCAAGAATAAAATAATATTTATTGTTATCCATTCTCTAGAAAAAAGATATGAATAATGTTAACCATTTGAATTAATATGTAATTTATAAATTTTATTGAAATCATTTACCACAATATTCTATTTATATTTAATGATGTAAAATGTTTTTTTTACAAAAAGTAGTTTTTATGAAAAATATTTTATTATTTTTTAAATGATTTATTTTGTTTTTAATTAATAAAATATAATTTTGTGAACCATATATTTTCAAAATTTAATAATCATTAATCATACTATCAATTTCAACTGTTAGGTGATAATTATCATAATAAAAAATAAAATTTTAAGAGTATGTTATGTTTTATTTAAACTGGATTGGGAATGTATAGAAAATTAATGTCAGTGGTGTTTTTAATGAAAGATAAACTTAGTCATACGTGTAACACAACATTTTAAAAAGATTAAATTAATTTGAATAATAATTTTCAATTTTTTAGGGTTTGTTATTTTACCCACATTAAAATGAATTTCACATAATGAGTTCATCTCGATAATTAATGGTTTAAAATATAAATTTTTTTATTATAAAACCAAAGAATAACAGGGGTTAACAAAATATCCTATTCCGAAAGTTAAATATATGTGATTATTTAATTTTAAAAAATACATAGTATGTTTTTAAATAGTATAATATAAATGTGAAGTGAATATATGGACATATAAGAGAAAAAGACACCCAAATACTGATTGATATTGATAGAAAACATTAATAAAAAACTAGGTTACATAGATAAAGAAAACGACCATAAAACCATAAAATAACGAGTCTTGAAAAATGACTTAATAATAATAAAAACAATCGTAATAGGAGAAATTTATTTTTAAAATCCATTTCCTAAAATTGACTCATTTTCAATAGAAGATATACTTAATTGATTTTATTACATCTGGTGATCATAATCTATCCATTTGGATGTGCATTGATCAATTTACACTTCATATTTTACTCTAAGAAATTAATTTTTCATATATAACGTACTAATTGAAATCAGTAGAAGAATAATAAATCATTCCTTATATTTCTAGTTAAAAAATTTAACAATAATTTTCCAATATGGATTAATATTCATATGTTTATTTATAATATTAATCTATAAAACCTAATCGAAAGTTAAACATAAACACTTAGAGAAATTATAAATGATATGACCTTTTTAAATTCAAAATTTATATATATAGTTGAAAAATTTATCCAAATGGAAAAACATTAATCCTATATATATCATTAAGATTATCTTAATGGTAACATGGAAAATATGTGAATATATGGGTCATATATTCTTAAAAATCTTGGAAATAATAAAAATTTCCATAAAACATCTATGAAAACCAGAATGCATCATCCTTACTAGAATAAAAAACTAGATGATGAAATATATTCTATAGATACAGTATTGTTGTATACTCCATCAATGATAATATAATACACATTATAAACAAATCCTTTATGAGTTCTCAGGTCATCAATACTATCTAATTTACATTATAAATAACAATCATGTATTTATAAAAACTAAATACTGTTTTCTATCCCCAAGTCCATATTAAGGGTTTTATTCCCTTAAAAAATATACCATTTCCATCAAATCACGTATCTAGTATATTTGTTACATTAAACATATTTTTTAAAACCATTAAAATAAAAATTATATTGAACAATCCTTATATATTTTATGATTCATGTAACATAATCCCTGTATTCCTATATATAAATATTTCAATCATCCTACTTCATTCCCAAATAATTATTGAATATTCTTTAATTATTCCAATGCATTTATTTCCATTCACGTGTCATTTTTAGTCTCTCTATCATAACCAATATAACAATTTATTGTATAGCCTTGATGATTCTCATCATGAGATTTCCTTATAGGGCATTGATTTTTATTATTATTATAATTTAAACATTTAAAACATTTATCTATACAAAATACATTAGGGATAACAATATAATAATCTATTAAATTAATTGAACTTTTAATTTTCAATAAATAATTTCATAATATATGGTTTTCCTCTCTATAGAAAAAATGTCTTATCATTCTTTGAAACATTATCTTTAGTGCTTCATAACACATTATTGATATATAAGAAACTTTTTTTTCTTTCCCCTATATTCTCCACCAAACAAGATCTCAGTTAACTTTGTCCTTATCTTCTATGTCTGATGGTTGGTTAAGGTGTACATTTCTAAAAATTCTCCAGCATAGCTGAATAATAATTATCATAATATCCTTCATTCCAGACATCATCCCATTTGGATTTTCCCCATAAAATTATTTGTAACATTCAATGATAACAAATTTCATTATATTTCACACTAGTTACTAAAACCAAGAAGCATAGTTTGATAAATTATAATCACAATGGGGAAAAAATAATCATGAAATTTTCTTTTAGGATTTCTAAATCAAAACACCTAATTTTTTAATATATGAAACTTAAATATTGTAGAATATCATTCATTATAATTATCTATTTACATCCTTAATTATTGTTTGAAAAATATTATCTTTAAAAGCATATCACATGGGAGTGTCAAATTAGGTGTGTATACAAGACCATTTTCATGGGCCATGTGACAATTGATTCCATCTAAATGTTCCCTCGTTTAAGGTTATTACCCCTTGTTACCTCAATGTGAGCGGTTTATCCACTTGTAGTTTCTAGATATTGTTGTAATTTCATTAAAACCAGTAACTCAATCCTTTATCAAAATTATAAGACATTTTTCGAATATTGAACTCATTCATAAAGACCTACCTCTATGTATCATTATAAAACTTTAATGGATATCTTGAAAAAAATTATCATTCTAGTATCCAAATATTGACTAAAACATTTCTCAGATACCATCAATATATAACATGTATTTTCATAGATATATATTGTATCTCTTTATATGATTATTAAACACATTATATAACACATTCAAGAGTCCCATAATAGTTTAGTGTCTTTGAAGACAAGGTATTAAATCTTTTAATTTGGGAAATTTTATTCAATATATCCCATAATGATCTCTTCATTTAGAACTTCACGCAAACCTAGACTACATAAATCCTTCCTTCATAATAATGGGAAAAAATTACAAGAAAGGGTGAGATTAAATGACCAGTAAGGAAAAAAGGGAAATACATAAATTTAACATGAGAATGAGGGTTTGAGAAAAATGTAATAAAATTTTAAAACAATACCCATAATAAAAATGATCAAAATCATAAGAAATGGAATAAATATTTGAAAATCATAATATAGCATCCCGTCTTTTTATAACATAACTTTTCATTCCATTACATGGAACTGAGGATCTTTAAGGTTTAGTGTCTTGGAAACAAGGAACATAAAACATGAAACAAAAAAAAACATTCTTCTTAAACACTTGAAAGGCTTCTCCTCATGTTCACCCTAGGCTCATTACTGCATCTCATAACCTGGGGACATACATCAAAAGGAAGGGTGAGCATAAAACCCAGCAAGGGAAACAAGTGAAACATTTTACATATGAACTTGAGATACATCAATAAAGTCATGAAAAGAACTTTAATGCATGAAAATGAAATCATGAGGCATATCATAATAAAAATAAAACTTTTTCATAACATGAATATGTGGCTGCAACATTTAATATTGGCAATCGTTTTGTTTCACCAAGGTCCATCCCCAATGTGTTGTTAAAAATTACCAAGGTTATTCACCAAGGCGTCGTTAAAATGGTCATCTCTAGAGATTAAGTCTTTACCCAATGCATTGGAGCGCTATCAGGGCACACCCTTAATTTTGCCTTTATTATCATGTGAGCCACATATATCATCATCAAACATTTCATAAATAACCCATATAGCATAAAATAAATGGGTTTCATTTCATAATCATAACATTTTAAAAAATGCTTTAATGACATGATCTTTACGGCACTTTAAACCCACGGAAAGGGAAGCGGGTGTCATGTATGTAAATCCCAGAATTTAAAATGGAACATTTTGATATATATGTGAATAACCTTGTAGAAATAAGAGCTTTGAGTATTCACATTATAACATAAAATAATTTTTGAGAAAAGAGAGAGGCATTTTGAGGGGAAAATTCTGCAGCATAACGGCTATGTTACAAGGTTTTAGAAAACATTGAGAAAAGAGGGGACATGGGTCAAACATTCATAATTGACCCATCATACAGTAGAGGGACAAAATATAAGGGATTTATGAACATGGTAATGAAATTTGAAAATATACCATATGAAATGAAGAACATGAAAGGAAGAAAACAAAACAAGATTTCTCTTGTGAAAATTCGGCAGCCTAACGGCATCACTTAAACTTCAACAAAATTGAATTGACAAGGTCAAATAGGGTCTCTCATCATATGAACATAAGAGTCCAGTATGATAGATATAGAGATCATACCCCAACATAATATAATGGAACTTGAAAGAATTGACATGAAAGTAGAACTTCAAAACGAGAAGGGTGAAGAACCACTTAAAAATTCGGCAGCATAACGGCGCCACTTAAGACATCAAAATACTGAATTGAAGAGATCAAATGGGGTCTCTCATCATGTGATCATAAAATACCAGTATGATAAATATATAGATCATACCCCAACATAATAGAAAGGAACTTGAAAGAATTGACATGAAAGTAGAACTTCAAAACGAGAAGGGTGAAGAACCACTTAAAAATTCGGCAGCCTAACGGCGCCACTTAAGACATCAAAATACTGAATTGAAGAGATCAAATGGGGTCTCTCATCATGTGATCATAAAAGACCAGTATGATAAATATAGAGATCATACCCCAACATAATAAAAATGAACTTGAAAGACTTGACATGAAAGTAGAACTTTGAAAAAGAGAGAGAGAGGTGAATGAATCCCTTGAAAATTCGGCAGCCTAACGACGCCACTTAAACTTTCTTAAAACGAAATGATGAGAGTAAGAGGGGTTCTTTAATCATATGAACATAAAAAGGGCAGTAAGAGTAGTATAAAAGAACATCCTCCAAAATAAGAACATGGAGCATAAAAGGAATGACATAAAAGAGATCACTTAAAAAGAAAGAGAGGGGCCGGATCCCTTACCTTAAAATGTAACTCTTAAACCTCAAAGGGTGGGACCTTGAGGGCTTGGGGGCACCTTGGGAGGACTCCTTGGGAGGTAATGAGACCCGAAATTCGTTGGGAATGAGTGGGGAGTCGAATGGATGAGAGGAGGGCTTGGTATTTATAGGGAAATTGAGGGGACAAGGCATTAATGGCCAAGGGACACCTCACATGTGATTTTCTCAAACCCATGTGCTCTCCCTTGTCATTTATCATGGAGTTAGGCCACATGGGGCCCCCAAAACAATACTTTATCACACTTGGCCGGCCAACCCTTAAAAGATCTCATGAAATCATCCTGACACAAATATGATGTCATTAAACATACCGAAACCCTAAAACTGCATTTTAACTATTCACTGAAAAATTCATCTTTCTCAGAAAAATCCCAAACATTCACCTTAACTAAATATCAATGCTCCGATTTCAAAAATGAACTCCATTTTATAAAAATAATTTTCTAAATAATTTTAATTTTATTTTTAAATAAATACACTATTCACCGAAAATTCATTTTTTTCAGAAAAATCCCCAAAAATTACCATAACATAATATCGATGCTCTGAGTTCAAAAATAAAGTAATTTTTATAAAAATAATTTTCTAATTATTTTTAATTAAATTTTTAATTAAAAAACACTATTCATCCAAAAAAACTAATACTTGAATAATAATTTATGAAACCGTTATTTAACCATTTTATTGAATCACACTACTTAATCAAAGTGCCTAGCTTATTTTAATATTTTCTTTAAGTGAGATTACTAATCCATTTGGACACATTATTAATCCTAATCATAAAATCACTATTCATAATTTACTATTCATCAAAAATCAAGTTGATCTTATTAGACTCTAAATTTAGTACTGAACATAATTGCAGAAGACCATTTTTGGAAAATCATTACACATTTTTAATTATTTAGGGTTTACATAAACATATTTAAAATATCTTTTTTCTAAAATTCATCAAAAATTTGCATACTATATTTATCCGGTCATTTGAAAATTCATAAAAGAAATCAAAATTTTATTTAAAACAAAGGATTACACAAGACAGTTACAGTCTCCTTACATAGCCCCTTATCACACCAGCATAGGACCTAAGTGTAAGGTGTGCTAAGGTGAGAGAATCCGAGGGAGGCTCGGCCAACATCGCACGAGTAGTAATTTCTATCAGTTTGAACTTCTCGTGAAGGCGATCCCGTTCTAGCTTTATACGATGAAGTTCAGCTTGGGTTTGGTCCAGAGCAAAGCCCCGTGGTGCTACCTCCTTCCCAAGTTCTGTTAGATGGGCTTCGATCGGTCCAAGACTACTGGGTGAGGCCATCGAATCTTCTTTCTATATTAATTAACCAAGATTGCTTGTATTTAGAGACAATAGTCAAAATGTTTAGTTTACAGTGGTCATATTGACCAATGGTCAAATAACAGTCAAAACCCAACAGTCTCATTTTAATTATACTCATGTTACCAAATGAAACATTTTTGTTGAGTATAACAATAACACATAAAATTAGGAAACAAAATTTATTTAAAAATTTTGGGTCGTTACAATCTTCCCCCCTTAAGAAATTGCGTCCTCGCAATTTTAAAATTGGGTTTTGAAATTTCATTGAAAGTCCCACATCGGAAAAGGAGTCAGTAAAACTATTACTTTAAAATAAAGAAAGGGAAGTACAAAGGTCACCCGAGTTAACCCACACCAAGGTTCCATGTAGGAAAACATGGACATGGAGGAGAAAACAAAGGGTCAAGTTCTGAGGGAGAGTGATAGAGAACATGATTAGGAGAAAGTTACCCATGAGAAAATCCCAAACTTATGATGTGTGTAAACGTTCTTTGATTACCTAGTAGGAAACGTAAACCAACAACATTTTTGTTTTACGTTTCTTTTCATAATTTTGAGGATTTCATTAACTACATAGAACAAAAACATAATAAAATATACCTACCTTCAAGTAGATTTTCATCCGTTAACAAGTCCCTACCAACACTAATCTTTTCTGCAAATGATGAGAATTCAAAAACACTTGGTCTCATAAAAGCACAAGAATCATCTTCTATAGAATCACATAATCTACAAAAGATTAACTATCTATTTCTTCTATCTTTAAACATTATCCCAAAATCAGAAAGGTTAAGGTAAAACAACTCTTCAAAAAGAAAGAATCCCATAGGAATGGAAACTAATTTTAAATCATCAAAGTTCCATGGTACTACCCAAAGTTCATCATAGACCATTCCATAAATAACGGTCCTTAAAATTCCTCAAAACAAACCAAACTAAGATTGAAACCCAAATACAATAAGGATTTGATAACATAGTCTTCCAAAACAACTTCATTGTTCATCTCCAGACAACATCAACCACTCCTAACATCTTATAAAAAGTAGCTAACCTAAACATATTTTACCCAAGATAGGTTAGTCATTCCCATAAGTAACCTAAATTACTATAAGTTCACCTAAAATACATCGATTCTTCAAAATATAAGTCAACCTTACTCCTCAATGAAAATACCGTAGTAATCTATTTACCTCGATCAAATATGGTTCCCAAAATAATGAACGTCTTCCAAAATAATAATCATATTTTAATCCCCTAATCATCCCTGTCATATTAATATGAAAATCGTCGCATTTCCTATCACATTGGTTGTCGGAACATGTTCTTCCATTTCCCACCATTAACTAAGAAGAGAAAGCATAATTAGGGGCTTAAGTACTTAGCTAATTGTCATGAAAAGGAATAGAAAGCATATAAGGATAACTTGTATATGAAAGGTATACCCTATGTTGTGATCTCCTAGGTTCCCATCTAGGTTATCTATGATCATATATTCTTATGTGAATCGTTATTTTATTTTATCTTTGTTCCTTTATTAATGGTTCATACTAAGCTTATGAATTTACCAAAGCATAGCCCCCGGGAGTGTCGTAACCAAGAGTGCAGCAAGGCCCGTTGTCGTGTACCAGTTCCCGTTCGAGTCTAGCTCAAAGCGGTGTTTTCGGGTTTTACCCCTATGTACATCTATGCCAGAGCCACCTCTACTTGCTCGTATCCAGACAGGGATGTATTTTCTTGGCAACCCCTTACTCAATACTCACCAAAATACCAGGAAGATTTCCTATATTAAACTTTTCTATAGGGTTCTTCCTAAAGTTTTCATATCCTAATTTCCACAAATAACTAAACCATCCTTTGATACCAACTATAGCATCCCATCTTTTTATAACATAACTTTTCATTCCATTACATGGAACTGAGGATCTTTAAGGTTTAGTGTCTTGGAAACAAGGAACATAAAACATGAAACAAAAAAAAAACATTCTTCTTAAACACTTGAAAGGCTTCTCCTCATGTTCACCCTAGGCTCATTACTGCATCTCATAACCTGGGGACATACATCAAAAAGAAGGGTGAGCATAAAACCCAGCAAGGGAAACAAGTGAAACATTTTACATATGAACTTGAGATACATCAATAAAGTCATGAAAAGAACTTTAATGCATGAAAATGAAATCATGAGGCATATCATAATAAAAATAAAACTTTTTCATAACATGAAGATTTTGCTGCAACATTTAATATTGGCAATCATTTCGTTTCACCAAGGTCCATCCCCAATGTGTCTTTAAAAATTACCAAGGTTATTCACCAAGGCGTCGTTAAAATGGTCATCTCTAGAGATTAAGTCTTTACCCAATGCATTGGAGCGCTATCAGGGCGCACCCTTAAATTTGCCTTTATTATCATGTGAGCCACATATATCATCATCAAACATTTCATAAATAACCCATATAGCATAAAATAAATGGGTTTCATTTCATAATCATAACATTTTAAAAAATGCTTTAATGACATGAACTTTACGGCACTTTAAACCCACGGAAAGGGAAGCGGGTCTCATGTATGTAAATCCCAGAATTTAAAATGGAACATTTTGATATATATGTGAATAACCTTGTAGAAATAAGAGCTTTGAGTATTCACTTTATAACATAAAATAATTTTTGAGAAAAGATAGAGGCATTTTGAGGGGAAAATTCTGCAGCATAACGGCTATGTTACAAGGTTTTAGAAAACATTGAGAAAAGAGGGGACATGGGTCAAACATTCATAATTGACCCAACATACAGTAGAGGGACAAAATATAAGGGATTTATGAACATGGTAATGAAATTTGAAAATATACCATATGAAATGAAGAACATGAAAGGAAGAAAACAAAACAAGATTTCTCTTGTGAAAATTCGGCAGCCTAACGGCATCACTTAAACTTCAACAAAATTGAATTGACAAGGTCAAATAGGGGCTCTCATCATATGAACATAAGAGTCCAGTATGATAGATATATAGATCATACCCCAACATAATATAAAGGAACTTGAAATAATTGACATGAAAGTAGAACTTCAAAACGAGAAGGGTGAAGAACCACTTAAAAATTCGGCAGCCTAACGGCGCCACTTAAGACATCAAAATACTGAATTGAAGAGATCAAATGGGGTCTCTCATCATGTGATCATAAAATACCAGTATGATAAATATATAGATCATACCCCATCATAATAGAAAGAAACTTGAAAGAATTGACATGAAAGTAGAACTTCAAAACGAGAAGGGTGAAGAACCACTTAAAAATTCGGCAGCCTAACGGCGCCACTTAAGACATCAAAATACTGAATTGAAGAGATCAAATGGGGTCTCTAATCATGTGATCATAAAATACCAGTATGATAAATATAGAGATCATACCCCAACATAATAAAAATGAACTTGAAAGACTTGACATGAAAGTAGAACTTTGAAAAAGAGAGAGAGAGGTGAATGAATCCCTTGAAAATTCGGCAGCCTAACGGCGCCACTTAAACTTTCTTAAAACGAAATGATGAGAGTAAGAGGGGTTCATTAATCATATGAACATAAAAAGGGCAGTAAGAGTAGTATAAAAGAACATCCTCAGAAATAAGAACATGGAGCATAAAAGGAATGACATAAAATAGATCACTTAAAAAGAAAGAGAGGGGTCGGATCCCTTACCTTAAAATGCAACTCTTAATCCTCAAAGGGTGGGACCTTGAGGGCTTGGGGGAACCTTGGGAGGACTCCTTGGGAGGTAATGAGACCATAAATTCGTTGGGAATGAGTGGGGAGTCGAATGGATGAGAGGAGGGCTTGGTATTTATAGGGAAAGTGAGGGGACAAGGCATTAATGGCCAAGGGACACCTCACATGTGATTTTCTCAAACCCATGTGCTCTCCCTTGTCATTTATCATGGAGTTAGGCCACATGGGGCCCCCAAAACAATAATTCATCACACTTGGCCGGCCAACCCTTAAAAGATCTCATGAAATCATCCTGACACAAATATGATGTCATTAAACATACCGAAACCCTAAAACTGCATTTTTACTATTCACTGAAAAATTCATCTTTCTCAGAAAAATCCCAAACATTCACCTTAACTAAATATCAATGCTCCGATTTCAAAAATGAACTCCATTTTATAAAAATAATTTTCTAAATATTTTTAATTTTATTTTTAAATAAATACACTATTCACCGAAAATTCATTTTTTTCAGAAAAATCCCCAAAAATTACCATAACATAATATCGATGCTCTGAGTTCAAAAATAAAGTAATTTTTATAAAAATAATTTTCTAATTATTTTTAATTAAATTTTTAATTAAAAAACACTATTCATCCAAAAAAACTAATACTTGAATAATAATTTATGAAACCGTTATTTAACCATTTTATTGAATCACACTACTTAATCAAAGTGCCTAGCTTATTTTAATATTTTCTTTAAGTGAGATTACTAATCCATTTGGACACATTATTAATCCTAATCATAAAATCACTATTCATAATTTACTATTCATCAAAAATCAAGTTGATCTTATTAGACTCTAAATTTAGTACTGAACATAATTGCAGAAGACCATTTTTGGAAAATCATTACACATTTTTAATTATTTAGGGTTTACATAAACATATTTAAAATATCTTTTTTCTAAAATTCATCAAAAATTTGCATACTATATTTATCCGGTCATTTGAAAATTCATAAAAGAAATCGAAATTTTATTTAAAACAAAGGATTACACAAGACAGTTACAGTCTCCTTACATAGCCCCTTATCACACCAGCATAGGACCTAAGTGTAAGGTGTGCTAAGGTGAGAGAATCCGAGGGAGGCTCGGCCAACATCGCACGAGTAGTAATTTCTATCAGTTTGAACTTCTCGCGAAGGCGATCCCGTTCTAGCTTTATACTATGAAGTTCAGCTTGGGTTTGGTCCAGAGCAAAGCCCAGTGGTGCTACCTCCTTCCCAAGTTCTGTTAGATGGGCTTCGATCGGTCCAAGACTACTGGGTGAGGCCATCGAATCTTCTTTCTATATTAATTAACCAAGATTGCTTGTATTTAGAGACAATAGTCAAAATGTTTAGTTTACAGTGGTCATATTGACCAATGGTCAAATAACAGTCAAAACCCAACAGTCTCATTTTAATTATACTCATGTTACCAAATGAAACATTTTTGTTGAGTATAACAATAACACATAAAATTAGGAAACAAAATTTATTTAAAAATTTTGGGTCGTTATGAGACATAACGTAATCAAAGAACATGAGAAAAGGAAACAATGAATTGCCCTAATATATCTATTTGTGGCATGCATATATGAATAAAAAATATTTTGTCTGTGATATGCACCTAGAAATTCAAAACATGTTAGTCTTGTTTAATCCAACCATGTACCTACTTTGAGACTTGGATGACCTCACATGTAACATGTTTTATGCTTTAGATAACCTGGTGATTAGCCTTTGAGCTCATATAATCGTAGTCATTATAAAATGCATTGAGGGGATATCTAGTTCCCACAAGTCAAGTAATGAATATCGTATACATATGTTCCATAATATCAAAAAACACGATATCTTAACCTAATAAATGGAATGAGATTCATAAAAATTTAATATTATCATAAACTATGTATAATACAAAAGTTTTATAATCATTTTTCTATTTCATTATTGCATAACCCATGGAAAAAAAGTAACGAGTGGGTATCTTGGAACGTTTATCATTTTATAACATTTGGTAGATAACTAGGATTCATAAAAATCTTTTATTCATAAATATAAACCATTTAGAAAAATAATATGAATGTTAACCTTGGATAAATTCCCCAGAAAATAATAAGTAACATCAAAGGATTTCATTATATATAGAAAATGATTTTGAAATATTATATGGAAAATTTCATTGAGGACACCTAATTTATCAATAACTTTTACCTTTTAGGAAAAAAAAATTGAAGTCATTTTATTTAGATAAATACTTGAATAATTATAAAATATGGATTAAAAAATAATTACTTGTTGGAAAAAATCATTTCCCCTTTGAAAACACTTCTAAAAAATATCAAAACACTTATAACATTGAAATAAATTATTTAAAAGTTGAACTTTTTATAAATATTATAGAAAATATATTATTTGAAGAGATATTTGACAACATGTGAGAAAATCATATAATCATTGAGAAATCATGACAATATGAAATATAGTTCATGTTATTCCCACTAAAAACTAATATTTTTTTAACATTTTAAGTTAAAGAAAAAAATTAATTGTTTTGAAAATGACATGAATATTTTATTAAAATAGTTTTTTAAAAAGTAAAGCATGGGTGAATGTTTCTTTAATAATAAATTTTAATAATTTTAAATCCAGTTTAAAAAAACTAGAAACAGTGCTTTGAAAAATTATGCTTTTTGAATGAAAGAACAACTATTATTAAAGTAATATTTTGAAATATATAGTACAAAAAAAGGAAAATTAATTGAAAATAAGTATTCTCATTACCTAACCACATTTGAAGAAAATAAATGAGTTTCTTTTGAGTTATATCATAATAATTAATCATTGAAATCATAATCATGTGAAATCACGTTAAATGATGAGATCATAACTTAAAAAACATACCACTTTGGTTTTATTTAATCATAAAACCAAATAAAAAATTTCATTAAATGAAAAATAGAATATAATAAAAGTAAAAAAATTCATAATATTACACATCAAATTCAATTTATATATTCCTCATAATGAAGATAGGATCATGACATAACTTAGCTATCAAAGGATTAAAATTATAACAAAAATACCTTACCACTTTAGTAATATTTTGAATAATAATCCCCAATAAATAATATTATAAAATCAAAAAATAAATATAATTGCAAGAATTGTATTAATGGTATAAAATTTATAAGGTGTTTTATATACCACGCAAAAAATAAATGACCACTTAATTTTTACTAGTCTTTGAGAAATAGAGAGAAACTAGAAATCCCTTTTCTTGAGATCTAATTTCTAACAAACATATTATAACCTATGGTACAAAAATATACTATTATTATATATATATTATAGAAAAATAATTATATATATCATTCCATATATTATTTTTGTATTAATTTTTATTATCCCTTAATTGAAAAAATCATTATAAAGTTACGTTTAGTATATTAACGGTGTTGATTTTCTTATATAATTTGATCTGTTATTTTTAGAAACCATTATTTTATCATGGTTCTATAACATACATAATGTATAAAATGATATATATAATATATAATTATTTATTGTAATATAAAATATATATATATATATATATGAAATGAAATACATTTTTCATGGAGAGAGTAGGCCATATATACGCATAAATGATAGTTCCATTTTCTCAATTTTTAAAAATAGATAGTGTTAAAATATATATATTAATTAGGGAAAATTTGGTAATATATATTCCCTACTTTCCTTAAACCCACCCTTATTTCCATAAATGTTACCCATGAAAAAATCGCATTTCTTCGTGTCATGGAAGTCCTCCATACAAATGAGTTACATTATTATATTCCCTAAAAAGGGAATAATAAAGGTATGTTTGATATAATAATTATAGAAGAGTAATAATATATTACATTTCATATATATATATAATTAATCCAACATTATTTATAAACATGAGTGGTGTTAATGGAAAAAATGAATGTCATTAGTTCGTTTCGTGGTAATTTATTGTACATAAAATCAATGATTTTGTAACACATTTGATGGAAGTGGAGATGGTTATAGGAAATTCATTTACCATAAAAACATAAAAAATTGATTTTTCATTGGTTATGATACCAATATGGTATATTGTTAATTGAAGGAGGTGGAGGATGAAATAAGAAAAAGATCCAATTGATGAACATTGACTCTTATACATGTATCAACCTTCGGGTTTCATAGAAATCTTACCTAGGATATATTTATGTACAAAATAAGGATTTTTGGATGAGAGGAAGAACATTTAAATTTTATTTCGGTAGGTATTGTCTGGACCTGAATGTTATGAGCATTATTACTTGAGAGGAGAATGGGTTGTGTTTTATAAGTGAGGTGAGTAGGAAAATTGTAATTTTTTAACAAATGAATTTCACGCACGTTTTCTCAAGTACTAGGGAACCAATAATAGATCATTATACAACGAAAAATTGATAATTTCAATATATTTACATAAAATAGTTGTCATTCATGTTTTTTTAGAAAATTAGGAATTATTTTTTTATATTACCATGTCGTTGTTAAATCGATTCTTTCATGTACTTCTACAAATAATTTTTCATTTTTTTCTATTCCGAAGGTTAAAAAAATATTTTTGGATTATTTGATTATATGAATTGTATTTAATCCAAATATTTAATCAATTTTCTAAATTCAATTAACATAATTAGGGAAAAATAATTTAAAATATATCTTATATAAGTAATGAAAAGACAGGTTTTCAAAGAAAAAATATTCCAAAGTTTATAAAGTTTGTATATCCAATTTCAATATTATAATGATTACAGGGACATAAATTAATTAGTAATTATATAATTTTTCAAATTTTAATATTAAACAATTTTAAAATATAATTTTTCATTATATATAAATTAAATGAAATGTTAGTTTTTAATTGAAATGAAGTATTATAAAAAATTCATCAAAAAATTATATTGTTCGCAAATTCTAAAAAATTTACCATAAGAATTTTTTAATATGGTTATTTCAAAAGGAATTATTATATATTTTCTAACAATATAATAAATTAGTTTTAAAATAACTACAAAAAAGAGGTAGTCGAACGACTCTTTAACAAAAAATAATTTTTATGTATAATATTGGAATTACTATAATATATTTCCTAAAAAAAGAATATGTTGAATCGTAACCATTTGATTGAATATATAATATCTAAATATCATTAAAATCATCTATCAAATTTTTATAAAAAAATCAATTTATGTAAAACTTTTTTTTTCCTAAAAAAAGTTTTCTTAAAAAAGACAAGCTTTATATTCTTAAGGATTTGATTTTTATTTTTAACCAATGATTCACCATGATTTTCATTATATATAACCATGTAAACCATATATTTTTATTATATAGCTAATAGTATTAATATGTTACATTCCAATTTCAAGGTGATAAATATCATATTAAATAATTATATTTTAAAAGTATATTACATTTCATTTAAACTCTATGTAGCATGTTTCACAAATTAATATCAATAATGAATGTAATGAAAGTAAAACATGGTGTTACGGGTAAAAAAATTAAACACGGTTACATTATTTTGAAAATAAAAAATACTTCCAAAAATCATGGGGTGTTGAAAGTAGAAACATCATCCCAATGAAATCATTATGTATAATCATAAATATATCTCCATCCATGAAAATTAAGACCCAGAATCCATAAAAGTAACAACATCTCAGAGGTAAGAATCCTATGATTGTACGATTATAATGAATACTTTTAAAACCGTGGAAAATAATGAGAAAATAAAATAAAAATTATTCATTAGGTAAAAAAATCAGACTAGGAACAATTGATTTCATTAATAAACCTTTTAACTCAAAGGGAAAAAATTTGGTTAACATGAACACTTAACTCATTATTGATTCATTCGGAACATGCACTTTCATCTCGAGTTAACAAATTATGTTTGTTATATATCTTCTTAGAAACCCTATTCCTTTTTATATAATAAAATAATGGTCATTTTTGTATCATAATTTTATATTATATATTTTTACTTATATTTTCATTAAAATAGGATCAATAACGACTTATTTATGTGATTTTCATCGTCAAAGATAAAATTTTCAATCAAAGTTAATTAATTAACATGTCTATTATAAGAAAAATAAAATTAATCCATTATTTAGATATAATAATATAATAATACAAGTTCTCATAGTGATCAATAATATATTTTTATAGCATTATTCATATAGGTGATTAAACAGACCCGAACATGAAAACACTATTTCTCAATGGGTGAGTCTGGTCATAGAAATGTGTATTATAACTATTAAATAATAATAATGATATTATATAAATTATATTACCTTTTGAATCATATTTTATGTGGTTTTTAAATAACTAAAATTGAGATGAATAATGATTAATTTTTCTTCATGGAGTTGGTTTTCCATAAAATGCACAGTTAACTTTCTTATATCACTAATAATTTAGGGAATTATGGTGTATGATACGTTATAAATACCTAATAATATATATATATATATATATTATAAATATAATTATATTCATCAATAAAATCATTATAATGAACTATTATAAGTGGTATAATTAAATGAAAGATGCCAACCCAGGTAAGTGGTTGTTCGCGCACATGCACTAATGGTGCAATTATTGTTCTTAGTGGATAGATAAAAAGAAATTATGATTATTCCATTAATATAATTACATATAAAAATAATAAAAATAATTATAATTTAATTACATTTTTATGTAATTAAAAAAAGTTGAATATTAATAAGAAAAGATTATTAAGGAGGAAATAATTATATCGGGATCATGAGTTTTCAATTAAAAATACGCATGGAAATAGATTATTTGAGATATATATTGGTGATTATAGGAGTAATGAATATGGATTGGGTTATATGTGGAAGAAAATTCAGGATTATTTGAATTAAATTAGTGGAAATTTTTTTTGAATGATGTGGTGCAATGGTCACCTTTTATAAGTGAATAAATTCTCATTTTTTTTAATATTCAAGACATAATATAAAATGATTACATTTTCAATTAAAGACGATTCCCAAAATAGAAAATAATATGTTGGTTGAAATTATTGACCAATAATGTTCTCAACCAACAATAAATGTTATATTTTTATATTCATTTTTTTGTTTTTCAATTAATTTACATTTCTTCCTTAATTAAATTTTGCAACATTAATTAATTTTACCTTAGTAACTTATTGTTTTGAAGAAAATTAAAATTATTATTATTATATAATTTCCTAATTATTAATTAAAATATAAAAGTAATTTATTAATTAAAATTTCACAGGTTGTGAAATTTAAACTTAAAAATAAGTGGCCATACCGTATAAAAACAATTTTTCGGAAAATTAATTTTTTAGGATTAAATTTATGTGTATGATAAAATTTATCAATTTCTTTATTTTCAAGACCTAAATTTGTTTTCTATAAACATAATATTTTTTATATTTATTTAATATCAGTCTAAAACCATATATCTTTGGAATAATAATGAATTAAATTAAAATAATATAGGTAGATTTTTTATTAGAATTAAAATATTGTTTTGTTCCATATAATTAAACATAAAATGTATATATTTAAAAAATATCATTAAAATATATAAGATTATATTATAAATAAATATTTGATCAATTATTTTTTTATAAAATTATATATCATACTTATTCACTGATACTGGTATAAAATACATTTTATTAAATATACATTATTTTTTAACGTATCATATAAAAATATATTATTTTAGAAAAAACCAAAAAAATTTTATATTCATATTATAATTACAAAAATATTATTAATTTTTTGAAAAAATATTCTAAAATTTTAGATTTTAATATTAACATACAATTATAAAATAAAAAATGATTGTATTTCTTGGAAAATATATTTTCAAATATTAAAATTTTCTTTTCTTATATCCTATTGATTTAAAATAAAATTATTATTATTATGTGATTCATATAAATATATATATAATTCATATCGATAAAATACATTATATATAATGTTTTTATTTTCATTATCTAATGTACATAAAAAGATTAATTTTGAAAAAAATACATTTTTAATCATAAGGCTATCTTAATAATTCTCAATTCAAACTAAACAAAGAACCGAATTTATATATATATTTAATAATTTTTCATACTATATACATATTATAAAAATCAAGGTTCAAATAATAATTTATATATAATGTTTTTTTATCTATTTTTTATCGATGTTGTGTGTGAACAAAGCTATCAAAGACATTTAGTTCTAACATAAAAATTATAATATAAAATCTCTGGGTATTATAAACATTCCTTATTAAAACAATAGTTATCATATCTAGGAAAAAAGGCACCAATCATGAAAATACCCCAATATATTCCTTTTCCAAATATCAAACAAGATGGATACTATATAATTTTAATGTACCTACGTCATGAACACAACCTCAGTGTTATATCATTGGGTAAAAAATCCCATGAAACACCAATATGATTTTCATTAAAGAGATCGAGGAAGTACCTTTTTTATACAACAGTCCAAATTAAATCTAATAAATAAAAAATTGATTATCTTCACTCTTAGAGCCTTAGGATCCCTTAATGAATTATATATTTTATTCTAACCTAAATAGCCACTCTATGGAATCTAGAGGGCCTAATCACTGAAATAGACCAGACAACACCAATTCAAAATCTATCACACATGGTCCACGTGTTGAGATTAAATTTTCCAAGAGTATCTAGATTCTTGGCAGAGTAAGTTACATATATACCTATATCTAGGTTATTAAAATAACAATTCAGATAATATACTTATTTTATTTTTTATTCACATTGAAGATTCATATTCAATAATATAACCAAACACAATATTCAATAAAATCATTCCAAAGATCAATAAAAAGGTATTCAAATCAAGATATTGAGAAATTAATTGTTACAAAACCACATTTATTACTCATTAAAAGGAATTAAAATTTTCAAAATCCATCAATAATGTAATCCGATGATTCAAAAATAAAATACATTTTAAAACTATTAATATATTTTAAATGGATTCTGTAAAATCACCATACTTATTTGAAAACACCAAAAACGGTCACAAAACGCTTTTTAAAAACAAGTATAATATGTTTTAAATAATAAGGAAAAATATTATAATATCATATATCACAATTTAAAATCACTCTAGAATAATTGAAATCATTAAAATTCATTAAATTAAAATAAATGAAATTAATTACTTGAAACTCACAATGTTTACGTGAAAGCAACCAAAACCTTCCTATAAAAACAAATGTAACCACAAAAATTTACATCCATTATGATAATTTTTATTGATGTTCAAAATCTATATGATGTGACATTTCATATCACTAAATAATATATTATAAAATTATTTTAGGTACCATGTAATTAAAAACCATAAAAAAACATGAAAAAACAATATTAAAACCCCATAAACATTTAATTATTAACACATAAATAATCACTGAGAATCTTAATATAGGTTTATATTATTTAATGATTGAAAAAGATTAAAATTTCATATTTTTTATGATGGTGAATGGTTTTCTCAAAACATTTTTTAGAAAATTCTACAATGATGAAAAATACAATATATATTTTACCCATAACAGTTTTTTTTGGAGTTCACATAGTTTGAGAGACCACACACCCTAACTTTTGGTCATCTTCATTTCCTATAGCTTCACTCTAAAACCAGGAATATCCAAAATTCACTCTTCAGGTCTCATTAAATACACATGTAATAGAAAATTAAATTTATAAATATTAAAAATAACCATTTATAAAACCCAAATTCAAAATAAAAATCTCTAACATATAGAAAATGATTACATCCAGTTCAATGAAGAGTTGTTCAGGAACTCCCCTATACCTACCACTTGAGATTTATATGTCCTATCTCTTATCTACTATCATATTCCAACTAAAATGTTGTATTTCAACCCCTTTTTTAATGATCTTTCATAGTAAAAACTAAATATTTCACAAATATTATGCATCCACAATGCTCAAAGCACATTCATGATTTCCATGGGCATGACCAATGAACCAACGAATTAATGTGTAAAAATTTAGGAATTGTTTCACCCCAAGTATTTAAAAAATTACATCCATAGGATTATGTAGTGAAACAAGATATACCAATCCATATAATTAACTTTGACAACATAAAATATATTTTTACAATAAATATATTCCACCCATACATAGTATAAGTAGTATAAGAAGAAAACATCTCAAAACCATCATACTAAATTTATAAAATGAATGAATACTAACATCATCATACAAAAACTAAAAAATTGTAGGTAAGGATACATGGTCCAAAAAATACCATAATAATAATAAACAACTACACAATAACTACCGAAGCACATGTATGTCAACCCAAATAACAATTGAAAACAAAAACCACCACCTTCATAAAATTTTGTGAAATAAACATAATAAATAATCCATAAATTAAATTAAAATATAAAATAAATTGGTTAATTACTCATCATAGTGTGTATGAAGGGTGTGTACCAACTCTTTTATGGATGCGACAAAAAAAAACATATTCCATTAATAAAAAGAACCAATAATAATGGTGTGTAATTAAAGAATATTAAAATATATTCTTCTTTCATTTAAATAAATATAGAATAAAAAACAAACAGTCATTGATTGGTGTTGAATTAAATAACCACCTTGGCCAGATTCTAGGCTGCTTCATGGGCCATTGTGTCATTTCCACCACCTAAAAAGGTGAGACGATCGATTTGATTTAGGTGATAAAATTTTCAATGTTATATGTCTGAAAAACCCATTGGATTGAAAGTGACTCGATGAAAATCGTATAACCTATTTGTAATGGTGTAATTCATATAACTTGGATGATTACTACTCGTTGGATGTAATGCAATATTTTTCTCACCGATCAGATCTACATGATCACACATGTATATCGATAAGAAAACATGGTTGATGATGGCTTGTCCAGCATGGGAGTTAATGCAGACTTTACCTGGTGCAAATACCTCCATGCATCTCTTATTCCATTCCATGTGAAAGATTGTAATATGATCTCATACATTCGACTCTTGTAAACCTTTTTTAATAAATTTTCTTCTATGGCGACATATGTCAAGGAATCATCCTTTTTTTAAAAGGTATTCATTTTATTTTTATAAATCAACATTTTTAAATATACATATGTTCTATAAATCTATTTAATTAGAAAAAAATCCAAAAATATCATTTATTTTGTGTAAAAATATTGAAACATAATATTATAAATAAGTAGAAATATTTATGTAACATCAAGACTAACTGGAAATAAATAATGGAAATCCAACCTATAAAACATCCATCTCAATGGTCAATAACTTATCATATCATGATCATAAAAATGGTATGATAATTTATTCAAATGTAAACTAATACATAAAAAAATACAATACATCATACTCATCTTTGGGAATTATCTTAGTAACTATTAAGTTAATATAATACAAACCTAGGTGGAACCATCATAGGTATGTCTTATGCTTCTATACTGTACATCTAATTTTCTCTCAACTAGCCTCATTGTGGGAACATATTAATTGGTATTTAAAACACAACTATGGGACACTATATAACATAAAAAATAAACATGTACAATATCCTTATTTTGATTCACTAATAAGAAATACATAATAGTAAAAAAGATCCATCCCACCTCCAAAACCATTTAACAAAGGGACTCCTTCCAAAACCTATAAGAAACATCAAATAATCCAATGAATTTTCAAATACTCTAATTAGTGAAAATATACAATGAAATGGGGCCCAAAATTTTATAGTTATAATAATTAACCATCATTATAGAAGATTCTAATCAAGATTTAATTTTAAGATACTAAACAAATACATTGAAATCTTCATGTTGAAAAAATGGAAAACAATTGGGGACCCTAAATAATACATAAATAACTCATTTATAACTACAATAATATTATATAGTCATTATAACATTACAAAGAATCAAAAAAATCAATTTTGGACATATACATATCACAAAACCATTATACACAATACATTACAAATGATTCTTAGTTAAAAACCCATTTCAAAATCATTCATTTATATGAAACCCATCATCAACTTTTTATCTAACATTAATAGTGAACCGATTTCTGTTTATAATGATGATATAATTTAATTTTGAAATCTACCCGTTCATTTAAAATCGCAATCAATGGAAATAATGGGGATTATATTATTAAACCATAATGTGAATATTATATTACTTTTCTCTAGATTGGGAATTTCTTTTTCAAAATATGATCATAATGGAATTCCCTAAAAGGGAATGAAATATAAAAACCTACCTCATATAACATATCCATGGATCCTTTAAAAGAAACCAACATATTATTTCTCAATAGAAAGATCACAGTCCTAATAAACCTGGAATCAAATATTTATAGAAACCTTGAGAAAGCATTTTTCCACTAAGGCAATTTTCGTTAGTGGATTAGAGAAAAGTATATATGAAATTGAGAGGGGGAAATGAAGGATAATATAACCCCTAAATTGATATTTTCTGTAATAATCCCCATAAAATCTTCAAAATTTCAGAAAAAAAGTTTTCATGGGGAAGGTATCAGCTTTGAGAAGCTCCTATGGAATTGGGGATAAAATGGGATGTCAAAGGACGATACCCCAATTAAATGGAACATGAAATGAAAAAATTAATAGAAATAATGTTTATTAAATTTTTCCCTCACAGTTTCTTCCATAATATATGGTATTTTTGTGATCTCTAATATCAAAAGTTATATCATCTCACATTCTTAGCCTATATAATTTTCCAAATTGTTCAATTAAGTATGAGTCCTAGAAATCATTCACAACCCACCTTGTTTATAACCTAAAAAATTGAAACTCAGAGGAACTGACAATAATATAATTATCAACATTAATGTAACATTTTTATGTTTTATAATTATAGTAACACACATATATAATTTAAACATAAAAGAGAGCATTTCAATAAACATGTTAATAAGGTGAACCAGCCTTTTTAAGAGCCTCCATGATTGGAAATCCAATGTTAATAATTCATTCCCATGAGTTGTGTCAGTATATGTGAACTTGTCGATGTTTTCCAAAATTTTGAGTTAGTAAATAAAAATATCAAAAAATTAAATTATTTTATACTATACAGTAGTAATTAGTCTGGCAAGATACCACTATGTTAATTGTGTGTGGTGAATTGGGTCCTGTGGAGGCCTGGTCTAGAAAAATGGTATTATATATAATACAGAACCTGCTGTGTTTAGGAACTACCAAGGTTTTTGGTTTTGATTCTACCATATTAAACATGTTCTATAAAGTAATAATAGTGTCACAACCATATAAAAGTTATAATGAAAATAATATATGTTTATACCTAGGTAAATAAGGTTTACCTTTTATTTATGGAGCTGAACTAAATTGAATTCTATGGATTATTTTATTTTGAATTAGATTAGTGTCAGGCATGGAAGCCTCATATGACATTTTCTATTATTTGTAAGGGTGAGGAAGAAGAATACATAGAGAAACTTTTTAGGTTTTGGGGTATTCATTTGTCTAATAATGGACTATAGTGGCTAATATCAAGTTTTTTACTGAAAATATATACAATATGCTATAAAATGAATACATGGTAAGATAGTCATACTCATTTTATGATGAGTTATGGTTATTATGGCTCAACAACCATGGGGTGTGAATATTAATTATATTAAGTAGACCCCAAAGTATTCTTTTCTTTTTATAAAATGTGAATAACATATTGTAAAGCCCAAACCAAAATGTTCAATTAATTATCTATAAATTCGTTATATTATATATCTCTTGAAATAATTTATTTTAAAATAGATTTTTTAATGTTTTTATTATTTTTGTGGGTGGATGAGAAGGGGTAGATAGTCATATAGAACTATGTACCCAGGGGTCTATTACTAGGTTATTGATGGGTTTCTTATGGTTGCAGGTAGTTATATCATGAAAACAAATTACTCAATGTTTTTATAATATTTTATACTATATTCTTAGGGAAAATACCTTTTTAAAATATTCATTTTTGTATTTATAACTACTTATTAATTATTTTTAACAACACTAACTCTAGTATTATTTCACATTTACTCCCACAATGATATCTCTCATTCTCCCCTCACCTCATATACCTTCAATGTGGGTCACTCTTGTCCAATTTTACATGTTTCTGGGAACTCATGTGAAGTATTATCATAGGAAATTTCCATTAAATATCCTCATTTTATTAAAATTATATAAACTTTAAAAGATAAATTATGTTATCCTATAAAAATATAAGTCAATTTACTAGTGTTTGTGATGATGCCCAGTATTTACCCAATACCTCAATAGAAATATATACAATTAAATTGAATGATGTCCCCCTTTTTCATATCATACTCATATATTCACAACCATTTAATTATATAAGTTCGTGTGGAGAAATTTAAAAGGGGGTTTAATTTTTATAATTATTTTCCCTAAATAAATATATGATATTATATATTTATTTATATTATTTTTTTGTTTTTTAACCAGTATGACATTCTAAATTTTTATTTTCTGTTCATTCCTTAAATTTTAATGTTTCCCAATAATCCTAATAAATTATTAATTCATAGAGAAAAACAGAAGTCTATATTTTTACTCGGTATACTATTTTCTAATGTATCATAATATATTCTAATATTTTTCATTAGTATTCAATAAATTTTAATGTTTTATATTATGTTTTAGTATTATTACACTTTCTTGAGAAAATTGGAAAATAAGTGTATTATGGTATGTGATATTTAGTAGGTTATCCTATGTTGACCTTTTTGTGGGAGTTATGTGATAGGTAGGAAATACACTAAATAGTTAAATTTATCCCTATATTACAAATGATAGGTTATAAGACTTCTCATACATGGTATACATGATTTCCATTCAACTAGGATGGGTTAATATGTCCATTACACCACGAAGTAAACTTACATCTCTCTCTCTCTATTCGTGTGTGTGATAGTGTGTTTGGATTCATATATTTACAGTTTTTTCCTACCATGAAGGAATTCATGGAAAATGATTTTATATTCCAGGAATGATTCTTAATGGTTGTGGTCCAAATGAGGACCCTCCTAATATGGTAGGGGTATTTGTAAATACTTATTTTATGAAAAAAAATTTCATAAATAATTTATATCAGTAAATTACATATTCCCATAAATTTATACTTTTTTACCATAAAATCTTTTTTATGAAATGTTCTCTGGGGATTGTATTGGCTGGTTACTAGGAATAATCATACTCACACTCTGTATGTGTCCCTATTGGATACTTGAAGACTATTTTTTGGATAAGGGAAATGAAAAGGTTCCAAATAATAGTATCTAGTCACCTATAGAGAGTGGTTCCTTTGAATATTATTTTGGCATATTTATTGGTTGTCCAGTCGATAAGACATTGAAAATCCATGATATATCTCAATAGCGGTACATAAAGGGGGTGCCACTTTTTTCCCTTAAGTATTGTTCTAATTTCACCACATATAGATATGGTTTTGATATAATCAAACATAATTTATCGAATTTTATAAATATATTTGGTATATTATATTTTTTTATTATCCATTTCAATTTTTGAATGATTGTTGTTCCATTGGTTCACACACTTTTGTTGTAAATAGATCATACATATTGTATAAATGAATCAATGATAAGTAATTATACATATAATCATACATCTTATTTGATGGGTTTCATCATTAGATATGGGAATAAATAACCCAAATTTTTTTACAAAATTGAATCATTTTTCAAACAAAGGGAACAAATTGAATAGGAATATATTTAATGGTTCCCACTAACCCTCATTGTGGTTTTAAAATAGAATAAATAAAATTGACTTTGGTATGAGAACTAGGGATATAGTACTATGAATCTAATGGAGTTGACCCAAAAATACCCATCTCCAATATAATTATTGGGGATTCAATTGTTATCAAGGTTAGTACAATATATTTACTTATTTTTGGTCAAGATGGTTTTATATGATCAAGTCTTATACATAATACATGGAATAGAAATATATATAACCTATTGTAATACATCAATAACACTTGTTTTATTATATTTTCTTATTTAACTCTTACCAGAACCATATTAAGAATCAAATTTACTAAATAATTAATAATAAATATATATTTTTCTTATATATTTATTCCCATTATTAGAAAAGGAGATAGTACATATGGTTTGGAACTGTTGATATAAGTCCCAAAATTGTTGGTATAGGATACACCAATGGTTTGGTCAGTCAATGGCTTGTTTGGTATCGATATAGTACTATACCAATAGTTTTGGGAGACTATTGTCATATGTGACCTATACCGACTATTTATTAACTATTTCTATATGTATTATGGTATAATTATACCGAAGTTTTTGAAAACCATTAGTATAGGTCATTCAAAAAAATTCATCTTATTTTGATCCCCAAATATCGGATTTTTGTCCCAACGACATAACCACTAAGATAAAATGTCTTTTTAAAAATAATATGTTAATTATGGATTTATATATTTATAAATTAATTAATTCTTCATATATTCAATGTTATTTTTTAAATAATTTGTTAAAAATATAAATAACCATTCCAACAGTTTTCAAACTGTTCGTATAGGTATATTGATATTTATGACACATACTAATGGGTTTGGAAAAACTATCGGTATAGATTCATTAAATAGGGGTTATAACAACGATTTTAGCCAAACTATTAGTATAGAAATAATCTATACAGACATTTTTGGAAAACAAAATTGGTATAGAATCATTTCATGGGATTAATACCAATGTTTTTTCTAAAATAATAGTATTGGGTCATTTTATTGTGCCTATACAAATGGTTTGGCCAAAACTGTTGTTATAGGTCCAATTTCAAAATCAATTTTTATAGGTCCAATTTCATGTAATCTGTTATTGACATTGGTAATGTGTGGTAAAAATTGAGTCATTAGGTTGATATCTGATATGTATATTGAAAAATGTATGTTTCATTAATGTTGTGTTTTGGGCATACTTTTAACTATTTTTATAGATTCTCTAAGAATGTAAAATATTTTAAATGATTTGATATAAGAAATTTTATATTTAAATAATTTCTAATAATAAGGATATGTTAGATAGAAAATAGGTTGTATAATTTATATGTAGTGATTCATTATGATTGGGGATCCATCATGTGGGACATGAATCTTAATATTTCAATCTATTAAAATTTAGGGGATACATCCTTTACTATCACTTCGTTCCACGTAGAGAGGTGTTGATATGTAAGTTCTTCTAGGCCAAACTATTGATAATCATCCAACATTATAGGGATTTTCGTAATAAATAAAATAGTTCGATAAGGAGAATATTATAAAGAGATAAGAAATTTGATATTATAAGAATTTTTATTGAATCCAAAATATGATTTTTGTGGGATATGTACCCTCTAATAGACTTAAGATATGATCAATCACCTTTATTTAATTTTAAATATAATCAAATATATAGAATAACACTGATTCTAGTATAAAAACATTATACAATAAGAAATGACTCATTAGTTATGGGATCCTTCAAGATCACATTTTAATGAAATTTTTATTTCAATATTCAAAAAAAGGATATAAAATTTGATGATATCAAAAATTCAAATCATCCAATAGTGGAAAATAATTTCCCAAAACATTTCTAATGATTGGGTATAATCGTAATATATGAAGGGAATTAAATATACAATTTCATTAGAAAACATCATTTTCTTGCATTCCATGGGTATAACATCCATTAAGAATCAATTATATTAATTCATTAATAGGAATTAATGAATAATAAATTCATTTTAATAGTTCAAATGATCTTTTATTACTATAATAGAATGTTCTGTGTAGTGAAATCCATGAAATGAAAAATGGAATTATAGTTCTTTTACACTCTACATTTTTGGAATATATTTTATAAAAAGGTTGGGATTTCTTGAATCGTCCCCCCGGGGCCCATGTCGTGACTACCCCAAACCCGCCTTCCATAGGCCACGGGCTGGCGACTAGCACTGAAAAAAGTAATCACTAAAACTAATAAGGAACTGCCTTTATAAACTATAAACCCATGAAACCATGCACACAGCAAGATACAAACACATGTAAACTGAAAAGTAAACAGAGTGAGTACAGTAAGTAAAAGGGTCAAGAATACATGAACAACTGGATAGTAAAAGAAAACTAAAAGTAAAATGAAACTAGAGAAAAAAGGAAGACAGTTTCTCTACCATCCTTTATGGTTTCTAGCTGAAGGGTAGGTACAGATCACATCCATAGCAACCCACATCCGTCTGTCGCCTCTGTGTAGCAACTAGTCGTAAGGACCTCTTCCAGGCACCGTCCAGTCCTGGTACCCTCATTCATGATAAATGTTGTCTTTCATCTACACCAGACACAACAGGGTGCAGGCATGGCCCGTGTAGGGGTGAGTATAACGATACCTAGTTGGGACCTCAAGACTTGCAAGGTCTCACAAAATCCATAAAGGATAAACCTCAAAGCATGAAGTCAAATGTCAACTCTTATTAGGTATATGCCCATACATATACCTATGTTATCAAGTATACCCCTCTCAATCATGAGGAAACCTAGGGTCCAACACAAAATACAAAATCTCAACTATTAAACAGAGGAAGTAAAGCCACAAAGGCATGAACCCCATAGTTACGCCACATATAATAATTACACCAAGGTATTACAATAAAGGAAAGTACCACATGGGTATGATCTCAGCTCACACCAAGTATAACATAAGTACAGTACTAGAGATGATTAGTTGTAGCTACTGAATAATCATAATATATTAGAGGCTAACCCACACAAGATCACTAGAAGCTGACCCACACATGATCGCTAGATGCTGACCCACACAGGATCAATAGGATCTCACCCACATATGATCACTCGGTGCTAGCCCACATAGGATTTCTAGAAGTTGACCCAAATTGGATCTCTAGGAGCTTACCCACACAGAATTTCTAGGTGCTGAGCCATACAGGATCCCTAGGAGCTGACCCAAAAAGTATCGATAAGAGCTGACCCACATAGGATCACTAGATGCTGACCCAAATAGGCTGGCTCTTCATTTTTCTCATCACAGCCAACTACTGGGTTCCTGCACTAAGCATTCTCAACATCGGGAGGTTCCTCTCCAAAATTCTCTGGTCGGCACTGCAACTTCTACGAAGTTGCACGAGGAAGTTTCCCAAAGGACTTCCATGTAATATCGGTCTCAATGCAACTGACAACATGTCATTAAGATGCCCGTTCTGCGAGTTGTTAGCCTTTTTTTCCTAAGGTCCCGGTTGGATTTGTGCGCAATCCAATCGGACCATTCCCAACGTTTATCAAAAACTATAGTGGGGTATAAGAAAGGGATCATCTTGCTCCATGGTTTCTGGTACCACTGACAGTTTTTCAAACAAACATCAAGTTCCAATGTTATGGCCAAAGTAAAGCACAAGGTCATATCGGGTCTGGGTCTGGTTCAACTCGGTCGGACTGACCTGGTCCAGCAGGCCATGATGGTGCCATGAGGGCATGGGGTGGCACGGCCTGAGGGGCTCAGCTGTGGAAGTTCCGTGGGGGCAAAATGATGCGGGCCGGCTCAACCGGAGCAGCTCGGCCATGGGGGTTCCATGAGGGTGCGGGGCGGCATTACCGCGGTGGTGCCTCAAGCGGCAAGGCCACGGGGAGGCTCGACCGAAAGGGGAGAGGTTTCAAGGTTTCTCGACTAGATCGGCTCAGTCGTGGGGGTTCCATGATGGCGCAAGGCCGTGGGGGTGTCGTGAGGGTGTGGTGTGCCATTCCTTCACCGCTAGTTCTCGAGTTCCACCTGGGCAAACCACTAGCACTGGTCGCTGTCGCCAATGTCACCTTCGTTAATCTAATAGGATTAACCATTTAGGAAGTATGACAGACAGGTCCTTCCATGTTTGTTTGGTCCACACCGTCCACTTTAGAGTGATAGAAAGAAGATTTACAATAATAAGTAAAATAATGAACTGGTAAATGAAATAATTCAAACACCCTCCCTACAACCCTCATCAATCATTATTCCCAATCCCACAAAATAATTAGAAGGTGGGAACATAGGAAGTGTTAATAATGTAGAAGTAATAACCTACCTCATTTGTTTAATTCGTTGAAGATTTCTCATGGGGAAGGAGATGATGTCATTGGGAATAGACGGAAATTGGTGACGTCGGAGTTTAGTCGAACGTCGGTTCGTTGATGTAGAAGACATTCCTTGTCATCTAATTTCCAGGGGAAGAAGTCGAAGTTGAAGTCGGCGTTCTTGTTTAGTGTTCTTCAATGGAGATCTTTCTCCCAAGCCTCTTCCCTCTCAATTCCACCAATAATGCCATGTAGCCAACAAAATAGATTATGTTGTCTTTTTAGTTCGTTGGAATAAATTCAAAAAGGCTTAATTAATTAATTGAGTTGGCATAATAAATGTTGTAGGTGTTGAAGTGGATCCCCCACATTTAATAGTATGCCTGAAGTTTTCTCCCATTAATGGGGAGTTTAATGGGATTTATACTCGGGTGGTTCCCACCAACATAACCTTTCATGGGAGGTTTAGTTCTGGTGGTCACCACTTATGAAACAGCCACATTAGAATTTCATAATAAAATAAAAATAATATTTTACACCATTTTATTTAATTTTTATTCTTCCAAGAATAAGTGATAAACAATCTTCCAACCTCGGAATACTGTGGTCTTGGTGAAGGTATCCTTAAGAAAATACCAGGATTGTGATTTCAATGGTGTCCTCCAATTTCAATTCTGAGAATTGTTTCAAAAGATAGAAAAACTCAGTCACAGATTTAATAAACACAGCAAAAAAAAAGATTAAAATTTTTTTACGAGAACACCGGGACTCAGAATCATGCACCATCGATTTTCACAGACTCGTAAAATTTCCATTTTATTAAAAAATTACATGGAAATTCTAGGAAATTACACTCTCCCCACCTCAAGGATTTACGTCCCCATATTCCATATCTCAAACTAAGGGAAAAAGTTAGGCTACTGATCACGCATTTGAGCCTCCCTCTCCCATGTGCTCTCTTGAAGGTTCAGGTGCTGGAATCAAATGTGCACTAGATGTATCGACCATCGATGAATGAACCTCTCCTGTTGATCTTCAATCTCTACTAGAACCTTCGTAAAAGTCTCCGCATCATCGACGTCTAGCTATCCATGGTCGATGGCCTGGGAAGGGTCGTCCATGTATCTCTTAATCTAGGATACATGGATGATGTCATGCAACTTGTGCAACAGAGGTAGAATAACTAAGACGTATTCCACCATTCCAACTATGCTGAGGAGCTGAAAAGGTCCGATGAATCTCATATTTAACTTGCCACCTAGGTCAAATCTCTACAGACCTCATTTGGGAGAGTCCCATATTAAGATGTGGTCTCCATCCTCGAACTCCAGAGGTATCCGTCTCCTATCGGCATAAGACTTCTGCCTGCTCTGTGAAGACTACATCGGCTCCTAGATGATCTGCACCTTCTTTTTGGTAGCCCATACCATTTTAGATCCAATGAGTGATGACTCCTCTGGTTCAGTACAGTACAAAGGTGATCAACAAGGTCACCCGTACAAGGCCTTGAAAGGTGCAATCCAACTGGTGGAGTGATCACTATTGTTTTATGGAAACTCCACCAACCACAAGTGATCCTCCTAGATATTACCAAAATCGAGGACAGAAGCATGTAGAATGTCTTCGAGGGTCCGAATGGTCCCCTCACTCTGACCATCCGTCTGAGGATGGAAGGCGGATCTCAATCAAAGTTGCATCCCGAAAGCCTCATATAACCCCTTTTATAGCTGGGAAGTAAAATGCGCATCATGATTGAAGACAATCATTGAGGGTACTCCATGTATCCGCACAATATCCTGCACATAGAGGCATCCTAATATCTCTACTAACCTTTGTTCTCAGATCAGTAGGAAGTGGGTTGACTTGGTGAGTCAATCGACGGTCACCCAGATAGAATCATGTCCCCCATATTTACATGGATGTACTATCCTGATGTCCATGGATATCCTATCCCACTTCATCTTTGGGACCTCTAAAGGCTGAACCACACCTTATGGTACTTGATGCTTTGCCTTCACTTGCTGACAAGTGAGGCATCGAGAGACAAACTCTTTTTATGATTTCTTCATTCCTGACCACCAGTGTTGTCGTCGGAGATCCTGGTACATCATTTCCACTACTAGATGTACCGCTAGAGGGGATGTGAGGAACACCCTGAACACTTACTCCCGAAGAAAATTTTTTACCATGGTACATCCTCTAAAGAGAACGACATGCACCCCACCATATGAAATCAATTAGGTTCTTGTCTTAAAGATATTTGAGCACATCGTGGCTCGCAGTCAGCGTCCCCATGTTGTGCCTCCCTGACTCGCTGAAGAAGTGGGGCAGTGATTGTAAGAGATTGGAGAAAAGCTGATCCATCTCGATCTGGAAAGGATATCATAAAAGTGGGAAACTACTCTGTCGCATCAACTAGAAGCTATATACCAGATCTTCTTCTTAGTGAATCTGTTACAATGTTCCCCTTTCCAAGAGTGTAGACTATCTCAAAGTCATAGTCCTGGAGGAACTAATGCCAATGTTGTTGTATCCGGTTCAGGTCCTTCTGAGAGAAGATATACCTAAGAGTCTTACGATCAGAGTACGCTGTAAAATTCTCTCCCATCATGTAATGTCACCACATATTCAAGGATAATACCACTAATGATAAATCCTGGTCAAGGGTATTGTAGTTCTGCTCATGTTGTCGCAGCTGCCAAGAACCATATGTAATCACTACTGACTCCTACATCATAACACATCTGATACTGTTCCCATATGCATCGTAGTAAACTACGTACCCTCCTCCCTCCTCTAGAAGCATTAAGATGGGGGAACTAGTATGAATCTACCTAATTTCCTGAAAACACTACTGGTATTTATACAACCACACAAAGGGTTTCCACTTCTTCATCAATGCGGTTAAAGGTGCTGCAACTCTGGAGAAATCGGGATCAAATATCTATTACTATCTGGCCAACCCCAAGAAACTTCTTACCCCCATCACACTCTTGGGTGGCTCCCAAGAAATTACTGCCTCAATATTCACTGGATCCAATACAAATAAAGCCTCTGAGATGACGTGTCCTAGAAAGTGATCCTCTCAAATCCAAAACAGGAACTTCGAGAGATTACCATAAAGCTGGTGCTCTCGGAGTGTGTCCAGTACTACCTGCAAATGATATACGTGTTTCTCCTCAGAAGACGAGTAAGTTCAAATGTCATCTATGAGGACTACAACAAAGTGATCAAGGAATGGATGAAAGATCCTGTTCATGAGTCAAATGAACTCTGTTGGAGTGTTTGTTACACCAAATGTCATAACCAAGAACTCGTATTGGTCATACCGACATCTGAAAGTCATCTTCTGTACATCCTTATCTCATAATCTGAGCTGGTGATGGCCTCATCTGAGGTCTATCTTCAAGAACCACTGTGATCCCTTCACCTGATCAAAGAGATCACAAATCCTTGGAAATGTGTAGTGGTTCATTAGGGTCACCTGATTTATGTTATGATAGTTGACACAAATCCTTAAGCCCCTATTTGCCTTCCTGAAAAACAAAATCAGGGAAACCTGAGGAGAAACACTGGTCCGAATGAATCCCTTCCCCTGCAAGTCCTATAGCTGTACTTACAGCTCAGAAAGATCCATGGGATCCATCTGATACACTCATGTAGATATCGGTTCCATCCCAGGTTACAAATCAATATAAAATTCCACCTCTATGTGAAGAGGTAGACCCAGAACATCTTCTAGGAAGACATCTTCATAAAGTTCCCCCACTACATGATAACTCATACTCTCTACATCATTTTCTATGAGGGTATGGATGGCCAACTGATGAGTGATCGGCTGCACTCTCTTCCAGGTAAGTCCATCATGTGCTGCAAAGGATCCCTTATCACCGGTGAAGGGAAACCAGGTCCAATCCGTGCGTACACACTGCACTTTGCACCTAATATAGTCAATCTGAGCATGGAATGTAATTAACCATTTCATACTCAAGATGGCGTCATATGGCCTTGACGTCGCTACTAAGAGATCACAGCCAAAGCTATCGTCTACTAGAGTAATCTCACACTGCTGGCACAAGTGTGTAATTGTCGAATCTATTCCGGTAAGAGTCTCTGGCTGTAATGATTGAGCCAAAAACTCCACCAGAATTTCCGAGCTCTGAATGAGAGAAGTGGTAATAAAAGAATGAATGGAACCTATGTCTATAAGTACTGTAGATAAGGTGTAGTAGACACAAATCGTACATTTTTTCATCTCCGGAGAACCATGATCATAGGCCTTAGGTGCCTAGAGCCGGGCTCTCCCTTGTCCACCTGCTCCCTGTGGTCGGAGTGGACCTCCAGGTGGTGGTGGCGATAACATCTCGAATCATTGCCCACCTCCAGGTGCACATCCAATTTGTCCACCACATATACCCGCTCCCTACATAACTCCTTGTTCAAATATATGTCTATACATGGGCGGTCCTTAAACCGTCTGCTGATCATCCATACAACTGGTCGGACATTCATGAGTCATGTGACCCTGCCCGGCGCATGCATAACATTGTCCGCTCTTAGCATGACTAGCTCTATATCAGGTTCCCTGCACAACCGAACTTGAATCATGTGGTCATCCACCTATATTTCTGGTTCTCTTGGTCCTCTGTTTCGTCTGTCTACTACCATATTTAGAACACTCCCCTATGTCATGACTGGTGGGGGGTCTCGCTGCGGGTGACTGCACAGTAGGGAATTTTTCCACTAGGAGGGCTCACTCAAATGCCCTCGCCTGCATCAGTATGCTGAGTGAGATCATCAAAGCCATGATCTCTCGTATGAGCCCCTGCTCGATGGTTAGGCCCATGAAGAATGGGTCCCAAACCATATCAATGGAGAAGCATGAGAGGTCAGTGAAACTTGCTGATTACTGAGCCACAGTCATGCTACCCTGCTGTAGATGAAGTAGCTCTTGAATGAGAACTGCGTGAAGAGACACAGGGACAGACTCTTCCCGAAACAAGCTCTCGAAATCTACCCAGAGAAGTGTCACCTCAACATGATCATGAAGAATCCAGCTCCACCATCTGCCTGCTGCTTCCCGTAGAAGGTTGGCGACAAGTAACACCATGAAATCATCTAGTGTCCCTACCAGTGTAAAGACACTCACAACAGCCTCCAAACAATCTTAAATTACCTTTGGTTCCTCCTCTCCCCTGAACCAAGGTGGCCTCTAGCACTGTAACTCATGAAATGTGCTCATGCTACGTGCACCATCTGGTACTAGGGCCGGTGGAATCGGTGGCCCAACAGATAATGGTACCGCTGGTGCCTCCGCTGGTTCCTCTACTAGAAGAGGGATATGTACCAAGTCCTCTCACTCGATGGGCCATAAATGCAAGCTACTCTCAGAACCCTATTTGGATGTCTGCGTGGAGGCATACTAAAAAATAAATAGGTGCACCACAGTAAATAAGTTATACCAGCTGAGCATAACGAATGATTTCACAAATAAGACTCATGAAAACACACACACAATCAGTTTTTCCATGAACTATGTCGGAAATCAGAAGTCAGGGTTCAGGTGTATGGATATGTTGGCCGTTACACCAACATTGGATTCCCAAAATTGATATCCACCCTCATTACACTTATCACTATTTCCATTAAAATAACGATCAGAGTCATATGTTCTACGATTAAACCGACTCCTCTGATTCAAATTTTTCATGAAATGACCCCCCAGGGCCCTTGCTGTGACTACACCAAGCCAATCTTCTATAGGACAGGGGCTTGTGACTAGCACCAAAATGTGTAATCCCTAAAACTGGGAAGGTATTTCCTCTATAACCTGTAAACACATGCAACCAAGCACACAACAATATACGAACACAAGTAAACTGAATAGTAAATAGAGTGAGTAAAATAAGTCAAAGGGTCTAGAATATAGGCCCAATTGGAAAGTACAAGCAAACTAAAAGTTCTAGTAAACTGGAGAAAAAAGGAAAATAGATACTCGGTTGTCTTATGAGGTTCCTACTAGAAAGTTAGGTACATATATCCTCCACAAAACTCCACGTCCGTCTGTCTTCTCCATGTACCGACTTGTCGTAAGATCCTCCTCCAGCACCATCCAGTATAGGTACCCTCATTCTCGATCAACGTTGTCTGTCATCTACACCAAACACAACAAGGTGCGGGCATAGCCCTTGTAGAGGTGAGTATAACAATACTCATTAGGGACCCCGAGACCCTCAAGGTCTCAAAAATCCACAAAGGGTACATCTCAGATCAGGAAGTCAACTGTCAACCCTACATAGGTATATTCCCATACATATACCAAAGTTATCATGTATACCCTACTCAATCATGAGGAAACAGAGGGTCCAACCAAAAATCCCAATGCCCAAATGATCCACAAAGGAAGGAAATCCACAAAGGTAAGTAGCACAGATGTACTCCACAGAGAAGAATACCACCAATGTATTACCACAAAAGAAATTACCACACCGGTATGAACTCATCTCACACTAGGTATAACATAAGTATCGTAGTAGAGATGATCAGATATAATTACTAAGTCGTCTTACTCTATAATGATGCTGACCCACACTGGATCACTAGGAGTTGACCCACATAAGATCTCTAGGTGCTGACCCACATAAGATCGCTAGGAGTTGTCCCACACTGGACCATTAGGTGTTAACTGACACAGGATCCCTAGACGTTGACACACAATGGATCGCTAGGAGGGGACCAACATAAGATCGCTAGGTGCTGACCCACATAGTTTCTCTAGGTGCGGACCAACAAAGGATCACTATGAGATAACCCACATAGGATTTCTAGATGTTGACCCACACGAGATCGCTCTTCATTCTTCTCATCATACCAGCTGCTTGTATCCCTCACTAAGCCTACATGTCTCCAATAGGATCCTCTCCACAATTCAATTGTCGATACTACATCTTCTACAAAGTTCCATGAGAAAGTATCCCAAAGGACAACCATCTCATAGGGATCTCAATAAAATAGACGACATGTCATTCGTATGCCCGATCAATGAGCTATAAGAATTTTTGTCCCGAGGGCCCGGTTGGAATCATGCTCGATCCAACCCGACCATTCCCCAACTTTATCCAAAATTCCAGTGGGGTATACCAAAGGGTCCACCTCACTCCATGGTTTCTAGAACCACTGAAGGTTCATCAAACGGATGTCCAGTGCCAATGATATGGCCCATGCAATGTATAGGGTCATATCTGGTCCGGGTCTGGTCTGCCTCAGTCGAATCGACACGTCCCGACGAGGCATGGGTCGACCCAGCCCAACACACTGGGCAGCCCGACCCATTGGGTCAGGCCCTATCTACTTGGTTTTGGCCGGTAGTCTGTGAGGGCCGCGAGGCCGCGAGGCTGCGGCGAGGCTGTGCGCCGGCTCGGCCGCTGGGGTACCAAGAGGGCACGAGGCCACGAAGTGGCTCGACCGGTGCATCTCGGAGGGGTGGTGTCATGATTACGTGGGGTGGATCTGCTGCATGGGTGCAATGAGGGGAGAGGCCGCAGGGTGGCTCGACCAGCAGGGCAGAGGCTGCGGGGCGGCTCGGCTGGGCCAGCTCAGCTGTAAGGGTACTACGAGTGCGCGAGGCCGCAGTGGTGCCGTGAGGGCATGGGGAGTCGTGCCTTCGTTAGCGGTTCTCGAGTTCCACAGGTACCAACTGCCGGAACCGTTCACCATCACCAATTTCACCTTCATTCATCACAAAGGATAAACCATTCAAGAAGAAAGGTGGAGGGGTCGGTCCCTGTTTTGTTGGTCCGCACCCTCGAGGTTAGTGTGATAGAAAGAAACTCAACAAGAACAATAAAAATCAAGAACAGGTAAAGGAAATAATTCAAACACCCTCCCTACAACCCTTTTCAATCACTATTCCAAACCCCATAAAAGAATTAGAAGGGGAGAACATGGGAAGTGATAATCATATAGAAGTAAAACCTTACCTTGTTCGTTTGATTCATTGAAGATTGCCTACGAGGAAGGAGAATATGTCATTGAGAATAGACGATCGTTGGTGACATAAATATTTCCTCGAATGTTGGATCAATGACTTTGAAGACGTTTTTCATCAACGAATGTCCTGTGGGAAATGCATGAGTCAAATTCGGCATTTTTTGTTGGATTTCTTCGTTGGAGAGCTATCTACCAAGGATCCTTCCTCCCAATTCCACCAAAATTCCATGTAGCCAACATAATAGATTATTATGTCAATTTAATTTGTTGGAATAAATTCAAAAAGGATTACATAATTAACTGAGTTGGAAAAATTAATGTTGGAGGAGTTGAAGAGGCTCCCCCACATTTAATAAGAAGTTTGAAGTTTTCTCCCATTAAAGGGGAGTTCAAGGGGTTTTATACTCAGGTGGTCCCCACGACCAGAACCTCTCAAAGGAGGATTAGTTCTGGGGTGGTCCGCACCTATGAAACATCCACCTGGGAGTTTCAAACTAAAAAATATATAAAATTTGGCAACATTTATTTTTTTATTCTTTCACGAATAAGGGAAAAACTATCTTCCATCCTTGTCCTACTGCGGTTGAGGTGAAGGTCTCCATAAGGGAATATCGATTCTATGAGTTCAACGGTGTCCTCATATTTCAATTCCGAGCACCAGTTCAAAATTTAGAAAAACAAACTCACATGTATAATAAGCGTACCCGAAAAAAAAGTTTAGAAATTAATTCTGGTCACACCGGGCCTCGGAATAACGCACCATCAATTTTTGAGGACTCATAAAATTTCCATTTAAATAAAAAATTACATGGAAATTCCAGGTCTTTACATATGATGACTCCCATTAATAGTTATATTGATTCATTCTAGTATTTTTTATGTTTTATTCAAATCATTAGCTACCATATTTTTCAAAAATAATTTTATAGTTTTCTATGAGAGATCATGAAAACTATAAGTATGAATAAGGATTTTATGTTCAGTGTGATCCCATTGATAATAGGATATTTTGGGTTGAAAACTCAATGATCTATATCATGTGTTCATCATTTATGAGTAAAACATGTATGTTTCTTCTATTATGATATGATTTTTTATGGTCTCAATGATTTATAATGTTTAAATTATATTTAGTTTTAGAAATATATGGGTTTCTTACTCTACCTAGGTTTATAAGTTCAACACTCTAAATATTATCATATGTACTAGATCCACTATCATCAAAAAATAACTAGTTTTTATACTATTTTTATGATTAATAGGTACAATATAAGGATTTGGGTGACATGTCAAGGAATACGACATATAGAAATGATTATTCATTTCATAATCATGTTGTATGCATACCATATATGATAGGGTCAAAAATATTTAAAATTAGTTCATTTGTTATACATAGTTGGATACGATATATGATATCATATGATATGATATAAAAATAGTTTTTTCAAGAATATATCATGAAGTATTAATGATGATATAGGTATACCAAAATAAATAATTATATATTTATGATATTGTCTTTTATGGGTGATGATATAAATCATATATTTAAGATTGATAATTCCCATTATCAATCGTACAATATAAGAAGAGAAAATATTGTATTTTAATATATTTATAGATATTATGATGGTTTATAATATTTTAATAAAGGATATTTTATGTATTATAAAATTATAATTTTCATGCCAAAATAAAATAAAATATTTATATATTTATTTAATTTTTAGATAATATATAAAACAAAATTTATCCCTATCAAATATTATTTTTTTTAAAAACGTTTATAAATTATGAATATAATATATTCTATATTTATTTGTAATTATTCTTCTTATAAATGTTTTGTAAATGGAATACATGATGTGTATTAAAATATAAGATTCATATTTCATGAACAATGAAATCTAGTTCTAATTAATCTTACACTCTTAATTTTACTTATTGATTATTATTTTTCTATATGTGGTTTTATAGTAATTATGAATGGAATTACACATTTAGTATAATATGCCTCAATAGAGGGAATTTGTTTTGGGATTTCCATTGTCCTGAAGGGTTTTCCCAAATTCTCTAATGGGGTGGGTTTACTCTCTACCGAACCAATGTTACTCATGTGATGATTTTAAATCCCATATATGTTTAATTATTAATATGTATTTTTCATGTAACTTATGGATGAGATTTATTTGGATATTATTTAATATTCTTGGCTTCTAATTTCATTTGAGTATTATATACCATGTCTTGGGTAGAGTGTTTCGAAATAATATCGTTTAAACATACAAATTTAGTTGATGATATAATGATTAAAAAAAGTGTATAAAAACATGAACAAATAATCGGATAAAATATTAGATTATAAATATTTCATAATATGATATAGTTATGGTTTTAGGATACATTATATATATATTTTGTTCTACATACTTTTTGAATAAAACCCATAGAATAAAAAAAGTTCAATTTCTCCTAATGAGCCACTTTTCAAAGAATAAATTATTTTGTTTGTATGAAACCAACCCTTAGGTTCCAAAGATATATCTTCTTCTTAAAATGAATTAAATGTGATGAAACTAACAGTAATGTGGCTTGTTCCAGGTGTTTGATTACTATTACACAAAATTGGGAACTCTAACCATTTGGATATTTTTGTAATTTTTATGTGTGAATCCATGTGATTGATTTATAAAAATAGTTATATATTCAATTTTATATAATTATGATATGATTGTTTTGGAGAAATTGGTTACATGATATAGTAATTATTTATTTATAGTATTCCTAGTGTTATTCATGTTGAAATATAGGAATTGGCATACTAAATGGATATGATGTATAAAGAAACCATTTTTAGTGGGTGTAATTTCACTAAAAGTCATCAATTAAAAGGTATAGAACATAATAAAAACCCATAGATATGATTTTATTTGAGATCATGGAATACATAATGTACATTATTTTCAGATATGATATATATATGACCTATAAAATAATTATAAATTGGCATCAAGTGATGAGAAGTTTTCTCAATGAGGAGAATTCTAAGAATATTAATGGGATTATTATAATGATAACGTTCATCAACATTGAATCATGGTTATCAAATATGTGGTCGGTTTCAAAAAAAAATTGATTAAGACTGACTAAATTATAGATTAATTTGAATATGGTGATGTAAATATATATGAATTTTCTTGAGAAAGAGTTTCTCTATAGGAAGTCAGTATGTATGATCTAATTCAACCATGTCGATCAGTTCAGGAATTAAAAAATATTATTATGTTCCTTCCATAAGAAAAAAATTTATAACTGTGAAATTTTTGAAAAAGTCTAAATATCTATTCTTTAATAAGAATAAGTATTATATATATATATGAATTAAATATTTTATATAATAATATATGTGTGTAAAGTATTATAAAATTTTCATTTAGTTAACAAAATATCTAAAATTCATAACAATAATTCTCAGTTATGAAATAAACCTACCATCCATTTGTTTCCCTAAAAATACAAATGAAAGAAACTTCTAAATACCATGTAAATAAGGTTTTATGTATACATTTAATAATGAATCATTTGATAACTAAAAATTAAATATTTTGAAGAATTTATAAATATATTTATGGTTAAAAGGATAAATGTTTTGAAACAATTTGATCTTATAGGTCGGGATGCATGTAGTTTAGTTTTCAATCAAGAATGATATTGGTTTAACAAATTTTTAATTTTAATAATAACCTTAATCCATGTGGTTTTGTCTTTATAAATAGACACAATAACTAATATTTAAAAAACAATTAAATTTTGGAGTGATATGAAAAAACCCAATTTTGAAATTTGTTAAGATTATTAAATAGAATTGGGTGGTGAATACTTGAGGAAATAATTCACTAATCATCAATGTGATTGAGGGATTATTCCATAACTCACCCTCCCAAAACACATTAGTGGAATTTTTTATTTGGATGAAATAATCACACCTTATTAGGCATTTTTCAATTGACAATGAGTTATTCTGACTATCCTCTTTCATTCAAAGGATATAATCTAGTGAATTGTTCAATCCATTATTACCGCATAAAAAAAAATAAGTCATTATGTAATCATATGATATTTGGACTATAAAAAATGAAAATATTTATTATATGACTATTTTAGGATGTGATGAATTTTCAGTATAAAAAAATTAATTTTGTGATGTTTTTATAGCCACATATTTATTTAAAAAACTATTTTAGTTATGCTTTATCCTAAATGTTTAAAAATGATTCTTTTTCAAAATTTAGGGATATTACCAGTAAATGTTTATAATTTACCCTCACTTATTGAAAACATGTACACTTGTAACATACCATTACCATTATATGTAGGATCCTACTGGCCATTTCATGGTTTTCTTTTTATTAATCTTAGTAGGGGTGGTATGGTGTTGTGAGTATACTCTTAATGATGATATCAGAGATTTTGTTGGATTTTTTAGTAAAAAATATCTAGTTCTATTTCCTATTGGGTATTTAAATTCCATGTAATATAGTTACATGATGTGTAAATTTGAAAATAATAATAAATCCATTTTTATCAAATATATCTGGGGTTTTTTGGAATTTATGATATTTTCCAATTAGATGACGTATAATTTGGTTAAACGTCATGTAAAGTCCGAAAGAAGTTTTCAAAAAGGATTATCAAATGAAATTTCTATTTCCAAATATCTAGAATTAATTTATCTCAGCTAAGAGCTATCCTAATGAAATTTTGGATCCCTCTAACTCTTCTGGGTTATTTCGTTCGGTGATTGATCATTGTTGTAGTTGAAGTGTAAATTTTTGGGTAAGTGTCTCCCTATATCTCCATCTATATCATTTTCTCTATTGGTAGTTTAATAGATCATTTTTGGAATTATGGATATGAGCTATATTTTGATGAATATTTTCTCTATGTTGATTTCCTATAGCTTTTTCACCTTCATCCTTGTGGGTAGGTTCCATAGTGAAATTTGTGTTTCTATGGAAAATGTATGTGGCACTATTATAAGGGATAGAACTAATTATCCCAATAATAATTTATTTAAATTAAATTTTTTGATTTAAAATAAATTTCATGAAATTTATTTCTATTCTTTATTAATAAACCAATTCCATTTAATTGCTGGACCTGGATTTGATTTAGAAAAAAATTGTGAGAAACCCCCCAACACCATTGAATTAGGGCATGTTTGTGAAATATATGGAAAAATGTGAAATATATGGAATATTTGAAATTTAAATTATGAAATGGATTTTTTGAAATTTATTTCCATTTTTTATTTGAGAAAAACTGCTTAAAATGGTTTCAATATAAACCTAGAAGTTTTTTCATGGAAAATTATTACTTTGATGTAAAACCCATTTGTTATTTTTTAAAAGGATATAAGCATATTTGAAATATGGAATGAGTTGAATTTTATTTCAAATATTTTAAAAATATATATCCCTTCATTGGTTGTTATCAGAGACCATGGAAGACTATGTAGTTAGTGACTTTTTTAGATATCACTCTTTTTTAATATTTAAAAGAGAAACATAACCTAGTGTACATGTTCATATACCCAATGGGATGTTGATGAGTTTCATTTATCTAGTGTCTAAGGTACATGTGTATAAACATATTTCCAAGATCACCTTTGAGTTATTGAGAATCCCATCACCTTGAACTATCACATCCTACCTATGGCTTTTAGTGCTTGTAGATTATTCTCTTTTAGGTTTTAGAAAGGGTAAAGTGACACTTGTAGTTGGCATTAAATGTTTGTCCTTATACAAAGAGAGATGAATCCCTCTAAACATTGTTTTTTATCCTATTTTGTAGTACATTGATGTAGTACATTCTACTGATTATGACTTTATGAATTATTGAATAATTATCCATATGAAGATTCTTTTTTATGCGTACCGACATATTAATCTTGCTTCCATATTGTTTTTAGATTAATCATTCCCAATTTATTTTTGTATTATGAAATGTTATCATCATCAAACCATGGGGATTGAGAAATCCCTTGAGGATATATTTATTCTGGCTTAGTTATTGTGTTTCCAAGGTACGCAGTATAGTTTCATATAAATTTTTCCCAAAGGTCAAGATTCAGATTCTTATCATGCTGTCAATATAAAGTTATCTGATCTTGTCAAAACCTTAGTTGTATTTGTGACTATGTGTCTACCCATAACTCAAAATAATGAACCTTAAATAACCATTGGTTGTATGGTATATTTTCCGTGAGTGTTATTTATAGAAATATCCCTTTTCTTGATTTTGATTGATTCAACTCCTAGTCTTATGTATCTATATTTTTGGACTAATATCCCATTGTTTATAATTTTTTTTAAATATTATGTCTATAATATTGTATTCTATCAATGACATGTGAATAATTCCTATTAGGAAACTAATGATCATTCCAAGTGATAATATCTTATTTTTGAGCCAATACTGGTTGAGGTGATTCTGCATACAAGCCATCTCTAGGAATGGAATAACCACCCGTTCTCATTTATTCCCCAACTATGGAACCACATAGGGATATTTCCTTGAATCATACTTAAGATTTCCTTCGATGGGTGCATGTAGAGATCAAAGGATCCAATGATCCTCATGTGGCTGAGGAATGGTTGAGCATAATTGAATATTTGTTTGAGTTCTTGGAAACTCATGATGAAATCAACGTGAAGTGTTCCACCTTCATGTTGGGGGCCTAATAATGAGATAGTGGGACCAGATTGTGTTGGAGAAGAAGAACCATATATTTTAGTGGAAATAAATCAAATATATTTTCATGGAATAGTTCTATTTAGAATTAATATTTTTGACCAAGGCATTAGATTTCCTCTAGATTGAGCAGGATGACAAGACTATGATTGGGTATGAAAACTATTTTTGTGATCTAGATTAGTTTTTACCTGAGATGATATCAATTGAGAAGAAGAAGAATTAAATATTTATGTCTGAACAGGGAGCTGATATTTATTCTTAAGAATTCTTTTTGAATCATTATTCTTATATAGATGTTCTAGATCGAGCATTGATAACAGAAATGGAACTGGCTAGGAGGTCAGTGATGGCAGGAGATCATCTTTCATATAGTGGAATTATAAATTTCTATAAAATTTATATGTAAGAATGATTAATCACATGGTTGTTCACGATTAGTGTTTGTTTCTAAACAACCAAGATTTCGAAGAAGAGTCTATTTGATATTCTACCAGGGCGGCAAGCTAGGGCATTCTACTAGGGTTTTCCCAAAGGCACCAAAGATGGATTTTTAATGGGTATGCTCAAGTCACTAGTTGATGTTTTTTCCAGACATTTCAACTCTTCAGAGTGGAATGATATCATCAAAACATAATAATATTTTCATAAAATCATATAAATAAATAGAAAATGGGTTCTAACCACATGTATCTAGAATGAAGCTTCTTTATAGAGTTGAAGAGTTTCCAATGAAGATTTTATGGGTCTGGTGACTATGAGAGGTGACATCACTATAGCTTCATCATTAATTACTTCTTTAGTTCATACTATTCCATATCATTTTTTTATTTCGACATATATTTTTATTATTTTAATTCTTACATAGAATAGTTTATCATATATGATGGTTATTACTACAACCCTCAAAAACAAAGAGTGAGTAGGGTCTCCGAAGTCTCTCTTGTGTTTTCTCATTATCAGATGTTAGTATTATTTGGTGTTTTATGGTTCCTAACATGAAACTGCTTGAAATAATAGTCAGTATGGATTTGACCATTTCCAATTAATTCTATATTGATTTTTATCTTTAATGGGTCTTCTTTACTACACACAATGGTTTATGTTATTTAATTCACGGAGAATGGGATCCAAGGTTGATTATATCTATACCTACGTGTCCTAAGATAGGGAATGTAATATCTATTACTTATTTTTATATAGTTCAAGAATCCTTTGGTTGTGATCACCCGCCATTTTCATCATTTTTCTTCAAGTGATTCTTTCTTACTTCATTGGTTTTCTACTAGTAAATGAGTTAGATATTTCCATCTTTTTATTACATAGTACTCTACCAATTTCAATTCTTCTTACCGCATAACACCATTGGGAATGAAATAGTTGAGGACTTAGTTGGATGATTTTCTAGTGAAAATATTTATATTCACAAACATGTCACCTTATGCAACAATAGTTTTATTTACTATGAAAGGTGATTGCCCACTTTTCTTTTTTTAGGATTGTCGAAAACATAACAGGATAATGGTAATGATCATTTATTTTTTTTCCAAAGATTAGATATATATTTGATCAGTAAAAAGGGGGAAAGTGGTTATTAAAGATTGATATTTGTTCTAGCTACCATCAGTTGAGAATAAAATAATTTCACATTCTAAAAATAATCGTTTTTAGTAGGTATGACAATTATGAGTACCTTTTCATACCTTTTGGACTAATTAATTAACCCAAAGTCTATATGGATTTAATGAATAGGTTTTTCCATGAGTATTTTGAGAAATTTATTGTAGTCTTCTGGGATGACATCCTCATTAACTTGATGTTCTTAGAGGATCATGTACATCAACTACAAGCCGTTCTTAAAATTTAGATCAATCACAATCATTGTTACATGATTTCAAAATGTGATTTATAGATTTAAGAAGATAATTTATTGGGACACATGGTGTCAAAAAATTGTGTTTTATTTTATCCAATAACGTTGAAGGCTATAATGAAATGGGAACTAACATAATTTTTTTGAGATCTAGATCTTATTGGGCCTAGCTGGGTATTATAGATGGTTCATTAATGAATTATAAATGTTATCTTCTCTAATGAATAACCAAACTCGGAAGGGTGTAAATATTTATTTGGATGGGAAATCTTATAATTCATTTCTTGAGATGAAATTTTGTTTTACTACAACATCGATGTTTGAACTTCTTTATGTTCTGTAGGTCTATGTGGCCTTCCTTAATGCATTAGGTTTATGTTAGGGATGCATTATTATATAAGGAGATCATGTTGATGCATATTTATCTCAATAGAATAGGTCACATGATATAATTCTTTAGGAACGACATATTTGTTTTGAGTGTCTTAACATTAAAAGCTCTCTTTATTGTGGGGATACCATACTTGACTAGTCATTCTTCACCAAGGGAATACTATTCTAGGGGAATTTTTCTTTTTAATTACCGTATATGAAATATTTTATGTAGTATAGTCATAATTCCTACTGGGTAGTGCATCTAGGAACCACGAAGATGTTATATAAAATGCAGTGTAAATTCTGGGTGTTATGTATCATACGAAGAATTATTTATTTTCTCTATCAATGAAATATGTGCCTATATGTCAAGGATGAGGAACAAAAGCCTTCATGTTTTCTCCAGCCATATCTAGATACAACTTATATGTAGAAAGATATCTCAATGGAAATTATTTTTGGTTTTCCTCATTCCTAGAGAAAGAATAATATGATATGGGATTTGGTTGATTAGTGGATAAAACCAGATAACTCTTTATCAATTCCTTATAAAACCTGTGTATAGAAGTTGGGAAATATATTTGAAAAATATATTGTTCATTTTCATGGAGTTACGTCGGCTATATTCATTGAGAGGGATTGTTGGATCACTTATTACTTTTAGAGGGTCCTTCCAGAGGAACTGGGAACTCAAGTTAATTTGAGTATATCCTACAACATGCAGTCGAATTACCAAACAAAAATAGATTTAATGATTCTTTATTATATGCTTTAGGATTCCGTTCTGAACTAGGGTGGATTGTGGGTTGAATATATATTGTTGTTCGAGTTTTCCTATTACAATAGTTACCATTATATGATCATAATGGATCCCTTTGTGGACTTTTATTTCCATATATGAAAATATCTCTTGAGTTGGTCGGATATTGGTTAATTTTCTTTAGTTGGGCCATGCTTGGGTTAAGAGGAAAACTAATGAATAAATTTATTTTTTGGGAATGTTGATAGCGTAGTTCAAGTATAAATATTATTACGTACTTTGTCAGAGACTGTTGAGATTTTTAGTTGATTAGGATGTGTTCTCTAATGTTTAACCATGTTCATGTTATCGATGGGTTGGGAGAAAAGGAAAGATTTCTACTCATTTTGTGGGACCATTTGAGGTTGTTGAGCGGGTGGGGAAATTTTTGTACCATTTATCTCATAAAATAATGATAAAATTGATACATAACATGTTCCATGTATATCAAATACAAAAGTATTTATCTGATCAATCTAATATTCTGTGCTACAGTGATCTTCTAGTTGAACCTAATTTATCTGTGATTGAACAGAAAATCAGGATAGTTTATTATGAATCAAAGGTACATATAGGTTAAATGATACCTTTTTTTCGAGTTCTAGGTATGTATAGTTAGGTTTCTCATGCGATATTGGAGTGTGAGGAAATGATGAGGGATAAGTGGCCTCACCTTTTCGATAAGGAAGCCTCATGACATGATTTTTGGGGACATAATGTTTGTATGGTATGGAGGTTGCAACATCCCGTTACCCTTCTATCAAGTATGTTTCTATCATTGTCATGGTTTTCCATATTAATTATCTCAGTAGGGTTGAGAAGGAGTTGGAAGGATACCTATAATGGTGATGTAAATGATGTGTTATATTTTTCATCACAAAACATGTTGGTTATATAGCATACTAGGCATTTACATGTCATGTAATATGGATACATAACACGAATATTATAAAATTATAATAAATACATTTATAAAAAAATGAGATGGATCTTTTTGTTTAAGTTATTTCTCAATCACACTCCGTGTAATTTGGTTACATGTTGTCTATTGTTTGGAGAGTTTCTTTTAAATAGATAGATTATATGAAAATTGTAATTCCTCTTTTTTATACTTCCTTTCTCAAATATGATATCCATCCTCTAGAAATTTTGGTGTACTCCATCCCTTTTTGGTCATTTATTTAGTCCTTGATAGTCATTGTGGTTGTAGAAAGTCTTTCTTGGTATGTAGTCTCGCAGTCTCTTTGTATATTTTTCATTATGTCCCCAAATTTTGATATATCATCTTTTGATTGATGTATCTAAACTCCCTAATCTATAATTTTTTTTATTGAGTTCCTACATAATTTTTTCCCTCGTTCTTGACAGTAGGTTCTATTTCAGGCTTCAGGTTACTTTGATAAAGGATTGTGGTTCTGTTATGATTTCCAGAATTGATTAATCATGAATTATTTTAGTCAAATTTAATTGATTGATTTAAATTAAATTGAAGTAAAATTTATTTAAAAGTGTTTTTTAATGGCCAAATTTAATTGAATTTGGGGAATTTTTATTTTATTTGTTATAAAATTGGATTCCCCCCCCCAAATTCCATTGAATTGAGTGGAGTTTGTGAAATTGATGGGAAATTGTGGAATTTGAATTATGGAATTGATTTGATGAAATTTATTTCAACATTCTATTTTATAAAAATTGATTCAAAATGTTGTTTTATTAACAAAGTGGTTTTATCAAAGAAAATGAAAGTATTTATTAAAAAACATGTGTGTTGGTCATTAAATGGAAATTTACATATTTGAAATGTGGAATGTGTTGAATTGTATTTTAAATTGTTTAAAAATACATTTACCATTATTTTTTCTTATTGGATAACATACAAGACTAGGTAGTTAGTGAGTTATTTAAATAGAAATAATTTTTATTCTTTATAACATAAAAAAACCTTGTACAGTAGATCACATCACTGATGGGATGGTGATTATTCATCTTTCTTTTGGGTATGAGGGATGGGTTTATAAAACTATTTTACTAATCACCATCAACTGTGTGAGAATTCCATATCATTGAATTGACATACATTTTGAATGATGGCCAAGTTTCTTGTGGTAGATATTTTAAAAAAATTCCATTGATTGTTGTAAACTATTTTCAACATTACTTTTAAATTTATATAATGTTTTTATATAAATATTTTAGTAATCTATTTTTTAAAATTCATTCCATCCTTTTATGTTTAAAGAATGAATTTCCTTAATTACTATTTAAACTCTCATGCATATTTATTAATATTTATGTCCATATTTGGTTAATTAAATGTTAAAATCTTTTATGGAATAATCGGTGACATCATAATGGGATTTTAGACCACACCCTACATATGCCTTGGGGGATTCTAGTTTATATTCATCTAGGTTAGAGAAAGGGTAAAGAACCACATAGAGGTTGTATTTTTTGTTGATCCATGTGATTGGAGAGTTTTTTCCATTGGTACTTGAGTTCTTGTCCTATTTTATAGTACATTGTTGTATTCAATTGGGATTTTTATTCCTATTGGACTTATGATACAGTTATTCCTATGGAGATTATTTTGTATTCATACTAACTTGTTTATCTTTATTCTATTATGTATACAGATAAATCATTCTCACAAACATTTTTCTTAATTTAAAGTTATTGTCACCAACCTATGGGGACTTGGAATGCTCTTCTAGCTATTTTGGTTCCAACTTGGTTGTCGGGTCACCATGGTACACTATCCATTTTGTGACACTAATATTTCATAGTTTTCAGAAAATGTATCAAAATTAGCAATGTTTTCTTATAAAAGTCTCTAATTTATAGACGTTCCCTAAAAACAAAAATTAATTTATGAAGTTTCTTAATCGGAAGGGCTAATTTGACCACATTTCATTAAAAAAAAGTAATTTTTTTTATGTTTCCTTAAAAAGGTCTCAAAATTTCCAATGATATTTTAAATGTTCATACATTAGAATCATTTCCTGAAAACATCACTAAATTAAAATTTGTGACGTTTTAAGGAATAACATGGATATTTTTGTGACATTTTTTAAAACAATTTTAAATCATTTATAATTATATAGATGTATAATTCTATCAATCTACATATATATATATATATATTTATAATTATATTTATATATAAATGAATTTATAATTATATACAATGACATTAAAATATATTTACACATAATAAGATATATATTTATCTAACACACACACATGTATATATATATATATATAAACACATAGACACAGACACACACATATACATATATATATATAAACACAAACATAATCACACACACACCCATATATTTTAATTTAGAAAAACACATCTACATTTTAAATTTAGTTAGGTTTTTATGAAAACAAGTATTTTTGGTGAAATTTTTACCATTGTTTTAAAATATGGATAATTATATATATATATAATTACATTTTCTTAATATAAAAATTTTAAAATTGAAAAAATATCATTATAATTATATATATGTATATATATATAGAAACACACACACACACACATATATATATATATAAACATGCACACACACACACACATATATATAAACATATTTATAACGTTTAGACACACATACATATATAACCATATGTATGCTGGTAAATAAAAATAAATTATTTTATAAATATATATATTATAGTAATAGAATTATATAACAAATAATTGGTTTTATGGGGTTTTCCCGTCGTATGGTGTGTGGCTATAGGTCATGGGTTCAGATATAAAAATATGAAATAAAAAATATAATCATATTGTATAAATAAACATATATAATTATAAATATATATATATATACATATATATATATATACTAATATATGAATATGTATATAATATTAATATAATTGTATGATAATTTAGTTAAATAAATAAAATCCCCTTAGACTAGTTGGTTACATCTTCAGTTCAAGGTATCCGGGCATAAGGTTATATTATTTTCCCAACCTTGTGTTCTGCATGGAGGCAAGGATGGGGTAGGGCTTCACCCACGTGGAGGAAGGGAATGGTAGTGTAGTTCCTCAACGCTCATGAAATGGAACCTAGAATGGGTGGCTTCCTAGAGATTGAGATGGGAGAGAATGTGAATTGGGGGTTGCTTGAAGAATGTGAAGTTAAGGATTCATGGATTGTGGATAACAATATTTTATTCTAAAATATATTGGGAGGGTGTAAAACATTTCATTTTTAAGTAAAATAAAAATATATATTTTTAAATAATCATCATTTATTGAAAACATGGAAATTTTAAAACTCATTTACCGACTTGGAGTGTGATATTTTTTCTCTAAAATACACAGTTATCGTATAAAACATTTCATTTTTAAGAAAAATAAATCAAACATTTAAATAAAATGACCTTATTTATAAAACCATTATATTTTTGATCTTATTTATTTATGTTGAGTGTGATATTTTTTTGTAAAAATGTTTTAGGACGGTGTATAACATAATTTTAGGAAAAATAAAAAAAATTAAACAAATCAACATTTCTCGAAAACATTGATATTTTAGAACTCATTTACGAATGTGGATCATGATATTTTATTCACAAAAATATATAGGGAGGGTGTGAATCATTTAATTTTAAGAAAAATAACAAATTTGGAATTAAAAAATGAATGCATTTATAGAAAACAAGGTTATTTTAGAATTCAATTAATATTGTGGAGTATGATATTTTATTCTTATAATATATAGGTTTGGTGTTAAAAATTCATTAAAAAGTTATGATTATTAAAATATTCGATATTTTACAACTCAATTACTGATGTTACTCAAAAATATCGATAAATGTGATATTGAGGTTTCAAAACATCACTACTGAAAAAAAACTCTAAATTACATTTCATTGGTAATAAGGTATTATATTTGGATTCAAATAAACTCATTTATAGTTAATAAATTTTAACAATTAATGGTTAACACAATTTGAAAACGTAATTTAGTTTTTCTAATTCTACTAAACACATTGAATTTTTTTCCTAGTAAGGTTTTTTGTTTGAGAAATTTCCCATAACTATTGGATATTTTTGGAGTAAAATAAATAATAAAGAAGTTAAAGACCAAAAAACCAAATTCCTCAAATGATGGAAGTTGATTAGGTTCCATCAATAGTTATTCAATAATAATTGAATTAGGATACACAAGAATCTTATTGTTATAGAATGACTCATTATGATCAATTGGGATATCAATTTATCATGGAAGATAAAATTGAAATCCTACTTATGAGTGATGATTCCATATTCAACCATGAGTACATTGACTATTTTGATTCTGAGTAATTTTTAAAATCAATGGAAAATTAAATGGACTCCATGTGAAAAAAATGTTTGGAACTTACCGGGCACAACTAATGGGTGAGACCCTTTCTATTAATGAGGGGTTTCTGTTAAAAATCACTTATAGTAGTTTGTAAAAAAATCAATTATTAAAAATGTAAAATGTATACAACCAAATTCATCATGTGGAATATAAAGATTTAGTTTCACAAGTTGTGATGAAAATTTACATTCAAATATCATTTTCCATGTATGATCATTTTCATTATCATATATATCAAATGGATTTAAAAACCACTTTCCTAAATGTGAATTTAGTCAAGTACATGTATTTAATAATTACCAAGGAATTTAATGTTCCAAATGATTCAAATAAGTTGTGGAAGAATAAAATATATATTTATGTATTAATGAATTATTCTTAATGTTGTAAGATCTGATTTTAAGACACAATAAAAGAGATTTTACTTTAAAATACTCATTAATATTATGTATAAAAATTAGTTCTTATGAGTGCTGTTGTATTTTTGATATTATATATTTCTGAAATAAATACTAAAAACTTTTCAACTCATACTACATTTATAAATACGTGGTCTGTTAAATGGTTATTGATGAAACACTCGTAATCATTTTTAGATACCAGGTATGAATATCGATGGAGCTATATCTAATAGTCAATGTATGAACATAAATATTTGTTAATATGATAAAGCATATTATCATGAATATATCCAAAATGGGGTATTTACTAGGGTTTCATAGAATTAATATTAGGAAGACTCGTGATATTTTAATAGTGTAATAAGGTATGTATATAATTCTCCATATGTCTCCCTTATGGACGATAATGTGTTCATTTTTTATGTACTCAACCTAATGTTAGTTGTGCGCTCAACAACACAAGTATATTCCAATCCAACCCAAATTAGATTCATTATAATGTTGTAAAGAACACACATATGTATATTAGAATAAAAATTTATATGTTTATTATAAATACAATTGAGTATAAGTATTTTATTAGGGGGTTATTGGGTCCCAAGATAATATTTATATTAATAACACAACAATATCATGATTTAAAAAATACAGCACAATATAGTAAAATTATCTACGGAAAAAAATTGTAATTGTCTTCAAAATTATTTTAATAATTACCTTATCATATAATAATTGAAAATATGTTTCCATAATTTTTCACCACTACAAACATTATTAGAAATCTCACATCATTTAATTATCCTCAGAAATTTCAAAATAGAAATATATGAAAGTGGTCAGATTAAATTATTGGTAAGGGTAACCACATATCAAAATGTATTCAATTTTATGTTATATGGGAATTTGAAGAAAACATAAAAATATAAATAAGGGATCATATGTCCATGTTTGATAATAATAAACAACATTTACATCTGTATAGAATCATAAAAATATTTTTAAGATGATATAAAATATAAAATAGAACACACATGGGAATGACATAATGTTCATGGATACTTGAAAATCCATATTCATTGAACTGTGTAATTTCATGGAAATCATATTCATATTGAAAAATTGCGTACCATGAAAAAAAATGTTTTATTACATGATAGACATTAAAGTATATAACGTCTTCAATAATAGGTAAACCAATTCATGCAAATAAATTACACTCATAAAAATGTGATTTGACTCTTTAAGTTTATTTCTCATAAAGTAAGAAAATCCAACATGCCCAAACCTTTTTGGAAAAGTCCCATTATTATTATAATACTATAAATCATGACATATAATATTATTCTAATTCATTTGAGGGATATATATTATCTCACTAATGAACATCTATACATATTATTTCCAATTAAAAATGGTTATCATCATAACTTAAATATCTCATGGAATAGAGAATTTGTTTATTGAACACAAAACATAACATGAACATGAGAATTAAAATGACATAAATATCTCAACATAAATATAGTTAACAACATAAAAAATTATAATATATAACATCCTAAATGATAGGTCATTTTATGTTAATGAGAAACAAATCAGGAAAAGTGTGGTTTGAAATCATTTTTAAATCATCATTTTAAGGGTCCTATTTACAAGTAAATTTTCAATAACCATCTATTGTTTTTGAAGAAATAAAAAAGAATACATTGTAGGAAGAATATTTTTTTCAAAAACACTTTATATATTTAATAAGTAAATAATATTAATCAAATTATAGATACTTCAACAAAAATTCCAAATAAAAAATTCCCAAACTGAAAGAAAATATTTTCAGTTACCATGAACCTATCCTTCACCCTTGATTTCCACAATATTGTTTAACCTCTTCTATTATAATTGAAAAATTAATAAATATTTATTTTATTACAATATTCGTGTATAATTATATTTATACACTGAATTAATAATAATTATTTTTATGTATTATAATCTATTAATATATTCTCAAAATAGGGTGATTATTATCTTATGTATTTTGAACTATGATCTTAAAAGCATTTTTGTACTTCATTTTTATTAAAATTTTCATAATATCAAAACTATAGGAGTATATTTAAGTTGTTTATTATAAATACATATTATTTCATAATTCTATTACATGGATGTTTTAGTAGCTTTTTATGAAGACCATTACGGTGAAGAACTAGTTTTGGGTTACTTAAAAATTTCAATGGATTTCTATATAAAGATCATTAATTTGTTTTACCAAATAAAGCCATATTAATGATATTTATTTCATATTATTATAAAATTTAATTATAAAATTTAATATAAGGCATTCATTTTTCTATGTAAAGGGATAAAATTATACACATAAATTAGTGTTTAAGGTAGTCGACAACACACACGATTCAAATTTTCATTTTTATAAATATAAAAATAGAGGTTTATTAATGCTCTTAACATGATAATAATGACATAGAAATATTATAATTCTACCTTTTTATCACATGTTGTGGGAGAAATGAAATTTGGAAATGAAAAATGCAAATAATGAAATCTCAAAAGAAAGGGATACTTAAAACATATACCACACTTCTTGGAAGATCGATTTTTTAACAGGATTAAACCATTGATGGATGGTCTTTAGAGATGACCATAACCTCATTAAAGGGTATATGAGTGTGTATAATATTTTTGGAAGGAGTATTGTATAAAAATTAGGGTTTTATAGAGAGTAAAACTGTGGAGAATATTACAACTTCATTATGTGAAAGGTGTTGTATTTTTATAAATGTTAAAATATATGGAAAAGGGTGGTACACATCAAGAAATGTTCCAAAAAAATTGTTCAATAAATTTATGGGGAATTAGTCCACCCACACTTCCAACATTGAAAAATATTGTTATTTTATACATTTTATTCCATTTAACTCTATGGTTACCCACATAATCAATTTTTGTTTTCTCTATAGTAACTATTTTTTACATATTTAATTTATCATTAAAAAAAAATGACACTCATACAATAATATGGAATCACCTATTACAAATAAAAAATAAAATTTATATAATAAAAAAATACATGTATGGGATGACAATTTAACACAAACATGTAAAAGGAGTATTTTTTGAAAAATATTAATTTTTAGACAAAATAATTGTAATTAGGGAAGAAATATCCATTATATATATCTATATTTATATAAAAATATTATTATTATTGATATTTGGTTGATTTAAAAAATTTTAAAAAAATTGTTACTTCATTATAGAATTAATTAAATAAAAATTTCAAAAAATAGTTCTCATTAAAATGCTAAATAATTGTAAAAATAATGACCCGTGGATTATAATGTGAAAATAGTATTTAAAATTTTATTATTTATAATATAAAATTTAATATAAAAAATGTCTCAAAAAATAATTTGTTTCTGGGAATACATTTTTAATTATTATTTTAAGATCAATAATTTTGAAAAATTTCCAAAAACTCATCATCAGCAGATATTAAATTCATAATTTTAAAAATTATGATATCTTTTTAAAATTAAAAACAAAAAAACTATAAAATTAATATTAAAATAAAATCATAAAATATAATGAAATAATTTTTTCTGGGAATGCATTTTATCGTGTAAAATATTATTCTAATAATATCTTCGATCATAAATATATCAAATTTGAGAAATATCCATTAAATAAAATAACATTTAAAAATATGAAATTCTTTATTGCATGTCTAGATCTACTATTTAGTTGATATTAATGGACATTTTTTATAAATATATTAATTTATATTTAATATATAAACATGTTACTAATATATATACCTTCTAATTTTATTGATTGCTTATAACAATATATATATATATATATTATTTGTTTGAGTGTTTTATATCAAATATTTTTGTTAATGAAAGACTTAATTTTGGAAGAAACACTCAGGTTGTCACATTCAACACCCATAAATTACTTTCCATTTGTTTTTCCTCATATGAGAGATCACATTCTAGTTTAAAAACTTCCAATATTTTCACATATGAATTTTATATGTTGTTATTAATCAATATATATATATATATATATATATAACACATCACGTACATTAGATAGGTGTTGGGGGGGGGAACTAAGAAATATTCTATAACCCCGACATATTCAAGGATTTCAATGGTCCTGATGAAACTAGGGATTAAAATTCATTTCTTCCCAAATCTCATAACTCGCATAAATTTTGATATATAGAGAAACATATTTTCACCAACATCAAACTCCTATTCTCACTGAGAATTATCTATAGAACCAATATATTTAATTTCAAAATTTATTTACATCACTGAATAATTCAAACCCTCTACCTCAATTTCATAGACAATGTTGGGAATTATCTACTACTTATCACCATCTTCATCCATACATATTTGAGTCTTGCATCTATTCAAATAAAAATCCATATATATAATTATATGAATGTTATAATTGAATCAATTATTAGATGTAAACTATATCCATGGAAGGTGTTGATCCCTACAACCATGAAAATCCATCAAATATAATCCCATCATGTCCTCAAAAGATTGAATACCATCCCAGATGCACCATCATCTACAGATGATATGAAATTTCAAAGCTCGTCTCTCTCTATATATTTCAATATAATTATCGAGAATGTCAAAGAAAAACTCAGATACTAATTGAATCAATTGTTATAATGTCATATTATGGGACTATCTTTGATTTTTTTGAGTTATGGGATGTGAGGACAGGAGTTACACTTTTATTAGTGAAGAGGAGTAGGTTTTTTGTAAATACTAAAGATGATTCAATAATGGGAAGTCAATATCTAACCATGTACCAAAAGAATTAATATAAGATCAATTTATGTGAATATATTATTTATCCACACTAACACCATTAAAAAATAAACATGATTTAATCATGATATACCATTTACCAATAAAGTTACACTTTAATAATTTTAGTTCTGAACAAGGTAAAAAGATTTTACCTAGGTAATATACCATTTAATAATAAAAGTAAATTTTGAATTATTATAAAAATTGGAGAAATGTATCAAAAATATGAAATCGAATTTATCAAATAAAAATCTTTTTTTATTAAATATTATTTTTAAAAGAGTATGAAAAAACATATTTTTTCAAAAAGTTTATTTTTATGCAAAACAATTTCGGATTAGGGTAGTATTATAAATAACATTGATTTAAAATAACTTTAAAAATTATTATGATACAAAAGGATATTTATTCAAAATATAATAATTAAACATATATTTTCATTATTCGATAAGAAATTAAATAAAATATATGAGAAAACAATTTTCATTAAAACAATACATAAATTTTCAAAATGTATAGTTTGTGTTTATAAATTAAAATTTATAAAGAAAAATGATTCATTACTCTTTATAATATAAATTTTAGGTGAAAAATGTTTCAAAAATAATCCAAATTATTTATATATTAAATTATCTTCATAATAGTGACGACCATATTAAAATAGGTACTTTCAATATTTACCTAAAAATTAACTATTTTGGAAAAATCCCTAAATTTAATATTAAGATAATATAACTGTGATAAATTCAAAAAGGATTTCAATTTTCTTCCAATTCACATCCCAAATTTTTAAATAATAAAATTAAAATTTAATCGTTAAATAATGTGAAAATTACTTTTTATAAGATATGATTTTGTTGCATACTGACTATTTTTCAAAAATTATAGTTACTCATAATTATATCAAACATGAAAAATATCCGTATTTAAATTGAATTTTAATAAATATGAAATTATTTTATTAGTTTCATAGTATTTAAATTATTGGGAAATTTATATTGATTTTATTAGTTTATAAATATATTAATTTATATATTTCATAATTTTTTTACAATTATATATTACTTGAAATTTTGTGGATACCTTATAATGGTATCTATTTTATTGGTTTTATTGTTGTTATTAGATAATGTCATCAAAAAAATATTCAATTATGGTTGAAAATATCATGTTGTAATATGGTTAAATTGATTCTTCTATCTAATATAAAAATGATAACATGATATCTCTGTCTGATTTATTATTTTTCACTACTGTTGGAGTTATCTATTGGATGAGATCCAAATTGGCCACTAAAGTGGACTTAATAATAGTTATATAAAACATTACTTCAATAGATTATTTTAATGAATCTATTTGGATCAGAAATATTATTTTCAGAACATGGGGTTATTCTAAGAATTGGGCGAGCAATGAAGATATACTTAAAAAATAATGGATCCATTTCTTATACCATGGTACCCAGGATCATGAATGTATCAAACATATCCTTAAAAAAATTAAATAACATATGAAAGGAAAACTATAAGTGACATAATAAATGTAAATATGATAGTCTATCACAAACCGTCCCCTTGGACCTGTATCATTACTACCCAAAGCCAGCCTCCCATAGGCCAGTGGTTGGCGAATAGCACCAAAGGCATAAATACCTAAACTGGGAAGGCATTGCCACTATAACTGCAATCAACCACATTAGAGTACACAACTAGAGGCAAAACACTAAGTAAAACTGTATACAAAAGAAGTGCTGGAATGTAAAAGTTTCCAGAAATACAAGCCCAACAGGAAGGTACATATACAACTGAAATAAAGTACAATAGAAGAAAAGAAAAGCAGCTACTGGGTCATCCTATGGGTTTCCTACCTGAAGGGTAGGTATAGATGGATTCCTCAGCACTCCCATCCTTACATCTCCTCTGTGTACCATCTCACCATGGGGTCCACCTCCAGGTAATGTCTAGTCCTACTACTCTCTGCCTCAGTCAGCGTTGTCTATCATCTGCCACCAACAAAACCAGGTCCGTACATAGCCCATGTAGTGGTGTGTATAATGATAGGGACCCCCAGACCCTCAAGGTATCACAAAATACAACAAGGATAAACCAAAAAGTATGAAATTAATACTTAACAATTACTTAGGAATATGACCATACATATACCTATGTTATCTAGTAACCTATCTCAACCATGAGGAAAACACAAATCTCATTGACCTAGCTCAAACCAAGATTTTCATTGTCGAAACAACGACTGCTGGAGAATGCCTCCTCTATCGAGTATAGTGGGCCTATCGTGACACAGAGGGACTTCTCACTAACCTTGGACTGCTGAGGTAGTCCTCCTATCGAGTATCGCAGGTCTGTTGCCATATACCAGACACTCCTCCGTTATGGGTTTGCCGCAAACTACCAGGTCGTCCCCCCAATAGCCTGAAAAGGTACTCGTCTTGTCAAGTACCACAGGTATGCCACCAACTACCAGGCGCCCATCTGTTTTGGGTCTGCCGCCAACTCCCAGGCGCTCCCCCTAGTCATTAAATGTTTCTTTTCAATCTCTTCAATGTTTTCATCCATCTAATGGTGAGAATAAAAAATGGAAATGTTGCAGAGATTGAAAAGAAACATTTAATAATTATCTTCCTTCTTAAAATCTTGATGAACCGCATGCCTCCACCCAAAAAGTGGATGGAGTGGGCCAAACCAACATGGCCTGACCCCCCTCCACCGTTCTTGTTTTTTGTGATATTTGACGAGGATACTAAGTCAGTAATGATGAAGGCCACGTTACCGGTGGCCTCAGTGAACCGTGCCGCCCCCGTGGCGCCCCGCGCACCCCGACCGAACCCGCGGCCTGCCCCGCGGACTGCCCGACCTCGCCGGTGCCCTACCAGGTGTCGCGCACGCTTCCATCACTGTCCCGCGCTTCCCGGCGCCCCCGCGCACCCACGCGGCCTTCCTGGCCATGTCAGTGCCCTGCTCGGCGTCCCGCGCGCTACCCGGCTCCCCCGCACACTGCCCGCGTGCCCTCGCAACCTGCCCGGCACCGCCGTCACACTTCCTGGTATCCCACAGGATGCCTGGTTCCCCCACGCGCTGCTCGATGCCCCAGCGCACTGCCCGCGTGCCCCTGCAACCTACGCGGCCAGTGCCTCGCCTTGTCCAGTACCCCTGTGGCCTGGCCGTGACCTTCATGGCATGCAGCTGACCTCCTGGGCCAAGTCGCCCGATCCACACCCATCATGGCGCTGACCGAACTGGTACCGGCCTTCATGACGAGTCACCTACGTGGCGACCTCCTGGTAGAACCGGCCTCGCAGTCCCCTGGGACGGGCCCAGCGGACCTTGTCATCCCAGTTTGGGTTGGGCCGACATGGTCTGACCGGGTCGGACCGGGTCCAGGCCCATGACCGACCCCTTTGCTTTTTGGTGGCCGAATCATTGGTACCAGATGACCATTTAATGAACCATCAGTGGTGCCAGTATTCTTGGAATAAATCCATCCCTTTGATAATAACCCACTAGAGCTTGGGGTAAATTTGTGTTACAGTCAGGTTGGATCTTACATGAATCCAACCAGGCCCACGAGACTAAAAGGCTAATAACTAATACAGCAGGCGTCTGATTGACTCAATGTGTGTTGCGTTGAGATACCTATGACGTCGATGACCATTGAGATACTTTTTATGGAACTTTGCGATAGTTGGAGTATTTACCAGTAGCTCATGGAGCGAATCATTCCAGTGATGAAAAGACAGAGTGTGGAGACCTCGTAGCATGAAACCTGACGACTGCTTGACCGATTCGACTCAGAGTGATTTGACTAGCCCAGTGGGGAGCGCCTAGTAGTTGACCCACTATAGTAGAGAACCTGGTAGTTGGCAGCATACCTGCGATACTCAACATGAGGAGTACCTCTGCAGGATATTAGGGGGAGCACCTGGTAGTTTTTTGAAAACCCACAACGGAGGAGCGCCTAGTGGTTGGAAGCTGACCCATGGTACTCGACATGAAGAGTACCTCAGTAGTCCAAGGTTAGTGAGAAGCACCTCAGTGTCATGACATGTCCACTATATTCGACAGAGAAGGAGTTCTCCAGTAGTTTTGGTTTTGATAATTATAATCCTGGTTTGAGCTGAGACAATTACTTTTTTGTTTTCCTCATGTTTGAGATGGGTTACTAGATAACTTAGGTATTTTTATGGTCATATACCTAAGTAAGGGTTATATGTTAATTTCATACATTTTGGTTTATCCTTGTTGGATTTTGTGAGACCTTGAGGGTCTGGGGTCCCTACTATGTATCGTTATACTCCCCCATGTATGGGCTATGCCCGCACCTGGTTTTCTTGGTTACAGATGACGAACAATTCTGAATGAGGTAGAGAGTAGTGGGAGTAGACGGTACCTGGAGGTGGACCACTCGGTGTGACGGTACACGAAAGAGATGGATGGACGAGAGTACAGAGGAGGCGATCTGTACATACCATTCAGGTAGTAACCCCATAGAACGACCTAGTAGAAGCTTTACATTTCTTCTGTTGTACTAGATTTCAGTTGTACTTGTACCTTCCAATTGGGATTGTGTTTCCGGCCACTTTTACTTTCCATCACTGCTTTTGTATACAGTTTCACATATTTTTTTGCTTTTAGTTGTGTACTCTGATGTGTTTGATTATAGTAATAATGGAAATGCCTTCCCAGTTTAGGGATGTATGCCTTTGGTGCTTATCGCCAGCCCTTGGCCTATGGAAGGCGGGCTTGGGGTAGTCACGTTATGGGCCCTAGAAGATGGGTTGTGACAAATAGGTATTAGAGGAGGAACCCACCCTTATGTGCGGGGCACTGCCTGGGTTGAGATGTAGGGCCCACAAGGAGGGCATTGTGATCTAAGGGGAGGGGTGATTGTAACATCCCTGAGTGGTAATGAGTTAAATGACTAAATGATAAGACTCATGTAAACACGGTTCACCTTCCTTTTCAAGAGCCTTTCTAATTATATCTCCACATTTAAGTAAGTGTGCTTGACCTAGAGTAGTGATCAGGATGGGTGACCTTTTGGGATGTTTCTTAGGGTGTGTGCGAGTGAGGAAAAGTTACACTAGAAAGGACATGTGTTGTCCTATAAGGAAAGTCATTAGTCATATGACCCATTCATGCATGCGGGTGGGCCCTAGGGTGGGGACAATGTATTTTCAGGGCAAAAGGTGTGTGGGGCCCAGTTGTTACATAGTGAACATAGAGACCAAATAGCTCATGGTAAACCTCATGATAGTTGTAACCATACTAATCTCCGACCTGTTCAACTAACCTGAAAAAACTTTTATATATAATTAGGGTGATCGTAATATTATACCTATTAGGATCCTCCCTTGAGCCTCTCATGAAAATGTAAAGCCAACATGATAAAGCACATTGAGCAACATGTGAAACAAAATCATCACCTAGCCATGTATAATATGATCCCAGAAATTCCATTACTACTCTAATAGAGTATAATATACAAGAGTACTTAGTATAATAAAGAATATCAAGGGTTATATACTACATATCCCTCACTAGTGTTCCTCTCTACCACAACATCTCATGTGATGAGAATCTCTATCCAAAAATCCACCCTGAAAACACCTTAGAGAAGCACCACAATATGCACCTCAGGCAACACACCACTACATCTACATAAAAAAACTAACCAGATAGTTTTCTGGATTCGCCACAAGTAGTATAGTGAATATCATATATCAGATATAATACCACAAGCCATCATATCCAATACACTGAGTAAAAATCCTCAAGCCATCACAACCTATACATGTTATGACTATAGTAGTCCTTAGGAATATCTATCAAGATTACATGTGTCTCAAATAACTAAAAGAAATTAAAAACCTCTACACAAAAAATTTATGAAAACTAACAACCTTGCACAACAGTACAAGTAACTGCCATGAGAAGATAAGGGATAGTCAACCATGCATCCCCCCACGAGAATGTTAGTGAAAAAATCCCACTATGTCTAGAAATACCCAGGTTGTATATTTGTCTGAACTATGTGGTGGTGTATTGTATATAAATATAAAATGTACATGAAAAAATATATCTCGAAACCACACTATGGGAATAACCTTGTCTTACACTTAGCTACATCTAACATCTCTTGGACTCCCGAAAACCACTAAGAAGACCAAATATCCTATAAGCAAACAATAATTTAAGGACCTACATTAAATTATTTAATTCCAATTCATCTATTTCACATTATGTTAATTAATTATTTAACCACTAATTAAATAATTAGGGTGATCATAATATTATACCTATTAGGATCCTCCCTAGAGCCTCTCATGAAAATGTAAAGCCAACATGATAAAGCACATTAAACAACAACTTAAACCAACTCATCACCTAAACATGTATAATATGTTTCCAGTAATTCCATTACTACTCTAATAGAGTATCATATACAAGAGTACATAGTATAATAAAGAATATCAAGGGTTAAATACTACCTATCCCTCACTAGTGTTCCTCTCTACCCCAACATATCATGTGATTAGCATCTCTCTCCAAAAATACACCCTGCAAACACCTTAGTGAAGCACCAAAATATACACCTCATGAAACACACCACCACATCTATATAAAAAACTAACTAGAGAGTTTTTAGGATCTGCCAAAACCAGTATAGTGATTATCAAATATCAGATATAATACCACAAGCCATCATATCAAATACACTGAGTAAAGATCCTCAATCCAATATAACTTATACACGTTATGACTATAGTAGTCCTTAGGAAACTCTATCAAGAATAACAGTGTCTCAAATAACTAGAAGAAATTAAAAACCTCTACACATAAAATCTATGAAAAATAACTACCTTGCATAACATTACAAGTAACTACCAAGAGAAGAGAGGGGATAGTCAACCATCCATCCCCCCATGAGAATGTTAGCGAAAACAGCCTATTATGTCTAGAAATCCTCAGGTTGTAAGTTTTCCTATCCTATGGGGTGGAGTATTGTATAGAAATATAAAATGTACATGAAAAAATATATCTCAAAACCACATTATAGGAATAAACTAGTCTTACAATTAACTACATCTAACATCTCTCGGACTCCTGTAATCCATAACGAAGACCAAATAACCTATAACCAAACAATCATTTAAAGACAGAAATTAAATTATTTAATTGAAATTAACCTATTTCATAATACATTAATTAATTATTTAACAATTAATTAAAATTTAATAGTTTCCACATTACGTTACATTATAATGATTATAAAGTTCCATGACCTCTAGGAATAAGAAATGTGTCAATGGATTCCTAGAATTATAACCTCAATAATGCATCCAAAAAGATTGAACCCCCTTAGGTTAAACATTTATTATTTTATTAATATTATTTCTTACCATATTACAATGTAGAATATTATATAATTTTAGCAGTCCAAATAGGTAAACAACCAAGAATGTCTATCATCCACTAGCAGTGGGGAAAGAGAAGATTATAAACGAACAACATGACCATCATCTAAAAAATCTATTCAAATCAAAATCATGTTTTCATAAGAATGGGAAATCCCATGTTTGATATGTTTCCTCTTCTTGAGTGTCCACCCCAACACCCACATGCATATTCAGATGCATCTTTCCACTCCAGGCATCAATTACATCCGCAGAAATTGGGACCCCCTGCCCCTCATAAAATAATAGAACTATAGGCCCTGCTACCCTAGGCTCACATCACATCTAGGCCTCACCTCCCCACATAACTCAATATCCCTCCAAGATCATTCTTCCTAGTCTCACATAATAAAATAATCAACATTAAATAATCATAGAAATGAGGCTCTTATAACTAAAACATGACATCTATCCTTCACACACAATGATCTCTAAAGGCTCCAAAGATCAAGGTACTAGGCCTTTACAAGAATATGGGTAACTCGGGTACTACAAGGCATTATATTTTATCACCAAATTGTTTTCAATTCCATCATGAATTAACATAATCTAACTCTGGAAAACCAAAGGAACAAGATATAACACGCTATAACAAATTAATTAAAAAAATAATTTATCCTGAATTTAATTATTTTATCAACAGTTATCAACATTCTTTATTCTACTTAACCTATATAACTCACATGAATATAAGGATCAATTTTATTAATATAAAATTAAATCAACAACCTAATTCATTAAAAAGTCCTCTAATCATTTATCTAGTTAATTATCCATTAATTACAAGTTTATATTAATTAAAAAATTTCACATTCTAGACCATGAAAAAATATATTTTAGAAATCACACTATCTATAAAATCAATAGGAAAATTGTTATCATCGTAAAACAAAAATATCACCAACCCATCGATACCAATTCATTAATCTGGTTCAACTATTTAATTAGGTTGATATCATTGTAATCAACGGTGGTAAATCACTATTAATCTATAATTTCACGTAAATATATAGAGAATAAAAGAATCCTCTACATTATAAGGTTTTCAACCTTCATCACTCAAGAATGGGATAGTGATTTGAATCTCAATCACCTCTCTTGTAAGAACTGCAACCACACAAGGAGATTGTACCACAAATGTGTAAAGAAAAACCAATCGAACACCATTATAAGAATGGAGATCAATCACCAAGTAATGTAAATGAGTAATAGGATGAAATATATCAATGAATTTACAATAAAAGTGGTATAGCCTATATTTTATTAAAGACAAATCAATGGAGGTAATCTAGTGATCGATCATTCATGTTGGAATTCCCAAAATGTTAAAGAAGGGATCATTGGGTCTCCTTGATAGAGATATAGGGGTGCTGAAGCCAGAAAAATTGATAAACATAATAGATGGAATCATTTAAAACATACATCACTATGTATTTAAATGACATGTAATCCTCTTTCACATCATATAATCTCCAAGGGTCACTTTCAGTTGAAAATAGAAAAACCTTTTTGTTTAATTATATTCCTTCTAAACATGACTCATTACACATCATGAAACATACTTTCACATCATGTAAATTGTCTACATAGCACGAAATATATGTGCTATAATATTTTAGTAGCCACACGTCTCTAAACGTCCTTTGGGCATTCTCTAAGAACATTGGTCTTCGAAAACATATAAAGGGTCAATCCACGTAGATGTAGGACATTACATTAGATACCTCTAAAATCCTTCTCTTCCCTGAGAATCCAAAACCATCCCAGAGATGAAACATAAAGGTTCCAACTAAATAGACACCCTCACAGAATAGATCTCAGGGTTCATGTCACCCCAGTATCTCTACCTCCTCACCAAATCATAAGGTTCTCGACCCAGTGAGTAGAAAAACAACTTTTCATGTAGCCACCACCTATCATAGGAGAGTATAATCATATATCCAGAAGTATCTAATCATGGAAATCATGTGGCATAACCTGTGTATTTTTTCGTCACATGGAATGAGGGTAAGACATAATAAGAAAAAATTGAAATCAAACTCACAATCCAAAAAAAGGTCTATAAAAAAATGAATAGCCTTATAAGAGAATTGATAAACATCAAACAAATCAAGATATTGAGAGAATATATGGGACTCAAGATCCTAGTTATTCACCTCCTTTCCAAAAGTTTCATATAATACATAAAAAAGGGGTTAACAAACCCACCATACATCTTCTTTTAGTGGCCCTATAATTCTACAAGATGCTCCTCGAAGGACATATCATCATCGAGATTGATCTTGAACCGATAGATGATGTGAGTATTACCATTAAGATAATGATAGATATGTGACACCTGAGAAAAATATTATATCCAAAACTATTGCGGTGGAATAACTATCTGATATTTCATGGCTCTAGCATGAGACATCACTTGGAAAGGCCAAATAAACTGTGGAGAAATCTTACTCCCATGACCAGCCCTTGCCTACCCATGATAGGGAGTCACCTTCTGGAACTCATGGTCCCTGAAACTGAACTAAATAGGTATAAACCTATGAGACACATTGGATGTATGATGGTCATGTGTTTCTATAATTGTCATGAAGATCACCAAAACCATATCTAGCTTGTTCTGTAATAGTTATAGTCTAATAATTGGTAACAATTCCATCCTAGTCTAGTATAATGAAGAACTGAAATTTCATCCATAAAAGGCTTCAAATTATTCCATAAAGATGGTGGGGAGAAAAATATTGGTTTAGGAATATAATACCAAGGTTATGAGCCTCATGCCCAAACCACCAAAATCAATGACATAAGAACGAAACATGTCTTCAAGATTCTGGATGGTCTACTATATCTAATTATCAACATGTGGGTGAAAAGTACTTCCAAGGCATAAATGAGTACCAAAATCATGTTGGATACCTCTACAAAACCTTGAGTTAAAACAAGGATCACGATTAGTAATTATTGTCCTTTGGATTTTGTGGAGTCTCACCACATCCTCCAAATACTGGCTCAACAAAACCTCCACTAATCTCAACTCCCTGATCACTATGAAGTGGGATTATTTCATCTGATGGTCCACTATCACCCATATAGCATCACAAAGACCGTATGATTTAGGTAAACATGATACAAAGTCCAAATATATTTCCCCCCAAATCTATTGAGGATGAACTAATGGCTATAGAAATCCACCAGGAACGCAAAACTCAACATTCATCTTCTAGATGACCAAACATCGAGACACAAAACATGTAACTGCTTGCTTCAACATAGGCTGCTTAACTGATATCTCAATTATAGGTAAATATTTTTTACACATGTATGTACTTATAATGGAGAATAATGTAACTATCTAAGAACCATCACATGCATCTCTAATGTAATGAAAATCCTTACTTGAAAATACACATGATGTTGTTCATCCTCAGACCAAGCATTGAGGGCCTCAACACAAACAACTTGGTCTCCCCAAACCTCCACCTCATGATCCCCCAAATTAGATTCATCCTTATGCTACACCTAAGATGACTACACCATCATCTAAAAATGATAACATATACACTAAAATTATCCCATATCTAGATGTAATGATGAATGTTATTTCATCACTCTCTAGGTATCACCGGATTCAGGCACTGCATCACTACTTTACTTCTTAGTCATCGCATCAACCAAAACATTCCCCTTTCTTAATGTATATGAAATATCCAAGTCATAATCATATAAGAACTGTATCTATTGACATTGGATCAAGTTCAAATCATGTTGGTAGAAAAAAATCCTCTGGCTCTTATGATTGGTGAACTTTAAAAAATTATCACTGATGAGGAAATGTCTACAAAAAATTAGGGAAAATACTATCATCACCAACTCAATATCATGGGTGGAATAGTTAAACTCAAATGGATGTAACTGCTAATATCCGTAATAAATGACCAATCTATGTTAATAACTAAACACAACCCAACCCAATATGTTAAGCATAAAAAAAACAAACTGATCTTCTATTAGAAGACAAATAACTAGAGTAGTTACCAACAATTCCTTCAGATAGTCAATTGATTTACAAAAATTTTCAGTCCACATGAACAACAAAACCATTCTGGTCAATGATATAATAGGAATCAATACACAAGAGAAATTGGATATCAAACTCCCATAATATCCTGAAATACCAAGGAAAGTTTGCACCTATTACACTATCTTGGGGGGGTTACCAAAACATAATTACATCAAGAAGTGATGCATCGACATCTAATCCCAGCTAGGATACATCGTCACCCATGAAATGGACATTGTGAGACCAAAAATAACCCATCAAAAACATCCCAAATAGCTTCCCGTGATGAAGAACTTCCAAAAAAGAACGCAGTTTCTCTGTGTAATCCTCCTCAAATGAGGATTAAACATGAATTTATTCAATGAAAACCACCATGAACATATCTAGAAACTCATGGAACACCAAATTCAATAACCCTATAATCACAATATGATAATTCATCACACTGAATTTCATAACAACATTCTAGTAATTACCATGACAATAACAAAATGTAGTATTTGGGATATCCAAATACATTTCAAACATTTGATAATATCCAAACCATAAATAGATCTTCATGATCCAACTTTAACCCTTCATTTTATTGAATATATCATAAATCTGTAGAATACAATATCAGTTCTTCACTAAAAGATGCTTTAACTAAAGAAAAATTTACATGGTACTGAAAAATGTCATTAGTGTTCATAACAATAAAAACTGTCACACCCCACAATGAAACACATGGATGAAAGAAACCACACCACAATTGATCATCATGTTGTATACACTTCTCTTGAAACTCAGTATGTGTCATCCTATATTGAGTCATCAAGGCAGGATAAAATCATGGATGTAGCTCAATACCAAAATTGATATCTAATAGAGGGGTAACACTAAAACATACACTATATATACATTAGGTTACAATAATATTTCCCTTTGGGAAACTTAGACTGTTGAACCTTTAATGAACTCAGAATTAGCTCCTCCATTAAGGGTGATAAGGATGGAACATGTAAGAACCCGGACCTTCTTTTCAGGAATGTTTTTCATTTTCTGGTAGTTTTTGGGAAAAAGTGGAGAATCTATAAATTTTCTACGTACACGCTGTGTACTTTGATGCTGATCGAGGTCGTGTGATGGTCGTGTCATGGCCACACACATGGCCATGTAGGGGTGAGGTGGAGGCCACGTACTGAGGAGTATGGGAAATCCTAGTACATGCTGTGTACTTTCATTTTTCTTCATTAAATGGACCGGGGTCGCGTCTTAAACCCAAAACACCTTATTCTCTAGCTTCTTCGACCGAGAGAAAGGGTACGGCCTCAGAACTTTTCTGATCCAATGATCTTTCACTGGTTATCTGAATCGAACACCATCGGTTGCAATAGAATCGTAGCAGTTACTTCTTGGTTCTTCTTTGGCCAGGTTTCCTGATTCCTTCTCTCATGTGAGTTATCTGAGGTTGAACGTTTTAGATGTTTTTTTATCTACTCTATTCTTGGATTATTCACGGGATAAGGTTCAAGTATATCGATATCCTAGGATTGATGTAGGTTGTTTGTTGCCTTACGTTGAATGTCTTTGAATTTTTGGTGCAAAAGTTCCGGATACACATGTATCTGGTATCTCGAGTTAGGGTTTTGATCCTATAATATTATCTTCCTTAGACTACCTGTATTCTTGTGGCTATTAGATGAATAATAATTGCTCGTTAGCATGTTTTAGGATCACTCCAGGGGTGTTTCCCTTGTTTCGGCTGTTTATCGCCGTTTGGCTTAGGTTGCCTATGACGCAGACCTTATTGCATTGATTTCCTACCTTAATATAATTGATTGCATGTCTTGCCTAATGTTATATTCTTTTGATGCATTTTATCTATTAGCCGTGTAGTTTTTGAACATACTTAGGTCTGCTAAAAGTTGATTACACATGACTGGACTACTCGGGGATATGTGAACCTATTGCGGTAGACTAAAGAGTGAATTGATGATTAAGGGCTTCCCTAGAGAGTTAGTTATAAATTAGTATCATTCGAAGGTCCTTAGAAAATTGGACATTGAGATTCCTCATAGTGTCCTTAGATACATGTCGATACTACATGGGGAACTAGATGTAATTTATTCCGCAGAGAGTCTATAGATATCATTATAAGACCACAGGGGAATGGATGGTGAGAGATTCCAAGAGTGTCTTTGACTTTGTATAATTACATGACTAGAGGGGTATGCCAGTGTGAGCCGCCCAGAGAGTTAGTGTGAATTTTTTGGTTGGTTGTGAAGATTCCACCAAGCCAAAGACAAAGCTTGGGATTTGTACATCCTGTGTTTAGGTAGTCTGCTGAGATACCTATTATGATACTTTCTATGCCTTGGGAATATAGAGATGTTTTCTAGATTCCTTGCTTGATAATTAAATGATTGAATTAAATTATTAAATATATGTAAATAGAGAATGGTAGGATTAATTACTTTGGATTACTCTTGTTTCTCTTATTCATTTATTTCCATTACTTTTTTTATACTTCTCACCGACAGTAGGGCACAGATCTTGTGGTGGTTGCCTACTAGGATTACTCTCACACCCTGTTTGGGTCCTATTTTTTAGCCCAAATAGGTTATGCGATCGAATGTGTGGATAGGGAGTGTCGCCCTTCTACTTTAGGTACATGATTTATGGTTGGATGTAGAGAGCACAGGACCGAGATCAGGCTTCCGATGCTGCTGGAGTTTCTGTTTACTTTTAGTACTTTGTTCTTAGTTGTATTTCATCCCGTTGTTGTGTTTGTTGTTTTCCATAGTTGCATGTATATTTCTACATCATTATTAAATTATACATTTCTTCTCCTATTTAGTTTCAGTTATTGTATGTTGATTACTGCTTCCACTATTGACTGTTATTTCGTCTCCCTTGTATACTTTATGAAATGAAGACATAGTTTCAACAATGACCCACCAAGGCCCTCACTACTAGTCAAAAGCCTCTAGTTCTTGGGGAAATGCGTTTGAGGTCATGGGGTGAATTGGGTATGGGGCACCAGTTGAGTAGCTCAAGATTCGGGTCAATATAAAGTGGCATCAAAGGAGTTCATTTCTTTTCTGTTGACATACTATTTAGAAACATTATATAGGGATAGGATGGAATATTTTAATGGTAAATATCTATTCTCGATAGTTCTAGAAAATGTGAATGGGGAAAAATACTGGTTACCTTGAATATTGCAGTTTTTGAGTTTTGCAAATGTCATAGTTAAATTGACTTCACCGTTGGGTGGTGCACTTCTTTCGTGTTGTTACTGTTTATATGATTGTGGTTCTATTTTGTTTCAAACCAATGAGAAGTGGGTATTCCAACTCATTAATCATATAGGAACTTTTTAGAAAATCACATGTCATTCATTTTTCCATCCCATCTAAATTGAATTAGAATTTTCATGCTGTTGTGAACGAATTGGTGATAGACTGTGCATGCTACTATGATAGCTGATGTGATTGAATACCTGCTATGTTGATAGGGTATCGTTTGATTAGATCATCTTTATCATAAATTCCAAACATTGGTCCTTGAGGTGTTATGGTCCCTCGGGGATCTGAATTTGGAGGATCATGAGTTTTTTATACAGTTTACTTGTTATATGCATCGTTATAATGCCAAGCATTGATTCGCGAGGAGTATGGGACCCCACAGATCATAATTTTTCACCTTAATGCTTGTTTTTATATGTTATGTAGGCTCTAGTGCAGTTTTGAGGCTACTGTCCAGAAAAACCTAGAATACATGGCATGTACTTTATGAATACACGCCATGTAGTTTTTAGCCGTGTCACTGACTGTGTGGGTAGGGACACGGGTTTGTAAAATGTTCTTATAGGAACACATCGTGTACTAGTTTAGCACACTGTGTAGTGTGAAATTGGTACCCCGGTCGTGTCACGAACAACACAGGTTGTGTTATCTTTTCACTTACACACCATGTCTGAATTTTGCATGCCGTGTAGTTTGATCCAGGTACCCGGTTGTGTCACTAACAACATAGGTCAGTGTCATCATTTCTATTTCACATCATCTTCTCTTGAAACATTCCATGTAGTGTCATCCATGTAGCTGGATGTGTAGCTAACCAACATGGTCAGTTAGGACTTCTTAGTACACGGTGTGTCCCTCCGGAAAATGCTGTGTAGTGTGACCTAGGTACACAGGCTGTGTCTCTAAAAACCCGAGCCAGGTAAGTCTTGCTGATACACGACGTGTCTTCCATGAACACATCACGTAGTGTTATCATAGAGGATCCATGTGACTTTTCCATGTAAAAGGACTCATGCAAGGAAGAGGATTCAAGTACACACAGTGTGTTAGGAAAACACGTCGTGTAGTTGGGGTGTTACATGACTAGTTTAGGTGGAAGTACATGCCCATGTAAATGAACTAAGGGAACATGCCATGTTGGGAATGAAAATGACATGTAGTCATGTTTTGTGAAACTTTATTGCCTTATTGTCCCTTTTCCTTCTTGTTCCTTTATTTTTTCTATCCTTGTTATCATCAATCTAAGGTGTGCTTTTGACCTTTTAAAGCAATGGCAGCGGGACGTCCTCCTGTTGTCTGCCAGGAACTAGGCAGCGACTGTACGCCTAATAAACCAGGTCAGATACTACTATTATTCTTGCCTATCATTCTCAGATATGGCACCTACAGTGATTCCAGACACTAGTGTCGATGCTCTATTTAGGGAGGGTTAGCACAGGGATCTCAGGCTACTACATAGGGTCGTGGTGAAGGAAAAAATTTTGCGGTAGAGAAGATTCATCAGGAGCAGGATCCTGGAACTTTTACAGTTCTAGGTACGATTTTAGTAGCCTCAGTTTTATCTTCTACACTTTTCGATACAGGAGATTCTTATAGATTTAATTTTATGCATTCTGTGGAAGGATTTAGACTTTTTGTTTATAATTTTGAGGACATGGTGACACTAGACACATCGTTGGGGACTATAACGACTAGTTTACGTCAGTGCAAGGAGTTCCCTCTAGAGGTGGTTGTGTATCACCTTTTATGGGACACTATGTCTTCGATATGACAGGTTATGATGTCATTCTCAGAATGGACTGGATCATTCCCTTATGGGAAGTCGTCGATTACTATCACCGTAGGGTTAGATACACATCACCTGAGGGCGGATCTTTTCTTCATAAGGGTGAGTGGGATGTCCAGGCTAGTAGAGCAGAACCAAGAATCAAGGGGTAGGTAGAGTTACAGATCAGATTTCCAGTTTGTACCTCGATAATCAGGGGACTTCACATATAGACTTTCTCCCAATGGTGGATCATTTTAGGGATGTCGTTCCAAAGGAATTTTCAGGTTTGCCTCTAAAGCTTAAGGTATTATTTTCTATTAATCTTGTTCCAGGAGCAGCAAAGGTATCCGTAACTCATTATTGGATGGCCAAACCAGAGATACAGGAGCTCAAGAGGCAGTTGGAGGAGTTGCAGGCAAAGGGTATTATCTGACCAAGTACTTCTCCTTGGGGTTTCACCGTTCTGTTTGCAGAGAAGGCAGATGGTACTTTATGGCTTTGTGTGGATTATATAAAGATAAACCAGTTGATGGTCAAGAACCGATATCCATTACCATGAATAGATGATCTCTTTGATAAGCTTCAAGGAGACAGAGTGTTCTCGAATATGGACTTGATATCCGTCAATCATTAGTTGCGTGTCAGGACATCTAATATACCTCTAACAGCCTTTCAGAGCAGGTATGGTCTGTATGAGTATTTGGTTATTCGTACGGTCTCAATAATGCGCCAGAAGTTACCATTGCACTGATGAACAGAGTGTTCCATCCATACTTGGATTCCTTCATGGTTGTTTTCAAGGACGATATCTTGGTGTACTCTCACACTCGACACGACGATTATACACATTTTGAGATCATTTTGAGTACACTAAGGCAGCCTCAGTTGTATGTTAAGGTCTCAAAGTGACACTTTTGGATGGATGAGATTCACTTCCAGGGTCATGTCTTCTTAGAGATAGGAGTATCACTAGACCTTGAGAAGTTGAGAGCAGTAGTTACATGGGAGGAGCCGAAGAATGTCTTCGAGGTAAGAAGATTCTTAGGGCTAGCTGGTTACTATAGGTTGTTTATAAATTACTTCTCACACTTAGAAGTGCCAATTATGGGCTTGACTAAGAAGGGGGTGAAGTATGTTTGGTCAGAAGCCTATGATTCAGCCTTCTAGGAGCTGAAGGGGAGATTGACTTCAGCACCGATTCTAGTTTTTCCAGAGTCAGGAAAGAGTTATACAGTTTTCTGTGATGCATCTGGAATTAGGATTGGAGCAGTGATTATGCAGGATGATCGTGTCATTGCCTATGGATCTCGGAAGTTGAGGCCACATGACAGGAACTAACATATGAACAACCTGGAGTTGGTTGCGGTTTTTCATGCCTTGCGTTGTTGGAGACATTATTTTCTGGGAGAGAATTATGTGGTATATACTGACCAAAAAATCATCAAGTACATCTTCACGCAGCATGACATGAATCTGAGACAGTTGAGGTTGGTTGAGTACATATAGTTCTTTGATTTTGTGCTTTCTTAGACTCTTGGGAAGGGAAAAAGATGTGGCAGACGCACTAAGTAGAAGGACACAGATGCAGGCAGTTCAGGAGGCTAGCATCGAGTGGAAACTTATGACTCTGTTCTCTAAAATGCATCTAGAGGTGCATGACAGATGGGGTCAGACCTTTCTTTCATCTATAGCTATTAAATCTACCCTTCATGACCGAGTTCGAATGAGGTAACTATCAGATTCTGATGGCCTAGTCTTACGGGAAAATGTGTCAGGAGAGGACCCTCTTCCTGGATGGACCATAGGCATGGGTGATATCTTGCATTTATTGGGACACGTATGGGTGCCAGCAGATAAACGCGAGGAGCTGATGTGAAACTTTCATTCCCCAGTTTGGGAAGTTCATCCTGTCGTCAATAAGAAGTATCATGATCTACACCGCCTATATTGGTGGATAGGTATGAATAGAGATGTTGTTGGTTTTATCATGATGAGTTCCACCTGTCAGAAGATGAAGGCGGAGCACCAACGACCAGGAAGGATTTTACAGTAGCTACCCATTCCCAAGTGGAAGTGTAATGATGTCGCGATGGACTTTGTTACAGGGTTACTAAGATCATCTCGAGGGAATGACGCGGTATGGGTTGTCATTGATAGGCTTACAAAGGTTGCTCACTTCTTTTCGATTAAGGAGACCTTCAGTGTTGATGATCCTGGAAAATTTTACATCCGTGAGATTCTATGCTTGCATGGGGTTCTGAGTACTATCATATCAGATAGGTATTACCACTTCATGTCGCATTTCTGGAAAGGGCTATAATGGTCTTTGGGTGCACAGGTACTTCTGAGTACAACATACCATCCCTAGATACATGGCCAGTCAGAGCGCAGGATTCAGGTGCTAGAGGACATGATACAAGCATGAATCCTTGATTTTGGATTTTCTTAAAAGATACATATACCTCTAGTGGAGTTTTCCTACAATAATAGTTTTCAAGAAACTATTCGGATGGAACCTTATGAGGATTTTTACGGTAGGTCGGGATGATCACCCTTGTGTTGGTCGGAGGTAGGAGAGGCAGTTATGATAGGACATCGTCTTGTTCAGGAGAACACAGAATAGGTGGAGTTTATTTGGAAAATGATAACTACTGCATTGTGTCGGCATAAATCTTATGCTAATCAGCGGAGATGACCATTGGAGTTCATGGTCAGAGATTAGGTTTTCCTACATGTTACCCTGAGGTTGGGACACAAGAGGATTAGGAGACAGGGTATGCTTTCACCGAGATACGTCAGGCCGTTTGAGGTTATGGAGAGAGTCGGGCTAGTTTCTTATAGGTTGTAGTTACCTCAGAGGTACCAGGATATACATGACGTCTTCCATGTTTCTCAGCTTCGACATTATTCATCAGACTAGACTCATGTTGTTCAACCTGATGAGGTTGAGCTGGAGTATGATGCATCATTTTAGGAGCAACCTATCTGGATTTTTGATCGTAGTGAAAATGTACTACGTGGCCGGTCTGTTCCCCTGGTATGGGTGCTATGGCAGCATGGCTTTGTACAAGACATGACATGGGATAGGGAGGCCAATATGCGATCACAGTGGCCGGATCTGTTCGAGGTTTCTTCATCGCCACATTGTTAGGGAAATTTGGGGACGAATTTCTTTAAGGGGGATGTTTGTAAAAACCCAGACCTTCATTTTAGGTTTTTTTTCCTTTTCTGGTCGTTTTTGGGAAAAAGAGGAGAATCTGTAAATTTTCTAAGAACATGCCATGTACTTTATAAGTACACGCTATGTCCTTTTATGCTACTCGAGGCCTTGTGCTGGTTGTGTCATGGCCACACACACGACCATTTAGGGGTGAGGTAGAGGGCGTATAATGTGGAGTATTGAAAAGACTAGTACAGACCATGTACTTTTTTTTCATTAAACAGACTGGGGACGCGTCTTAACCCCAAAAACACCTTCTTCTCTAGATTCTTCAACCAAGAGCAAGGGAACAACATCAGATCTTCTCTGAGCCACCGATCCATCACCAGTTATCCGAATTGAACACCGTCAGTTGCAATAGAATCACAGCAGTGAGTTCATGGTTCTTCTTTGGCTAGGTTTCCTGATTCCTTCTCTCATGTATGTTATCCGAGGGTGAATGTATTAGATGTTTTTTCAAATCTACTCCATTCTAGGATGATTCACGGGTCGAGGTTCAAGTATATCAATCTCCTAGGATCGAGGTAGGTTGTTTGTTTCCTTACGTTGAATGTCTTTGTGTTTTTTGAGAAAAGGTGTCGTATACCCAAGTATTGGGTATCTTGAGTTAGGGTTTTGATCCTTTATTATTATCTCCCTTAGATTTCTTGTATTCTTGTGGCTATTAGATGAATAATGATTGCTTTTTAGCTTGTTTGAGGATCACCCCATGGGTGTTTCACTTGTTTTGGCTGTTTATCGCCATTTAGCTTAGGTTTCCTGTGAGGCAAACCTTTTTCATTGATTTCCTGCCTCGATATAATTGATTGCATGTATTTCCTACTATTATATGCTTTTGATCCATTGTATCTATTAGAAATGTAGTTGTTGAACTTACTTATGGCTGCTGATAGTCGATTACGCATAAATGAACTGCTCAGGGGTGTGTGAACCTGGTGCGGTAGACTAAAGAGGGAATTGAATATTAAGGGCCTCCAAAGAGAGTCAGTTATAATTTAGTATTATTCGAAGGACCTACGGGAATTGGACATTGTGCTTACTCAAAGTTTCCTTTGTTACGTATCAAGACCACATGGGGAATTAGAGATAAGTTCTTCCTTAGAGAGTCTATAGCTATCATTACAAGATCGAAGGGTAATGGACTGTGAGAGCTTCCCAGAGTGTCTGTGCCATTATATGATTACTTTACTAGAGGGGCCTACCAATGTGAGCCACTAAGATAGTCAGTGTAATTTTTTTTGGTTGGTTGTGATGAGTCCCCCAAGCCAAAGAACAATCTTGTGTTTTGTACTGCTTGTGTTTAGGTAGTCTACTCAGATACATGTTGTGTTACATGATATGCCTTGGGAATATAGATTTTTTTCTAGATTCCTTCATTGATAATTGAATGATTGATTTAAACTAATAAATAAATTTAAATAGAGACTATTATGATTGTTTATATTGGTGTAATCCTATTTCTCTACTGCATTTATTCCCATTAGTTTTTCTATATTGCTCACAGATAGTATGGCACATAACTTGTGGTGGTTGCCTACTAGGATTAGTCTCACACCCTGTTTGGGTCCTTCTTTTTGGCCCTAATAGGTTATATGGTTGCAGGTGTGGATAGGGAGTGTGTCACATCAACTTTTGGTACATGATTGCTGGTGGAGCTGGAGAGCATAGGACCGAGCTTACACTTGTGATGCTGCTGGAGTTGATATTTACTTTTAGTACATTGTTCTCAGTTGTATTTCAGCATGTTGTTGTGTTCACTATTTTCCATAGATACATGTACCATGTTGCATCATTATTATATTATAAATTGCTTTCGCTATTTAGTTTTATTTATTTTATGTTGTTTACTGCTTCCACTATTGACTGTAATTTACACTCCATTGTATAATTTACCAACTGAGGGCATTGATTTTCCAATGTCCCACCAAGTCCCTCACTGCTAGTCGGCAGCCTCTGGTGTTTGGGGAAAGGCGCTTGAGTTCATTTTGTGAACCGAGTACGGGGAACCAAATGAGTGGCTCTAGATTTAGGTCATTACATAACATGCCTCTAAACCTCCCAATGGTCTCTCTCACCAACAAAAACTATTGGCTCTACATCACTAACAAAGAACACCACCTGACTTCAAAAGATGTCCACATTAGCCTACACATAAGACAACCATTCCATGTTGTGGATACTCTCATTTGGTTTTATATGTAAATATATTAAATCTCCCCAAGAGCGGTGATACCCCAGTACTAGCACATAGTTTCATAATACATCAAACAAGTTAGATCAACCTATAGTTGGAGCAGTCAATGAAAAGGATACATGACATAACACTAAATCAATTCACATGGCATGGACAATTGTAGGTAAAATTAAGGAGTGTGTAACTCCTGGATCAATTAAGGCATGAACATTAGTAAAAAAATAACATGGTACCTCAAACGATATATGGATCACCTAGCACTGGGAATAATAATGCTTGAAAATGACCACGACCTGATCCAAAGCCTCTCAGACCTGGATAATGACCATCTACATTGCCACACTATTTTTATTGAGGATAGCGATTTTATCAGGCATATCCTCTAGTTTCCCAATTTACTCTCTACTGATCTCCCACTAGAGAAACCTACTAATGATGCCTCAGCTATAACTACATTAGTTGAAGAACCTGAAGGGGAATAACTGGTGCATGATGACTACTCAAAATATACAAGAACTCTTTCCATTGATGGCCTCAGTCCCCATAAGAAAAAAATTCATTTGATATATTGGAAATGGACTGAGAGATACTTCCATCGGAAATAAAACACATTGAGGGATGGAACCTACCACTACCTAATCAAAAGCTCTTCTATCCTGACAACTAGGATCATTCGACCACAACTCTGCTTCAGGTTAAATCCTTATGAATACCCACTCATGATGACACATTTTAGGCTAACATCATCTCAATGTAATATTCTCTTTCTAGAACCTTGATATAGCATTTAATCATAAAAAGGGTGACCTCGACCTAAATCACTAAACCCCTAGCCTCCTAAAAAATCCTCAACATTTCCTCCACATAAGGAAATAGGACTGAAGCATACCCCAAATGGTTCATGAAATGGATCCCAAACATTCTCACACTTGATCTCCCATGACGAAGGGTATGAAGCTCTTGTAGACTTTCCACCTTCTTGTTCAATGAATAATAATCATCTATGAACTAGTCTTGCAACCCTTACAATGAGACTTCCAACTCCTCGTGATCCCCAAGGTTCAAGAACCACAACTACCTTGCTTCCACACATAGCAACGTTGAATCCAAATATACCCAAAGCTCCATCCGAGAGGAAATTGAACTAAAGGCTAACTCCACCTCCTCCATCTAGTCATATATGAATTTAATAGAATAATATACCTCATGCCTCTATAGACCCCTGCAGTGAATATTCTAGAGTTTCCACCTCCATGTGTCATCATCATCAACCTCTACTCCACGACAGTCTACTGGTGCCCCATTCCGATCATCTTCAACATGATCCTGCTGAGGATGATGACCATGAGAACTACTAGGAGACGAAACAATATTTATATCTCATAAACATGTCTTATAGAGGACCATAACATTAATTATTATTTTTATTTATTCATTTTAGTGTGACATATCCAAATGTCTACCCATTCAAACACAGGTCCAAATAAATATGACTCACGATCATTTATTTGTTCTCATCCCTAAAACTAGTATCCCCTCATTTAGTAACCATTGTATGAAAAATGATATTTGAACCATCTCATAAAGTGGCATAAATACTCATGTCTCATCTAGTCTCTCTTGTTTACAGTTCCTATTAATCTCAAATAATAATGATTCCCTTCCATCTCATGAAACCTTGCCTATTCCTACCTCCGAACTCTATCGAATCACATAACCAGATCTTTGATACCACTCAATCACAAACCCCTCCCCACAAGGTGTGCTCTTATAAATCCAACAAAGGGAGAAGAATGATAGTGACAAATGATTCTGACCACCAGTAGGCCCCAGGTTGGTGACCAACACCAAGGGTATAATAAACACACAAATGGGAGGCACTACCCTATAAAAACACCAGAGAAAGAGGGAGAGATATGATATACACCGACAAAAACATACTAATAATCAAACATATATTAAAATACAATGTTTACATATATAAATTCATCCAATAATTACATCAGGTGGAATGAAAATTGAAATTACAAGAAGAACAGAAATGATGGTGGTGAACGTGAAGACCAAAGAGCACCTGCTAAAACTAATGCTACTAGAAACTAGCATGTTCTCCAGCCTTCTACAACTAAACTAAAATTTTATTTTATATATTCATAGGGTGAGTATAATAGTAGACTTAGTATGATCCCACCTGGATCCTCCTTTGAAAAAGTATAGATCACATAATAAAGAATAGTGACCAAAAAGTGAAACAGAATTGACATCTTAACATTTATACTAACATCACATCCTCTCCATGGATACTCTCACTGATTATTGAATATAATATTATATTAAAAAATATATAATATCAAGGGTTCCCTGCTAGGCTCCCCCACTGGTTTTACACTCTTCCCCAACATCACAAGTCTTGAGCATCTCTCTCTAAAATGGCATTCCCATACATACATCAACAAAGCACCGCAACCCCCTCCCCCTTCCAACACACCACCATGTCCATGTAACCAAATGTAACTGGGTATTTTTAGGAGCCACAAAATACCATAAAACATGTATCATATATTAGGCATTGTACCTAAATATATCAAATACCATACACTGAGTAAGTATCCTCAAGACATCATTGCCTATACAAATTATGCCTAATGTATTCCTTATGAACCCATATCCTGAATACATGTATGTGAAATAAACTCAAGACATTACAACCCTATTAACACATATATGAAAAAAACACTAACTATTGTGTATAATAGAATAAGTAACTACCACGAGAAGAGAGTTAGGAACAATAGGGAGGTCTACCGTCAATCCTCACACCAAAATGTCTAGTAAAACACCCCCTTGGGGATCAGAATCTTATATGGAACAACTAGTACTACAAATACGATAATCACTCAACCATTTAAATAGGTACAAAAAATTATTAAATTCCTTTTAATTTGTTCCAAATTACATTAATTAATTATTTACCCATTAATTAACCATTATCATTTCCCACATTACATTACATTAGAAAAATAAAAAATTTATATACCCTCTAGACATAAGAAAATTGAGTCCATGATTTCTCCGAATTATGTACATAGAGTTGCATCCTAAGAAGATTCAGCTCCATGGATTAATCATTTTTTCGTTTATTAACATTGGTACATTTCATATTACTATGTATTGTACGAAAACATCCTAAGCTACCAATCGTGTAAACAACCAAAAAAATCAACGTGATTTATGAGGTGGAGAAAAGAATGAAAACAAAATAAAACCTATCTGTCATCTAAACCATGGATTCATAGAAACAGACTGATTTCATAACAATAGTTATGCCCATATTCATCTTGATCTATCACCTCATCTGTCCTCCCAATCACCGACATTCATATACTGATTCATCTCACCTCTCCAGAGGTGAACTATTGCCCCAATACCTGAGCCACTTTACACCACATACAACAATAGTCCTCCTGGACATCCATCTAAGGCAAAAATCACATTTGGACCTCCCCACCAAACATACCACAACATAACTCTAGGCTCATCAATCCTAGGCTCACATCCCATCACAAAAAGTAGGCAAAAAACATATAATCCCAGATCGTGGCCCAAAAATAAATCATCTAGCCTTCTCACACAATGAGATATCATGGATCCAAATGAAACGATAATTTTGTTATGCAAAAAAAAGGGAAACTCAGACCCTTGTTATGTTTTATCACAAAATCAATTACTATTCCATATCAAATTAAACTATTTCTAATTCACATGTTCCAACTATGGGAAACCTAAGCAACATGATATCCCAATATATATGAAATTAATTAAAAAATTAATTTAATAATAATTTAATTATTTTATCAATAATATTCAACATGAATTAGGTTCTTTAAATTAATACAAATAAACAAGCATACTTAAATCAATTAGATTAATATCAAATTACAACAACAACCAGATTCATTAAACATATCGCTTTAATATTTTAAAAAATTAATTATATATTAATACTAGATTTACGTTATTTACTAATTTTAAAACATAGACCAATCAAAATAGTAATTAAATATATATAATACTATCTAGAAAGTCAATAGGTAACCTGTTATCATGGTACAAGCAACAACATCACACATCAATCGATATCAATTAATTAATCTATTTCAAGTAATACATTAAGTTAATTTAATTTTAATCCAATGGGATAATTCATCAAAGATATAAAATTGTACGTTCACTAATAGAGAAGTAATTAATACCCGGATCAAATGTATTTAAATGTTCTTTATATGACAATGGTTTAATGATGTGAATCTTGATTTCCTATCCTACAATAACTGCTTCTACCATAGGGAACCACACCACAACCATGACATCCAAAAAACCAATATAACTCTATTTGAATCACGGAGATCCAGATAAAAAATAAGTAATAATGAAAAGGGAGGAAAATAATCCACAAAAACACTATAATAGAGTTTGAAATACCTTGTATCAAATACAAATCAAATGAGGGAAGATAGGGATTGGTCCATGATGAAGGAATCCAAAAAATATCCAACAGGATTTTGTTGGGTATCATGGAATGAGAGTGAGGGGTGATAATGTCGTATGGTTTGAAAACATGATAAGATGCAAACATTGAAACATATAGCACAGGGGATTAACATAATGTGTAATCCCCAATCACGTTATGTAATCCCCAGGGCACAGTTTATGCTAAGAAACATGTCACATTATCATTTTATTATTTTTTTCAAACGTCGACTCATAAAACATTGAAAAAAGTACTTCCACATTGACTAAAAGGTTTAAACAGTGTGAAATTTTCCTATTTCTAGATTTTAGTATCCAAACACCATTAAACATCCTCCAAGCCTCCTACTATCACCTCATTATTTATAAAAATGTAAAGGGGTGATCCACACAGATCCGGTCAATTAAAAACCATATCATTTCATGTGTTATGATGATAGGAATGTTTATGGGATTTCGGAAAATATGTATATGATTTCATTATGTGATGGGTAGGACCTATATCTCCCTTTAGTTCATTAGAAAGAGATTTATATATTATGATATAATGATGGGAAACATGTCGATAGGATTGATGCACTATAGGAAGAAGGTGTAACCAGATACAATATAATGAAAAAGAGTCCATTGGTTATATGGGAGTGTCCCACTAAATAAGTAAAGACACATATGCATAAACCAAATTACATATTCACAATGATATGTTTCTACTGAATTATATATACCCAATGTTATTTTTTAACCTAATTTCATGTTCACAATATAATTTGTGAACCTAATTAAATTCTCACACTGTTATGCGTAAACCTGATTAAATATTGAAAATGTTATGTGTGAACCAGATTACATGTTCAAAGTGTTATAAGATAAACTTATCACATGTTCTTATTGTCATGTGAGGGACTTATGCCATTTTCATAACAGAATGTGTAAACATATTTCTATTTACTCAGGTACACAATGTTATAATCAGATGAGTATACCACAATAAATTGACTTATTACAAGGTTATTCTCCTAAGACTCATGTTATATGAAATAATTATGATTAATATATTATAAACATCCAATAATTCTTCCATGACTCGTGGTTACTATCTTTCATTGAATGGTATGATCTTAAAATTATATTCTCATTTGCTCATAAACTTATGTTCATGTTATTCTCTCATTTCTCCTTTATTAAACCTTACTGAGAATTTAATATAACCATTTTCGTGTTTACTTTCCATAAGTTTTGAACAATTTTCATAAATATGAGTATTAAATGGGTTGATATTTTTTTATGAATTGATGATCTCTCTCCATGTTAGAAAATTTTGTTTCCATGATTCCATGGACAATAGAATGTTAAACTATGTGGTGTAGTACATTTATAATGTGATAAATATTTCTATAAGATGATGTAATATGTATGTATATTACATCTGGTCACTATATGTAAAATAATGATTTTAGAATTAATCTTGTGTAAATAAATTTTCTGGAGATCATGAATGTTTGGTTTCAATAGTACGCATCCTCTTTTTATATGTTTGGAAAATTAGATTCCCCAACTTAAATATGGGAAATATTAAAATATTAATAGAATACTTATTAATGGTTTATAATCCCTATAATAAAAACTATGTATCATTAAATTCATTATCTATTCTAGTGGAAAATTTTGAAGTGGTAGATAATAGGGTTTGTTATTAAATTTCATTAAAATCAGTAGGAAATTTCTGATCTATAAAGGATTACTGATACTCTCTCTCAACATCAATTAAAAAATATTTAAAATAGGAAGTGATTATAATAGATTTCATTACTAGAATTATGATATGTTTTTTATTATGGGTTATATTGTTATTTATCATGAATCATGTAACAAATATAGATTCTTAATTTTCCTATTAAAAATTTTCCATAGTTGGTCAACATGGGAATGTCTTTATTACATAAATTGTTTTTCATTAAAATGTACCAGCTATTATAATCTCTTCCAGGGAATAAGGTTAATGTATTTTTTTGTAATGGACCTAAATTTTCACTAAATTATTAGGTCAGACTGATTTCTACTTTTCAACTAGAAATTAATATCCATACAATGGTGATCAACCTTATATTATGGGATATATTCTAAACCTGTATGTTTGATTCCACTGGGTAAATATAAGAACACCTCTCATGGGTGTAATTCTATTATAAATTTTTTTCAAGTCATATATTTATATATATAAATGAATTAATAAATACCTGATTGAGGTTTTCTATCATATTTTGCACTGAGATAACCATATCTTCCAAGATAAAGACTACTGTCATTCAAAAGATAATATAATAGTAATTGAGGATAAATAAGTCCCTTGTAACCACTATACATTCCAAAAAAAATTATAATCAAATTTGAAACCTAAAATTCAAATTGGATTAACTTTTATCCAATTTTGGGTTCCCTGAGTTTTATTAATCGATATAAAAGAATATAGGGAAAGTATGATCCATGTTTGGTCTGGTCATCCAAAATCAGAAGTAAAGTTTGTAACGTTTCATTCCAGGTGGTATTATCATAAAATATTTATATAATTCATACTAAATTCCATATGTACTAATTATAAAATATATAACATTCCATACATAGGATATTTTAAAAAATAATATCAATATTCAGAATAAAAATTCATATAAAAATCATCAATTCAATATAATCAATAAAATTCAGAATTTGTTATGAGGAAAGGTATTTTCTATTTTTTATTTTATGAGGAATCCAATTCTACTCCATAATAGTACATAGTATTGGTAATATAAGATAGTGATTTAATTATTATTTTTGTTACCTATTGGATATTGTTGAAGCATTATGGTGAGAAAAATCTCAATAGTGACGAGGTTGTAAATACCCTCAATAATACAGGATGTAAATTCTTTTTAATGTATTTTATTTATTTATTTTATTATAAATCTCAAGTTAAATAGAATTTCCAATTTTATTAGAAGGATAGTGTGGAATAGAATAGGTAGTTTATAGTATTTCATAGAATACCCAATGTTCTTTTACCAAGATCATGGTTAGGTTCTAGTGGTTTAAGATTTTTTTATCAGCACTACTTGTAAATAGTGGATTTTTAATCGATACATAGTAGATTCAAAGGAATATTACAATCTATAAATAGTATTTTTTATTCTTAAAAAGTATCATAATATATTTAAACCACCCAAACTATGGAATTACATCTCTCTTTTTCCCATAGGGCACTCTCCCAAGTTCCCCCTCTCCTTACATCCCCAAAAAGTCAATCATACTTATCATTTCCTAAAAGTATTATTGATTGGGTGAGAATTCAAAATATTAAACAATTGGATAGTGAATTACTTTAATTTTATTTAAAAAAAATTTATGATGTTCTAGGGCCATAGCCTTATCGAATCTAAGAAGGTTCATTGTTTATAATGGTGTTATAATTCCTATTTCTCGGGAATTAATATAATTTTTTTTTGATTAATTTGGTATATGTATTAATATACCACTCAAAATCATTAATAATTTTCCTACTAATGATGTGGGGAAATTTATCCTAGTTAAATACCAAGGATTCATATTAAAAAATGTTTAACAGAAATAATTATTATAATTTTTTAATTTATGTACATTACTCTAACTTTTGTTTGAATTTTTGATCATGATATATGTTGAATTAAAAGTAATTATTTATATTGTGTACTTTAAGTGTGTTAATAGAGTTTGATTAATCCATAGTAGAAAATAAAATGGTACATATTTACTTGGTACCCAAATTTATGTTATTTATTACAAAAATTTTCATATTTTTCAGGATTCCTTACCAAATTATCAAATTATATTGAATATTTTTTATATTTTCAACTACATTAGGACAATTTTATTTAATATAAATCACATATAAAATATGATAACGTAATTATAGGTTAAAAACTATTGGATGGTTTGTAATGGACTTTCATGTCATAGATTTATATAACAATTTCCTTTTTTTCTCTAGGACATAATTTATGATTGACCTAACCTGGTATATATTATTCTATATCCCATTTCTTGGGATACTATAAATTTAACTCAATGAAAAAAAACACATATATATACATACTTATATATATATATATATTAGTGGGGGCATATAAATACATGATGGTCTTTTCTCCCATTTAGGGGGGATAAAACATGTCATATCTGATCTTGACCTAAGGATTAATGTTTTTGTACGCATAAGGACCTCTCTAAGTAAGGATTTATTTATAAATTATTATGTTATGTTTAATTATTTAATGAGGAATAAATTCCATTTTTATACATGTTATGCCATCTTTATATTGTCAGGAAAAACAACATTGAATATGAAAAATATCATGGGATCGAAAGAAAAAACATACATTGTATTCTTGTACTAATTATCTAAACATGGATATGTGGGTTATTTTTAGTAACATTAAAATATTATTCTTTAAATTGAAAGGCTCTAAATAATAGAATTTAATAACACATGGAATGTGGATCATGGTGCGATTCTTTTGGTATTTTTCATGGAGTTCTATTGGATGACACAAGCATTGTCCCTGATACCTTTTCAATATAAATCATTCATTAGATAACCATATTTATACCATTAGTAAAGAATTTGATTTCACCATATATTTTTATATTATTTTCTAGTCAAATAATATTTTTAGAATATATAGATATATTTGGATGACTTTTATGAGTTTATACATTTTTATGTTTGGTAATACATTTTTCATTGTGATATATTTCACTAAATTGTATTTAGAATATGTAGAAATTATTTTATGAACAATGTTTAGAAATTTATTCAACATATACACATAGGCCTTATTTGAATTATTACATACTAAAATGGGTAAATCGATCTCTAATTTATGTAACTCAATGCCCGAAACATACACTAACCTCTAGTGATCGATAGATTCATCAGATGTGTTATTATATTTTTATTTATGAAATTATTATCTATACATGTCATGATATGTATTCCTTGTGCGTGAAAAAATAGTAGGGTAAAGGTAGATATATGGTTGAATTTTATGTCTCCATCAAGGATATGGTATTGAATTCAGAATTATGTGTGGATGATACTTGGTGATAGATTGAATACCTTATGAATCATTGGATGATGGGTGTGTAATAATATTAATGTTTTTGTTAATAAATTGTAAAAAATTGTGATTGAGTCTCTTATACAACTATATAATGAGGTCAGAAATAACATTCATAAAAGGTTCTAGTAGAACTTTTTTATTTTAAAGTGGAAGTATACTCAAAATAAAGTGTGGAGTTACCTGTAATAGAATTAGATATTTGAGATGAGTATTGTGTATCATCAAGAATATTTGTGAGTTTTAGATACTGTGAAGAAATGTGATTTTTTCATTTGTTTATTTGTTAATGTATAAGGAATATAAGAATGAAAAATTGGATCATACCATGACCATTGTGTGGGAATTCTAAAGGTGGGTGTATTGAAAAAATGCAAACCTTCATTTTAGTATCCCCTAGGGATTATGGGTTACCTGTAAGGTAATATTTATTGGGGGAGATAGTTTTTTTATTTTTATTAGTACCTCATTGGGGTAGTTCATGGCCTAAATAGGGAATAATATTTTTGTTAGGCCTGTTATGGATAAGTAGTTAGTTTAGGGTTTATCAATAAACATCGATCCTAATATTATCATTGGTATTAGGTAGATATATTTTTTTGAGATAATTGTCTAGGTTTGGATGCACAATGAGGGTTAGATCAAATTTTTTATCGTTGTTCTCTATTGGTGGGATAGTTATCAATTTATTGTTAGTTAGGAGAAACTATTTTAGATGTGTTTACATGTAATTATTTCTTTAATTTATTCAACGTGTCATGAAATTATTGTGATTTATAATTTTTCATAAAGACCTATTATTTAGGATGTATTGTTATATCGCCTTTTGGATTCATTCTTCTAGTTCGTGGAGGATCCAACGAAAAGTAATATGATCAATAATTTCTCTTCTATATGGAACTTCATGGGTTGCAACTTTTCCCGGATATGTTTATAATATCCCCAATATTGAAAACATAATTATATTCCCTTCATAGGTTTCTTACATTTCAATGAATGGATATATTATTTAATTTTTCTAACAGGGTTTTGATATTCAATTGACACTATATGTTACTCCTTTAATTATATTGGTTTCCAATTTATTAGAAAATTATATGTTATTAATTTCCACATTGGGTCTCTTATGTGTGGGAACCATGACATGTGAATTACTCCATTAGTCTATGTTAGTGGGGTATGGTGTCATGGTGGACTATATAGAATTTCATGGCCTAGAATGGTTTCATGAATGTTTTATGTTTTTTTGTTGATTTTTCATTACCTAAATAAAATATATATGATAGAGGTTATATAAGGGGAATTAGTGGATACATACTAAGACTTATTTTCAAAACAACAAAGACATGTTCTTTTGTGTCTATAACTTATGTTTAGATTCTAAGTAATAGGTACTATATGGATATTTCCATGATAGTTACATCGTATTTTGAGACAGGTTTTGGTGGGACTTGATGGTTTTTTGTATCTATTAGTGTATTTTTATTTAGTTTATTTTCATACTAATGATATATGTGGGAGATATTTATAATGTGTTTCTGTATTCTAAGCATGTATTCCACTATTTTTATTGAATTTTTATGTATATATGTTATTAATTGTTGGATATAAGAAATATTTTCAACTAATTTTATTTCATTTGATGTTATTTTATTATTAGTTATTACATGCGGTGATGTGGAGAATATAGTATCTCTACATTGGTTTTAGACTCTCTTCAATAATATGAAATGACTTTTAGTTTTGGAGGTGTGTTAAAGGTCTTTTAGTTAAACCTGATAATGTATCAGCCATGTTATTTTAGTAAAGATATTAAATGTTTTCATTTGTACAATATATGAGGTAGTAGAAATTGTTCGTAAGGGAAATAATGATAATATGGTGGTACATAATAGTGTAGTATGATGTTATGATTCTAGAAACAGGGTACAGGTTTAACCCTTTTTTGGGATATATGACATAATTATAAAGTTCTTCAATTGATAGTATGATCTATGATCCTAATAATTTGAATACTAATGTTTGTGTTATTTAATATATCTATAATTAACTCTAATTTGTTTCTCAATTGGATAGATATCAAGGTTTAATTTTGTATTTTTAAGATAACCTATGAGATGAACATATAAAAATTATCTAATATTAATTAAATGTATTAATGGTATATTATAAATTTTGGTGGGTATGATAATCCATATTATTTACTACAATAATAAATTCATAGACTAACGAGGCTTTATGGTATATAATGGATGAATTTTTATAATTAACACATAATATTTTATCAAATTGGAATGAATATTATTTCCACCATAAATTTTTATAAAATAGTAATAAATTTTTTTGATTTGTAATATTTTCAAATAGGACCATTCCATTTGATGAAAGGTAAGATAACATCTATGATTTTGAGATTTTTAGGAAATTATGAAAAGATGGTATAGTGGGTCTTTCCTATTATTTTTAATCTTTATTAAGAAATAATTATTGTCGAATTATAATAAATTTTCCATGATTTATGATTCACTATTGTGGTAATTTATATGAATAACTGTCCCATTTCAATGCCACTACACAATATATAACCAACTCAATTCTAGAATATGAAGGACCAATATGAAAGATGGTTGATTAATATTTAAACTGTATCATCTGGTACTCAATTTTTTTCCACTAAGAGAGATTATTGTCAATGGTTAGAAACTGATTACTAGAGATTGAAACATGAGATAATCTAGAATTAGTGTACATGATTCTGAATAAATTGATTATTTTTTCAATTATGGTTACCTAAATAGTTCTCCAACATCAATCCAAGTTATTATTCTCAGCAGGGTTTAGTCAATGTAATTGACGCTTCACAAAACATTTTATGGACAAAATATATACCATTTAAGAAATAGTAGCATTTTCAGTCTAATATATATAGCGGTTTTTGATAATGTAAAAAATTAACACTATTTTATATTTTTATCTTGATTCTAGAATTGATTTAATTATGGATGATATCTTAATATATACCCACACAACATATGATGATATTAGAAATCTAGAGACTTCACATGGTATATTATGTTTCCATAGAATTAATTCTAAGCACCCAAATATCAAATTTTGATATATGAAATATTATAAGAAAGAATATAATATCAAAATAAATATTTTTATTAGACCCCAAAGATGTTCTATTCCATTATTTATTAAGAGTTTCCCAAAATTTGTTCAACTGTAAATGATTCTTGGGATAATTAGGTTTAAATATGAGAATTTATTCAAATAAAAGTGTCGATGAGTACCATATGAAAAATGGAATGAGGTTTTAGTGGGTTACCTGTTGTGAGATAGATAATTAGGTTTTGAATGGGAGATTTACTTATTCCCATAACATTAACATTACCCAAGACAAATTTAAATAATATTATATTACAGTGAATTAGGGTTTAAGTTTAGGGTAGTGTTGATATTAGATAGTTATGTATCCTCTAATGTTTTTAGATATATTATAATGTACATGTAGAATATAAGTTACATTATGTTCTAAATTCATAAGAAATCATGTTATCCATTACAAATAAGTGATTATACCTACCTTCGAAAACTGGGGTATATATTCTCTCAATGTGAGAAAAATCATTGATATAGTACATGTGTTGTGTAACTATATTTCATTGAATTTTTTATGGTATACACCCATGTAAAGGGAAATGTTATGGAATATTTAACAAGTAAGAAGGAATAAATATTAGTGGATTGTAATTTTAGTAATAGTTGTAAGTTGATAAGATTTTCTTTAAATCTGTATAGGGATGTTCAATAGTAATAGAGGATGGATACACTGGAATCTCTATGTATGACCTCACGACTATTGGATAGGAAATGTGGGTGTTAGCTTACCATATTAGAAATAAAGTTTTTGATGGGGAGAATATATTTTATGGTTTTAGTTATAAATTAGATATAGGATTATTATAATTTAAATTATGATATAGGTATGTTAGTGGTCTTGAAAATTATAAAAGTGGAGGTGGTGTGGGATTTTGACAAATCAAAATTGGTGGAATACCCTTGGTGTAACAAAATTTAATGCATCATATATTAAAGAAAATTGAAACCCAAAAGGAATATAGATACTATTGGGCTTAAATGATGACTCCCCACATATCTACAAATGAATCAATGGGATGTAGGGTTGTTATTATATTACAACCTTATAACACTCCAATATGAAAAAAGGAATAAAGTAACTATAGATATCATGATGGGTTTCTTATGTCACCCCTTTGTAGTTTTATATGGTGGGTTATTATAAATTATGTAACAAAGTTGTAAAAATTTCTAAAAATATTGGAGACCGAGTTGTTTGATGATATAGGAAAATATTATATATAGGTGATGGATTATCTATAAAGTTTTTTGATGCTAATCCTATTAGCCAATGATGAAAATTCATGTTCATGTTTTAGGTAGGGGTTATGTTAACCATTTTAATTTCTGGTGAAATTTTGTACAATGTACCATCCTCAAATCAATGGCTTATCAAAGCATGAAATCACTATTTTGGGGAATATGTTCCAAGAATTGGAATTTAATTTTAATGATTTAAGGAGTTACACATTTTTATTACATATTTCACATATAAAAATAGATATAAGGAATTAATTTAAATAAAAGAATTAAATGAACTATATGGCCCTCTATGATTCTATATTTTATTCTTCTTGTGGATGGAATATTAGTTTTTAATTTAATTGAATCTCATACATAAGACCTCAAGTTTAGTACAAGTGACATAAGATCTTATAGTTCTCTCTAAAAGAAAGAAATAATATTATGTAGACTAATTAATTTAAACTCAATTCTCTTGTTTTGTGATATTATATTCTAGTGAGTTCCCTTACTATTAAGACACAGATTTTTGTGATGTTAGGGGAATACATTTCCAAAATTTGTGGGTCCATATAATATTAAAAATATGATTATTACCATAGAATATTAAATTGAACATTCTCTTAGATAAATCAGAATGAAATATTTTTGGTATATATCTTAACATTAATTATTTGAGAAACAATTTCACAAGTAATCTAATTCAAGGATATAGTGTAACAATTATATGAATTCATTTAGGAGTGAATTATTTACAACGTATACAAGAGTGGAATGATGCATCATGGAACTATGGATCCCCAAGTGCATATGTAGTAATGGAATGTAAGTATCATGGATGAAACTACGGATTATGAGACTGATAATGACAAATAATTATATCATATTTTCTCCAATAATGATCAGTGATCCATCTCATGGAAAACAATTTGTATACTGGTGGATTTATAATTCCATAAGGAATTTGAGGTAAATTTAAACGTGATCTTCATTAATTCGTATCTATACTAAATTGGTTTTATAAACTATTGAAACATTGAATGGATTCATATGTTTTTAGATGATTCATTATCAATTTTAAAGTGAAAAAACCATTAAAATAATTTCTTGGTAATATGACATATTGGTACTATGTAGATGATCAAATGGTTGTGTGGAAGTTAGCCAAGGTAGACCATTAGTTTTATCATGGTCAAATGTTAAGAATTCAGTATCCAATAAGGTATACACTTATGGTAAACCATATACATTGGGTCTTATTAATAAGTTTTTTTATTTATCTTAATTAAAAAATGATAAATATTAAAATATATTTTCATACACCCTGGCTCAATGTACCATTAAAAAATAGATAGCACCCTCCTTCTATTATCGATATTTCTTGTATACATTAACATTTGATCATGATCAAATTATAGATTCACTTGTCCTATTAGATTTCTTTTTTTTATTCACTCATTCTCCTCCTAATGACTCGCATTTACTATATTGAATTCAATGTTAATATATAAATTGTGGTCTGAATATTTATTTAGGTTTTCATCAAGTCTGTTTTAATCACTCAATTATTTATAATGAGACAAATATAATGAATGTGAGTTCAGTAGACCCTATCTTTCCTTTTACATAATATCTTCTATATTTATCATTTTATATAAGGATATTGTGAGTGGATTAAATAAATACTAAATGAATCCTTATGGAGTTTCATCACATATTAAGAAGTAAGTGACGAATGATTATCCTGTAAGAGATATTTTGAGCATTATGTTGTGATTACTTCACGACTAATGCTCATATATTTATTGTATATTATATAATACCCTTGGAATTAGAATATATGAGTGGTTTCCACTCATATGTCATTGAATATTATATATTGGGTTCGTCAATGATCATTAATGGATGAATATAATTCATTTATATATGGGATAGTAGTGGATTTCCATCATATTGAGTATTTTGGATTGTTAGTAGTTGATATGAACAATTCATCATGCGATGAGTAGTTACATGGTATCAAACCAATGTAAAAAGTATATTAGATTGACCTATGATTATGAATGTTTGTGATGTCAGGGGAATAGTTGGAAATAGTTATTATTTTGTGTCTAGTAACGTTGAATTAAGGATTCATTGTCTAACATCATTGTTGTTTTTCCTAAAAAATATCCATATTCAAACACATATATTAGTTTAAAAATAATTCAACAATGATATTATCTGTGATATTGATAACCTCCTATCCATTTATCTTTTAAAAATTCCTTTTAACCCATTCATCTTTTCATTAATTAATGATCAGAGATAAACAATGTGAATATTTCAATACTCATGTTAGGTAATAAAAAAATCATGTATGTTTTTGTTTTTATATATCTATAACTCATTAAGTTGTAATTTTAATTCATGAATGGTCATAAAAAATTTAATTATAAATCTATTTAATATCAACATTATATTATTCTTCCTTAATTTTATAACTATCATATATATGTTCTTTATTAGTTTCAGTAACAAATTCTATATAACTATTCAAGGGAATTTGGACCAACAAATGTATGTATCCTTTTTGAAACCTAATGATCATCCCCCCTTGTTATCCAACCCATGATGGGCCATGGGGTGGAATGTTCATTTTCTCATCTTGGTATCTTTTGTATACTAAATGATGTGATGAATATCTTGGTTGTATTTTTTTCCATAATATGATATTTTATATATGATCATATATATTGGGTTTCATGAGGTTCACATTTGGTCTTGTAAATTTATGTACATTTCTCGCACAATACACATGCACCATTGTGTGTCTGAAGACATTATTATCTCTAATAAATGAATCACATGTGATTTTATTAAACATTAGTTATTTAAAGAATGATTTATACTTATAGAAATTATTGGATTGGTTTAATTTTAAATATACATTTAATTATTAAATATGGTTTAATAAATTTATTGAGGGAAACTTATTCCTATTATATTATCCTCATTTTATTTCTAAAATCACTAATAATTCAAATAATGTGTTCAGGATCCCATGTTAGGTTATTCCTTTATTTTTTTAGTATTTTATTTTATTAGTTACTTCAATGGTGGAAATGTAATCATGTTGAAATGTGTTGATTTTAAACAAAAAATAAATATAAATATACATATCTATTAATTTAAGAAATGAATTAGAGTTGTATGGTTGAATAGGTAGGTGTGTCTGGTGAAACCTAATAGGATTATTTTTTATTACATGTTTACTAAAAAATGGTCAAAGAAGGAAAGTGTTCATGCATATTGTCAGGCATGGTATGTATTTCATCAAAATACATGGTTTTAAAAAAAATCCCCACATTAAAATAGATTTCCAATGACTCATATATCTTGTTATTTGATATATATATATTTAAATTTTTTTTGGAACATGATTTAATTACTGTGACTAATTGGATCGAAGTAGTGTTAGAAAAAAGGATTAATAATCTACCTATTCAAATTATAAAAAGTAAATTATTTATGATAATCATTGATCATTGTATTGGGATATTTTGATAACATTATTTTTTTTATTATCATATATTCTACCATTTATAGCTCTGGATATACATGTAGAAGGGTATATAGTGAAGAATATAGTTTGTGTGGAAAAATGTTTTTGGGGTTTAATTGGGTCGAATGTCTAAGGGAATGGAATGGTTTTATCCAAAAGATAATTATAGAGGCTTATAGAGCCTCATGGTTTCAAAATCAGATAACTCCACCATTCTAGGATGATGTGAATGAAAATATGTCTAAATAGTAATTATAAAATTTCAATCATATCTTATAGTTTAAGTAAATTCAGAAGATAGTCAAGGTTGAGTCTATATCGTATTTTTTTTATTGTAATCTTTGAGGTGTTGTGAAGTAATAAATAATTTATGTAGTTTTAAAAATACTAATTTCAAATTATTTTATATTTTCAATATCAATTAAAACTATATATATAATATAAATTTAAGAAGATCTAGAGAGGTCCCATATTTTGGGTAGTTTATTTTTTTTTGGAATATCCGTGAAATTTTTTAAACCAGGGATGAGTGTGATAGTGACAGAGAAATGAAAAAGAATTAATGTATATAGATTTGATATTTTGTTATCCCATGATAAAAAGTTGATGATAATGTATTGAAGCTATGTACATATATTATGTTGGTTAGTATGAGTCATTTTTTGGGTGGATATATCGAAACCCAAGGATGGTAATGAAATTTATTCATAGATTAGTGGATAAATGAAATCATTTGATATATAGAGATAGAAATGAGGGGATTTATTGGGAAAATTGGATTTTGAATTATGTCACAAACCAAGCAAGTTCATCATCCAATCCAACACCCAACCCAGCCAGGGTTGGGGCCCAAAGGGCATTCTTGATCCCCACAAGCTGGAAAAAAGTACCAGGGTATCAATAATGAAACATGAGAAGGATGTACATCAATTAATAAAAATAAAGAAACCATGAATTCAACAAAATAAAATATAACATCGATAAATAATAAAGACAAAAATAATTTCCAAATTTCAGTTACAAGGTTTATAAAAAAACAAAAAGGCTACAACCAAAAAGAAAACATAAACACTCTCAAGAACCACCATAGGGAAAGAAGAGAAAGGAACTCAATCAAGATCCAAAACTCTGCACCTTGGATAACCTCTAGAATCAATAACCACCATCACTAAAAGCCTTTTCCCTACCTATAATAATAATTACCATGTCTACTTACACCCAATGTTGTAATTTGGGTGTGAGATTAATCCCACTAGGATACCACCATTAAATATATTAAATGATTTATAAATAATAAGGCAAAAAAAATCTCATGCCTTAACAATGAAATTGTACAATCATTTTTAAGGGTAAAAAATTTTAAGGAATACACATTTAAAAGAAAACATTATAACTTCAGAGATAACCAACAAAGCATACTGTATGAAAACAATAACTATGATATAACCAAAGAGAACTAGACTTGGGAAGTCCCCCAAGGTACTAGATAGAAATGGGATACTAGGATACTTTTATCTCAGTGAAATGTGTCAATGTAACCAAAACAACAGGGTTTATTGTTCACGAGATACACAGATTGGAGGCCCCATGGGCCTAGTGGTCTCTAATCCTTATAATATTTAGTTAGAGTTGTTGCGTCTACCCAGCTGGTCAAAACTATGACGAACCACTTAGATATCATTTATAGTACTACTAATTGTTGGCCCACCTAATAGCCCATTTCTTTCATTTTTTCACAAGTATTTTAAACCTGTCACATAACAAACCACCATCACATTATTTTACTCAAACAATGACTCACACACAAAATAACATCACATGTACACCAAAAATTACATTCTAAAATAAAATTCACACCAAGATAATTTAAAATAATTATTCAGATACATGAGCAATTTAATAAACAAATTTTTAAATTTATAAAACATCAATAGGAGCCACAACAAGATTTACATAATAAATACCCCCAAAATCTAGATGAAAAATCCAATTACAAACTAAATGTGTATCAAATCATTCCAAAAACCACTTTTACCACACACATAAATCATAAAACATGCAAATCATACCATGATGGTATTATTGATTCATTAAAAAAAAATTTGTCTTTAAATCATCTACCTTTGGTGTAGAAATACCAAAAATATGATGGGAATATCCAACCACAACAGATGGAAGAAATTTCATACCCTAAACATGAATATCAAACTGATAATTTCAATATCTAACCCCAAAATAATAACCTTATCTACTTAAGAAGAGAAACTCCATGAAAAATAAAGGAAACCCTTGAATAAAGGAAGTATATAAGGAAGGAGGATACATACATGATGAATCAAAGAAGAACCACCCATATCCAACCTAAAATTAGAGCTCTATGGGAGGAGGATGGGGGAGTTATGATAATGGAGGGAGATCCCAAGTGGGAGAAGAAAGGGTGGTTTGGGTTTATAATTATGGGGGAGTAAAAACCCTTCTCAATGGAGCTAGAAATAGAGCACAGTTAGTCTGCACAGTTTGATAAACTTTGGGTCAATTGTGTTGAACACTCTCTCCAAGGAGGTATTATCACCTGGAAACATCACACATTATGACTAACCATGTGTTGGCCATGTGGTAGTTTATTCCTCAAATGGCCATCAACTATATGATTTCCTAGGCCGAGGCTCTTGGTCATATGATGGTCATGCGGTAGGTCTATCTCACCTAGACACCTACCACATGGTTACATCGGCAGTGCGCCCGGTTGTTACTAATTGTGTGTCATGGTCTATCTACCCAAATTGTTTTCAATTATTGGATAAAAAATAAAAGGAATTATAAGGTGAAATGGAAGACCAAAAATAAAAATAAAAATACCTAAAAATAAAATCACACATGTGATAATTCTCACCACTATGAAAATTTTCCATCCTCAAAAATCTAAATCAAAACATGATCAGAAAAAAAGAATGGATAGTATTTCTAAAACCTCCAATTTTACTTCAAAGTATCATTCCTATCACTACCTTTTATCTAATGAATATGGAAAAATGGAATAGACTTCCAACAATACACCATCTTTTGGGAATCTATTTTCTGCACTGGTCGTTTGAACATGGATAAATCAGGAATGAACCCCAATTCTTCCCCATTCAAAACATGAGATGGATTAGATTTATATGTATTCAATTAGAATACTTGTAAAACATGATGAATTGATGCCAAATAAGAAGAAAAATATAACCTATATTCCACCTTTCTAATCCAATTGGTGATTTCAATAGGTCTGATATACCTCGAAGTTAGTATTCCCTTATTTCCCAAATGAAAATGACCTAATCAGGGTACCACATTTAAGAACACCTAGTCACCCATAGAAAATTTTAAAAATTAGATACTCTTATTGGAAGAATATTTTTTGTGACTATATGATTTTAATAAGTTTTTTTATTAGCTTTGCTTTTATAGACATCACTTCCACAAGGCACGGTCCCAAAAGTGAAGTCTCACTTACCACAACCCAACACAAATGAGACCGACATGTTTGAACATAGATCACTTCAAAAAGAACCATTCATATTAATGATTGGAAACTATTATTATAATAAAACTCGACCAATCTAAAATAATTTTCCCACAATCCTCCAAAATCCAAAACACATGCATGACGCATGTCTTTAAGAATCTAATCTTCCCACTCTGTCAAACATTCCATTTGAATGGTTTATATCGTACTCATCTTGATTTGTGGCCCCAATTCATTTTTAAGGGCTTCCCAAAACTAAGAGGTAATATAAGGGTCACTGTCATAAACTATCATTGATGGAACACTGGAAAGCCTTACCACTTCCTCTACATATAATCATCATAACTCATCCCCTTCCATTGAATCAATGATTAGATTGAAATGGGATGATGAGGTGAAATGGATAATTTCCACACAAAAGGAATTAATTCACTAAGGTGTACATATAATTCTAATAAAGAATTCTTGGGTGAAATCATTTCACATCTAGGTTGGAATGGGTAACATATGACGAAAACTAGCGGGTATATGATTCTATACTTTCACCTGCTGACTTGTATAACACTAAGATACAAATTCAGATATGTCCAACCAAATATCTGGCCATGAAACTACTGAAGAAAAATATAGATCATCCCGGTAGCACCAGGAAGAACTAACCATTATGACTGATGTAAATCCTACATTATAACCTTCCTTAGAGACAATAGCACCATAAAATAGACTTTGAAAATCATGATTCCATAGGGATACAACAACCAATCTCTATGTGTCTCTCCAACATGAAAGAACTCCATTGACTATTGGAACATTTCATCATTTGTACACTTCAGTTTAATCAAGTACATAATAGAAGGAGCTAACTGAACACTAGTAAGAAGCACACCTCCACTGTGGTCTTTTTTTTCTAGTGAATCTTAGAGGAGAGTCCCATCAAAGTCCACTCCTCACTGTACATCCTCAATTCCTGCAAGGACACTTTCCGACTCAAAGGGGTTTCCCCCATATTAACCTTACCCATTGTATAGATAATATTAAATTCAAACCCCTAAAAATACTTGATGCAATGGTGCCTCATCAAATTAAAATCGGTTTGGGGGAATATGTTGGACAATAACTTCTGATAAGAATAGACAACAAATTTTTCTAAAAAAGAAATAATTATTCCACATCTACAATTCATGAATCCCCACTACTTACTCCAACCCATGGTTTAGTTAATTATTTTCATGTCTTCGGAGTTGGTGGGAACCACAAACCACCCCATGATCACCTTGAAAAAGAACACAAATGAGACCCATACATGAATATTTCAATAAAACCCATATCCCTTTACCAACTCTTGAAAGATCGATATATTCGTTGTAGTCAACCACCACTTCATCTTTTCAAAGGAAGCCTAAAATTCCAAGATCCATTAAAATTTCACCCCTTTCTGAGTGAGTGTTATCTTTGATGAAAATTTTCAATAGAAATATGAAACAAATGAAAAGTAATAACACTCCAGGCTAAGCAAAATTTTGATCACAATCACATTTTTTGGCTACAACCATGAAATATCTATACTGATCATTTTAGGATCCTTTGAATCCCCGTTCTCTGAGATCACATGTCCATCAAACATCACATCCATAATCTAGAAAGTGTACATTGAAAACATATCATAGATTAATTGATCCCAAAGAGATCTCACCATGATCATAAAATGACATTCAAGACCTTACTATGATTTAGAACAAACTAGGATGCCATCTAGGAATAGCACAAAAAAATATTTGAGATACTGGTGCAACACACTATCCATAAGCACCATGAAGAACACTAGAGTATTTTTCCATCCAAAACTAATGACCAAGTACTCGAACTGGTCCTACCATATTTGAAAATATATTTTATGAATACCTATATATTTCCCCCTAAATTTTTGGCAGCCATAATCCAAATTAATCATAGAGAAAAACCATCCCCCTTTCAGCTAGTCGAACATTTCATCAATTCAGGGAAAAGGAAATTTGTTCTTGATGGTTACATTATTCAGTTTTTGGTAATCAATATACAACTGAAGTGATACATTGGCCTTCATTGAAAACAAGACTAGACTGACCCAAGGAGAGAAAATTGGGAAAATTTACCCTTTGGATTCCAAATCGTCATGTCATATCATTAATTCCCTAAGCTACATAGTTTCCATATAATTTTTTGGAAAAATATATAATCTGTGTTCCTAGAGCAAAATAAATTGAAAATTCCATATCCTATAATGAGGATTTGCCTGAAAAGTCATCGGTGAATACCTCAATGATCTCACCCACATGAAGAGGTAATCCACCCTTAAGAGCACCACCATCATCCCTCCAACACGAGTGAAAATAATTGAAAAATAATACTACCGAACTCTAGGAGTGGAGATCCAGCACGAACAGACTGAGGGTCCCTTTCGCTATAAAACCACAAAACACCCCCATCAGCTTCCATGTAACTTACCCACTACCCATAAGAATCAACATTTTCTTGGAAATTCAATAAATAATTTACAGCCTATATATTTCCTTAAATTCATATAGGGATAAAAAAATTATCAATTTATTAAATCTCATAAGACCTAACTAAATAAATAATATTTAGAAAGTTCGTGTGCTGAACCCATAGGTATGGATCATATTCTCTTAATTAATTAAGTAACAAGAAACTAAAATTGATATATTTTCTTAATGAAAAAAATGATAGTAGTAATGATTCTGTTTAATATGAATAGAGAAGACATTTCAGGTTGACTAATTTTTATGTTCATGTGATAGGAATTTAATTGATAATGAAATTGTTCAGTTTTGTTGTTATACTGGAGTCAGCATGGGTCCTTGGTCTTGGTATCCCATCTTAATAATGTGACTTCACTTTTTGAATTCTCATCTACATGGTGAAAATGGAAAACGAGGTGACCCAAAACCATATTTAAACATAATAGTCCTAGATTTATTAATGATCATACACAAACTAAGGTGATTAATTGATGTGACAAATTAATAAAACAAATAACACAACAATGTTTGTGCAATATGAAAAGATATTGTCTTTGAATTGGTAAACAATGATTAAAAAATCCCAAACATGAATAGAAAAGATAAAATTGTCCCTAAGCATCAAATCCCCCTACAATCACATAAATCAAAACTAATGAAAACAACGTGCTCATGATTGCCATGAAAAAAATGTGAATCAGGTGTACCAGAAAAAGAATGGAAGTGAGAAATGATGGCGATAAAGGACCCCTAATCATCACTCTATGTTTAGTGACCTCTATTAGTGGTTCCCCAACTCCTCTCCTCACATAGTATGTGGGAAGTGAAGTTGATGTGATTCTTTTATACCCAATACTATGAAAATCCTAGGCATTTTTCTATATTATTTTTTGAAAACATTGATAGTTACATGACATCTAATCAACTTTTAGATAGTTTAATCCTAATTTATGTTTTCTCCATGATTTTGGAATCTTTTTGAATCTCATGAAAAATTTCACTCATTTACTGATGTGTAACTGGGACTAACAAGGTGTAACTACTCTTCAATGTATGAAATATCATCATTAATTTTCTGTTATGGATAACTCATAATGAAAAAGTCACGACATGTAATTTAATTACATGTAGTGTAATCATTCCGCATTAGTTTACCCAGCTTGACTCTTTCTTAAAAACCCATTGTCAGGCCACATGATTTTGTCATGGTGTGTAGTGTCTTTAAACTCATTATTTCACCACTTTTTATTAATTTTCCAAATATTCATTGAATCATTCCATTAAACAAAAACCTTGTCAATCCATTTAATAATTGTAAATATAATTCAATTTAACAAACCAACATCACTTAATATTACCCAATAATATATGCATGATATGCACTTATCACCCTTACATACCTAATTTTAGATCAATGTTGTCTATATAAAAGACCCCAAAATCCCATTCTAGCTCAAACCATGACATGGAGAGTGCACAAGATGGGATCCTGAGACCCTTGTCGTTCTATTTACCCAACGACATTACAAAAATCATATTAAAAAACATAATCTCGGTTTAAAAAATCAAATTGGTTCAAAAGGAGGACAGACACAAATGAAATAGAAGGACCATTATAAAAAATAGATACTATAGGATGATACAATTAGAATGGTTCCTCAGGCAGTCAAGGGGCCAAAATTATATCCTCCAGGTGCTTGATCCACAATATGAAGATGTATGGCCTTTGACTTTGTCTGAACATGATCACTGACCTATGACACATCCCTGAACTAACACTAACCATAAGAACATCAGTTCCTTCCTCCAAACTGAGATCCCATCATCCAAGAAGACTATGACTGAGCTGTCATTTTCCTAGAATCCATAGATCCCACACCACATTGACATGGTTGTTTCACCTTAAAAAAATACTGATGTTGACCCATAGCTACACATCGGTGGCATGATCTTGGTGGGGATGTACATGTAGGTCGTATGTTACCCACCTTCCAACACTAAAGGTACAAAATTTGTCCCGCTTTAGATGATTTTGATAAAGACCACTGTGAGGATTTCTTGAAATACAACATCATGTTGCCCTTACCTATCTTGCATCCTCATCATCTCATATGAACTATAGATTCCCTTCAATGGTATATCCCCTAAGGATTTAGAAGAACCCTTATGGTCAATATCCAACATATAATTTCAATAAACCACTTCATCATAAGTATATATCTTGAATATTATGACCTAATAATATATCTCTAACCACAAACCGCTTTCAAACCTCATATCCTTCATCTGCTCGTTAGAGACTATTTCGGGTGCATACCGAACTTGCTCAGTAATGTGGTTGGCATACTCCATTATTGAATTGTTCCCCTGAATGAGATATGGAAAATCCCATGATCTATGATTGTCCAAGAACTTAGGGAAGTACTGTTCAATGAAGTCTGCCATGAAGTCCATCGAGCTCATCTTTTCATGATTCTCTTCTTAAATCATTGAGTCCCAAAACCACCAACTAGGAACTTCAAGAAAAAAACATTTTCATTTCACACTGTCTTCCATATGAGTGACTAGGAATTTGAACATGTTATTAATCATATTTAAGTCACTCCTAAACTTATGGGGGATTTGTGCTACCCTAAAAAGAGGGAGGTTTGTTCTTGAGGAACTTTTGGGAATTGTCCTTCCTAGGACCAGGTTCTATATATCTGACTAGATCAGAACCCAAATACAATCCCTATAATAGAGATTTAATTTCTTAGATTATAGCTTTTACTAACCTCTGATCATTTAGTTACGTACAACTTTCATTTGCTACTTCCTGTGGTTATATTGGAATTTTCCGGGGAGGCCTGTTTCTACAAAAACAAACTATCAAAAGAAAATTCATTAATACAGAAGATCTGAAAATTCTCAACAATAAAAAAAATAAAAACAAACTAGAATTGTCTTGACAACATGATTACTAAACCACATACACCCACCATGTGTCCATGTATAGTATCTATCTGGAATATCCCACCGGTAGTTGAAGTAAAACATATATCCCAACATCCCAAGGACCTTCAAAATCTATCAAAATCTGTAATGGTCAGACACCCCACTCACAACCATAATTCCAAGTCCCAACAATCCTATATTCACTATATCTAGACTAATATATACTAACAAGCCCCAAAGAGCACAACCATGTTGTGATACCATTTTAACATGAACCATGTTGTGTCCTCATAAGAACCGATGTCTGACCTGGTTCATGGCATGCCTCGAAGGGTGTTCATGATCCCTATGGGTAGGAAAATAGTTCCTAGGTATAAATAATGCAACATGGTAACAATTTACCTGAAATTATATACATAATACAACAAAAAAAATCAATAAATTTCAATTGAAAATCCATAAAAAAAATTCATACATGAGTTAGAAGGTTTTTAATGAAACCAAAATATCTTCAACTAAAAAGGAACGATATACTATCTCAATAACCACCACATTGAAAGAGGAGAAACTTCCTCAAGTATCCTCTACAATACTGTATTGAGGATAACATCTAGAAACTAGAACCACCAACACGAAAAGCCTTGAACTTTCCTATATCAAATTTTACCAAGTCTACATACACCCAAAGTTGTATATAGGGTGTTAACCTAATACAAGTAGGATTCCACAAATCAATAGTTTCCATAATTTATACATTATAAGATAAATAACATACATTTTTTAATAATTAAATAATATAAACATTTATAAGGGAAATAACTTTTAATGAAAAAAATAATAAAAGAAAACATGATTTCTTTTAAAATAACTAACAAAGAAAACCATATGACAATAGTAAGTGTGATATAACCAAATAGCACTTGTAACAGGAAAACCCTCTAGACAGTAGCTAGGAATATAACACTAGGTACCTTATATCTCAATGAAATACGGAATATAAACAACAAAACCCAGTACTATCATGAACGATCCACTAAGAGGGGACACCCCATGGTCCATGTGGTCTCCAATCATCACAATGTTTAATCATAAGTGTTTTTAGATGAAACTAGGAAGAACCACATTCATATCATCAACTGTAATAATCCTAGACTTCCCAAATAGTTACCAATGTTTCTTTTTTGTTCTAAATTATTTTCCACATGTCACATTACAGACTACTCTTACATCACTACAGAAAAACACTACCACAAACACAAAATTTCATCAAATTCACACGCAAAATCTATTTCACAAGTCCAAAACCCACTAATACCATTTAAAATCATAACTCGTACCACATTCAGAATTTTATAAACCACTTTCTCCATTTATAAAATATTACTAATTGGCACTACCTGATTTAGACCCAAAATACAACCAATTTCACATGAAAAATAAACATTCAAATAAAATTGATATCAAATCCTTAAAAAATATCTTTCTCACTACACACATAAATTATAAAACATTCCAAATTACTCAGGAAAGTATAATTATTTCATTAAATAATGGATAATTATCGAATCACCTAACTCTAGTTCAGAAATCCCCAGGAACCAGGGAGAATCTCATACATCACCTAAACCATCCCACAAGTAACATAGATCGACTTTAAACATGATGCTAAGAAACCAAAATTTTAATCCTATTTTCTGGAGTGTAGAAAACCTAAGATAAATAACAGAAACCCTAAAGAGGGTAAAATCGATGCAAGGAGGAAACATTCTTGTTCAATCGAGAAAAAACACCCAAATCTGACCCAAATTCTGATCCCTAAGGGAAGAGTATAGGGAGGGAGGTAGATCATGAGTCTGGAGAGAAAATATGGATTTGGGGGTTAAAATCAGTGGGAGAGGAAAAATAAAACACAATTTTTAATGATGTGGATATGGTGCATGTTCAATTCGTATGGTTTGAAAAACCATGTGGAAACCATGTTTCATGTTCCTTACAAGGTGGTCTTACCTCATGGAAACCTTGAATGTCCTAACTGAATATGGTTTAGTTGTGTGTTATCTTATACCTCAAATAGCCAATGATCAATTGAGTACATGTGTCAAGGAGCATGATGGTGTGATGGTCGTGTGGTAGGTTATGTACCCCATAGATTCCTACAAGAAATTTACCTAGGTAGGGACATGGTTACAACTAATTGTGCCCCAACCATACAACAAGGTCTGTCCACCAAATTTATTCCATATTTCTCCAAAAAATAAAAGGAAATATATGGGTAAATGACAGAAGGAATATAAAAACAAAATCACATAAAAATAAAATCAAAGATTTGAAAAATTATATCATGTTTCCCAAGGTAAATAGCCACTAGAGTGCTTCCAGTGTGGTCGGATGGGACCCCAATGTTTAAATTTTATAATATTAATCATTAAATATTTCAATAGAGGAATTTATTTTATATAAAAAATTCTTATAAAAAATATTCATGTGTTATTTAGAGAGGAAAACCAAAATCGTTATTGGGAACATGTATAAAAGTTAGTAATCCAGGGTATACGTATTTGAGGTATCCTGAAAAAGATATAGTGCCTCATTTGGACAAGAATACATAACCTAAAAATATTTAAGTAAAACTCTTCACAACTAATTTTTTTCCAAAAAATAGTAGTACTTATATTTTTCTGTCTGTGGTGTGAGGTAAAATCTGTATAACATTCATCACTTTCTCATTGTTAATCAAAAATAAAGAATCACCTTTACATTTCTCTTTATGATTAGTTAATAAATTCCTGGAATTACATAGTATTGATTCTATATTCACTATGAATTATTACTCCACAAGGGAAAGAAATTAAAAACATTTCAATTATCAAACATTCCCAATAAGAATTTGTGTTGTAGAAATATCATGCGACATTATTCTTCTTATAATTAAAATTTATAATATAATTATAAAAAATGATTTGATATTTTTTTTAAAATATCCAATATAATAAAATATTTGATGAGACATATTTGTAAAATAGGATGGGATTTTATACACTTAAAAAACCCAATGTAATAAACTAGATAATTAAAAGTGGACCATAACGATTAATTTTAATGGTTTATCTATTAATATACAAGTGTTATTACCTATGTCGAAAAAATGGAATAATCCACCACTACTACCATAGGTGGGGGACTAGTATATAGATATTTTCCTTAAGGAGTTATCTTAATTACCTCAAAAATAAGAACATGGGTTTTGATATTTACTTATTTAATGCGATGAGACTACTGTGACAACAGAATTTCATATTAAGATATTAAATCACATTATATAAATATTTATACGAATTCAAAAAAAATACATATCTATGGACCAAAAAATTTTAATATCTTTAGAGACCACATATTATTATAGAAATATCATAATGGTCTATTATAAATATCCCCTCATAATGAATAACTTTTAGACATACCCAACATAAATATGTTATTTATAACATGGTGATGGGAAATTTATTAATTTGTGGCATAAGATTATATATTATTCAAAATATGATAACTATCATGAGTAATATATGCCGAATGAGAGCACCAATGTATGGAAATAATAAATTAAAATTTTAAAATTTGTACCAATCATATAATAGATAATAATATTTAATTTTGAAAAATTTCATCGAAGTTAAAAAGATTTCAATCACAATTGATTCAAATAAAATGATCCATGTTTTCAAAACTCTGAAACATAACATAATTTTATGGGATACTTATATTTATATAAAATCATTTAATTATTTATTAATTTCATCCAGGACTATCATAGTGGATTTGGTTCACTCACTATTTCATCATATCATTAGTAAATCTTCATTCCTTACCGGATCATACATGACATTATCCCTTACAAAATTTGGTTCACTTTATAGTATACAATTTATTATCTAATTATTTAAATTTCTATACTCAATGCATTGGTGGCTATATAATTATGGGATCACCCATCACATAATAATAATCCATTCATACGTGTACCAAAAAATCATAAAAAATTCATCATATATTATAAACTATGGGAAATAAATTTTTTTCATAAGCATCCCATATATATCCTCATAGACCATCAAGATAAATAATAAGGATGGTATCTTTTTATCATGTCCCCATTAAATCATATGTAACATCAAATTATGTTATCATAAATGAAAATTCCTTTCAAAGATAACTTTTAAAATATCATTTAAAATATAAGGTTTTCAATTCGAAATGACATCATTGAAATTACAAAGAGTATAACATGTTATAGAATAAATTTTAATCGTAATGATCCATGAAAAATTATAAATAAACATAAATTCGTAGATCAGTTAGGTTAATGGGATATTTTTTTAATTTTCTATATGGTAAATAAATTTAATTCCCATTTTTGATATACAGTCCGTATACATCCTTTAGAAAATGATGATAAAATTACATTAAAATAATTTTTAAATGATAGAAACGTTGATTGAAATGAATTTAGATAGTAATTAATGAATATTAATGAAATTATTAATATCGGTTTTTGTAAACAATGACATGGGAGAAAATTGAATCCTTATTGGTGATGAATATAAAGTCATATTTCATTAAAAAAATCATTCATAATAGGGATTATTTAAATAGAGAAAAATGAAAATAAATCAATATATATATATATATATATGAATAAATATAAGAGAAGAAAATTCATGTTGTTATTTAGGGTAAGATCATGATATTTAAGTATTATAAATACAATCCTAATCAATGATGGTAATCAAAGAGATTCAGACAAAAAACCATACATTAGGTTCCAATTGCTTCAAATTCACACCATCCTCCTTCATAATAAATTTAAATTTAATATAAATCTAAAAATAAATAAATTACATAATTATAATATTTTATATGATCCTCTTATAATATTTCAATCCCATATTTAAATAATTATTTATTAAAATTTATATTCTAGATATCTAAAATTTTCATTTTTCATAATAGTTTAAGGTTGAGAGTTTGTGTCCTTGAAAATTGATCATGGTTCTATAAAAAAATAAATTTTAACTGATATATAAATATAATATATACTAACGATATATATATAGTTATCCACACAATTTATAGATATATATATTATTTTCACCATTCATATAGATGATAGGTTATATGTACGCATAAGCACAATTTTCACTTTTCAACAAACAGAATGAAACAAAGGTAAATAATAATTTATCTTTATAGAAAATATATTATAATTTATATCATGTATATTAATTAAATGTATCTTTATTTAAAATAATAATAATAGGAATTGATAAATTAATAATATTTCATTGTGGAGGTGGTAGTCCATACATACGTACTAGAAAAATCATCTCTTTAAAATTGATTGGAAGAAGGTGAATAATTGATGTACAATCATATTAATAACAATTATTTATATTTAATATTATGAATTATTTTTTTAAGAATTGATAACATATATTTATATGAGGTATAATAAGAAATAAAATAAAAAATGATATGTTAATTGTTATACCTCTTCGTTGCGAATCCCATTTTGGATTATGTCTTAATCATTGAAAAGATGGTCCTATGGGAAGACTAAAATCTCTAGGATGTGGTAAAATAATCTAGTATTATATTATGTGAAGTATAGTTTGAGATATATGGATAGACAGTTTGGTGTAATATATGATAAGAGGTTCTTTTTTTATTAGTTAGGTGTTAGGTGTTCTTGGACTTTCATAATATTTTAAATTAAAATGAATTATTATTCTTTAAAAATTTCCTAAAATTGATATAATTATAATTTAATATGTTTTAGAGTCTAAATAATCTCACAAAATAAAATGTTACAACTTTTGGATATGTTTTACCCTTATGCATTAGTTTTTACCCCCCTAACACTCTTGAAAACAACCATTATATCTATGTTTTTTTCCAATATACGGACCATGAGAGTTAATGGAAAAGGAATAGATACGCATAAATGGAAAATGGTTTATATTTTCAATAGTGTATTATTTTATTTTTTATTGAACATATTTGTATGAATATTATATAGTTCATTATTAATTATTTATTATAAACTATCAATATCATCATTTTTTGAGATAAATTAAATAATATAGTATAATATGTACGCAAATAATATCAAATGGATTCAAAATGACATGTATTATAATATAATGATGATATGGTATTAATAAGATCATCCAAAAAAATTATATTTTTTTATATAATTTATTTCATTATCATTTCCAGTAACTCCTTGGTCAACCAATTTTTACCAAACCTATGGATATGACTTTTCCAATATTAAACGGTTATAATTTCACATATAATGTAAAAACTGGATATTAAATAGATATTGAATTAAAATTTAGAAGATTTATCATCTTAATTTTTCTTTTATTAACACTTAATAGTTTTTTTAATCTTATAAAATATATATAATATAAACTGCAATTATAATAATTATAAGAACAATTCTCATGTTTTTACATAAAAAAATGGTAGTAAGGAAATAGAAATATAAAACATTAAAAAATATGTTATATGTTATAATTATTTAATATTTTATGGGAAACATTCAGTTTCTAAAAAATATTACTTGTTTAGTATTTAAAATAATTTACTTCATTCATTGTTCTACTTTCCCAAGCATTGCGTCACCATTGCCTAATAATTTAAGACAATTATTTCATTTATAAAAATTTAAAAAACTGAGAAAAAAATTATTTATTATTTCAAATAGTTATTTATAACTGACCATAAGCTATTGGTGTCCCTGTCATAAAATATTATAGATTTTATAAGTAAAAAGTGACATTCTTTACATGAATATTTACATAAATATTTTAAAGAAGAAAATAAATTATCAATATAATATGATGGCCATAATATCATTTTTGTAAAATTATGGCTTAGATATACTGTTAGAAGTAAATAAATGCATGTTTTTAACTAAATTTAAAGTCTGTCCAGATTAGTTTTAACACTAATAAACACATTTTACCTTTAATGCGATAATAAAAAATTATTACTCTAATCATTCATATTCCAAAATAGACCAATTTTCCAAATTTGGATATCATTATTCAAACAACTAAATACAATATTAAACAATATATCTTAATATGTGAAAGTAATTAATCTAAAATAAAATCACAAAACACAATTAAAAACTATTTTTAGATAAATTACCTATATTTATAATGTTGTTTTTATAGAAATTTAAATAATAAAATTGATTTCAATGAAAATGTGATGATTTTTAATAAAATAATTTAAAAAAATATTATTTTTAAATATAATTTAAAGAATATTTTTTTTAATTCTTGAGATGAAAACATTATTTTAGATAAAAAAGAGTATTTTTATCTATTCATAGGAAAATCAATCATTTCAGAAAAATCCAAAAATTCACCATAAGGTTATTTTTATTTTATGACATAAAAAATTATAGAATTTTTATTAATTAAAATTTCCAAAAAAATAAAACTTAATTATAATACTATCTCAAAAAATTAATTAAATAAATGGTTTGATGAGAAAATGTTTTTTTATAATAAATTGAATTTGGTAAAAAACATCAGTGTGTTTATTTAATAATAATTTTTCTATAAATTTTTATTGATTATAACATCTATAATTTTTTTATTTAGGTTTCATCTATTCATAAACGACAAGACAATGGCTATGTCCTAAATTTCATAAAATAATAACATTTTGTTATTCATTTAAGCTAGATGTACCATGTTGTATTCTATATCAAATGTATAATTCTTTTTAAATATTGAGTTATTGAATTATTCACCCCCATACAATTTAATAAATATGATCCCAATAATTTTAATGTTTTCTCTACAGTCAAGGGATTTATATTTGTAAATTCATTTGTTGAAGTCCCACATCATGAAAAGTGTTAATAAAAATAAAACTTGAAACAAAGGAAAGGGAAATTGGAAAGGTCATCTAAAATAAAAAATAACTATAGATCAAAATAGGATAACACTAGTGAGATGTTAAAATATAGAATAGTGATGTCCAAATAATGATGGAGAGTTAAAAATGTCATTTATAACAATAAATTTAATGATCATGATATTGTTAAAAACCAAAAAACGCTAAATAAATTAGGTGTAAAATAGTCCATAAATTCATTAGAAATGAATGTTATAGGATAAAAACATTTCAAGTTACTTTTAAAATAGTTTTGGAATTACATTAAAATATATAAAAAAGTGTACAAGGGAACAAACTTACATGATAGTTTTAGTTTAATCTTTTAATCCATGTTCACTGAAATTTCATTTTTTAAGAAAAATAATTATTATAAAAGTTTAAGTGTTTTCAATACTAGAATCACTAAAGTAAATTTATGAAGGCTCACATAATCTATATGATAAGGGAAATATATTACTACAATTATTAGATATTAACCATCCTAAAAAGAATATCATAATGTAATGTAATATCCATAAAATATTAACCTTTAATCGGAAGAAATTGTTTATTACAGTCCAATTTTTTCAAAAATAAATGGACTAAAAATACCCTTATAATATGAGTAACATGATTTTAAAACACAACAATTTAAATATTCTAGGTACCATATAATTCCTGTCAGTCCAAAAATTAATATTCCATAATAATACATTCCCTAAAAAATTGAAAATATTTTCTATAAAATAACTTGACTACCATATAATTGTATATGATTCAAAAAAAACATCTTAATATTTTTTTTCGAATTATTTAATTAAATAAACAATTTAATACTATCAGGGAAAACATATAGTCCAGTTGTAGGACTTAAACCATCAACACCCTTCAGTTTGGGATCCAATCCCTATTGTCTGGTTGAATTAAACATGATTTTATATAAAATACATGTTTTCCTATTTATAATAAAATATTAATATAATAAAGATCCTAAAAAATAACTCTAATAAAAAAATATCATTTTACGCATGAATTCTTTTTATACGCCTTATTTTTCATCAAATTAAAATAATATTAATTGGTTTTTATTACCATAAAATAAATTATATGTTAAACCAAAAGATTTACTACCCTATAATCATATAAACTAAAATGAATTTCTACAAAAAAAAATATCCCATATTCACTAGACCAAAATTCAACTATATCAATTCAATCTATTATATGTTTATGAAATAGTGAAATTTTCTGAAAAAAATTAATCACATAGTAAAAACTATGATTATTTTCCCCTAACAATCATTATTATTTATCAAATATTCCAAAAATGTAATCCCCCTTCATCCTATCTAAATATTATTTACTCAATATGATCCACACTTTAAGTGTTACCTATCCCTTAGACATGTCTTCACCAAAAGTATCACCCTACTTCTTAACAACATATCTTTGTTATTAGTATGATTCAATATATGTTTTCAAATACTTATGGAAAAATATTGTCAAATAATATATATATATATATCATGATTAAAATAACTGGAATACCATTGATATAACAAAACTATAATATAATTATAGAATCTCAATAAATAAATAGTTCGATCGTTTTACTTCAATTAATTTCATATATATAGTTCTTCCTTAGTATAAGAGATAACACCGGGATTAGGGTATTGAATTATAAAATTATCATATTCTAAAGTGTGATACATTGAACATTAAAAATAACCATATTATAAACATTATATCCACCCATTGAACACTTCATTTCTCCTTAAAATTTAATTTCTCAATGCCATTATTTTCAACATATAAAGCATCTATTTGTTCCTAAAAGTCATTTACATGATTTATTCTTCATAGAAAAATGAAATGTATAAATCTTAATCTTCAACCCTACATAGTTATCTAGAAGCCAAGTTTTTCTCTTATTATGAGTTTCAGAATACTCACTAATTTTTTATATTCACAATCGTATATCGATATAGCTAATAAAATATAAAAAAATTTCACCTTCAACTCCTATTTCATTTGGTTTCACATGATGAATATTATTTCATTTTCAATGACATTCTATATTAAGATAATTTATTCTTCTTCCATTCATTAACAAAAAAAAATATAATGTGAGAAATATTTATCATAGTTGGAAACCACATAATCAATAAAAATAATTTATAGTACATCTAAAAATTGATACTTTATTTTCAAATTATGATTGTAAATATAGGTCGCCCCTAATAATTATTTATTTAAATCCTATATAATTTTTCTTATGTATCATGGATTGACCCAAGAACATCCAACAAGAGTATTAAAATAGGGAAATTGAATTTCAACCCTCACCATACTCTAGAATTATGTCAAATAAATTCTTGGACAAACAAGATTAAGGATTATTAACCCTAAATGAATCTATGAGAAAATAATTCCATGTATAATTTCCACATGAATATATATTTCCACAAAAAACATGTAATATTTGTCTTATAAATTTTTTTTGATGTTATCCTATACGTAGGATCATCCCAATATTTTCTCAGTGAATATATCTACTCTGAATCTCCAAATCATACCTAAACCCTACCCTGATATCAATTATAATGAAAAAACATTTCATACGTAGAAATTACATCTTAATAGATCAATATTAATTATATTTCACATATAAAACATTCTTCGTATACCTATCTTTAATATAGTCTTCTTTACTAGATGAATGAGAATATAAGAAGCGGTGAGCACAGATACATAATAAGGGTAAATAAGGGGGATATAAATGATAACATTAAAAAAATTAGGATAGGGAAATAAGAATAGAATCATAAAACATAAAATTCCAGACCCCATATATAATATGTAATGATATTGAATTATGGAATAATTCATTGTAGATCCAAAGAAATAAAGCATACGGGAATCCAAAAACATGATCCATGAAGCATGATATTTCAATAAAACATAAGTGTGTGGAATAAAAAAACCACTTAAATTAATTTCCATTATCAAGGATTATGAACAAGACTATTATATAGGATTCTTATTTCTCCCCATTCCATTATGTCATTAGAGAATGTTCACTCTCAAGACTATTATAGTGGTACGATTCCATCACTAAACTGGGTTACCATCCCATTCGAGTCCTTTTTATATCATGATATATATGTATTTACCCAAATCATTGGGAATATTTATTATTATAGTACCACTTGTCACAATATCATAGTCTTTTTATGTGTTTGATAAAATATCATAAAATATTCAATATATATCCTAATGTGTATAAAGTAATTGTTTCTCACATGAATCTCATAATTATAGTCATAAAACCTATAGACTAAAAAGATAAGTGAGGTTTACAAGGATCATATGCACATTAAATAATATGTAACATATATATGATTTTATCCTGAATAAAAATTCATCTAAATTTTCTTAGGGAATATTTCTTTAGTAAAATACCATTTTCATTTATTAATCACATCTCATAAATCTAATAAGTTCAAAATTCATATATAAAACATTTTATTTATAAAAAATAAAGGAAATATTTAAAGGAATAAATTAATCATTAAATGGTTATGATGGTGCGAAATTATTTATTGGTTGTTTATATTAAACAATTCCATTCAAATTATAGATAAAGAGTCAAAATTACCTCATTCAAAAAATAATAATATTACATTTTAAAAAAGTAATCCTTAAAAATAATTGTATACTAATTTAAACAGTAATTTGAGAGTATTATGGAAATTTGAAAAAAAATATATACAATGGAAATTAAATGAAATGTATTCCCTATAAAATTTGTAATTGATGTCAGATTTCCATAAAAATATCTTCTTACTATCTAAAGTGATTAAATAGCAGAAAACGTCTGGAGGAAATTTAATATCTAGAATTAACCATAAAATTTTGAGTTTTATTACAGATATAAATATCATATTAATAGATTATTTATAAATTTATTGGTATATACTGATTCACAGTTTTCTTGTTCATGGTTGATCATACGTCAACATAAAAAATGTTTTCACTTTTGATAGATTTAATGAAAAGAAGGATAATAATAATTAATATTAATATAATCATTATAAAATAATTAATATCATATATATTCATTATAATTTTTCATTTTTATGTATATTAGAATTACTAGTGAAAAAATAATCACATCACATTGTGGAGGTGGTAGTCCCGACGTACACACATGTGAGTTAATGCTTTTCCAAAGGATGTGGAGAATTTAAGAAATGGTTGTTACAACATCATAATATCAAAAAATTATATTTAAGTCTCTAAATTAAACATTTTATATTAAATACCACATATTTTTATAAATTATAATAAAAATAAGGTTAAAATTTTTCATTCAATAGTTCTACCTCCATTGACAAACCTTTTTTGGCTTGTGCGATATTCCTTGATAAAATGATATTTTGGAATCCTAAAAAATCTAGGATGTTTTTGTGGAATATATAATGATATTAGGGGTGGTATTTGTCAATATATAAGGCTCTAAAAATGTATTCAATATTGGAAAGTATATTCCCTTTTTTAATTATGGTGGGTCACTCTTAGAATTACATAAACTATTAAATCAATATAAATTAATTTACATTGAATAATTGATCCAAATTTACACCATTCAAATATAAGGTGATTACATGTAAAACGAATCTCATGTAATAAAATTCATAATTTCTCCTTGTTTTTACCTTTATCACTTAATTTTAACACCTCAAAACCACTGTTTAAAATTACTATCAAACCAATGTTTTTTACTCTTTAGGAAATAAATTTACTATAAAAGAACACGTGACCTATAAATGTAATATTTTATAATTTAAACCCACATTCAATTCTCGAATAAAATTAATTGATTTTATGAATACTATATCATCTAATATATTTTTGATTATTAAAACATATAATTAATTTTATTTTTTGAAGTAAATGAAATGTTATAATATAATATGTGTCTACATCATGTACAATTTTAATAAGATGACATGGATTCAAAAATTAGGCATGTGTTTTTATTATATTAAACTACTCAAAAGTGTACATGATTCGATGATGTTTTTTTAAATCCTTCATTAAACAATTTTATCTATATTTATTGTAATGACTGTTAATATTAATGGATATAATTTTACATATAAGGTAAAAATTGGATCTTAAATGGATAGGGTATGAAATTTCAGACAATTTCACATCAAAACATTTCCCATTAAATATTTTTATTATTTTTATATAATTCAATAAAATATTATTCACATGAAATACTTTTAATTTCATTGTTATAATTATTCAAAAATCAAAATTTGAAATTAATATATTATTTGTGAAACTATAATATATACCTTGCACCCATATATAATAGGTTATATATATCATTTAAAATCATGGGAGACATTCAGTCATCCAAAAAATATTACATTATAATTCTATAAAATTATTCACATGATTACCATTATTTCTTGAAAAATTAATATGTTAGTTTTTTGTATGAAATATTGGAAATAATTTATTCAATAATAATTCATAATAAATAACCCAAATAAAATATTAAATAATATTTAAAATAAATATTTATAAATTGAACTATTTTTTTGTATCTTGATCAACATATATTATATATATTTAAATTAGATAAGTGTGATATATGAATTTCTCATTTACTTAAATATTATAAAGGTAAAATTCAATTAAAATATTTTAGAAAAAGGTTAGATTTTATAATTTTGGATGATTATGGAAAGGTGTACACATCCAATGATATAAATTCAATGTTTTTATTGAATCTAGTTTCTTATCACATTATATAGAACCCTGATTATATCATTTATTTTTTTTTTGTCCTGGTGAAAATGGTTATAATTCACAGAAGCCAAAAATAAAAGAAAATATTCAAAAAATTGGCTTCCTATTTCCAAATAGGGAATCCAATTTTCAGGATTCAATTTATAAAAGCTGTGGGAATTAATTTAAGAAAAAATTATAAAAAGAAAATAGAAAATAGTATTTTAAAAATCTATTTTTTAGGTATAAAAAAGTTTTATACCAACTTCATATATAAAAATTATTCCATTGACGATAATTGAACTTTTCGTAATAAAATATAACTAATTTCACTTTTATGTAATTTAAATAAATATACTACTTTTTAAATTAATGAAAAAAATACTAATTCAAATATAACGTGGGTTTTTTCTATTCACTAAAAAATAAATATTTTCGGAAAAATCCATCCCATTAAACCATATATAATTTTAAAATTATGATTTCAAGAATTAAAACCATTTTATAAAATAAAATTTCTATTTATACTGAAATTAAATTAATAACTTTTCACACAAAAACAAAATAAATATTTGTGAAGAAACATATTTTGATGAATAAAATAAATTTACAAAATATAAATTTCTTATATGAAAATAATATTTGATATTTTTTAAAAAAATTGAATAAAACATTTGTTTATATTTAATAATTGGTTACATATATGAAAACCCCTTAATTGGTCAACTATGATATAATGCTCTGAAAATAAAAAGATTTCATGTTTCATTTTAGCCCAATGATGTGTGTCTTTTTACGCTATCAAACATAGTGTTATTTTTAAATATGGGGAGTTAGGAAGAATTATTTTATTTTAATTATCACCTATTACATAGGTAGAGTTATTAAATATTAAGATGCATTTGGATGTGTTAAGAAATAATAAATTTGATCAAATGGGTGATTCCATTGGACAACAATAGTTTTATTTTTTAGTAAGTTAAATTGTGTCATGAGGTTTTCTATTTTATAACCAAAATTAAAGGAAGTGATAGTAGAAATTCAATATCCCATAAAAAAAATAAATGATAATATTATGTTTTTAATGTATTCTTAGTTAATTTTAATAACTATATTATGGTTTTTTATCATCATTTAACTGTAAAAGTGTTGTATATTTGAAATTAATATATCTTTTGTCAATATGACCACAATGAAAAAAGTAATTCCTTTTAGAGTTACCAATTTTCATTTATCATCTATATATGTTATGATATATATTCACCATATGTACATAGATTTATTTTTGGTGTTATTTAGAGATTACATCAATATTTTTTGAGGTTTTATGAAAGATCATGACATGTACTAAAAAATTATTCTAGAGACTCTATATGAGAGTACGTATATTCAATGTTATCAAAATTATATTTCATTATTTTTATAAGAAGCACTTTTTTATTCCAATTACACATTAATAATTTATGTTAAATAAAATACATTCAAACATGTGATTTACTATTAATTACTGAAACATATATATTTTGTACATCCAACATTAGCGTCTCCATTGATTTAATTTACTCATAAGTAATGTTAAAATTAAAATTCTAAACCATTAAGGTATTTATGTAATTTAAGAGTGGTTTGTCTATGAAATTGCATATAATTAATAAGGTTCCTATTGTAGGTTTTTCATTTTACTATAATTCATCATTATTGGGTTTCAGTTTATTCATGAAAAAAGAAAATAACATTTTGACAGAAGAGTTTATGAAGCTGTCACCCCATAAGAAAAATTTCCCAAATTAAAATTCAAATAAGGTTTTTATTGATTATTACCAAATCATTTGAAGGTATTATCATTTATATAAAAACATAATATCAAATATGATTCACCTAAGTCTAATCCATACTTTCTCGAATAACGATCCCAACCCAAGAAAGTACATTAGGGTAGAATATCATAAAATCATTTCGTTTGAGCTCATGTACAAAAAATAAAAATGGAATTTTGAAGAGAACTATTTTATTAGAATAATAATATATCATGTATTTAAGGAATATAATCATTATAAGAAGCTAATGGGGTTTTTTGTGGACATTTAAATATATTTTTCATAACAATTAAAATAAATTCTCTGAACATAATTTTGATTGTTTTACTATATGAATCATAGTGGATGAACTAGGTTATCTATTTTGAGAGGCCCTAGTATTATTAGTTAAATTCCCAATTTATGTAATTATATTTTCCATATTCAATATTTCATTAAAAAAAATTAATATAATGGTTATTCAAGACTAACTTCTTAAAAAAATATAGAAACAAAACTGTTTAATGAGGAAATAGATCGATAAATAAATAATAACTTAAAACGAAAAATATTATTGACTACGATAGGACTAATATACCACTTCACAATCCATTATTTATTATATATTATTGTCAAAATAAATAATTTCTTTTTATTAATTTTTGTTCCTTAAAACAATATATTACAAAACACATCAAAAAATATATCGGATACAATGAAAACTATGTTAATTTCAATTCCGGCAATGTTGGAGCATGACGTAGATTAAAGTCTAATAAAAAAATTATGGTCAGTAGAAAATTAAAACAAGTCCTCTACTATTTAAAATAAATTTTACAGATTATGATTATTTAATTTTAATGATAATAATATATCCTAATTTTATTTGATTTAAAAATTATTGTGTTGCTCCCAAAAACCACACAAGCCAAACAACACGTGAAATGTTCTAATAATTTTAGATATGTGAATATAAAAAAATCAATTAAATAACAAAAATTCCTTGAATTATAGTGATATAATGGATTTGATATATTTTATGAATTATTTAATATATATAAAATTCCAAAAAATTCATCTACCATGGGTGTAATTATCTTTATGAAGCCCATTATCAAAGGATTTCGATTGAAATTATTAAAAAAATCTGATCTCTTATCATATATTCTAGAAACAATATTGAAAATCCAAAATATATTAATAATTAATATTAATATATATGTAAGTGAGATAAAATTTAAAAGTAAAACAAAAAAATATAAGAAGAGGATGAGAGTATTCAAGGAAGAAATCAATTCCATACATCTTCCTTCTAAAAATGGTTAGAAAAGATATTAAGGAAAAATATCCTCTGAAATACCCTCATTTATCCGTGACCAACCCACCCTAAGGGTGAAGATTATATTTAATATAGTCTGGTGGGGAAATTGTTTCTAATATAAACAATAGTAATTTAATAATTTTATCTCCAAAATTTACTAAGCTTTGAGATGCCTTTTGGACTATGTTCACACGTTAATGAGCTATCACACTATGGGAATTTATTACTCATATTTATTCCTATAATATTTACCATTTTTTTAATTAATTCCATTTTAGGAGTAAAATGATTTGTAACAAATTGTGGGGTGAGGTTCTATTTATTCAATCTATATAATATTTGATATTATGGCCTCTATTACTCTTTAAAATATGGAAACCTTATATTTTATTCATAATTATAATTGATTCCAAATTAGTTTACAACTATTTTATAATATTTATAAAAAATTTAATGCATATTAAATTTTATGTTAAAATTAATATAGTCAAATTTAAATGGTATAAGGAACATTTTTATCTAATTTTTGTCTTCAAAACTAATTTATATATTTTCATTAAATTGTTAAATAAATATAATAGATGATAAATTATATAATCTATTACAAAAAATACTCAACAAAAACGTTATTTATCGAGTCCAAAACACTTATATTTATATAATATATTGAAAATATTATAAAATATCCTTATCAAACCATCTCAAATATTTAATGTTATAATATTCACTTAATATTTTGAATAAAATGAATTTCAGCTGTTTTCATATATATAGAACAATTACCATTATTTTATACATTCAAAATTGAATTTATTAATCCTCAAAAATCAATATAGGACACAAAAACAATATTACTGACAAAAATCATTTCAATCCTTAGTTAAGAAGAAGATTATATATAGTTATGCTCTAACATGGAAAATTCATGTCTCACAATAGGCTAACAAAAAATCCCATTTATCTCCACAAAAAGAAATTATTAATTTTTTAGTTGAATGGAATGTTTTAAGGTTATTTTTGTGGTTATAGGTTGGTGTGGGATATTTATAAATTATATTTCAAAAATTAGACTTTAAAATATTATGTATCATTTTAAGAATATTATACTAAAACCACATATAATACACATCACTCAATTTTACTTATATTATGAACAACACAAACCAATTTTGTTACACGATCCATGTTTTAATAAATGATTATATAAATTATTTTATTCTAATTTTTAATTTTTTAATTTTCCTTATGTTTTTATATATTTCACTTTTTATATGATTATGTTACGAAAATAAAATATAATGAATGAATGAAACGTCTTACAAGTAGTCACAATGAATAATTTAATATCATCTATATTTTATTTGTTTTATTTTTAGGATAAAATTATTCTATGAATGAAATAAATGAATAATGAATCATTCCCATGTCTCTATTTTCTACCTATAATAATTACACACTAGTAATACATGGAGAATTTAATTTATTATTTAATATGAAAAAATAAATCCCCTTCAGTTTCATTCAAGCAATTAATACCCAAGGAATAGTACTATGATTTTGGGTAGTAATAGATAAATTGGCTTATAATGAAGATTAAATGTATAATGAAATTCATGTATTATATGGTATAAATAATAATTGATATAATTTATAGGTCTCATGGTCAATATATATCAATCTAAAAAGTTTTCTATATCATATTAAATGCATTTGAATGACTCCAAATACTTTTATGTAAATAAAAAACATGTTTTTTTAAAAAAAACCACGTCCTTGCCATGAAAGTGATAGAACTAGGAAAAATACATAAAAATTGTTAAAAATATTCAATTATATGGGAAAATTATTTTCCATCAGTGTTTTACAAGTTGTGATTTAAAAAATTGGAAATATAAAAATTTAATATAAAATTATTTATAATTAATGAACATTAATAATAATTTAAAAGTTAATTCATTCAAAAATGAATTTGAAAACACAAATTAAATTCTATTGTAAAATAGTATTATTCATATATCAAGAAGATAAAATGCATCTAAAAATGAAAAAATATACATAATAAAAAAAATCACAAGAATTTTGCAAATCCCCCACACATACAAATAATTATCCTTTATTTCAACTCAATTATTTAAAAGGATATACATAGGAAAAAATTTAGGGATGAAATTTAACAACCTGGTTTTTTTATATTTTCATCCTTAAGTCTGGTATATAGATTCTATATGTTTTATTCCACAATAAAGCATATATAAAATAATAAGATTTTTTTAAAATAAAATATAAAAAAATATGGAGACATGGGGAAAAATAAAAGGGATAGAACTTGGGTTAACCCCCAAGTGGGTGAGGAATTATATATTATCTAAATCTATATTGTTTTGAAACATTTTCACTAATATGAAGATTGTTATGGTTTCATTTATAACTAGAACTAAATGTTATAGTTTCAAATGTATATAAGTGGATAATTGTTGTCAGCATACCCCTAAAAATTAAAAATATTATACCACCCTAGGAATATTAAAAGAAAATATGTAAATATTATATTAAATGGAGGGAAATAATAGGTATTCCCAATACCAACTAATTGTTCTATCCTTTAATATCTGAACACATTTTTTTAGAGGAGGCAGTCCTATCAATATGAGCTCCTTGAGCTCCTCATATTCTTTAACCACCCTTTATTGGACAGTTTCTTTAGTAACATCAATCTATTATTTCAACGTTGATGATTATATATAGATAAATATTGATAAATTTTTTTTAAAAAAATCAATTCCATAAACATTAAAATATTAATATTTGAAATCATTATGATCCCTCTAATTTCAATCAACGTTCTAGTTAGCCTAAAAACACATAAAACCTCCACATGTTCTAATTAAAACACTATATTCATCTCAATGGTGATAATTTAGTCCTCATTATCATGACTTTATAGATGAAATATTGGTTCTAGCTAATAAACTATAAATACATTTATTCAAATAAATTTAATAACAATGTAATATAAAAAATAATTTAAAATAGTTTTAATTCCTCTACCAAATTTTTTTATTATAGTATTTTTTATTCTGGAATAATTCCTAAGAAAATTATAATTTTTTTATGACAAGGATTGTGAAGTTATATTTACACCAATATGATATCATGACCAAATGAAAAAATGGATGATCTCTCATTTAGCCTCTTCTAAGACATAATGGAACTTCGGAATGTAGCATAATAATTATTTAAGTTTCAAAGATATTGATTTGTGATATGGTTGTCTAAGATCCTCTATCAGGTCTTTGATTTCGTTTTTAAATTTCATCTTCTAAAATATTTGGATAAAAATCCACCCACATACATAGAAAATAATGATACAATCTATTGAATGATTTAGGGATACAAAAAAAGTGGTACACCTTTATATATTTTTATTTAATTTCATAATGTTAAAAATTTTACTATGTAAATATAAATAAATATTAATTAACCTGGATCCCTTTAAATAGTGATGACTTGATGACTTTTGTAGTGTGTTTCATTAAAATGTCTATAATTTGTTAACTACTTTTAGAAAAATTGATAACCATGCCCATATCTCAAATGTATCCTCAGTTTCCAGCACCTAAAATTCAAATTTACAATAATATAATTTTAATATATTATATTTTATTAAAATAATAGGGAAATTGTTGTTTTTTTATAATCTATGGTTCAAAATGGAGAATGAAAATTATTCTGTGACATAATTAATCCAGATTGAAAAATTAACTTAAAAATAAAAACTAAAATATCATGATTGATCCAATCTAACCCATTATTAATAAATTTCTTATATATTCAAATTATATCAATTATAGTTCCATAATTTTTTTTACAAAATTACAGAAGAATACATTACCATAAATATTTTAAACAAAATGAATCCTATGTTATCTTTATGACTTAAAATCCCGAATCATTACATCGATTTTGGTCGAAAATCTAACTAATGTTTAACAAATAATTATGTCAGAGCATCCACAGTATAAAATAGATTTTATTACATTTTTATATTGTATTAAAACACAATGAATATACATCATGTTGATTAGAATTTAAAATTAATGTATTTATATCACAAATGACTCAAATCCAAATTCTCATGATAATTGAAAATAATTCCATAGATTTAAACATTTAAAAAATTATTATTTAACTATAATTTCAAGTATTTAGTGGTTTTCATGTATTTATAAAAACTAATAAAGGATGAAATTTTGAGGTCACCCAAAAAAATAACTACTCAACCAAGGAAGGAATTTTTTATCAAGGATATGATTTGAATAAGTAATGTGTTTAATGATTATAAACTAATATCATCTCCACTATTATATTCCAACACCATATATCAAAATAAAAATGGTAAAATACTGGAACAAATATGCTTCCTGAAATATTAAATGATATTACATGACCAAAAACAATGAATGAAATTTTGAAACAAGTAGATGATATCATTATTCATTAAAATCCTTTATATAGTCCCTCCTTCTAAATTTATACAGAAGTTTGAAGGCACCACTAACTTCAACCACACCCTCATTAATACATAAATGAATCACTCAAAGAGTAAAATATTATATTAAATATTATTTTTGTACAAAATTATTTTAGATTCATCTAGTGGTAAATTAATAATTTTGCAACAACAATTTAATATACATTTAGATACAGTTTCATCTATGTTATAATGTGAAAACTTTAACACTCCATAGAAATCATATTCTCCAGGTTGAGTTATTTATCATTTGGAAATGTTTTATTCCATTTCATGCATGTATTAAATTTTTTTTGAAGAAATGTTGGGGTATGATCCAATCAATATAATTTTTCCGTACTATAATTTTATTGTAAATTTTAATCCTATAAAAGTGGAATGTATGTAGAATGGTCTAAATGAAAATTTAGTACAATTAATCTTTATTTCATGAATAAAATTTATTGTAAAAAATTAATTGAGTAAATAGTTTATCCACATAAAATTTTGAGTGAATTTAAATTGGTAAAATCATTATATTCATATAATTTCTAAATTTCTGAAAAAAATAAAATTTTCCATTAAAACGTAAAAATGATGTATATTTTGGTGAAATTATATTAGTAATTATACATAAATTTTTCAATAAAACATGGGTTATCATGATGATTGAGAATATATGTGGGTAGGTTGATTGTAAGATCAATGTGATGACCTTATTTATAAAGTAGGTGGTGGAAGAGATGTTTTTAGATAATGAATTTTAGTGGATACCATAAGTAGTGGGGGACATATAGAAGTGTTTATGTTTAACAATCAGTACCTTGATTTATGGGATGTGTTTTGAATCTTATTTTTTATATCAGTGGGGTTTTATGAAAATTTCACCACTAGAGTTAGGTAGTATATCAAAGACATATTAAAATGTTTCTTGATATAACTTGACAGTTTTGGTTGAGAATTATAAGTAATTATATTTTATAGTTTTCTTCTTATTTTCCTTTCTTGCATTATGATATGGTAGAAAAAAAATTCTAGAATGGTTATTGAATCCCGTAAAAATTATAACATGTAAATGGTGGAATATTAATATCATCATATTGTATTGATTTTTTTGACCAGAATGGTTTCATGAATGTGTTTTGATCTAGATATATATTCCCATGAACATGGTCCACTTCTCAGTTACATGAGTGAGATTTTTATTGATGTGATTTTACATTATTTTATAAATGATATTATTATATTTTAAGGAATTATGATCTCCATTGTATCATATTAGGATCAGCGATTCATATTTAATGTCATTAGGGGACACTGAAATTTCTTAGTCACATAACTGGATATGAGTATGGCATGTAATAGTGGAACATATGGGTAGACATAGAACATTATTCATTTTTTCAGGATATTCTATGATATTGTTTGGTTTAAATTAAATCGCCTTTAAAATATCATTTTTTTTATTTTAATTTTTGTATCAATGATATTTTTAATCATTGTATTATTTGCAACATTTTAATGAAATTTAGAGTTTTCAATGTTGGTTAACAATGAATTAGGCAATGATTTGTGAAAAGATAATTTTTTTATCATGTTGGGTATTTGAAATAAATAAATGGGTTACGTTATATTGTAAGAAAATATTTTAGCTCATATTCAATAGATAATCTATTATAGAAAAAAATAAGAGTTGTGAGATTGGTTATTAGAGGTTCTGCATTATTTTAATGGAATCATTGATAATTCTACAATGTTCATTAGAAGTATTAATTTTTTTTTCTAGGATATGTTGGATTATTTTATCTTGATTGACAAATAAAATTATTTAAACTGTTAAATATTATTTTAAATTGTTTTATTTATATTTAATTTTAATTGGAATGTATTCCACGAATTATTCATGTTACATTCGACTTATCAATAGTCTATTGTGCTTTTGAGAACATGTATTAGGATATGGGGAACCCCAGCTAAGGTATTAGAGTTCAGGCTCAGATGATCAAGTGTTATATTGATATTCTTAAAAGATAATAATTTATATTTATCTTAATTTTCTATAGAAAAAGGGAAACACAAAAATAGTGTGAGCTAAAATTATCATTAAGGGTTAAAATATAGGGCGACTAACATTGAATAATCACTGGTAAATATATAAAATAAAATAAAGAAATAATTATAATATAATTATATGAAATACTCCAATATCTTAACATAATTATTTAAATAGTTATGATTAGAATGCATGAATCTTATATTAAAATTTATTTTTTTTCATATAGAAAGAGATTTATATTAGACTATATGAATACTCTCATTATCATATTTTCATTCCTCATGAGATATAAAAATTCACTATTTGAATATTTAATTTTTCCCAAATAGTCAAATAAATTATCCCATTTAATCAATTAGATGAAAATTGAAATATTAAATAAAGATAAATAATGAAAAATTAATTTTTCTTAATAACAAATATGACCAAAAATTTTAAGTTAGACTGTATGAACTAACTTATTCAAAGCACATGATGATTATTTTTCCTAATAAATATAATTTAAAGTATATCTATTGTAACACCATCATATTTTATTAATTATGTATTAGGTATTAGTAGTATATTTTACATGATAAATATAACTATATGAATTGATGTTATTTCAATGATATTTATCAATGTGTTCACAATGTAGTTATAAAATGTATCATTATGATAGACCTATTTTTAAAACTGTATTTCTATTGTCAAATACAATGGTAACTATTCATTACTACTATAATAAAATATTATTACGTAGCCAGTTAAGTTTTCATATTGGGGATACAAAATACACCATGAAATAAATACCATGACATGGAATATTAACAGTAAATATAAATTGAACCAAAATAATTATTAATCCAATTTATCTCATGATAAAGTTTGAACCAAATATAAATATTTTCCACTTTTAATATAGACTCCATTTAATAAATTATCTATTAATAATTCTACAAAAATATCAAAGGTCAAATGATTGAGATAAAAATATACAATAATTTTTTAAAATAATAAATTAGATTTATAATAGTATATTACTAGTCATGGGGATAGTTTATAATAAAATTAAATATAGTATTATATAAATACATTATAAAAATAAAACTATAATAATTTCTAGATAAGAACATTTAATTTATAAATTGAATATAAAAATTAATACAATTAAATAAATATTTTACAATAGAGAGAAATAGGGGGAACCCTTTTTGTGAATATCACTTCCTAAAATCCTTATGAGTTTGAGTCTAATGAAAGTTATAAATTGGAGGGAGGAAAATATTGTTTTGAATCACATGATCATTGTAGTGAAAAATAATGTGGCAGTATGGTTGGTGTTTCAGGAAAATAAATAGAATTTTTATGTAAACATTAATTATAGATATTAGAAACCTGTATTTTTGAAATATGACTTAAATTTATTAAAAAATTGTTTTCAATCATGGTATATATAATTTAAAATAATTTTTTTTATCACTAAAATTCCAAAAAAAACTATTTTATTTCATTTATATATTTAATAGAATAAATTACATTAAATAATTACGTTCTAAATTTGTAAATTTTATTCTCAACATTGAAAATTAACTTATTTATAGAATTTTTTATAACCACTACTAATATACACGCATTGATGTTCTAAATTTGGGTGTTAAATTTTCATTTTCATTAAAAATATCTTACCATTGCATCAAAAATTACTATTTAAACCTATCAATATTATACACACATAATACCCAAATAAAATGACGAAATATAGTGTTATGATGATTTTACATAGTAAACCACTAAGAAAATCAATAAAGAAAATATTTTATCATTTAATCAATCTAACAGGATATATCATGCAACATTTTATAAGATTATTATGCATATTAATGTTGTAATTCCAATCCAAAAGCCACTACTTCATTCTCTTAATCTACTCAATGAAAAAAAATGATATTTAAAAATATTTTAAGGTATTATGAACACTAAATATAATTAAATAAAAATAAGTAACACCAAAAAATTTAGGGTTCGTTATTAGTGTTATATAACCACTAAATATATAATACAATTCATTTTTTATAATTTTTTAACTAAAATATTCAAATGAGTTAATATACTATTTAAATCCCAATTTTAATAATTTAATTACCACCCTCACATCAACGGAAAAAAATTATAAAAATATATCTTCATGTATTTTTCACATGAAACTCATCAATTACATCTTCAAATTCACCCATTAAGCATTAATTATCTTTTCAAAATATGATCATTTCCCCTTAAACTCATAGATGGATTCAAATTTCTAAAATATACTTGATGTAATTTTTTTGTGGAATAGACTCCTTTTGTGTCATAATTCCTACCAAAACATCTGTGTTGTTTTGTTATTATCTCCAATATGGTGATCTCTTCATCAACCATTTTAATTCATGGAATCAATATAAAATATCTATTTTAAACCCCTAAAATATCATAATGTGATCTTGTAAAATTTCATAATTTTTTTTGTTATTTTGTGGAATCTACTAAATATACTAATATTATGTATCCCTTCAATACACTTTTCCTTTCATCAATTATCTATGCTCCAGGGCTACCTTTCTTCTACGTTATTTCCTCCATCCATATTCATCACAGGGTTTCCCTCACTTTCTCCCCCCGCTCGCGATTCCTTTTAAATTAATCTAGGCATCCCCCAAAAACAACTTTATTCCCCCCTTACACCCACTTGTATTTCCTCTTTAATCAATATAGGTCTCCCACTAACCCCAATAGATAGGATTATTCACTTGAAACCCTTTTTATCTTTCCCTCCCTCTTCCACAGTTTCTCCTCCCAGTCACACGTTAGCTACTGTTGTTCATCACCTAATATAGATCTTCATTTTCATCTACTATGATTAGGGTTCCAGTAATTTTTCATACCTTTTCTACTTACATAAACTATACCACTGCATGTTCCTCCTCAGTCACCTGAGGCCTCTACCTATCCATCAATCAACTCTTTAGACATCTCTCTCTTATCCCTCTAGCGCTAACCCTATCCTCTCCTATCTCTCTCACAAACCCCTTAACTATAACAAACATTATATAAGGAATATGAGAGATTTACATCTATGCAATAGGTATGGAATCCTCATTTTGAAGACATTTTTACACTTCTACTTCATTTAATTTCCAGATGCATGTCCGATAGCGTCATTGGACATATTCCTTAATCTGTCATCACATTCTACAACAATTGTCCTTCTAATTTGTACATGTTTTCATGGCTTAAACTTTTGTGTTTATTTATCATTATTTCATGAACTTTTAATTAGTTCTTAATTCATTTAAGACACAGTAGTTATCCTATGATGTTAGTTATCAAAAATTATTTCATACTTCCTTTGATATATAATATAATCAATGCTTTAGGAAATTAATATAATAAGATAACACCTATGTTTTTTTATTGCAATCTATCCCTTCCACTACAACCAACATTTTTGTCATATATGTTAACATGTTTCCTATGTGTTTACGTTCAATTTTATTATGTTTAATACGAATAGTCTAAGAAGGTGTTCTTAGATAGAGGTTTTTTTGCATCACATGGTATGAGTGAGATTCAGTGGTAGTATGATTTTTTTTCCTCACAATACACTACTCATCGTGATGGTTATGTGTGTGCAGGTTTTCATCGATTAAAGTATTGTGTTTATTATCATTGAATCATGTACTTCTAACAGGTCCTCATTTAATTTCAGACACAAAAGTTTTCCTACAATATTAGTTATCAGTAACGTTTTCATAATACCTTGTATCTATACTAAAATAAAAGCTTTATGTAATGAATATAATAAGATAACACCTATGTTTTATAGTATTGTAGTGAACCCCCTCACTGCAATCATCACTTTTATAATATTTGTTAACTTGTTGTCCATCTGTTTCTCTTTAATTTTATTATGAATAACATGGAAAGTCTGTGAATGGGTTCATTGAAATTGGCTTTTCTTCTTCTCATGTTATTACTGAGATTCATTGTTAGTATGATGTTTTTGTTGTTCACAATACAGTACTCATGCTAATTTTCTTTTCGGTGCATGTTTTCATGGATTAAACTTTTGTGTTTTTGTCATGATTTCATGAAATTTTAACTGGATATAATTTCGTTTCAAATACACCAATTTTTCCATAATTCTAGTTATCAATAACTATTTCATACTACCTTGTATATATAATTATATCCAAGAAATAAGAAATGAATATAATAAATCAAACCAATGTTTTATAGTATTGCCGTCAAGACCCTCCACTGCACCCAAAAATCGTATCTTATATGTTAACATGTGGTCTATATGTTCCCCTTCAATTTTATTATGTATAATATGGTGTATGTAGATTATTCATCAAAAAGTCGTTATAAATACTAGATATTGTTTAAATAATGTTGGGGAATCAAAATAGCTTTTATTGTACTGGAATTTTTCTATTGTATGTTTTGTAAACTATCTATTCATGGTTTCGGCTTCAGGTTTCTATCCGCACAAGGCCCATACTTTTACATAATGAACAAGTATTCCCCATTGTGACTATTTCTTGGAAATGGTTTTCAATTCGATGTATGTCGTTTTTAATTTATATAATCATTTTAAATTTTCTTTTGATGTTTTATTCTCTATTTTCATACTATATCTTTTTAAATTCATTCATATTGAATTTATGATCTCTTTCCTATTTTACAAGAACCTCCCTATTGAAGGGGGTAAAATTTTGTAATAAATGAGCCTACTAAGGTCCTAGAAGCTAATTTAATGCTCAAGGATGAAACTAATTTGTATTTCAAGTCTTTGAAAGATGTTTTTTCCAAAGAGGTAGGTCCTGAAACTATTTTCAAAAGTGTTTGGATACAAAAAAATTAAATATAATTCACCAAGTATTTTTTCATGGAATTAATGATGTATGGAAAATACATGAATGTTTACACCTACAATAGTGTGATGAAATTTAATTATATGTGGAAATTTTGGAATTTGAAATTGATAATGCACCAGCTTCTGAGATTTTGAAATAATTAAAATGAACAGTATTGAAACCTAATATAGTAACATAGGATATATATATATATATATATATGTGTGGACATTACAATGTTGTAAATACTGATATTTCTCTAGGTCTTATTAGGAATGTGAGTTCTAGAAGCCTTCATATCAACTATTAATTTTATAATTCTATTATTTATGGTAAGTGTCTCAGTGGTGAACTATCCAAATCTTTTATTGTTTTAGATGATATTACATGTTATGGAATACCCTTGGATGCTTACACCTAAATAATTATTGATTTAAGGAATTTGTATCTCATCTGTTCACATATTTTTGTGATGTTTTTTGTAGTTGTTCACATATGTTCTCTTCACAATTCATCCATAATTAATTTTGTGATTGCATTCTTATTTTATTTGAACCGTCCAATTTCAAAGGGGTCAAATATTGTGATAAGTGATCCTATTAAATTCATGGATTGAAATTTAATAATCACGTATGCCACTACTGTGTTTTTCTAGGCTATGAAAGTGGGTTTTTAACCAAGCATCAGGTTATGTAACATTTTAATGAAGTGTTTGGCTACCAAAAATGAAATAGAATTCATCAAATATTTTTTTAAATAATTTTAAATTTCTAGACCGTCACATAATGTTCACACCTACAGCAGTACGGTGAAAATTTATTATAAGTGGCATCTAAGGTAGTGTGAAATTGATTGTGCACAATATTTTGAGATTTTAAAATAATTAGATTGTAGTATAATGAAAAATACTATAGTGATATATGTTATATTTATTTATGGGCATTATAGTGTTGGAAATGATTAACTTACACTGGGTCTTATTAGGGATTTGATGTTTAGAGCTCTTATTATAAACTGTTAATGTTTTAATGCTATAATTTATGGTATGTGTCTCATTGGTGAACGATCCCATACATTTACTATTTTTGAAGAAATTAAATGTTGTGGAGTACCCACAAATGATTGTATCTAAATTTTTTTTGATTGAATTAATCTATGTCACATCTATTCAAATATTATCTAGATTTTTTCTGTATATGTTCACATATAATCTATTCACATATGTTCACATATGTTCCGTTCAATTTTGATTTGTTCTCTATAGATATCCCAATTTATTTTGACCATCATATGAACTATTTTGATTTCTTTGAGACTTACTACTTAATTTTATTACAAAACAGAATCCAAAATTTTGTACAATTTGTTTTACTACTATGTTATATAAACATGAAAGTACTGGGGGTTTTGGAATCATCTACAATACTGACAACCAATTCATTAAAACTATACGTTTTTCATTTACTCAGGTATTACAATTTCTACCTTCGTTGTCTTTTATTTTCATTACTCAATTGGTATAGACATTATTGATTTTTTCCAATTTCATTTACATTTATTTTATCACTAAAACAATCTACATTTCTTCTTCTAAGATCAAATAAGTAAATATCATATTCCTACTAACTATTTTGTGTGTTCTTAAGGTTAATAACCACAGTTATTTTGTCCACTATTTTGGTATTTTGAAGCTACTATGAAGTCTTTATCTCCTGAATTTTTTTACTGGTTAATATTATTCCTAACTACTAAAATTCATTATTTTTTTGTCATAGAAACATAGATCACATTAGGGATTGACATCAATTAATTTAAAAAATCATAAGATCTACTTGTTATTGGTATATTGCAATAAAATGTATCTATAACCTTCCTTAGAAGTCCCCATAAATTTCAAGAAAACCAAAACTTATGTGATCCCAAACATTATATCAAACATGAACATTTTTGGATGAAAATTTGTGCTAATATTGATAATGATAATGAATTTTGTGTCAAAAATGCTGAAAATCATACATGGTAGTTGCATGAAAAGTTTACATAATAAGATATTTGAATGTATTAATGATGAAAATTAAATAGTGGACTTTGAAAACATGAGTATGGTGGAAGATGATGAAATTTATGATTAAACTAGTCAGTTAGAATCTACAAAAGTTGAAAACATTAATCCAGAACTCTTCCAAATCATTCAAATTGTTTCATAGAACTGTATTCTCCATGCTACACTACATAGGTATTGGGATTTATATCTTCATTGTAAATTATATTCATTAAATCATTAGAGTAGACATTACTAATTATTTTACAATTTCATTCACATTGATTATATCATTAAAATAGACTACGTTTTTTATTCTCATTTCAAACCGGTAATCATCATATTAATACTTTACTAACTACACTTGTCACTATTTTTTTTACTTATTGATAAAAATAATTTTTTATGTAGAAGAAACTATCGATTGAGTTTGATGCTGGAGATGAGGCCCAATGCAGTGATATAAATTCTAGGTAAAATACACAAAAAAATCCAAGAAAAAAATTTGCATTCCCGTTTAAAGGAAAATAAAAACAAGAAAACAGAAAAAATTGACTAATGTGATTCTAAAATTGTAAGGTAATGGAAAATATTTATTGAATCTATTATTATTAAATTAACATTTAGATTTATAGTTCTACATGTAACTTTCTATTTATTATAGTATACCTAAAACCTATATCAGTACATATAAGCCATAATATTATCCTTTGTGCTGATCCATTTAATTTACAGTAACCAGATTTTAATATTTATTTTTTATGAGCTATGTTGACATGTTTTAGGAAACCCCTATGATTCTAATTAATATCCACACATACTGGACCATTTCATCTATAAAGTAGGGCACTTCTTTCATGATATTAATAACTGGGGAATATCTCAACTTGTATGACTATGAATTTTCGAAAACATACTATAAAAACAATACCTATTGTTATAGTTATCACTCATGTTTTTGCAATGAAATCATTCTATGTAGAAAATGTTTTATGTGTCCATAGATTAGAAATAATATGCAACAGTTTTCTATCACAATTTCAAATTAGGAGTTTCAATGTTAATTTTTAGTATTTCTTATTACAGATGTCTCATATATCACATTATATGAATTCCCCATGGTAAAAATAATGTTTCTTTATTTTTGATATATAATTATTGATATTTCATGTTTTACTCAATCTTATTACATCAAGTTATTTTCTTTTCCTTCCATTTCATATATATTTTCTTATAAATGTTATTAGTTTCTATTTATTTTAATATTATCTATCAATAAATCTGTAATTATATTTTTTTACTAATTTTCATTATTAACTACTCAGACGATTAATACGCATTTGGAAATTAGATTTTAATTATAGTGTCATGCATACGCACGGGTGAGGCACTAGTTGTATATAAATTATTGAATGAATTTAGATTTTTGAATCCTCAATGTGTTCGAGTCATTCTAGAAAAAATATAAATATAATTAGGGATTAATTATTATTTTAGTGTGATTTATTCATCCAAAATATTCAAAAATAATATTGTTTTTTAGATATAATCCATGCAGAATGGGGATATTCAACCTCCCACACTTCACCACCAATTATAGAAATATGGTACTTTTTTACCTACCAATTAAGTATTAAATATTACATGAAAATACATTACCTATAAATATGACCTATTTATCTATGTTTTTTATATTAATAGAATAAAAATACATCCCACACAATAAAAATATGATTTATAGAAAAAATAATTTATTCTTATGGAATAATTTTGGTGATAAGTATACACAAAAATGTGTCAGGTTTCTACCATTGCTAGGCCAGTTTATGTATGACATAAGGATACATGGTTTAATTAATCCTTTCACCCGTGAATTTTTTTTATACATATTTAGTTTAATACAATATAGAATCTTTTATAGAGTGATGTACACTTCATATAGACCTAGGAGTTCACACAAAAAATTCCCATGTTTGTCTAAATTTTATGTTATACAAAATATCAAAAATATTATCCATTAGTATAACCACCATGAGACAATAATTATATTTTATATCAAACAACCACAATCAAAGGAAATATTAGTTCTACCATTCTCCCCATTTTGGTTTTCAGTGAACCATATTGTTTTAATTGAAACTAACCTCCCTTAAGAAAAATATACCAAAAGTGTTTCACATCTATCACTCTAATGATACATGAGCTAGACTCATTTAAGAAAATAAGAAATTAGGATATTATTATATACTCACCTCTAAATATCTTCCCAAAATAGTTATTTATATTAATAGAAATATACCTAATAAGATCATAAAGTTTTATCAATCTCCCCATTTAATAATCATGATAAAAGGATTATTTAATTGTATATCCCTGTGAAATGTGTATCCCCCTATTTTCCTTTCAAATACACATTCAAAATGGTTTTCACCTTTTTGACATGAGATGATGACAAAAATATTTAATTCCAACTTCACCAGTATAAAATTTCTCCCTCATTCATAATAAATAGATATGAAATTTTATTTTAAACACAATTATCCATGTTATATATTAGATGAGTAAGGGTAGTGGATATTTTCTATACCTCCACATATAGAGGTGTATAGTTAAACTTTTTGGTTTAGTTGATGCATTTTTAATTTTAGAGTTTCTAATTGTTCTCTGAATATGATGTAGAATTATTATTTTTACCATTATAAATTTGTTCGATGATTCTTTTATCCACTTTATCATTATTAAATTGTTTCCATATCAAAATATATTTTATATAATAATATTGAATTGTATTATTATTCTTCTATATTACACTCTTTTCATAACAATAAACTATCATGGGATTTATCAAATATTATTGAGATCATATTGTAAATGTTTTATAAAAAATGGTTGTGTACGTTACATTATATATGAAATGAATTCTAGGTTAATAGTGACCAGTTGAAAACATTCTGTATTCATTTATAGAAAACTATGTAAAATATAATACTAAAAATAATAATTTAGGCATGAAATTTATCTCCAAAACATCTTTAATATAGTATTAATGTGAATTGGCATACATATTTCGATTATTTATATCTAAATACACAAATAAATAATCAAGTGTACCATAAATGTACCTCAAGACACATTTAATAGTGAACTGGGGTTCCTCTGTTAGACAATTCTAAAAATATACAACCACTAATATTTTATAATCAATATACAGAATTATAAATAAATTGTACAACCAAATTCCAGTCACATTTTACTTTATTGGGGGATTATCTTATTTTCATTCTTAGTTATATCCAATATTATTACCAATTGAAATCAATATTGATAGAAGATTTCTACCATGTATTTTAAAATTCCTTTGTTGTTCCATTGTATATTTCTCTTGGGAAGAAAATCTGTATCCCTCAATTTGATTTACATGAATCCCAAGGAAATATATAGGCACTCTGATCATTAATATTTCAATCTCAAATATCATTATCCAAGAATATATTCCCAAAATTTCACTATAATACCATAAAAAATCGTGTGTTCAATACTGATGCGGACTAGGTACACCTCTAAGAGTAATAGCTAGGTGAACATGGTTGTTAGGAAGGGTTGCTTGATCAAGGGGACATCACCAGATCATCAGCTCCGGAATAGCTCATGTGTTAGCTACAAAGTGCAAGCTTCTGGAGGTCGCCAAAATGGGAATTGGAAACCACTACCGGTGAAGATGAATCCGGCATGGGATGCATATATGACTGTGGTTTTTATGATGTGTAAATCTATGTTGACTGTGTTTCATGGGTTTTTGGATTTCCCATTTGAGTTGTGTTTGTATGTTTGGGTACCAGATCCCATAAACTGTCTTTTGGTAATCAAAAAATGATTCTTAGTCAATACTGATGAGAACTTTTACTATTCATATATTCTCAACATCACATAAGTATTATGATCTACAATAATAATTCAAAATAAAATTGTCTTTATGTAAATATAAATCAAATCCTTATAATCATGTGGTTCCCATTTCAGACCATAAAAATTGATTCTAAACATACTCACATTTAGTTTAAAATCACCAATTTGAAATACCAATGGTTGTTCAATATTTATTTCCTCACAGAGTAAAATTTACAATATTGACTCTCTAGATTCCATTATATAAATTATGATTTTTTTAATTCTAACAGGAGGAAAAATAATTATTGATACATGCCTCACCACATGTATTATATTTTCTTCCATAAAAAATGGATTAGATTTGTGAATATATTTTTTATTTGAACATTTCATTATTTTAAAGAATATAAAAATTATCATCATATTGTTTCCAAACCCCATATTTTTTTAATCATGTGGTGATCCATCAGAATACCTAGCTAATCAAAAAATATATTCTTTACTAGTTGATCTAAATACAAGTTTGTAGCATAAATATATGAATTTTTTTTATAAACTCAAATGATGATGTTTCCACATTTAATGATAGTGTAGTTCTATATATCATCATCATCCTTATAGTTTCTATAAAAGAATATTTATCACCATTAATAATTTTTTCCTAAAATATAGCACAGTCATTCTTCTATTGTCTTGTTGTTTAATTCTCTTCAACATGTTCACCATCAATAGAATCAATCTAGAAATCCTGATTATAAAATAGATTATTAGAGATGCCAAAATTAGTACTACTATTCACTTATCCTTCTTTTTACGTTACTCTAAAATATATAATTTTGCCTTTATTTTTGAGATTTTATTAAAAAATGTTAGAAAATTTATTTCCATGATCATACTGAACCTTTTATTAATGAACTTTTATGATTTACACTTGAATGAGTATACCAAAAATATCAATTCATCTACTAAAACACTATATTTCCCATAATTTCCCTAATTTTATTTTATGTACCACACTCCCTTAAAACGTTAATGTATTTCAGTGATGAATTCCTCCCATGACACATTTATTATTATATATTCCTTATTTCAAGAATAAAAATATCTTAATTTTGTGTGTACACACCAACCATTACTATTTTTTTCTAATAGTTTAAATATATTCCACTCATAATGATAATTATTTTTACCATGTCATTCATCATATAGTTTTTTATAACACCATTTTATTGTTTTTTTCAGACAAATGAGAATTCAATTTTAATGTCACGTTTCACTTCGTTTATATTGTACATATTAGTTGTTTTCTGAAATCTAATTTCCAAATGATATAACAGGAATGTGTTATCACTTTCAACATCATATATCAACTGATATCACTTTTTCAAATCAATTATATTTATTTTCATTTTAATCAGTATGATATAATCTATTCTACAGTTGTCATAAATAGTAGAATGAATTATTTATAAACAAAAAAATTACATCTTCATGTAACTACATACATCATTGTGAATTAATTATAGATTTTTTTAGCATCCTTTAATATTTAGTTGATAGGTACTTCAAATCAGATTCCCTATTACACTTGAATCACATTAATTATCCAGATCATAGATTATATTAAAAATTATTACTAGATCTATAAAATTTAAAATATTCTCCAAGAATTTTTCTTGGATCTACATAATGCAGGGATGAAAAATGTTATTATCTTATTACACTATTTAGTAAAAATGTCCTACATGATACTTTCTTTATATAAGTTATATTTTTTTCTCAAATATTTTATCAATGAGATTTTTTCATTACATTAAATAAATCATCCCTTCTGATTGAATGTCAGATCACATATGGAGACATGAATTAAGAGAATACTCAGAATATTATGTAATAAACCACCCAAATAGTGTATATTTGTATTATTTACCTAATCTCAATTGATAATTACCATTAGAAATCCTTTTATTTTTATAGATTTTTCATTATAAACATTTACTATTACATCAATAAATATTTTTACATTCATCAAGAAGATAATGTTTTTTTTCATATGAGATGAAAACCAACTATAAATATTAGAATTACTAATGTTACTTACATATGTTATAACAATTTTATCTCGAATTTCCTTCTAATTATTTTTGGTTGATTAATAAATTATTTTGAATCTGGATAATAGGTCATTTGTCTCAAATGGTTTTATTTATGATCGAAATTGAAATCATACTATTTATACTATGTAAAGTAAACACTATTCCTCTAAGGAATTATGTTTCATTCCATTTAATCAAATTAAATTTTATTTTCATTATGATACATTCATTTCATATGCTCCCAATAATTCACATCCTTATGAATGATTCTAAAACAAGGTAAAACGTATAAAAAATCCACTATAGGATATATGATATATTCTCATTCTATTTTTTTGACTCTGAAGATATTATATTCTTGTATAAGTTGGAATATTTTTAATCAATAATTTTATGTTTGATGAGGCTATATAACTAACACATCATTAGGTGAATTTTATTCACAATGTATCCCTATAAATTTCTATTCCATAAGTACTTCATATTTTATTAAAAAATTATTCCAATTTTTCAAATAATTCAAAAATTTTGATTTAATTATTCATTTATTTAAAATCCTAATGTTATAAATTCTTCCCCCTCACAACTAACTCCACATTTTCACTTATACATATATCTTTGGTCACATATAATTTACTGAACACTTCTTGTAACTCATCCTTCACATTATATGAATTTTTTAGAAAGGAACAATCCGAATTTGATATTTCATTTTCAACATCCAACATTTTATTCAGTTTAATTTTTCATTTATAGGTATATAAATTATTTTTCAATCTATTAATCCCCAGTAATCCGTGTATAAAGTTTATCAAAAATTGTTTTGTGTTTCTATTCATTCCTATTTATTTCTATCTATATAACTAGGGAATCTACATGACATTTCATTATATTATCAAGTCCTCTAATTTTGGTTCATAGTTGATCAACATAATTATAAGATTCCTTAAACATCATATTATTGTTCTCATTTTTATTAAACTATCTATATTTCATTAAGTTAAATTTCATGTCATCCATTAAATTTGATAACCCCTATTTAGTGATTACTTTCCCAATGTTTTTTATATTTTATTTATCAGTTATTTAATTCTATACATGTTCTTAATTTTAGATAAATTAATTACATAATCATAAAAAACATCTAGGACCTTTTTCATTAGTGTTTCTAACAACTATTTTCTATTTAGAAAACTTCTAAGATGAATTATCAAGTTTAAATTTTCTTTTGGGGTGTAATTTTATCTGTTCTCTTAGTGAATCATTATCATATCTTCCCTCATCATCCTTCCATGGATATCCCACTGTTATATTCCAAATTTTTTCAAAACTAATGTAACTATGTGGTTGTTTTCCATCATATATTTATTTGTTAAATTGAATTTACTTTCTACTAGGGAATGAAATTTATCACCAATTTCATTTTTGTTTGCAACATCATGTATAAAAAGAATATTCATTATTTAAATGCATTCTACTTTAATTATTGGATGAATTTGATCTTTTTATTAACACAAACTTCATAATCCAGAACAATGTCCTTTAAATCATAAATATATAAGAGATGGTCCTATTACATTTTACAATAGTGGTATTCTTTTGATAATTTTATTCACCACACCAATATATTTCCTCTCATCAAAAAGAACATCTATAAATACCACAGAATTAATGGTATGGATAAATAAAACATCAATAAGAAAAATTGGGATCATTTTCAAATAATCAAACCTATTATAAAAAACAAATATTTTTTATATTTTAATTTTTCTCTCTGTCATAGTTGTGGGAATATTTATCCCAATTTTAATTGATAGTTAATTGAACATGGCATTTAAAAAATTAACATTTTTATTTAGAAACTCTTCATCATGTTCTTGTATCATTTTTTCCATATAATCATTTATATAAACTATATGGAAAACTATTGAGTAAATGGATAGCCTTCAATATTTTTTATAAGAAATAATTTATATCATAAATAAAGTGTAGATTAATCCATAAAATAAAATAACTTCTAATGAATTTTTGGTATTCTTCATTATAGAAAATTCTAAATGACTAATATGAAAATATTGAACCATGGGGATTGAATATCAATTATTTAAACCACGTGCCCAAATACTCCTTTAGAGGAGTGATCATAGTTATATGTTTTCCTTTTATTTAGAAACATTTATTCACCCCATTTAAATAATCTATATGACGCTATCAATATTATTTAAAATGTAATGTCTAGTCATATAAAATAAATTACATGGCATAATGGTTCTATTTACATTACCACTAAGGGATACTTCACGGAGAATCTTTCTCCATTGTGTAAAAATCATAGGGGATGTCAATATTCACTATATATAACTACAATATTTAATTACAACATACAATTGATCAAAGGGCCACTCCAACTTTCTCTTTTTCAATTCGTTGCATTAAATGAGAGTTAAAAATATTCTATACCTTGATGATCACCCACAAACATTCTAAAGAATTAATTAACTGGAATATGAATCTATATTTTTATTTTAAATATATTATTGTCATCAAATCTAGTCATTATATTAAATTCATCAAAATAGATGAAACTCCTATAATTATTTAGTTGTACAAAAATATTCTTTAAAACTGATTTTTTATTCCTTTCATATAGATAAAAAAATATGTTCACACTTAAAAAAATACTCTTAAATTTTCTACATCACACTTATTAATTGATTCTTCAAAATAACCTATTTAACATTAATTATTTTTTCAAAAATCAAAAAAAATATCTCAATATTATAGAAATAATTGAATTTATATAGAATCTAGGATTTAATTTATCTATTGCATGGACACCTTTTTTTACAACATAATTATTAATAAAGAATAAATGTTTTGTGTGATTATGTTACCTATGGAATGATTTTAGTTAATTATATATCCATGAACATTTATTGAGTTCTCTAATTCAATCATAATAATTGTCTAATAAGGATCTATGAATTTTTTTAAAAATAAATCCTTTTTAAACATTGGAAATAAATTTATTTATGCATACATGTATTTAAATACTAATGGTTTTTAATCCATTGTGAATATTTCACCCATATGCATCACACCAATAGTTTTTCGGTTTCATTTAATTTTCCATAACAATATAAAACTACATTAATATTTCATTTCATTTTACTTATTCATAAATTTTGTGGTTTTTCGGATCGCTACAGTGGCAGTAGTGTTTGGTTGGTGTGGATTTTGAATTTGGTATTATTTATGTTATGGTCATCATCTAAGTGGGATGTGCGGGTACTTGTTGAGGTTTTTGTATAGTTCCAACTTTTCCAAAAAAGTGGTTTCTTACAACATAAAAAAAAATATTGGGTAATGTATATTAATGGTTGTTTAGAGGATAGGGATATTATATTTATATGGTAGTATATTTATTATTAATAGTTATAATATGTTTACCATATATTCTTAGCTAATTATCGCACAATATTTCATCTATTAATAAAAAATAAATTATATGAGTTTAAAAAAATTAGGATTAATAAAATTTGGATGTGTTATAGTGTTATATGGATTCAACTGACTAATATATTATATTAATTATATTTTAATATATTTTATAAAAATTCCAAATTTTTCTTTGATGATTTTAATTTCAAATTAATTGAATAGTATCAAAAATAATATTAATGACAATTTCTAAATATAATATAATATAAAATTATTTAAAAATATTTAAAAATAAAAATAGGGAATGGTGGATAATTTACTGTTTAAAATTTCATGTTATTTCAATTTATTTTCAAATTTTAATCTTATAATTAAAATATAATAACCCATTATTATTTAAAATTTCATTATTATTGTTCAGAATAAAACATGTTTAGTAGAGGGATTATCTCAAATAGAGGGGGTTATAATTACCAAATAAAATTATTGGGCCCATTTTTTTTATACGACAACATATCACCATTTATTATGATTTATTTTGGATCCATTATTTCAGGAATGTGACCTAATAATATTTTCATATTTTGAAACATTACAGTATGCCCCCTCCCTGTCATATAAATAGTAACACCTTATCTGTTTTATTTACCCCACTTTAAGAAATATACATTCCATAATTTTTAAAAAAATAATCCCTATGTCGTTATATATGTTCTATAGGTTATGTACATCCCAAAAAGCTATCCCAAGGTGCATAAAGGGATATCTAAAAGCGTACTTTAAAAAACATGTAATCACCATTGATGATCAATATTTTTTTACTTGTTATTTGATCTTATATAGTTTTAAATTCTTAATCACAAATTAATAAATTAATTAATCCAAATATACTAAAATACTGTTCATATTAAAAATCAAAAAATCTCATCCCAATTTTTTATCAAATCAATTTCAATAATGTTTCTCAAGCAGATGTGTGGATTACCACCTCTATAAATAAAAGATGTTCATTTTTCATTCTTTCATTTAGTGGATGATAATAAAGATAGATTTAAATTTTATATATGAGATACTACATATTCAATAAATTAAAATTAAAATTTTTCATTCAAATATTTCATCTTTAAAAATGTGAATACAGTATTCATGTGTACGTATATCGTAATGGATAAGTGAATGGTGAAATTAAATTTTATATCTCTAAATTTTATGAATAATAAATATATATATATATATATGTTACTTAAATATTTATTTAAAAATTGATATGATGGAACCAAGATATTAGTACAAAGACAAAAAGTACACAACCAAAACATACTTGCCTAACGGTGCAGTTACCCGGTAAAATAGTTATTTTAATAAACAATGTTAATAAATTGGTGATAAAATGTTATAAGTAAATCATATATTCTACCATATATAATATTATTATTGTTTAAAATATTTATAATAAATCCAAATGTATTATACTGAATTTATAAACACATATAAATGAAGTCCGACATGATATAGGGTTTTATATCACAATCTCATTGTTATTCATTGTTATTTATGTTCAAGTATATTATGAGGAAATTATTTAATATTTCAATAAAAAACTCAACATATATCCTTATCATATGGTTAATTATATTAATTAAATGTTTTAATGTAATTTTTCTCTAATTAATTACTCGTGATATTAAAAAAATATTTTCAAGGAAATTTGACTCTGTTTTTCTACTAAATAGGGAAAATATTTCTTCAATGTCTATATTTACTCCTAAAAACATTAAAGGAATATATCAATTATTATATAATTATAGATTATAATAATTTTTAAACAAATTTTAAATTTTAAAAATATCTTGAAAAGGAATCTTCTAGTCATTTTTTAATATGGTATTTCTGACTTCTTATCGATTATGTGAATGAGATATTTGTTTAATTGAATATGGAATGAATGGAATTTACTACCATCATGAACACACCGTTATTAGGGGAATAATTTACATTTTTAAAGGTTTATTTTTAGAGAAAATTTTATCCTCAATAATTAGGAATTTTTTGTTTTTTAATAAGTTATTTCAATTTTTAAATGGTATTTTCCCCAAAAAAATTCAATGGCCTTCTAGAATTATTTTCATATATGTAAAAAATAAATGTTTAATATTATAATTTACTTTGGATTTAATTCAATTATATTATCCAAAATAATTATCTGAATATTTTTTTATTGGTTTGACAGTGGAAAGTATTGACATTCAATATTCTAGTTCTTCTAATATAGAACATCATTGATTTTTAAGGAATGTTGATTGAATTTTATTGTTTATTATTATTATGAATGAATTTTACTTATTATTTGATGGGTGGGGCATATAATTACGTAGAACAGTTATCATTGGTATGCCTAATCTGAAAAAAAGGATAGATATTTCCACACGGCCTTACATATTTATATTGATTTCATGTCATGTATCCCAGATAGTATGTTTAAAATGTTTGGAATTACACATTCCATCAACATGAAATAATTTATTTATTTAAATGTTATTATTTGAATAGTTTTTATATCAATTTATACTTTTCTTTTGCATGTGATTATTTATAAATCATTATTTGGTAGTCAATTATTATTTCAATATTATTCTTTTCTAGTTTTTTAATATTGTACACATAACTATACAATACATCCGGGTCACACCTTTATTATGTCACATTTCATTAATATTTCATGTGGTTTATTATGATTGATATGTAGATATGTGTGAGAACAAAGATTGTTGTTCTTAAATAGAAATCATATTCTATATTTTATGCTTCCATATGTAGTGGGAGATTCATGAATTTTTCTAGTTTTCTAAGAGTATTGGATCATTTGGTCGTTTTGAGATATGATCTATTATATCAAGTATCAATGTAATAATATAATAATTGTCACCGGGATAATAACAACAAGGTCATTAACATTGGTATCAGAGTATGTTTTGTAAAATCCTATGGAAATATATTTAGGAAAACTAATATTAGGGAATAAAACCTTATGACTGACTTTAGGGATCAGTTTAAGTAAAATAAAACATTTAAAATGTTTTTTTAAATAGATAATATGTTTTCTCAAAGTAGTACATCCTATTGTAGAAGTGAAAATTGGATTTGGGTTTTGAAGGGATAAATATATATTCAATAACATTAAATATTGTTCTTTGATTATTTCATGGATACTATTCGGGTGCATGGTGAGTATTCCCTTACAGTTGACCTTGTTTGGAACTTCTAAGGGATACGATTTTAATAATTAACATCTTCATAACAAAACACTATGAAATATTGAAAAATATTCTTATGATTCAACTTACAGATCCTTTGTATGGTATAACAATGTTATACCATGTAATGTGGTTGATTACACTATCATTCAATGGAACCACAAATCCATTTATAGCTGATAAATGTATAAGTTCCATATAAACTATATTTCTAAATTTTGGATTTAATTACATAGAGAAGTTTTTCATGGTAGTTTACCATCTCATGGGGGATATGAATCAATCGTGATCATTGATTCAAAACAAGAAGGATGAGGATGATATAAGGTGTATGGAGTATAATAATATTATTGTAATGATGTTTTAAAAATAATTTCCTTATGAACAAAATGAATATATGGATGAACTATTCTTGATTATATGTCCATATAAAGAAAAAGTATTGGTATGTTAGATGCTAACATTACCAGGATAGTAAGGCATGCAGTAGACTATGTACATAACACATAAAGAATGATTTTACAGTTCTATTATGGGATTAATAGAATAAATTAAGGGAATTATTTTCAAAAACACTCTCATCATTTTCGTATATCTTATCACATGATGTAACAATTTTGAAATAATTTTTCATATTATATGGCTTCAAATGGAGGCAAAAGATGTATAGAATAGTAGAAAAAATATGGATTAGTGGAATAATTAAATGTTTAATTTTGAAAAATGTGATACTTATAGAAGGAGACACCTTGATGCACACTTAAATATAAAATTATATCTCTTTTAATTTTAGAGAAAAACTTATATCATTATCATGAATAAAAGGGTGAAAGAGATTCAATAATATTAATTATCATTAACTGTAAGTAAATGGGTAACTATTAAAACTAATTGCATAAATTTCTATGAAACTTACCTAAAAAATGAATTGTGAGAAGGCCAAGATCCTAAAATAACAACATCTAATGTGGATTCTCCTAGATACATAGAGCCAGGATAATTTATCACTACTCTAGGATTAGTATTTTTTATTTTTCATTTTCCCAATATTTTGTATCTAAATTATTTTCAATGGTTATCACCTCACAACCTCTGCAATTAAATGTTTATTTGACAATGAAAACTCATAATAATAGGATGACCACATATCATGGCAATATATCATCTCCAATATATGATTTTAGAAATTTTCTTCCTATAAATCTTGTTATTATTATTCACTCAAATTCGATGTGACATTGGGTGTTTATTAGATCACATAGTATATAGAACTTATCAATTATTGGGGAAGGGATATTATATTCTACATTATGAACCAAAACACAATCATCTATCAATTTGAGGATGAGATTGAACACCCAATGAAAATTACTTCCATCATATATTTCTTCAAGCTATTCATGAGATATATATTTGGAATGGTTGTGGAAAAAATAAACATTGAAAATAAACCTTATATTTTTTAATATACTAATTTATTCCATAAGGAATTGTCTATTCTTCCCCAAAATATGAAATCCAGTTTTCAATAAAACTCATATATAGTGTTACGCCTATTTCCAAACTCTGTATAGAATGGCCCTATATGAATTGAGGATGAAACTCCTAGATAACCTAGATAAGGGATTCATTCATGAAAGTTATTCAACATTAGGGGAACCTATTATTTTATTAAATAATAAATATGATTAAATATTTCATTTAATTCATTTCCAAGACCTAAAAATATCACTATGAAAAAAATTATTCTATCATATATTTATGACCCATTTAACCAATTATAAGGCGTTATATATTTTTTCTCTGATCCATCATTGATATAGATATCATTAACATAGTATCATTAATGATGATATAATCAAGATATCATTCAATATGAGGTATGGCCATTATGGATTTATAATAAATATATTTGAACATACCAATAAACAAAGTATCTTAATTTATTTGTCAAAGAGAGTCTTTATTGATAATTTAATTGTAATATAATTGAATATATTCTTATATATTTAATGAATGTTGATGTTCATGAAGTGTATTTGGTAATTATGTTGAAGATGAGGATGAAGGTGAATTTATAAGGCAAATTTACTAGTGTTAATTTTCATATTAAAATATTCATTCTTGGGTCATGTTATCTCTAATTTGGGTATTCAAATGGGTCATTTAAAGATATATGTTATTGAGAAATGTCCAAGAACAAGCATGGAAATTGAAATCTATATTTTTCTTGGGATGGATTTAAACTACCTACATGTTGTGATATATTTTTCACAACTATCTAATACAACCACTATACTAAGTAAAAATAGGGTTATGTTATTATAAATGTATGAATTTGAAGATAGTTTCAAAAAACTGAAGAGATGGTTGTTCGATATTAACATTATTACCCTATCTTATAGTAGAGAATAACAAGCTATGTTGATTTCTCATACATAATGAATTTGTAATAGTACACTAATCTTTCATATTAATAATAATTGAGTAAAATTAGTTTACTAAAAATTTATATTAAGAGGAAATAATGTGTACAATGAATAAACTGATACATTATATGCATAGTGGAATGTCTGATATATATACTGATCACAATAGATTGAATTTTATGATTACATGATGAGTTGAATATGGACAAAAAAATATGGCCTGGGTTGATCAACTATTGTTATTGTTTAATACATTACATCCTAATGAATAAAAATAGGGTGGATTATGCTCTACGTCAGAATGACCATGATAGGTCTCACATGACATGGGTTTAAATAGATCCATTATTTTTGGGTTTGTAGAAGATGGATCTTGAAATCATGGGGAAGAATGAAAGATATTTAATTTTTCAGATGAATTGTTAACCATCTATCCCCAAGAGAATTAATAAGGCATATAAAAAAACTATTTAATGAAAAAAGAAATGATGACTGTTCATGAGATCAACTGTGATCATATTAGAATGATATGGATCATAAAAAGGTAATATACTCCACCAATATCATATTTCAAGAATAATATATATAATGAATATCACATTCCATCATTCTCTATTAATATTTCAATTATGAAGATGTGTAGAGATAAAAAAACTATTTTAAAAGGGTAATATGAAAAGGGATATTGAAGAGTACAAATCATTGTGTATTCAATTTATTCATGTTAAGGATGATGTATAAATTTACAAGGAGATGTTATATCCATTACCTATAGAAAAATAGAAATTGTAAAAAATCATTTAATTTTTTCAACAAACTCCCTGAAACATCAAATAGCCATAATATTGTTCGGGTTATAGTACATATCCTTATAAATTTAGCACAATTTATTTCGTTCAAGAAATATATTCTCTTCATCATATTTCTAGAATATAAATTAAGAATCTAGTGGTAGGGTCTATGGTGTACCATATTCTATAGTATCTTAATGAGGAATGAGGTTTACAGTTATGTTATAGAATTATTTATAGAATGTTTAGGATATTGTGTGGATATTAAAATATGTATATCATACTCAGACAGACAGTCAATATATGAAGCCAATTTAAAATCAATATAAAATTTTGTGGGAATTCTATATAGAATTCAAATATGGTTGTGATGAACAAGTTCCCTCAGTGTAATACTCATTCAAAAATATATTTCAGTCTAGTATTCAGATGGATCATTTAAAATTCCACTAGGGAATGAATTTTTTAAATCCAACATGATTGAATGAAGTTAATAGAATGAAGATATTCAGACAAGGTCTAGTTAAGGAAATGGATAATAAGTTTAGTTCCAATCAACATCATATAAGGGTGTAACAATGTTTAAATAATTATATTAATAATCATAAATGGGATAATGTTTTTTAATGTTGAGATAAGGTATTCTATGAATTTTTCCATGGAATAAGGTAATGCGAATTAGAAAGAATTGAATATTGTGCCCAAGGTATATCAGTTTTATTGACATTTTTAAACATATCAAGATGGTAGATTTTTACTTTGAACTTCTAGAAAATCTCTCTTAAGTAAGTGATGTATTTTATATATCTTCCATCAGATATATATGTCTAATATTTCAATAGTACTGATATCAGAGGTCATTCCACTGGAGATATATCTCTCTTGTGAGGATTAAGTAGTTTAGATTCTTGATAATTGTGATAAAGTTCTAAAATACTAAACTAGGAATAGTTTTTTGAAAAATAATACATTCAAATAAGCTACATGGGAATATAAATATGTGATATTATTGTGATATCCTCATTAGTCATTATTTCAATGAGATGGAATTTTTAGGGTGGAATCCATTTTAATTATGGGATATAATGTAACAAAATGATTTTTATGAAATGTTTCTCTTAAAATAAATTTATTTTCATTAATTTATTTTGATCCATGAATAACCATGTCAAAATAAATAAAAATATAGTATGACATTAAAACCATACCACTAAATTTGTGGGTATGAATTGAAGAAAATAAATTATGAAAATATGTAGTTTACAAATGTATAAATTAAATTCATTGATCATTTTCTGATTAAAAATTAAAAAATAATTTTAATGTAAAAAAAGTTTTTTAATAAAAAAACTAGGCTTATGTGGGAAATTTTTTTTAATAAATTAAATTGATCACTATTATTGAAATAGTTATTTTAAAGGTATATGTTTTATATTAAATCCAATTTGATAACATTAATTTTTTATTTTTAAATGAATGGGATGCAAATGAATCCAGTTGTATCATTTAACTAGTATTTTTAAAAAAATCATCACAAGTTTCAATATCATTATTTATTTATAATTAGGATGATAAAATTTTAATAATACATTTATTTTATTTTCAGTCATTATAAATCGTATCTAACATAAAATTCATTAAATCAGTAATGTGTAAATTGGGTTATCCATGAAAAAAAACTAAGTGTTAAGGTCATCATAATTTATCCTCATTATTATTTAATTATGGGACCTATAGCCTTTTCAAATATGGCTTAAAATATAATTTTTAAATGGAAATTTACCCTTGATAATGAAAAATATAATTTTTAATTATATAAAAATGTAAAATCTCACTCTTTTACATTTAATTATCAATAATTTTTTTTCAAAGGGAAAACAGTTAGTTGTGAATGAATATTAATGGATATTTTGATAATAATGAAATTATTCCCATGAGAAAAATTTATTTCTAATTTTTAGTGATGATATAATTACCAAAAATCATAATTCAATGAAAATATATTATTTCCACAATTTATAGATAAATAATATAATTTATATTAAAAATAATAATTGTTTCAAATTTTGATTGAGCAATAGTGTTACATGAATTTTTTAGATGAATATAACATATTAGTGATTTGTTAAATGATTATATTAGAATTAGAGGTTTTTTCATAATGACTCTAAAGTTAAATTAAATGAATATACTCCAAGAGGAAAATAATAATATTTTATGAAATTAATGTTATATTAAATAATTTAGAAATCCTAAAAATATTGAAATAATACATGTGGGAAATATATGGTCTAAAATTTCATAAAAATTACATTTATTTGGTATTTTTCAACTAATAAGTAGTAATCATAACACTATAATACTACAAAATTTATTGTCATTATTAATGTTTGTACATGTAAAAAATTGGGTTAATCTATAAAAATATGTATAAAATGACATAAATAGTTTCTTAAAGATATTTTGTTTGATTTATAAGGACAATATCTTTATTATAATTGGGTGTCAGTCTTTTTTTATCCCTTTTTTCAAGATTCAGAATTAATATTATTTTAATATATTGTAAAATTGAAAGAGTTCCCCCCTCTCATATAAAAGGGAACCTATTCAATATTATCCTAATATCACTTTCATTCTTCTATGTTGACCAAACCATACAAATATACATCTAAAAAATTGTTATAGATTTTATAGTGGTGATTTTCAACCCACAGTACAAATTCAATGGCCCTTAAGAGGAGAGGTAAAGGTTTTACTTCAATGAATATGTAATCACCTTAATTAGTCAAATTATTTAAACATCTTATTTTCATTCTTATAAATATATAGAACTTACTAAAAGAACAAGAAATTATTTATCCAAAATATTAAAAATAATTTTATGAATATGAAATTAGCATAATCCATTTCCTTTTTTTTGAATGAAAATAGATAATGTTGCTCAGGAATACCTGTAGACTACCACATTATCTAAGCTATGAGATTTGTGTATATGTATGTATAGTAATATTATTTGATTTCATAAATATTTTTTTTAATATTAATCACTTTATAATGATGAATTAATATTTACCTTTATTTCACTCCATTTATCAAAAAGTGAAAATATCCTTCATGCATTTGTATAACCTACCATATCCGTAAATGATGTAATTTAATTTTTATTTTTGTATTTTATGGATGACTAAAAATATATATTTTTGACTATATATGATATTTATATGATTATTAATATTATTTTGAAGATATAACCATAATCAACATACAAATAGAATAACTAGAAAATAAAAACATACATGAAAAATGAATGAGTTATCATCCAAAAATGTGATTTTAATAAAGAATGGTTAACAAAGGGGAGATAAAATGTTTCATGGGAATCATATATTGAATGATTATTTTTTTAGATATATTTATTATATATTTATAATAAATATATATTTACTATACAAGAGTTTTTATAACATTCAATGTAATTAAAAATTGAGTTAAGAGACTATATCATAATCTCAACATTATTCGGTACTATTAATGTTTATGTTCCCACTAAGAAATTTTTTTAAAATAATATCTTAACTCCAATTATTTTCTCTTAAAATTTTTATTTCTTGGAATTTTATTTGTTTTTTATTTCATCTTCCTCTATTTAGGAACTCAAGATACATAAATAATGGATTTTAGTAAAACCAATATTGTTTGTATACTCAATCAATAATATATTTCTTCAATGTCAATATTTTTACATAAAAAGTCTTAAATAATATTTTAAATATAATAGAATGATTTATTAATGATCTTTATACCCCTATTTGACATTTTAAATAATTTTTTGAAGTTTTTCTTCTTTTGGTTATCCAAACAATGTACTTCACACTTTTTACAGGAAATGTGAGAGGAAACGTTATTTTAACACACATGGTATAAATGGATATCTTTTCCATAATAACAACCAAATGTATTGAAAATATTTTTAATTTATAAAGGGTTCATTTTATAGAATTTGTTCAATTAATATTTGTGAAATATAATGAATTCAATTATTTGTTTTCAAGGAGAAAATATTATTTTCCTCAATAAATTTTCTTGTGATATATTCAAATTATTTGCATCTATGTCACCATTATTTTTTTTGAATATTATGATTTACTAAAAATGTAAACTGATGATAGCATCCACTATATTTCATTCAATTGTTTTTGATCATTTTTATTTTATAATGTATTGAAATTCCATATGCTAGTCCTTGCAATACTGAATGTTATTTATTTTTAAGTCATGTTGATTATTTTGACTTATTTAGTGACTTGATTAATAAATTAGACATACTATGTGACAAGGTGGCATATAATTATATAAAATCATAGTTAAATATTTAGTCTCATTTGAAAAAACATGTTTCGAATTTTTCTGAGGCCGTACCGATTTATATATTTTATTTTTACTGAGGCCATAACGGTATGTTTATCATGTCTAGAATAATTAATTTATTCATTATGAATTTTTTTTTAATTTCAATATTATTATTTTAATAGTTATGATATTAACAGTTAGTTTTGAACTATTTCACTATTTATATAGAATTATTTGATCATCATTTATTCTTTCCATATTATTCATGACTTATTAGCTTTCATTATACACAATATAATAATGAGAATTTGTGATCACACTTTAATTATGTTTCCCTTCCCCAAGATGCATGGGAATTTTTTATGGATTATATATTGGGATATTCTAGATAAATTAAGAGTTTTATAATATAAAATATAGTGTTTTGTTTTATGTTTTCAAATGTAATGTGATTTTCAAGTATGTATATTATTTTCATAGACTACTAAACCATAATTTCTTTTAAAATGTGGTCACATTAATCTAGTAAAAACATAATATCATAACAACCAACTTGAGGCTATAAGGGAATATTTATCTAAACTTTCGTAAATGTTTATTAATTATGTCAAAAATTATATATAAAGTAATATACAATAATAATTCATCATTATAATATTTCATAATTAAAGTATTCATGGTAAATATAAAATTTGAACCAAACCTCACATGATCTCAAACTATCATAAATATTAAATCTGGATATCTTTAAAATCTATAATATTATAAAATTAAACAAAATATTTTAGTTATATTAACGATTCATTTTCAATAAAAAATATGGATCTATTGAATAAGTGATATGGATGGATTAGAATTAGTGTGAACAAACTAAGATAATAAATGTGTGAAATGTCACTTTGTAATTATTATATTTTTGAATGTCTATTAATAAAAAATATATAATTGATTAGAAATTATTTTATAGGAAAACAGAAATCAAATTATTTATAATTATAATTATAATTTTATCCAAATTCCATTGTAATACATTAGTGGGGATCTTGATTTAATTTCATTAATAATTAAATAGACTAATACAATATTCAAAAAAATGCATATACAATAAATTTTTGGAATCCCTTATAAAATTTATTATACTATTTTTCTCAAATAGTTTCCTAGTGTATTTTTATGAATTTTTTTTAAAATATACATAATTTAAAATATGGTTTGATTAAATAATTAGAAAGAAGGGAATCAAATTAATATAAGATGTATGATCATAAATTCATCACTATTAATAACTAATACCGAGATATTAGTATATTTTTTATCCAACATTTAGTTTGAATTTAATGTTTTATAAGATTAATATTATTGTCATTCAAAATTATATTACAAGAATAGTGATATTTATATCATATATAAAATTTACAACAATATAATTATTAATTGTTTAATCGATAATGGATTTTTTATAATTATAAGAAATTCTAAAAAATAATCAGTAGAGTCATTTTAAAATTGAATTTGAAATTGGAAATGAATATATGTAATGTGAGTAGCGTGTGTAATGAAATTAAAATAAATATTCAAATTAATCCAATTTATCATCAAAATAATTTTCTTATAGTAACCAAGGATCCTTATATATAAATTTTACATTTTTTAATGAAAATTGAATATATTTTTCAAATAATAACTCCCGGACCATAAATTATTAATTTAATTAGAGAATAGATAAACATTTTTATGAATTCATGAATGATCTTTAATATCTCTTACAAATATCATTCCATTTATATATCTTCTTTGAAATACCTTTCATAAAACATTTCTTCATAACCAAGGGAAATGATACATAATAAAGGGTTTGATCCAAACCTTGTGAAGTGAAAACATAGGAAATATCGACTAATGATCATATGAAAGCATAATATAGTAGTAATGGTGTGATATCATGAATATGAATTTAAATATTTATCTACATTCTATAATGGATATTATGATTTATTTATGTCATAAAACATTATCATTTCAAAATAAATGAATCATAACAATGTGAAAAAATCATAAATCAATCATGAATCATAATTTCATTTCATATAAATTTTGAACCATAATAAGTTTAGAAAGCATTTATTATGTCAAAGATTATTATTGAGTTATTAAAGTCATAAAATATTTTTCATAAAAAACTATTTTCAATAGTGGATCTATAAAATCAAATTATCTCCCATAATGGAAAATAAGATCGACTTGTTTCCTTTGTAAATTCAAGAAAATAAACTTGATTCCCATTGTGGATCTAAGACATCAAGTTGATTCCTATATTATTTTATTAGTTATAATACATTACATAATGCATTAGTGGGTTATATAATACCAGTACTACCCATAATATAATCAAAACCATAAAATATGTGTTCAATAAAATCATTCATTATTAATCATGTCTTCATATCATAACTTGTGTAAACAAATTGGGTTTCAAGAACACCTCATCAATCCACAATTTCTTAACCGATGGAAAATGAATATGTTTCATAAATATCACACCATCATAATCACAAACCATCTATATAATTAATTATGATTATAACATTGGATCTTATCCCTATTAAGACATAATAAATATAAAATTAATTTTTATGAATATAAAAGGAATAAAAAATTAAATAATTCTATAGTAAAATCTCATTTGAAAATTGAATATTACATTTCTAAAGCTAAGAATTCACAAAAAAAAATTAAAATCCATTTTATTTGAAACTTAAACCAGAAAATATTAATGGGGGCCTAGAATTATTTATTATTCACGAATGAATAATTTGTTCTTATGTTCTACAATTGAAAAGAGAACATTTCTTTCACATTATTGTAAAAAAGATGAAATGTACTTCATTTAGAAGATAATAAGAATATTTCGTCTATTTTTATAAACAAATTAAAGCAAAAGTACGAAATTAATTTTATAAATCAAGGGAGTTTTGTCAAAATAATCTTCAAATTTTTTTTCAAAATATGGGAAAACATATAATGGCATTCTGACCAAAGGGAGAAATAAAATATATTTTTTAAAAAAATATATTTTTTTCAGTCAAATTAGTTGTTAAGTAGAGTAAAAGGATACTAAAAGGAATTATATATACATATTTATATATTAGAATAATATTAATGAGTTAAATATAATATAAATTCTAATATTAATTTATTAAATTTTAATAATAAACTTTCATGATAAACATTGACATTGTAAAATAAAATTGTTACCACATTGGTATCTTATGAATAAAAAATCCATGAAAGAGAGAAACCTAGATGGATATTAATATCCATAAAATATTCATGATAATACTCATAAATTAAATTCTTGTTCATAATATAACCCCAAATAAATGAAATAATTTGGGAATATAAGATTTTTCTCACAGAAGTAAAAGTGAAATGAAAATCCCTTACCTCAAGTATGACTTCCATCATACACATTCAAACCACCTTTATAATAAATTATTGACATGTTTTACATATATTAATTAAAAATAAGCATATATATCATGTCACAAAATAAATATTATATTAATGAACAAATATTTTATTGAATATATAATATATAATATTTAAGTGTTGAGAATGTGATGAAATTTCTTTTTATGAAAATATTGTTTTAAAGCATAAAAAATATTTATTCTTATCTCATGCATAGAATACATATTATATGTATATTAAAAATATTATAGAATATATAATTCATAAATTTATTTAAAATCATTCAAAAATAGTGATTAATTTAATTATTTAAGATGAAAACATATTGTGTGTATAAAAACTTTTTTTCAGAAAATATATTGTATTAATTTAAATGATATTTTTAACATTCATAATAAATTGATATAAATGTATTTTTATTTTTCATGTTTAAAATAAATTACATTTATTTGAAAACAATATTTCATAATATCTCAAGGTGTTACATTCTCATGGTGTTACATTCTTCCCCTGTTAAAAAAAATTAGTGTTATTTGTAAACAATATTTCTTTATATCGAAGAGTGTTACATTCTACCCTTGTTAAAATTAATTTCAGCATCAATGTTTGTTTAATCTAATACAAACAACTGACGACTAATCTTCCTCATTAAACCCTCAAGCTCCCATGTTGCTTTTTAAAATTGTCGGTTTCATCTAATAAATTTTCCTTATTAAGTGATATTGTTTAACTGAACATTCTCAATATAATAATGAATTGTCACTAGTTTCTCTGTATAAGAAATATCATGATATAGTGGTATGACTTCTGAGTTATCTATATATAAAGTTCTATGTTATTATTTCCTTAGAAGATATATAATGAACATATTTTTATCTTGATAGAGGATTTTAGGGAGTTCCATGTGATAGGATACCATTCCAAATTGATCAAGAATATTAAAATGGTTTATATACCTAGAACTAATTATTCCCATATTCATAATCTTATAATAACTTTTTGTGGGTAAATTCCAAAAAAAACTTACCAATAACTTGAAAATGTAGATAACATTGATGTTTGTCATAATATATTTTCTATCAACTCTAAGATACATTAAAGTAATACTGAATGGATTTAAAATTATTAAACACTTCTTCACCTATAACGGTACTCATAGAATTATATATCCAACTTGAACCCATCACAATGAACTTCTACACCTTACTTTATTAAGGAATTCATCCAGAGGAATCCTAATTCTTGATTGAAAGATATTTTTGTTTGAAAATATTACTAGAAAGTGTTGTTGATCACAACCACCTCAGAAATATATAGAATCAGATAATTGCATATCCTCTATTCTATAAATGGATTCTTCATACAAACCAACTATCTAATCATTATACTCACTGCTAAAACTCAACTCTATATCAATTGCTTTCTGAGTAAATCACCAAAAAAAATTGGTAATACATGGATCCTGATTAGAAACTGCTTAATGTGTCACTCCATGAACCCTTACCACTTATTTAATATTTATTACGGAAATTTGATCATGATTAATGTCTTATCTGATAGCAATGAAGTTAATTGAATTCATAAGGATAATGATTACAACCAAAATATTATCATTGATTTTATATGTTTTTGGAAATCTTGTGAAAAAAATCATTGTGGTTTTTTCTTATTTCTAATCTTGTATACATCACAACTAGAATTATTGGATATTTCCACACTTACGTAGCCATGGCTTAAAAACCAGGGCTATAACCTAATATATCTATATAGGTCTTAAGATACTTGTGACGCTATGCCCCCCAACCCTGGCGATTCCACCCCTGATGTCGATTTCTCTTCGCCATGAATCGGTGAACCTCCTCGCCCGAGGCTGCCACCCACCTCCTGATATCCTATGATGATGATGTGGCCACCCAACTTCAATCCTCCTCCAATGACATGGAAACCCAACCTCGATCCTCCTCCCACGACACACCCACAAAACCTCAGGATAATCCTTCGATGACGATATGACCACCAAACATCCCCAAGATCCTCTTCTTCTAATGCACCTCCACCTCCCCCAACCCTTTAGGCCTTTATCTTCCTAGAATAACCTGTTTTTTCAGTCTTCACACATACCAGGCACCCCTCCACATCACACTGGTGGGCGGTCCCTAACTCACACCTTGTGAGTGGCCTGCGTTAGGGTCTGATAGAGTTATTTCTATATTTCCTCAAATCTATATTCTATTTATGTTATTGGTGTTTCAATTATCTCAGATTTTGTCCAACACATAGCATCATACATATGAACTAGGATGGTTCTAATTCCTCACATTCCCTCTGATTTTTTCCAGAGAGAAGGGTTTTTTATTTTAGATCCACAACCTCCTCAATTTTCATTAGATAAGACTTATTTGTTTCGATTTTTTATCTTATTTACTATCACATTAGAATTTGATAGGGTTTATTTGTTTTCACTTGTTGCATCTAGAATTATTTCTTTGATTTTTTGTCTAATTTCCAAGGGTTTTTATTGTATTATGGATTTTAAATCTAAAAATGTTGGAAATCAGAAGTTATGATGACAAGATATTAAGATGGATGAATGGTCCATGGAGGGATATAACTTAAAATATAGTAAATATATAGTATTCATTGAATATTTTTACTTTTTTAAATGTAAATCTCTATTTCATAGATACTTATATATGACCTATCACGATATTGTTACTAATTTTTAATAGAATTAATGTTTGGAGGATTTTCAAAATTTCATGTTGACTTGTAAATTTTTCTTAGGGAATATCATTTTCCCATATAAAAAAATCCAATACGATTATGATGAGTCACATAGATCATGTATGTTTTGAAACAACGAGGTTATAAACAAAAAGGAGATTGTTTCCCCATGGGGACTTTTTCATTTCCCACTAGGTGTTTAGTCTTATGTTCTTCTTCTAGAGGTTAATCCACACTACCCTATACATCCCTAAAAATTAATGTATAAATATCAAATTGGGTTATGAATTGATTAATATAAGTGTTTACATGAACCATTATTAATTAATTTATTTAAAATAATTAGGAGTTTTCCATATTGTATGGAAATAAAATATGGGATGTGTTTCCGAAATGAATCGAATTGGGAAAATGGAAGGGAATGAGAAATAGAAGATAAAAATGAGTTCCTTTATATCCTTTTTTTAATTATATACTTACCAGGAACAACATTTTTAAATGATTTCATATGGTACATGAGAAATAATTTGGAAATAAATACTAAAAAGATAATATGTAATGGAAATGACAATATGGAAGAATGGGTTATACTTCATGGGTGTGTTATTTTTATTGTTTATTCATGTTTTAAAGCATTGAGAATTGATATTATGATGAACAATGGGTTTTTTTTTGGTATTTTTTTGTTAAGGTGACCAACATAAATTATCATTCTAACTGGATTGAATGAACTATTATATTTTGGTAATAATTTAAAGGAATTGTAGAATTTGTAATGGTAATGGATTCATGAATCATTTATCATCACTGATCACATATATATAAGAAGTCATTATATCCCATTATATTCACACTTTTTCATTATATGTGGTTTTTTATAATGATACTGGTATAATCCACCACAATTTTTGAAAGTGAGTTTAACATTAGATTTGGGTAAGATTTATTCTATTTTTATTCTTTGGCCAAATTTAAATTTGGGCCTCCATGATTTTTGGGTTCTTTATATTTTTTAGTGCCTTCTGGATGTTATTGTGGGGGATTCGAGTTTCCGTTTACGAAGGCTTACATGTGTATGCATTGGTATCCATATATATATATATATAAGTTCACCATTTATATATATTCACTCATGGAAGTATGAATATATATATATATATATATTGGGGCTATTTGTGCTTATATATACATATGAAAAATTCCTACAAGTGTAAGTGTAAAGTGGTATATGAAAGTATAAACATATATCTAAGGACCACCTTGTGCATATTTGACCACAAAAATATGTACATAGGGGATAAATATCTTCATAAATATGTGAAGTTGAGTATGCGTGCAAGTGTAAATAAATTAAAATTTCAGTTTTCATCATTATAAATAGTGTGCCATGATTTTGAGGTATGTTCCCTGTACTTAAACCTTTAATTTGAATTCTATAATTTCATTAGAATTTAAATAATTTTTTTTTATTATTATATAAGTAGTATATTCTTTGAAAATTTGTTTTGGATCTTTGAAATGAAATTTTCAACTATTTTACATGATTACCATAAGCCTTCGACCTGGACTAGTAGAAAGTTTCATCCAAATTAATAGTTGAAAATTAAATTACCAACACTTTAGAGGTGACAGTGCCCTCATTATGAGAAAACAAAAACCGAAAATTGTCATAAAAATTTAAATCATAATGAAAATATTTCATTTCGTTTCATCAAACAAAAATAACCATCCTTGAAAACATCAAACTTTCTTATGTAAAATCATTTTGAAACACATGACCTCGAAAAATACTAAATTTAATATACTAAAATAATTCAACCTACGCATGATTCATGGGGTGACCTGGGGTTTCACTCTATGATTCCCTAACTCTGGGAATTTCATGGCCTGAAATGAGGTTCAGAGCTAAAAATGTTCGACATAGAGGGTTCACCTATTAACTAACCCCATTCAAGGCATAAAACCTATGGGTCACAACATGAAAGGATATGATATCTTAATGTTCTATTATTTTATCACCCTTAACCTCCACCAACTTCCACCCAAACCTCAGAGTTACAACAAGGGACTAAAACAAAATCATAAAATACAATTTACGGATATATAATATTTAAATTTATGATCCATGTTTTAATTTAAGAAACATCATCTGCCTTATATTAAAAACACTAATTTCATTAAAAAATAATAAATCATAAACTTGTGGGGTATTAAAAACTACCCACCTTAACACTTATCATCCTCGAGAATCCAAGGTATTCATCAATACATGTTACACAAAATACTACAATTGTCAATATCTTGAGAACTCACTATTCTCTATCTTTGATTTATAAACATGTTTCTGTTACCCAAATTCAAACATTAAGGCACACATTGTAGCAGAGCTCGAGCCACTCACTCACGACAAGGAACCAGAAAAGCTATAATCTTCCCACAAACAAGGATCAAAATTTCATATCAATCCTTCAATGATTGTCGTCCCTACAACAATAACTCATATTACATGAGGGTAAGTCACCCAAAACTGATATAATTCTCTGAACCATATGAGTACCATTATCATTGACCTTCCAAATAAAACACATGGTCTCTATAGCCCATGTTATATCAATTAGTAAATGCAATGACTAGTTGTGGTCAACCAGCTTATCCCTAAATTCTAATATGAAATATACATTTCCAGCGACTCTCAGATCACCAAATACCATCTATGCCAGCAAATTATAGTCAATTGTGCACTCCCCACCCAATGTCTTCCCATACACCACTACTAAAACACTGATCCAAATGGTTCCTATCATCATACCTTAGAAACAATACCCCTGGCCAAGGACCAAAAACTCAATCTATTAGGTGGTGATTGGTTTTTTGCAAGGGGAGGGGGGTAAAAGGGGGAGGGGTGAAGGGGGGTCCAAGGGGTCTGTAGGAGAGGTGGGTTTTCTGGGATATTTTTCAAGGGATAGGGGTAGGATTCATGGGGTGTTCCGGGGGGAGGGGTGCAAGGGGGAGGGGTGCAGGGGGGGTCCAAGTGCTGTGTTGGGAAATAGGTGTGATTGGTTATTTTTCAAGGGGTAGGGGTAGGGTTCAGGGGTGTGTGCTGGGGGAGGGGTAGGGGTGGTTCAAGGGGGAGGGTTTTAGGGGGGTTGGGGATATTTCCTTTCTTATGCTGGGAAATTCCTATATGATTAACCAATCTTGATTTTTGTAATGTGAAGATTATTTCACATGAAATTTTCATATTCATAACATCACCCAAGGATCCATGGATGAACATTGTGATAATTACTACAATATAATTTTTTATTGAGTTATATTATTAATGAATTTTATAAGATGTATTGTTTTACCATTATTTTAGGGGATGGGATCTATTATGTTCAACCTTGTGTTGTAGGTACTTGTGATATGGTTATAGATTTCAATGATAGTTTGTCTTATTAGGAGACTCAAGTTTGTGTAGTTATGTGTTCTTTTATATTTGGAGTTGTTTAATTATATGTATTTATGTATATTAAGTTTTTAATTTTATTTGGACCGTGAGTAACACGTTTATCTTCTGTGTGATAAATAGTGTAACTCATTCTCATTTTCAATCATTTTTTAAACAGGTGAAATATATTTAGTGTCTATGAAATTTCACCAATGGTTAGTAGATCCTCTGACCTTATACAAGTGATTGGGTTGGGATTTTAGTAAGGAGGATGGCTGGTAAGAGTTGGGTGGAGGGGTACTGGCAGGGGCTGGGGGAGGAAAATTTAGTAGGGTGTGGGTGGACTAGCAAGGGTGGGGATAGAAGGGTTGGGGGGATTAGGACTAGAGGGGGAAGGGGGCAGAGGGGAAATTGGAAGGGGGAGGGGGGAAACTTTTAGGGGTAGGGGACTGGCAGGGGTAGAGGGGGATGGAAAGGGTATGGGGAATGGCAGGGGCAGGGGTGGTAGGACATGGAGTGGGGGATGGGGGAACTGTTAGGGGGAGGGGAAACTAGAAGGAGTGCGGGGTGGGGAACTAGTAGGGGAGGGGATTGGGAGTGGGGAGGGGTTGAAATGGGAAAGGTGGGTTGTGGTGGATGGGGGGACTGGAAAGGGGTGGACAAGGTGGGGTGGCTGTGGGACTGGTCGGGGGAACTAGTAGGTGGGTGGGAGGGGAATCTCATAGGGGGGGAGGTGTAACTGGCAGGGGGAGGACTGGCAGTGGGGTGGGGGACTTGTAGGGGGACTTGTAGGGGGTGTCCAGGGGGTGTCAGGGGGCATGGGCGTGCAGTGGGTTTCCAAGAGGTGGGGCAAGGTGGCAGTCTAAGGGTATTCTATGGGGTTGTATAGGGGGTGGGATACTGCAGGGGGCATGCTAGGGGGTGTTCATGTTGGGAAAGGGGTGTCTACGAGGGGATTGCAGGGGGGAATGGGTGTTCAGGGGGTGTCCATGTGCGAGGGGTGTCTAGGATGGGGGTTGGGGGAATCGGGTGCTGGGGGAGTTCAAGGGGTATAAGTGGTCTTTTCAGGGGTTTCATGGGTTTTTTCAAGTGGGGAGGGGGATTGGGGTTATAGGGGATGTTCAAGGGGCTCTAAGGGGAAATCCAGAGGGAAAGGGGGTTGTCTAGGGGGCATGAGGATAGGGGGTGTTTAAGGGGGTGTTAGGGGATATCTAGGGGTGCAATGGTGTTGTCCATGGGGCATGGGGTGAAGTGGGGTGTTCAAGGGGGTGAAAGGTGGTGTCTAGGGGGTGCTAGTGGGATGTACAGGGGCATGAGGGTGCATGGGGTGATCATGGGGGTGAAAGGGGGTTGTCCATGTGCATGGGGGTGTTTAAGGGGGTGCAAGGGCTTGCCTAGGGGGGTGGTGCAAGGGGGTTCAAGGGGGTCGTCCATGGGGGAATGGGTTGTGAATAGGGTGTTTTAGGGGGTGGAAGGTGGTTGTCCAGGGGGAATGGGGGTGTAGGGTGTTTTCAAGAGGGTGCAAGGGGTTGTAAAAGGGGTACAAGTGGGTTGTCCATGGGGCATGGGGGTGCAGGGGGTGTTCAAGGGGGTGCAAGTACACTGTTTAGGAGGACGTATGGGGTGAAAGGGGGAAGTCTCGCGGGTGCAAGGGGTTTGTCCAGGGTGTGTAAGGGGGATGTCCAGGGGTTCAAGGGGTGTAAGGGGGATATCTAGGTGTGTAAGGGGGATATCCCGAGGGGAATGAGGTAAACAGGGTGTTCAAGGGGGTGCAGTAGGGATGTACAGGGGGTGCACAGGGCTATCCAGGGGGAATTAGGGAGTGAGGGTGCAGGGGGGGCTGTTCATGGGGGGGGACATATTTTTTTAATACCATATAAATAATATCCCCATGGTTTTAATAATGGAACTAGGCCCATACTTCAATGGTGATTACGAACATGGTATTCTGAAACATTGGCCATAGGCTACTGCCACGATTCCAATCCATGGCCATGGGTGAATTTTCTAATTATGGTCTGTGGTTATAACAACACCATAAACTACTGTCTCTTAGTCATATCTTAAGGACATAACATGCACCGAGATAAAAACATAGAAATATCTCTTTTTATTCTATCCTATAAGAAATACACTTTTGCATCTCTAAAATCATTTCTACTTACTGGATTAATATATAATATTGAAATATATGATAATTTGAATAGATCCTTATTAAAATATTCTTTTTATAGAACATATACATGGTTCCTAAACATTATCCTCCAACTCTAATTAGTTGTAAAATTTGGAATATTTCCAACCTTCTTCTATAGCGCTATATCTTTTATTCACCCCCTTTAATCTTTACCTAGATAACCGGTTGCATACTCATTGAAAAAAGATAAAATTTATACCCTTACATTAAGATTTATAGATCCATCCTTTAAAAATCCATAAATATTGGAAATTTTTTGATACTCATTATGGATAACTGGCATGATCCATTCGACTCAATGCATCATCCACCTTGTTAAATTTACAAGGGTGAAAATTTATTAGGAATATATAATATTTCATCAATTCCAACCAAATTCAATGTCATATAATCCAAACATTATGTGGGATGATATAGTTTAAATTTTATTGATAAAAATATATATATATATATCACATCTCTCTCCATTAACATAATTTATCTATATATTTAATGAAAAAATTATCACAAATAACTCCAAATCATCAATTGTTCAATTTTTCCCATGAAGCTTCAATTATTGGGAGGAATAAACTATATTCATATAATTATTCCTAATAACACTTCCAAATATCTTAATCAAGGTATCACTTTTTTTTATAAACCCTTCTACAATATCGGGTAATGTAGGCATAGTTGGGTTGACCAATCTTCTCATGAGTACCTTGAAATTTTAGTAACATTTATATATAGAAATGAATTTTTATCCCTTCTATGTCCACCTGGTTAGTATATTATATATTTATTATAATTCTCTAAACCAAATTGAATATATCCCACCAAAACTAAAAAAATTCAAATATCAGTCATAGTGATTGATCTTGGAAAATGTTCAATAACATCATTCTTTGATGGATCCATAGTAATACCTACTCCTGAGATTGTATAGTCCAAAAATGATCCCTTTTTATCCAAAATTCACTCTTTGTAAATTTATCATTCAACTTCTCCTTCCTCTGGTCATTCGTAAATATCTCAGGTGATATTCTTAATTATTTATTTTCATTGAATATATATGTATATCATCTATAAATTATACTAAATATTCATCAAGGTAATGGATAATACTTTATTAATTAAATCCATCAATATATAATGGTGATTTTTAAGATCAAATATAATTGTAATATAGAAATAGATTTCATACCAAGTAAACAATGTTGTATTTTTTATACACTCCTTATTTCCCCTTAATTGTAAATATTGAGAACAAAGGAAAATATTAAAAATATATTAATATCCACAAAATTTATCAGAGATGTAATCAATAGGATGTATAAGATATATGTTCTTCATTGTGATTTGGTTCAGTGGTAACTATCAGTGCAATTTCTCATCTATCCATACTTATTCTTAGCAAAAATATCATGGTCACCCAACCGTGATGCACTAAGACAAGAATAATCCCTTATCAGGATTATCCTATAGGTTCTTCTTCAATTACAGTAGCTCAATAGGGGAAATTCAATTTTGATTGAACAATATATATATATATATATCACAAGGTATGAGTCATATTTAGAACATAAAATTAGGACTCAGTGTAAAACTACCAAAAACATATGGAAAGACATCAAAATACTCCCACATAATAGGAGCATCATTGATGTTTTTTATCCAAACAAATAATATAAATAGAACCTTTTAATTAAAGTCAATATTTATACAATGATGTAAATTTATTTTCGATGTTTATATTCTTCCTCACACTGATAAATGACAATGGGTACATTTTGGATACATAATATGACTTCAATCCCAAGGAAATTAATATGATTTCTATATAATGATATAAAATCCATTTCAAGATTCAAATTAAATCCAACTGATGGAATATTCAAAAATGATTTAGTATGTTCTATCCCCCAAACATTAATCAAAGATCCATCAAAAACATAAGATAAACCAATATTACCTTTGGGTTATTCACTTCTAATTCAATATATGATTTTTTATGTTTTGAATAAAAATTACATGAAACTATATTTTATATACATGAATTCATATATATATGATCAATTATGGTAATTTTATATTTCATCATACCAATTACAACCTCAAAGTCATCATTTTATATCATATCTCATACTAAAAACAAAATTGTTTATGTGATTATCAAGAATATTAGATAAAAGTAATCAATCCAAAAAATCAATCATAGGATTAATAAATTATGAAACTTTATTTTCATCATGTGGAACTATAAGATTAACCTTGTTTATTAATATTTTAATCTATTCAAATATATCATAATGGTTAGTATTGATTTTGTGAATTTTCAATACATATCCCCATGGAGGGTCAAACGACTTGCGTAGAAAGGAAAACTATCATCCCCTACGTGAAAATTGATTAAAATATCAATGCATACTTTTCAAAGTTATTACCCCAAGAAACATATGTACCAGATCCAAATACATGTGAATTATGTGGATAGGGATGTAATTTCTTGGAAACAAATTTCCTTCTCCACTATAATTAATCATCATTTTCCTATACCATGAAATATCCCTAGGGTCATCACTAAATTGTTTTCATCTTTGATTCAAAATGTCTAATAACCCTATATCAGATAAAAAATATAATAAACCATGTATTTTATAAATAAATAATATATCGTTTATATGAATTTTCAATACATTTCGTAAATACATGGTTGAGTATAGTAAAGTTTTAGTGTCTTTTATTACTAGATAAAAAATATTTTTTTGTTTCATGAAATATATTAAACATATCCCAAAAATATATTCCCATTCAGCACCCTTTATATACATACCCTACTTTAATCCTTTATTTATAACCTTGGGGAAAAACATTAGAAAGCATTTGATCATATTATAAGTAATGGTAAACATGGGATATATCAACCAGTGATCTTATGAAATAATTAATACGAATAATGGTACGAGACCATGAATATAACTTACAATGGTCATAACTAATATAAAATGGACCACAAGAATGAGTCATGGAATAAAACAATATTATTTAAAAACACATGATTCTGAAGATTGATAAATCATCATAAATTAATCATGATCTATAACCTCATATTTTATAACTTGTGTGCAATCAAGAGATTAAAAACTATTTCATATGAAAATGATAAATATCCAGACCATAAAATCAAAATGGATTTGGAATGTCATATTGTTTCCCAAATTAGATCAATCATATCAGCATGTTTCGTATAATGGATCAATACTAATGACTTATTTCCCATAGTGGATCATGAAAATTGACCTATTTCCCATAATTATCTCCTGAGATATAATTGTTAAACAATGATTTGGAGAGATATATAATTCCAACCACAAAAATCCAATAATGAAGACCATAAATATGTGTTCTATAATATAATTTTTAATTTATCAAATAATTATATCATAACAAAGAAATGAAGTTGAATTTTATAAAAAATTCATCAATAAATCATATAATAACTTATTAAAAATGAATGGGTTTCAAAAAGATATCACAATAATAATAAAAAACCAGCTAGAAATGATTAAGGATTGTATCATTATATTATATAACTAGTAAAATGACATAATATAAAAGGATGTTATTTTTGTTTACTAGATCTTATTTAAAAATATTGATAAATAATTGTTCAATAAAATAACATTTCCATATTGAGAATATTTTTTTATAACTAAATTATTTTTGTAATTTGTGACAATAAATTTTATTAGAAAATAAACCTAAAAATTAATAAATAAATATTCAAAGAATATATTAATCATGTGATTTTTAAATTTCATACATGTCATACATGCTTAAAGAACACTTTACTTTCACATTATTGTAAAAAAGTAAAGGAGTACCTCATTTGTTAATTTTTAAGAATTTTTTTATTTATTTTTTTTAGAAATTTAAAAATGGCTGAAAATTTCTTTAATAAATCATTATATATTTTTAATTAAGATATTGAAATATTTTCATAAATCATTGAAATTTAAGAGTATGGATATTTAAATAAAAATTGAAATAAAGATAATTTCATATAAAAAATATATCTATATTTTTGGTTCTCAAAGTGAGGAAAATAAAATTAAAAAATGTATTCTCAAATTATTTCCATAAGATAATAATTTTCTATCATTACCTAATAGATTAATATAATCATTTCGTCATTGTATCTTAATAATAAATAATCCCAATAAATTATGACATTGGATAGAAATTTTTTCCATTTTGTTAAATTTCAATTCAAATCCTCATGAAATATATAACCATATGTGGATATGAATATCCCCATATTTTTAATTTGAAGATTTATAAAATAAATATATGGTAATAATATACCCCACATAATATAAACAAGTGGTAAATATTGAATGTGTCTCATAGCTGAAAAAGTTATTCAAAATTCTCTTACTTTTCATTTGAATTCCTTCGTACATGTTCAATCCTCATGTATAATAAAAAAATTATTATAAATTATTTTTCAATTACTAATAATATTTATCAGATCATATATTATTTAATTTAACATTGCATAACGTATTTAATATTTTTTTTAATGAAATCATTGTTCCGGGATATACCTGCTTCGCCGTTCATCTGTGTTTCAGTTTAGCTACATTGTTTAATGTACATTAATTACTATTATATACATACCCAATATGATTATAATAATATAAAATTATTAATAATTAATTATATAAATATTTAGAGTCATCCATAAATGTTATAAAAATATAAATTATTCATACTATTCGTGGAGAAGGTAAGTCGTACATAGACATGAACGTTGTTTCTAATTTTAATCGATGGATAAAAAAGAAAGTTAATTAATAATTGAAATTTAAAAAGTAATTTTTATATAATAGATAAAATATTTATTCATTAAATATAACCTTATTAATATCCATGTCAAAATAAAATGTTTAATTTATCACATCCCTTCTTGGAGGTGGTGGTATGCATGTATGAATTTAAAACATTTTCAATTTACAATGAATAGGAAGGTAAAAATATAGATTTTAAATTATAATTATAAGAGATTAATAATTTAATGAATATCATACATATAAATTAAATATATAGATACATTCATCCATAATATGATTTTATGGAAAACTAAATACATTGGTTCGTGAGGCAGTATCCCTTCGAACCCATGATGATGACATTATTTTCCATTTGACAGAAGATGAGATGGGTGTATGTAATTCCATTCCTATAATAATATATATTGATATGGTATACTCTTATGTTATTATATTAATATGTTTTTAAAAATATTTTATATAGTTTGAAGAAGAAATAAATGAAGAAACCCTATGTTAGGAATAATACTCCTTCTTCAGATAACCACTTTATGTTTTCCCAAAAACCCTTCTATGGAGGGTTTTTGTTTAAGAAAAAATTACCATAGATGGGAAAAGATAAATAATAAATTTATTATGGATGTATTTTAAAGAAAAATTCTTTAATTGTGGATAGAAGAGGAGATGATATGTCATTTTTCATATTGGGGGAGGGGACCCACTTGAAAAACAATTGGATATTTCCCAAAAAAAATACAAAATATTTAAGTCATTGAAAATAATCATGTTTAAAAATGAAAAAATATTTTAGTTTTAGACATTATAAGGTCTAAATATATCCATTAAATAGTTTATAAAAATGTTTTATTGGCATACATACAATTATAATTTTTTTAAACCCCCTTTCCCCCCTGTATACTCATTTTAACCTTAATAACAATAATTACATTTTATTGTGTATTATTATTCATTATTAGAAACAAATTAATTACAAAATATTAAATAAGAATAAAAAATTCTATTACACAAATTGTGTCCATTTTAAAAAATTAAATTCATAATTTTTTAGAATTGAATTTAAAATCACACAGTACGTGTGGTGAAAATGTTTTTTTCCCAACGAAAATACTTATTTAATTATAATAAATATTTAAATAATATATTAAAATAAAATTTATTAAACATAAATAATATTAATATTTTTATTATTATTTAAGTAATTATACATATTAAACCACATCAAAAAAAATTACCTTTGTAAATTCTATATTGAAAATATTTTTGTAAGTCATAAATTTTTACTACTCATAAAAAATCTTCTTTTCAAAAAATTATAAAATAATAAAACTAAGATAATTATTAAAATTTTATTTCCAAAAATTAGATTCATTTTTTTAAAAAAAACTACAACTAAAATAAATAAGTTAATATGTATAGAAATTGTGACGAAGAAAAAAAAATTAGAAATGAAATTTAAAGTATAAAATGAGATTCATTATTATACTATACATGGAAGATATATTATATGAATGATAAAAAATTATATTGAATATCTCAAACATATATTTCATTTAAATCATTTCTTTCACTGTATATAACCATTATTGAGCATATATTCTCAAAATTTAGTTCTTGTTTTTTTCGTGATGATATGAAGAATGATATATTGAAATATATGTTGGATGTAGTAATGCTTATTATTCTATGTTTTTATATTTACACAACCAAATAGGAATAATGTTTGTGTCTAGTTTACCAAGACTGAAAAATTATTTGGTCCTTTGGGAAGTGATCACATATCTCTAGTACTATTGAAATGATATAACTGTCATCTTTGGGATACTACAATTCGGGACATAATATAGGATATAATTGTTTTTAATAACGGATAATATTAATTAAATTCCACATCATGGATCTCTATGACCCTGAATTATTTATAAACATGTATGCATATGTGTAGTTTCATATGTGCACATATGAAGGAAATTTAAAACAATAGTTTTTACCTCCCCTGGGGGTGTCCCTAAATTATTATCTCAATAATTGGGTTAAAGCTATAATCGATATGACTTGTATTAGACCTCTCATCAAAGGGAGTTATCAAATATATTGGATATTGTTCATCAAAGTACTTATCTATTTTTCTAATATGGTTCTCTAATGTGTTGGTTTATAAATTTATTTTATCAGAAAAATATGTAAATGGGTATACTTATTAGTAAATAATTTATCATACTAAATAAAATTTTGTTGAACATTTGTGGTTCCACACTGAGTATATATATTCTCTCTCCCTATATAGATACATCATAGGACATTCAAATTCATACAATACTTTTCATGTACCTTGTTTTCTATGAAATATTCATGGATCTTTTGGACATCGATGTCACCACAGTTCAAATAATGGGAAGAGGCTATTTTGATTCCCAGAATAAATTTTTAGTGTGTATTTATGATATTTTCTTAATTATTTTATGTAGATTTCATACACATGTCTTTCTTTCTTTAGTCATTGGATTATGGTTGGTCGGTGAAGTTCTTATAGTGTGGGTTTTTATAAATTTACCAAAAAAATTATTAATTTGGTGAATATTGGTTTAATTTTGTTGGATTTATTTATTTTGTAGTGATTATGCCTCTTATTGAATGAATATCTTGACGTTTTGGTAAACCAATTATAGTTATCAATGTTTAAATCTGGATACATGTAAACCCCCATGAAAATAATGAAATCCTAGATTCAAATTTTTTATTTTATTTGTTTTAAAAGAGATTAAAAACAACCAACAATATCCTATAAAACACATGATGTTCCCTTGATAAATTAAATATTAATACCTATGCATAATAACTTTTTTAATCACCATGTAATGTTTATCAAAGGTGAGTATGCTCAATATAGTATATGACATGAAACTCCGAGCCCAAATGAACAATGAATATTATTATATAAATGCAATTGTGATAACATATCCATTTAATTATCCATTATAAATTGTATTAAATCAATTATGAAATATAAATAATGTTCCAGATCGATAAAAATTTATTTATTTATTCATACGAATTAATAACTATATTATTTGAAAAATGTACAATTCAAAAATAAATTCTCTTCAAAAATGATATTTATTATTTTATATTTTGGAATATTATAATTAATTTCTTAAACATTTTGAAATCTTAATATATTAAATGGATGTCATTATAGAAATAATCATATCAAAATATTTATATTATAAAATTATATGATTTTTTTGAAATAATTTATTCAATGAATAGTCAAAAAACAAATTCATATTGAAACATTCATTTATTTTAAAAAAAATATATAGTAACATTAATATTATTAATATTATTTCATTATTACCTTTTTTTTGAAAATAATCCAATTATGGTCTTTGAAAAATCATATAATACTGTTAATAAAATTGTAGAAATAGCGCAAAATGACACAGATTTAAATCTCCGATGATGAAAAGTCAAATGTTGGGTTCATTCACAAAATAAAAAAATAGAAAATGTACGGTTCAACTATGTTGCATTAATTATTTGAATTTATTGTATAAAATATGAGTTTGATAATAAAATTAAAGTTAATGATCAATATATTTCTCTCTAAAACATAAGGTTTATTACTTATGTACTGTTCATTATCATACATTCTTCTCTTGACAAGAAAAAGTTTCCATTAAATTGTAAGGTTCTTTAACTATACCTTTATAGTAATAGAGGGTTTATTAACCATACTTATTGTTCTAAATATAGTTTTAAGAAACAATAACTTCAACTTCCAGCATAAAGTTGACTACAAACTTATGATTCATGATCCATATGTATTGTACAAATCATTGGGTTTATTCCATATGTTACACTTATATACATAGGGTATTAACAGTGATTCTAGAGTACATAAATATGCTTTATAAATTCATTGACATATATTCCTTTGAATTAAAAACATCAAATTAATTTCATAAGAAATATTATAATGAATATTAATTTGCTAAAATATACTTAAATTAAAATCATTAGTAAATCAAAAAAGGGTATTTGTGAGCATAAAAATCATAATAAATTAAATATTATTGTTGAAAAAGTACATGAAACACAATCTCCACATTTTTGAAGATCACAAAACCCATAAAATTATTAATATAATATCGATTTTTTGTAAACATAGGTATAATTTCAATTTCACGTTATTATTTCAAAGAAACTCAAATGTTTTGTTCGTCTAATTTTTTTCCCCATTTCTATGATATAATAAAAATTATAAAAAAAATATTTAAATTCTTTTAATAATGCATAGAATAATAAGTGAATGTAATAGTTTACTATTTGGATAAACAAGACATTTGTTCTAGAAACAGAGATAAATATAAAAGGATATCAAATAATGTATTGAAAATTAAGAATAACTAAATTTTATAAATTAAATCTTCTCAAATATAGTCAAAAGCTTTTCTATGGGTAATTGTTGGTCAATCGATCTTGTTGAAGGCTAATGGGTGTTATCAGCATTTTTTTCTGGTAATAGTTTTATAGTGGACTAAACTACTTGAGAATCATCAGTGAGTTCTTCCATCTGCACATGTAATCCTTTAGCAAGATTTTCTCCCAAATTCTGTATCATAACTCTAGAATCTAGACTCACATGCATATTTGAATTTAAATTGACCTATAAAAAGTCATGTATAATAACCAATTTATTCATAAATAGAACTAATGGATAACGTAACCTTTTGAGCAGTAGTCTAATACATAGTTCACTTAAGGTTAGATGGTCAATAAGATATCATTGGTTGTCTAACAAGACTAACTAAGGGGAACTATTGCAAAGGATATTCTGAAACCTTTTATTCATATATTCCCTGAAAGATGTATATTTATGAAGTCATATAATAAAATCTACTGAGGTTGAACAGGATGAGGAGGAATCACTGAATAGAGAAACACTTCCCTTTATTGACTCAAAATGGTTTCCCAAACACCATTTTAGGCATATAAAATCTCTTTGAAAAAAATTATATTTAATTTTTCCAATATGATCTAGCATATCCATCTTAAATCCAATCAAATAATTATTTTCCAAACAATGTACATTAATTTCTTGAAGTTGAGTATGAATATACTCAAACACTATCTTTGGGGGCAATGAGTACATTGAATCATCAAAAAACTATCTTTATTCTTCCATATCCTAATTGAGAATAAAATTATATTCATGAACCATATTGAACTTAAGAAAAAGATTCTAAATTTTATTTTTCAATGAATTGTAGGTCCCTTCATTTTAATTCTTGGAATTACCAATATCCACAATGACTAAGGGATTATTAGAGGACTTCTCAAGAGAGATTTTAGTAGAACACAAAATATCATCAAGAACTTCTTTCTATTCTAGAGAGAATGAAATTGATATTTCTAAAGACTAACTAATGGTTCATATATCCTGATTCTCAATAAAATCAGTGACCTCAGTTTCATATCATTGTATTTTTTGTTATTTTAAGGCTTCCTATTCCTGAATTGCTTAATTTCGAAAAAATTCATCTTAAATCTTATCAAATGGTTTAGGAACTTTCTAAGGCTCTATAACATTACATTGATCATGTTAGACCTCTTCATGTACCAGTTCTTCCAAATGAATCGAATGGGTAGGTTCTAACAATCCTAATACTGGATCCTCTGGTGGTGGTTATTCTATGATTATTTTTTTCATAAAACGATCCTCTACAACTTATTCTCTTTGCTCTTATTATTCTTCTTATTTTGGTTTTCTATTTCATAAAATCACACTTTTCACATTGATAACTTCGAGACACCTTCTTTTTTGGATTAACTAATTACTTCATTTTATGTATCAGTTTTCGCCCCCTAAGCAAATTTTCAGGACTTTTATTGGTCATATTCACCAAATGTCAAAATATTACCATTCAAATTAATCTAGTAAAAACCAACCATCTACAGAGTACCAGTATTCACAATATTCCTATAATGACACTTCACTCTTTCATCAAACAAATGAATTATATTCTTTTTAAACATAATTAATGAGAGTATACTACCATAGGAATAAAATAACATTAGAGCTTCTTCTGTGAATTAGTAATTCAAATATCTCAATAGGTATCATTGAAAATTATTCTTTCTTTCACTGATGAACAATAAAATGACGTAAATATTTTGGTATAAAATTTTATCTATTTTATCTAGTGTCATGGAAATTAATTTTTAGACAAAAATAACCAAAACATTCAAATATAACTCATGATCCATGAGAAAAAAATTTCATTATATTTTTCTATCTAAATAAAAAACACATGATATCAGGGGAGTAATGATAATTATTTATAATAGATCAAAGTTCAAAAGAAAATACACATTCATGGGGGCACTTAAAAAGCTCATCTATTTCTACATAAGAAATTAAAAATTCGTTTTCTTCTATTTTTGAAGATACATTAGCTTCTATTTTACCAAATTTAAACTATATACTACTGTATAATTTCATTAAATCTACCTTATAAACATATTCTTTATTCACGTCATAGAATAAAAATTCCAAAAAATTAAACTAAAAAGGTTTCTTATTAATATGGTTTGTCTAATGTAGCCACTCAAAGTCTCTGAACATACCTTGAAGAATTGTTCTTAATGGAAATTTAGGATGCTTTAGGTCACTGGATTCTCGTCATCAGTTCTCTTGATCATTTCCATTTCAAAGAATCTGAAGATCAAAGGTTTTTAGAATTTAGGGTTTCAATGGTAGAAAATGGTTCGGGTAGCTGAAAAGGATTGAGAAACAAAAGGGTAAGGTTAGTAGATTGTTTTTTATTGATAAGGATTTATACTTGATAAAAAATGTAATTTTTTTGGCCAATTATTACTTTTAATAAAATATTCTGAAAATAAATAAATAATTTAGTCAAATAAATATTGAGTGTAAAATAAATATTAATTAAATTTTACCATAAGTTGATATTAAAATAAAAAAAATTAATAATTACTTATTTAAAATTAAATAAACCTAAATCCCCCTTACTAAAATCCAAACTACCAATGGGATGTGATTCAGTGAAAATATTATCCAACTGATACTCATTATTAAAAAAATCTAAAGATATATCATTTTTAAGAACATTATCTCTTTGAAAATGATGCCTTATGTCAATGTGCTTATCCGTGAATGAAAAATATGACTTTTTAGAGTATTTATTACACTAGTATTATCCCATAAAATAGGACTACTACTAAATTTTAATCCAAATTCTCGTAAAGTGTTTTTATTCCATAATAAATGTGACAACAACTACCAGCATATACATATTCTACCCCAGTAGTTGATAGGAAAATAAAATGTTATTTCTTACTAGAACATGGAACTAAATATTTTCTTAAAAAGTAATATGTTCAAAAAATTGTGTTTCAATCTAACCAATAACCTCTTAGGTTTTCATCTAAATAAGATATTAAATTGAAATCATTCATTTTGCTGAAAATAAGATATTGAAAAAAATCTTTTAAAATATCAAAAAATTACTTCAATAATAGTAATATGGGATTATTTTAGATTTGATTGAAATTGAGAACAAAGAAATAAAGAAAACATAATTTATGGTATTCTAGTTGTAATATATAACAAATTTCTAATCATACCACTACATAACATATTGTCAACTGGTTTTCCATATTTATCCAAATTAAGTTTTAAACTGGTAAAAATGGGTGTTGTATATGATTTCTCTTTTTGTGTCCAATATTTTTAGACAAATAAATAATATATTTAATTTGTTTCAAAAAGTTTCCAAAATCAAAATGAAAAAATTTGAATCCTAAAAATAAATTCAATCCTCCCATCATTCTTGTATTGAAATCATTTTTCAATAAATTTGAAAAATAGTGACAAATAATAATATTATTTGAATAAAAAGTTACATCATCAAAAAGATTGAACTAATAAAATATTGTAATAAAAAATTTCCATAAATACTTTTGTGTCTTTAAAGACAATTGAAAATTTATTTTTCATAAGAAATGAAAATAAACATTCATTCCAATGTCTAGGTTATTTCCTATGGCCATAGAGAGATTTAGTAATTTTTAAAACTGAATTTGTATTAAGGGGATTTCCAAAAGATGGATTTTTTTCAAAATAAACATACTCCATTAAATAGCTATTTAAAAATGTAGATTTAACATCCCTCTGATATAATTTAAAATTCACATGAGACGCACAAGCTAAAATTATTTTTATAGCATCTAATCAAAATATATGTGAAAAGGTTTCATCATATTCTATTCATTCTTCTTGATTCCAAACATTTTATTCTAATATAGATTTATTTTAGGTTATGATATGTTAATATTCCTATTTATTTCTAAAGACCCACTTGGTTCATATAATTGGACTCTTGGTTGGTCTTTCAATTAGTTCCCAAACTACATTCATCTTATATTTATGTATCTATTCTTACATAGAAAACATCCAACAATAATCCTCCAAGGCTTCCTCTATATTCTAAGGCTCTATATCTAATATAAAGGCATATAATTATACAAGTCTTCTTATATTTCACCTTGTTCAAATTATTGTTTCTAGATCTCTTATAATAGTTTCTAAAGGATGTTTCATTAGATTTCTAGACTATCTAGGAAGAACCGAATCATGTTCATTTGTATCATGTCATTATGAACTAAAATGAATTATATTAATATCATTTACAAAATAATTTTAAGGGTTCTAAGTCTCATGTTTTCAAATGAATCAGTAAGTTAACATTTTTGATCCTTTCCTCTAATTAAAGGGTCAGTTTCATCAAACCTCACATGAACTAGTTCTTAAAAAATCCTTGTTTTTTATTAAACACTCTATAGTATTTATAAGTAGTATAATATCCTAAAAATATTCCTTAATTTGATATTGGATCGATTCTACTAAGATTATCCATATTGTTCAAGATATTCACGTTTCATCCAAAAAAATTAATGTACTTTCCATTAAATTTTCATTTATTCTAAACTTCATAAGATGTCTTTTTAAAATATCTCTTTTTAAAACACTATTAGTGAAATAGAAGTATATTCTTACAACTTCTACAAAAAATATGTATAAAGAATATATTCATTCATTATAGTTTTTTCCATATCTTTAATAGTTCTATTTCTCTTTTCAACAATTCCATTTTTGAGGTATTCTTGGATCAGAGAATGTGTGTCTAGAACACATTTCATAGTAGAAAGAATTTAATTCCTGATTTTCAAATATCTACCATGATCACTTCTTAATAAAAATATTTTACAACCATTTTCATTTTGATCAATTATAGATAAACATTCAATAATTGTGAAAACATCACTTTTGAGTTTTATAAAATAAACCCAAGTATATCTAGAATAATCATCTACTAAAACATAGGAATATAATTTTCCATCCAAACTTGCTACTCTGGTTGGTCCAAACATATATATATATATATATATATATATATATATATAAGTTCTAAGTTCTTATATGTTTCACTTTTGTTAATTGATTTGATAGATGATTTGTACTGCTCGCCAAATTTGCATGAATCACATAATCTATTATTATTAAATTAAATAAGGGGAAATTAAAAACTTATAGGTTCATGGATAATTTATGTAAAAGATAGACATTACAATGAACAAATTTCCTAAGCTAGATCCCTGGCTCATTTGAAATTTCTGTTAAATAAATAATTTTTTTTACAAAAGGAATTTACGTATAGATTATAGTTATTTTCAGTTCTAGGGGATGTAAATTTACGTAACTTATAATTAAACACATAGTCGGAATTTCATGAAAATTCATCAAAAATTACATCATCATATCATTGAGATATACATATCTAGTTGTAAATTAACACTTGTAAATACAAGACTTTATTTATTGAGATATATTTCAAATTTCCAACAGTTCCAAGTTTAATTATTTTTCCTTTTCTATTTTCACCAAAATTCACAATACCTCTATCCATTTGAGTCATCATTTGATTGTTTGATGGTTCTACAATCACATGACTCCAACATCCATTGTCCATATACCATGTGGATTTGTTTCCTATCACGCGTTTCCAGCAAACAATATTTAAACAATGTTTTATTTGTCGCCATATTTTCTTGGGTAATGTAGTGTTATCCTGCAGTGATTTAAGAACCCATATCTACTTTACATTTTCCTAACTCATATCACAAGCTTCAGAAAAAAATTTAGAAATAAAAGCACTTTCAATAAAACTAATTTGAGAATTTTTTAAATAGTATTTATTTGTGACATAGCCTTTTGTTCCATAATAATAACAAGTTTCATTTTTTGAATTAGGCACAATATAGTTTTTATAATTTTTTGATTTTCCACCCTTACTTCTTATTCCAAATATTTCCCTTTTAATGACCTTTTTCCAATAATTTAATTTTATGTATTTTCTTCATTAGAAAAAATGAGAGAATAACTTTTATAGGATCTTACATCAATCTGTAATTTCTTGATATTGTTATCATGATTGATACTTTTTTATATAGAGGAATTGAATTTTTCTTGTTCGTCTTGATGTTGTTTAATCATGATATATATTTCATGTAAAATAGCATTATGAATGTATTCGTGTTTTTATGATTCAAAGGAAACGAATCATATTTTTCTTCTAACATAGAATAATGGGTTGTCGATTTATCATTTCAGAAATTACTATCATCATAATTATAAGAACAATTATTTTGTACATTTTCTCATTTTTCCTTATCCATAAAGAAATTTTTTGATTTTAGATTTGATTAATAATTTCTTGAAACAAATTTTTAAGAGCTACTTTATTCTTAATATTCACTCCATATATATATTTCATTGTTAATTTTTTTTTGTGATCACAATCATCGCATTTTTGATATATCTTCTTTGGCCTTTTTCATTCCTATTTTAACTATGGACAATCAGGTTTGATATGCCCCAATTTATTGAATTCATAGCATCTAACTTCTCTTGGTTCTTCTTCATCCTTCCTGAAATATTTTTTGAATCCCCTTTTCTTTTTTTTAGAATTTTCTATTCTTTATAGAGAGTGGAGATAGTTCCATTTCATACTTTGAGAAATTGGAATTTCTATCTTCTTTGACATCAGGCTTTAATATGTTTCTATGCTTATGATATGTTACATTCAGAGTAATATTTTCATTCTTTAATATAATCATATAATCTTTAGTGTCATCATGCATTTTTCCTCCATAAGCCTTCAGGGTCGCAATTAGCTATTTAATTTCCAAATTATTTACACGTGATGATTGGAGAATAGAAATAGATAAGTCAATCCACATAAAAGGTATAGCTTAGTGTACTTTCAAAACATGATCAGATTGGTTGATGGGTTCTCCTAAGTATATAAATATGTTTATAATTTCTGTTATCCTTTTTATTCATCTTCAGGATTTTTTCTCCATCAAATATTATACAGGAATCAAATTTTAATTTAGTTGTAGAATATATCATATGTACAACATTGTTTATTCTATTATATGAAACTAAAATGGTTTTTCACATTTTATAGGAATTTGTACATTTTGATGCATGATTGAATTCATCTGGTCCATGACTTCAAATAATAGCATTCATTCCCTTTGAATTTATATCATATTCAACTTCAGTTGTTTCATCTGATGTTTTTTGGAATTTCAGGAATCTTATAAGGATTAGTAATTTTTTAGTAGACTCTAAATCTATGATTCTTTATATATATAATCATCCTTGAATTCCAACACCCATAATTGTCGATGTTAATGCATGGAGCATGTATCATTGACATTCCTTCTTTAGGATCATCCATTTTCATCTATTAGAAACCTTATACTTTTCATCTTACTATTGAGTAATCCAAAATATAACCCCTAATACAACATTTAGGATGGAATATTAGAATTATCATAAGAGGAGCGTTAATTGTGACATTTCAAAAATATTCCACAATTCTGGTTTTTGACACCCACATTGGTTTATATGGACATGAATTTTTTTTTATTCAGTATAAAAATATGTAGTGGATAAAAATAAGGAACACAACTTTTTATAGTTGTTCAGGGAATAAATATCACCTATTAAATTCCACCAAATACTCTCTCTTCTATCTTGGTAAATTTCATTCGTTAGTCACACTTATCAAAAGACTAAAAATCTACAACTGAGTGTAGGAATATGTAACCATTACAACAAAGGAAAATAAATCCTTCTAGTTCTTTAGAAGAGAATTGAATATCCACAGTATATATCAAGAACCTGATACTCCAACAAAATTTGTTACGAGCAGTTGAAACTCCAATAAATGAATAAATTAGGATTTTTTGAATCTGGTTGATCTTTATAGTTTTAGCAGTACGAAACAGTCCATTGATGATTATTATTCTTCAGAAAATAATATCTTCATGAATTAAAGTATAAAATGATAATGGTTTCACAAAGAACATTAATTAAAAATCTGAAAAAAACATATTTTTAGTAAGCTGATAGAAGAACGATATAGAACATGTATATCACTAAAGTGTTTTATTCTACCAGAGCTGTTCATTTTTTATAGAACTATAATTTTTTTACCAAAATATTATTTTATATGAAAACAATTCACATTTCAAAAAATAACTCATATATAAAATTGAAACACCATATAATATATAAAACCAATATCCTACATCATAATTCTAGATCCAAAAAATATTCTGCATAAGGCATAGATTTTCAAATTTAAATAAAACTATGTAATCATAATTTCCCTAAAAATATGATTTAAAATAATCATTGAATATGGTTATTTGAATCTAATATAACGATATTTAAATTGAATTAAAATAATCTTTGAAACTTCTTTTAATACCATCAATCACATTATAGAAATTCTGCATAATTTTCTGGATTTAAATATCAATCATTTAATAGTTAGAGGTACCGTTTTTTCAAAAAATTAAAAAATAGAAAGCGTAGGGTTCAACTATATAGCATGTATTTTTCGAACATAATTTTAAAAACATAATTTTAATCATAAAATTAAGGATGATGATCCAATTTTCTCACTCCAGAATGTAAGGATCATCACTTATGTAGGGTTCTTTAACTACACATTCTTCACTTGAAAAATGTAAGGTTCCTTTCAAACATAAGGTTTTATAACCATACTTTTCTGAAAATGTAGTGTTCATTAACCATACATACTCTTCAAAATGTAGGGTTGAGAAAAAATAATTTCTACTTCTGGTGTAAAGTTGAATAGAAACATCTAGTTCATGATACATATATTCATTACAAATCCCAGTGGTTATTTTTTATGTTACACTTATCTATGTAGGGTACTAAGAGTGGTTCCAAAATGCATAAATATACATCCTGAACACTTTAAGTAATATTCATGTTTAATTTAAAGCATGGAAATAATTTCATAATAAATATTATAAATAATATTAATTCTAAGAAATATTCTTAATGTAAAATCATAATTAAAACGAACAAGGGTATTTGTGAGCATCAAAATCATAATAAATTATAGAGTATTTTTGAGACAGTACATGCCCAAAATTTGAGAGCCTCATCTATTATAGTGATTACATCCCCATAAATTGATGAAAATTACCTTATGGTAGAGTCCTAGTAATTTATATAATTCCCCCATCACACATGAGACCATTTATATTGGACCCATCTGTATAGAGATTAAAACTCTAAGATGGTGGTTTTGAGTTCACCTAGTGACTAATGATGTTATTAATCACATTCCTAGTAGGATATTAAGGAATAATATTTTTAAGGAACTATATATACTCAACCTCCTTGCACATACACTTTTGTAGAATAACCATGGATTGGAACTTTTTTTGAGGAATTATTCATTTAGATTCAAGGTTTAGTGGTGGATAGAATTATGTGATTCCTATATAACCAAAAATCCTATTAAACAAATAATTCATTAGTGTTAGTAATCCAATTACTCTTCTGTGTAAAAATTAAAATATGAATTCCCAAATACATCCATTGAGTTGTAAAATTCTTCATCCCTCAGTAATCCCACAATTGATATCCATATGTTCCTCTACCCATCCCTTTCAGTAAAAAAACTCTATAGATCGCATATTGAAATTATCACAAAAAATAATTTAGTGTTAAGGTAAATATAGATCCATTACATCTCATCAATAGTATATATTTCATAATTCGAAATCCACCACACAATAATTTTGACATTTTTTGGTAAATAATTGTTTTATAGTTTTATGGATCACTTATTGTAGTTCTATTGTGTATGTATGATCTTTTAGTATTCAGATTTGGTGATGTGTACAAGAGGAAAGGGAATAAAAAAATAATATTCTACTTTATTCTCTATTTAAATAATATCATAAAATGCTTTTTGGAACCATTGTGGACTATATTAATGTATACAGGATGCTCAGTGGCATACAACGAGTTATATCCAAGGATATGACACCATGGGATTTATAGGGGTTTAATCCCAAATATATTTCCATAAAAAAATTACATTTTCTAATGATACATAATTATCTTCGTCATAATGTTCATATTTATCTTTATATTTCATTCTATATATGAGAACTAGATAATCCCGCAGGTCAATTGACTGAATAGTTCATATATTTTTTTCCTAATTAATTGTATTTAGATATATTTCTCTAATATAACCTCTTATCCTTACATAGCTTGAATTCATATTAAAAGTTAATTAATACACTTGATATTGATCACCCCATCTTCAATTAGTATAGTAATTCTAAACCATCTAGCATAATGATCTCATATGTATCGATTGAAATATAATATAAAAATATGAATTAAGCGTCAATTTTTGTTTTTAGTTACATATGACCCATTCATGTTAATAGATCACGTATTAGAAAATAGAGGATAACAGAATTCATCAACGTGACAATTATTTAAAAAAAGTTAAACTTATAATTCTAATTTAGAAATATTTATATGAACTACCTGGTAATACCATAATTAAAGTAAATATAGACTGTTAATATATATATTGGAGAATCCTAATATTCTGTTAGAAAATTTCCACTATATATTCCTAGCCTCCACTCAATAAGATTCAACCTCCTCCCCATGAATGTTTTGTATGAAAACTAATCTTTTTCATACATTGATTAACAATCCACTTATTTTCCAATAATTATTTAATATCAATTTTTAATATTTTAAAAAAATACTTTTACTATTAATGAAGAGTTTCATGTCATCCAAAAAGAATAAATGACATTGTCCAATGATATTGTACTACCCATCAAAAGGATGAATAAAACTGCCACCAGTATAGTACCAAATCATCTTGGGCCTATATGAAATGTTAATCAGGTCAACTTTAAATAGTCCTTTATGTGAATTTATGATCACCATAGGGAGGAAATAAGTATCATGTAATGAAAATTCAATTTATGGTAATTCTTTGACCACAAAAATAACCAAGATCAATAATCGGTCCCAATAAGAAACTAGATATGAGGGTTCCAAGCACTGAAAACCCATGAAATTTTTATTGAGATGCAATAAAATAAGAATAAAAAAACATGGAATAAAAAAATGAAACAAAAATAATTCCCAAAATATTTTTCTGGCAAAAATGATGCTTTTGTATACATTACTTATTTAATCCACAACTACTGAAACAAACTAAAATAATACTCGTGGTTGGAGAGGTCGATAGACCATAAGAAAGGGGTGAGCTCTTATTCTCAGTATTGGTAAGAATAAAACATAATATTTTACAAATAAATATAATAAAAATCATGGTGAATACCAAAAACCACATCCCATTTAAATATAGTCTTGAGAATAATATTCCATGAATAAAAGCTGGTCAAATAATTCTATATAAAGAATCACATGAAATGGAAACTTAACCATGGATATTCAACTAGTCGAATAATCACATTTATTATCAATCAGTAATTTTATAATGATTTAATTCGTAATGGAGGGCAACATAAATATATTTCCAAGCCTTTATCCAGGACACTATTAATAATCTGGCAAAACAACAACAAATACCCAAACTATTTTGTCCCATGAGACATAATGATGCATTGAATGGATATAAAGGGCCCCTATAATCACATAATAATTATAATTCATTCCTCATATGAAAGGTGTAAGACATAATCATCATATACATTCATATTGAAACTAGAATATGAAATAACATTTACCAAACAATAAATATAATCATAAACTATCTAATTTAATATGATGAATGGTATCAAAATTATACATCCACATTCAGACTATTCATAAAAAATTCAATAAAATATGGTATATGGTATCATTACATATAAATCTCGATTAAGAATAATATTTAATAAAGGGTGTTGATATAGATAAAAAATCTAATAAAAAGATTGGGAAATTCTTGAGGTAAATAGAACTTTACGTCGAAATTATATATTTAAAAAGACTCTCAATTATAAAATAAAACAATTTCTATGAAAATAACCTTGAAATATGTAATTTATACCTTAAGACATTAAGTAATCATGAAATATGAAAAATTTACTCATGCAATATAAGTTAAAATAACATTTCATAAAATTTTTGAAAAAGAAACATTCAAAACATTATTATTACAAGAAAGTGTGAGAATTATCCAACTGAAGTAATTATATTTATAATATGAAAATACAAATAAAAAATTTTAATTACAATATAATATAATAAAAATTTATTTCACACATATTTATAGCATGCCTCAATCAATGGAGTAGAAGTTCAACCCAAAAAATTGAAATTGGGAAATAATTATTTTACCACTTTGTAAATAGTCAAACTGTGTGTACTAATGATTATAAAATGAAACATTGAATTTCATTAAAATAAATAGATTACTTATATTTTACATTAATGGTATGTATGTACACAAAATAGAAAAAAAAAATTAGATCTTAATATGGAATATATCTCGTAGAAGTACACCTGAGATGAGAAACCCTTAACTTATGTCAAAAAACATTATTCACTTGTACTTACAGTCCTAGATAATGAAATTATATTCATTGATTACTTAATTAACAAAATATTAAAAATAATTTTTATTTATTATATTTTTAATAAATTCATTTATAACCATTTTGAGGGTTTATAATGCTAAATTTTGTCGTTCCGTGAGCATTCGTTTCAAGGTATAATGGTCAGTTTCCTTGAGAATAAATATAAGAGTTCTTGTAAAATGGGAATAAATTATACAGAATTAAAATTATATATTTGTAATGAAATTAGAAAATTTTAAATTCCATCATATATCATTTTCTTATATTTTCTGAACATGATTCATTTGAAAAAATGTTGATGAAGATGACTGAATTTATTTTTGGTGTTTTTAACGATCATTAAGAAATTGTGTAAATTTATTTAATATTATGTTAATATATATTATTTCCATAACATTATATAAATTATAATATATATATACATACATATTAAAATATTATTTAACTATAAAAATTATTTTATGAACTTCCTTGAAGTTGGTAATGTAAAACGATAACTTCTCACCCATAAATGCAGTTATTCGACACATCACAAATGTTTTTTTTCATTTTTAAAAAAATAGAGAGTATCAGGGATTTTATTACGGATAATACATTAGAAAATTAAAATTTAGGTATATATTTATGATATTAGATTTATCATGAAACTTTTTATAGGGGATGCGAGTTGATTAAAAGAGAAGAAAAAAATTAAAAGAGAAAAAAGGAGGATTTTACCTCTTGAATATCATATCTTTGAGAACCGCCTTATGAAAATTTGACTTGATATTTTTGTAATACCAGTAGGTCCTGGATGTGGGAAATGGTATTGTTAATGGAAATGGGAAAAAATTTTAAATTCATAAAGTCTTATAATTTTTTAGGAGAAGGGGTGGTGAGAGGTTATATTTAGAGTGAAGGAAAGGGGTGTTTTTGGTTATTTTATTAATTTATTTATTGTCTTATCTCGGTACTATCAATAGTAATTATTATTTTAAATATTTATAGTATCTAGTGATTGTGAGTTTGAAATAATGAGATATTACATTAAACATGATTCTAAAAACATGTATTTAACTTATAATATTATGTACTACAATTTACAATAATTCACTCTTCAAAAAAAATCATGTATTTTAGAAAAATACAAAAAAATCATCCCAACCATTATTAAATGTGTATATTTCAAAAATTAAAATCATTTTATAAAAAAACAATTAAAATATGAGAAATTTAATATTAAAAATTCATCATTTATTTCAAAAATACCGATTTTAATGTTATAACTGATTTTACGACACATAAAAATATTAATTATTGTCTCATAATATTATATTATAATTATAAAGAAACAAATTAGTAATGAATTCATATATTTTATGAAAATAATTTTTATTTAATTCATTATATTAGTTATAAAATTTATAATAAACATTTACATCTTAAAAAATACCATCATTTAATTTATCATTTTTAAATCATATATTTACTTCTTGGTTGATATAAATATACCATATTTTCATTTGTGAGATATCTAGATTTTATTTATACATTAATTGGTGAGTTTATTACTATAATATCCAGATTAAAATTCCTAATGGTCACATTATTATTCCAAAATTCATGTTAATATTTAATATTTTGTCATAGTTTTTTTAAGCTCGTTGTTACTTTGAACGTTAGATATCAAATAAATGGAATTTATTTAAGAATATATGTATCATTAAATAATGGTGTGTTATATTCTTCGCTACATTGAAATATTTTTTCAATGAAATTTTTATGAGTGTTACCTTCTAAACATATGAAGGCGGTTCTTTTTCATAACAACCTCCAGTTCCCTTTTTTCTTTTTCTCTAATGGCCCAAAGGCCATTATTTTTTATTTATTTTGATAATCCACATTCAAGGGTTGAGGTGGAACCCTAACATGGCCTGTAGGCCTAAGTATTACATGGCCCGCAGGCCTTATATAAATTCATTTCTAATTGGCTTCAGATATTACATACCACCGAGACTAACTACTTAGAACTTCTCCTCCCTAGAATATTCATCATGAAATCAGCTCTCCACCTTCGTATAGTTGTTCGGCTAGTCTTGCATGTGAATTTATAGGCTTGTCCATATGGTAGGTTTCATACACTCTCATTCTTGAAATCCATTTATATTCTACAATTTTATAACATATCTAAAGAAATTTTAACAGTAAAGTCATCCAATTTCTCAATACATTCTCTCTAGTGTAATGAATCTCGATATGATAGTCACAGTAAAAAAATCAAGCATCATTTCCCTTTCCTCATATCTTGGTACACAAATTGCGTTTGTAATGTACATCATTAACAAATAGAGGTGGAACACACCGTGTTCTTTAGAAAGGCTATTGGGAATCTCTAAATGAAAAATTGTTTCCCCAATTATTTCTATAATTACAAATGGTCCAATGGACAGGGGCTTAGTTACCCTTATAATCGAACCTTACAACACACTTCCATGAAGATGCATTCTGAATGTCATAATCTCCTACTTAAAACTCAAAATCCTTTCTCTTCCTGTTAGAATAACTGTTTTTTATAAGGATTTATATTAAAATAAGCTAAAATATTTATTAACATTTTCATTGTCTCATCCAAAATGTTTCGGCCTATAATTTTCATCTGACAAAATTCATCACAACATGTGGGAGTATAAAATATATTGAAAAATTATTCCTGATATGGATCCATTTGGGTAATATAAATGAAACTATTATTGTATGATAACTCTACCAAAGGTAAATTCTGATTCCAAATAACTTGAATGTCAAGTGAGAATGATCTCAACATGTCTTATAATGTATGAATAGTCCTTTTAGATTTTCCATGAATTTGAGGGTGATAATAAATATACAAATGAAGTTTAGTATACAAATAAAATGGAAGGCGCCTCTATAATTTTGATGATGAATTGGTATATCGACAAGATATGATTGATTGAGGTGCACCACAAAGTCTTACACCTTCATTAATATAGAGTTTTTCAAGGAAATATTGTGTAAAATCTACCATTATAGAGAGGAAATGTGAAGATTTGGTTAGATGATCATCAATTACCATTATTTCATCATTCTTTCTTAGTGTATTTCATAATCCAGCGATAAAATTCATTTTTATTGTATCCCATTTCCTAGTAGGAATAGGTAGATGTTTCATGAATCTTATATGATGTTGTCTTTCAGCCTTCACCTTTGGACAAAATATACACCTTGATATGTAATCAAAAATATTTTTCCTCATTTTATCCGAAAAAAACTGTCCTTCAAACCTCCATACGTCTTAGTCCCACATGGGTTTGTTGTGAAATTCAATCTATGATAATCATTCAATAATTCCATTTTTAACATGAGTATAGATGGAACAGAAATCCTCTTCCTAGGTTTCATGATACAATATTTATATACAATTTCTACCAACTTTCCGTCATTCCAAAAATTAATTTTTTTTGAAAATTATCTTTTTCGGACTAGGGACTTTTCATCTTTTCCAATTAATAAGGTTTCAAAACCGTTAGAAAATGTACCCATGTTTCTCCATCCCGGATATTTATAATATATGTCATTACTATATCCATGCATACATTATCCTGGCCAATCCTCATTTTTTCATAACACCATAATCCTTTCTAATCAATGAATCTAATACCATATTTTTTCCCTGGGAGGTAGTGTATTCAACAATAATAATCTGTAAGTAGCTCGATTCATCTTCGTTGAATCTAGTTGATTTTTTTCTATGATAAGATATATATCATGCTCCTATAATATATATATCTCTCATATTTCACCACCAATATAGACAATCCATATCATCAATTATAATATTACATTATCCAACTAAATATAATGAGTTGAATAGTTGTATTAATGATATTTAATTACCATCACACATAGGTGATAACTCTATTATTTTACATAGGGATACAACCATGTCCTTTATTTGATACATTTATAAATTAAAAACCACAAAATAGAAAAATAAAATAATCATTGAATACATTGTTCGTTAGATCAATAAACACAGAAGGTGATTTTTTCAGTCAAAATAAAATTAATATTAAAACATAATGTTCATAACTTATTCAAAATGAAGTATTTTGAATATCACCCTTCTTTATGGGTAATTTATGATATCTATAATAATGGGAAATCATTTAAATATAATGAGCACTGTGATGTTGGTCGAAAAAAGTTATCAATGTGAGGAAGAGGATACATGTTCATAATCATAATAGCATCGATCTCCCTATAGTCAATGCATTGCCGCACAATTCAAACTTTCTTCTTAAATAAAAGAATAAGAGATCAACATGGTGAAGCAATAGGGAATATAAATCTTATCCCACTCAATTACTTTCATTATTTATTGACCACTATTAACTCCACCAATTTCATTCTGTAGGGTGTATTTGATATAAGACTCATATTGGTGATTAAATCAATAGAGAAATCAACTTCTAGATCTGTAGGATGTCTAGGTGATTTCTAAGAAAATATTTCATTTTATACATGTATAATATGTGCATCCTCAATTTTAAAATAACATTTTCATCTGTAAGATTAGTCTAGTATTCTTCTCTAAGAATCTCATTTAGAAGAGATACTATAGGTAGATCCAAATAAGAATCAAATGATGAATTAACCATTTTAAATATGAGAAGTTATATATATTCATTATAAGAAATAATTTCATTCCCTTTGTAATAAATTGTCTCATTATATTTCGAAATCCAGTCTATACTAAGGAACATATCAAAATCAACCATAGTTATGACAATGAAATCCCACATTAGAGAATGTTTAAGTGTCATAATAGGAACTCCTTGACATATAATTATTGGGATAATGTTTCTATGAGTTTTTTAATTGATAACTCCCTTTTTAAGTTGAATTATAAATATATAATTTTATAATAATAGTTGGAAGATATAAATTAATGAAATGTACCGGAATAAAATATTTTTTACCTTAATTTGATGGTAAGACTGAAGTATCTTCCACCACATCTTTATGAAAAATAAAACGCTATTGTTGTGACTATAAAATAATGTCTTTGTTACCTTTCCATTATCTCGGGAACGTTTCCTTAACATCTAGTATAATCATGTGAATAACGCCCCATATCCTTATTACTGAATAATTTCACCCTACAAACTTATTTCTTTCCCATATAATCATGGGCATTAGTGACTTTACCTCCACACTTGTAACAAACACCCCTTCCCAATTGGCATGTTCCATGCTGTTTAATTCCACATTTATTTCAAGTTATAAATTATATTATTCTATACTTCACTTTTAATTTATTTCCTTTTATATAGTAATATGCATCCCTCTTCTTTTCCATCTTCCATTCAAATCCATATATACAATAAAATTATTTCTTTTTTTAAGGTAACATGATATTGTATCCTTAAATGAAGAGAATGTTTTGGATACTAGTTCCCATCATATAATTGTATTATTTCTATCAAGGAAACGTTCAATATTTATCTTTGGACTACATAGGTAGTCCACCACATTCATTTCATACCATGTGATGTTGGATTCATACATAGAAATGTTTTCATCCTCTTTATATCTCATATTCAATAATGGTTTCTCCATATCTGATAGATGTTCCTATGGGAAATATTTTTCAATGAAAATTTCATTAAAATACTTATATGAAATAATTTAAATTTCATCATACTCCTTTGTGTTTTGGAATTAATGACCACCATTGATTTTCATTTCCTAAGGGATAATAAATTACCTTGACAACCTTCACCTGTTCATTTCTTCCAAAATAGAAAAATATCTTATATAAGGAACTAATCCATTATTCGTCTATAGATGGGTTTGTAGTCCCACCAAATAATAGAGGTTTTTGGGGAATTAAGTGATGTAACATTGTTACCACACATTGTGGATTGGATTCCTCATTCATGAAAATCTTTTTCTCACAACCAGAGTCAATTGTCCCAATATAGTGATAAGTTATTTTTCTGTAGTTATAGCTTTTCCTCCAACATCATTATCTTATATAGGAGGAAAATTCATACATAAAAAATGTGATTTGATGTAGTTTTCATAACATCCATATAGTTGAATTTCTAAATAAATTAAATACAAAATATTTGATTATGAAATTTAAAATCTAGTGAACCAATTAAAATAATTTTTTTTAACAAATATCAAAATACTAATATTTTTTTACATTGGGAATATTCTCAAAGTTGTTTATAAGGATATGTTTCCAAAATCTATGTTTTCCATATAATAATTTCTTAATATTATACTAAAATTTATCTAATACCAACTATAAATACCCCATCCACATTATCCTGGAGTTAGTGTTAATATTATTAACTTTGTACTAAGTACTAGTGATCGCATCTAAAGAGACCAAATTGTTTAGTAACATTGGAAAACTAGATACAAACATATGTATTAAATTAAAACATGAAATGGAAAAAAATATCAAATACATTGAAAAAACCCATAATCTCCTAGATTATCTTTAAATTTCAATCATAATATACATCTTGGAACCCTAAGGAAAATTAAAACAATAGAAAGGGGTGAGAGGAGATGCTCAGTAAGGGTAATCATATAGTATAATCTATCATTAATAAACATAAAAAACTCAATGTGAATAACTAAAAAAAATCAATTAAAAAATAATTTTTAGGATAATATGGTGGGAATAAAAATAGATCAAATTATTCCATATAAATAATCACATGATAATCAAACATAGCCAATTATATTCTACAAGTAAAAAAATTACATGGACTATCTACAAAAAATCTCATAATGATGTAATGAAAAATATGAGACATCATAAATATACCATTAAGGATTCGACTAATACACAATAAATTATTAGGTAACACATTAGAAAATACCCAAAATAGTATCTCTCATTAGACCTACTAATTCATCTAGGGGTTATATCAGGCCTCACTCATCACTTACTTATTCCAATGCATTCCTCATATGAAAAGGGTGAATCATAATCCACATATATATTCACATTGAAACTATAATATAAAATATAATTCCTCTAAATAAACATAATCATAAGTCATATAGTGTAATATGTTGAATCATATCAAAACATGACAAGAAATAAGGGTTTCATAATAAATGTATCTCGCATGAAAAAGTGAGGTGAGAAACCCTAACCTTATATCTAAAACCATTCTACACTTGTTCTAAATATCCTAGATAATAAAATTACATTAATTAATTAATAATCCCTTCAACATATATTTGATTTATGATAATTTTTTAGTTATTTATGGGAAATATCTATGAGTTATAATGTTTAATTTTTTTGTTCTATAATTTTTTTTCTAGGTTTTATGGTTGGTTCCCTTGAGTATAAATATGGGTGTTCTTTTAAAATTGGAAGAAATGCTACAAAAGAGTAATTATTATTTATTAAAAAACTTTTGTAAGTTTAAATGGTCTCATATAACATTTTATTATATTATAAGAGAATTATTCAATTGATAAAATGTTGGCAAAAATATTTTGATTTTTTTGCAGTTTTTACAACCATCACAAACCGATGTCATTTTATTTAATATTATTATTATATATTCATTTATATAACATATAATATGTATATTAAAATTGTATTTAGCTATATTAATTGGTTTTTGACTATCCATTAATGTGTTTATGGAAAATGAGGACTTGTTGTCCATGAAGGTGGTGAATCTACACATCAGAGATGATGTTTTCATTTTTTTTAAGGGGAATGGAAGGTATTTGATGATGGATAATCCATTAAAAATAATATTACATTATAAATAAGATAATATACTTACTATTACACTTTTTATAGGGTTTTTGAGGATATTATAAGAAAAAAATGAAATTAAAAAAAAGGATTTTACCTCTTGAATATCATCTCCTTAGGAACCTCCTTAAGAAATATGAATTTGGTCATCTGGTAATAACATATGTTTTTTTACATGGGTAAGAGGATTAGGAAGGTAATTGGGAATAATTTTCTTGATATATAAGACATATAATATGTAAGGAGAAGGGGTGGTGAGCGGTGGAATTTATAAGGGATAAGAGGGGTGTTTTTTGACTATTTTACAAATTTATTTACTACTTTGTCGGTGGAATATATAAATTGTTGATTCATGGGAATAAGTATAGTAATTAGTAAATCCTATTTTTAAATAATGGGTTATTAAGTCATGAATTGCTATAAAAATCATGTATTTTACTTATAATGTAAAATACTCTAATGTACCATATTTTATTATTCATAAAAAATGCAACTATTTTAGAAAAAAACAAAGAAATTGACTTTAAATTTTTTTAAATTTTAAGATTTAAAAAATAAAATAATTTTAATGAAAATAATTTCCAAATATTAGAGGATTAATTTAAAAATAAAATCATCATTTTTTCAAAATATATCAATTAAAATGTTATTACAGATTTTACAAAATATTGAAATTTAATTATGGTCTCATAAAATTACATTAGAATTAAATTGAAAAAACATCAATTATGAATACATTTTATGAAAGTAAATTTAATTTTAAGCCATTATATTAATTATAAAATTGTAAATAAACATTTACATTTAACAATAATACCAAAATTTAATTTATAATTTTTATAACATTTATTTACTTTTCCCATAATATAGATATATCATATATTCATTTTTTAAGATACCTAAATATTATATATACATACATAGGTGAGTTTACAATTAAAATTATTAAATTAATATTCCTAAATATAAAATTAATATTCCAATGACCATGTTAATATTTAATATTATATCATAGTTCATTTAATCTCGATGTTGCATGCAATGTAATATACCAAATAAATTAAATATATTTAAAAATATACATACCATAAAAAAATTGGGGTGTTATACTAATTACCCACTAACATTAGTGTAAAGGGTTTGAGCCACATGCTAGTAGGATACTTCCATGATTCCATTACATTCAGATAATAGTGAAACCATGTCCACTAGTTTGAAAAATATGCTAAAATAAATTATTAATTTATTTTCACAAGGAGGTAAGAGAAAAATATTTTCATATAAACTGTACAAAAACACACCATTTATAAAACATGACTCAAATATTTATTAATAAGGTGTTGAAAATTCAAATCCCCCGTTAATTCACATAAAAATCACATTGCAATAAAAAAGAAAACACAAAAATAAAATAGTTTACACCTCCAACACATCCACATTAATAATGATCCGCCAACAAAAACCACAAATCCTGAATTATAATTCATTTAATATTTAACACTATATCAAAACAGAAAACAATGGTTCAAAATGAGGCTCGACATGTTTATAAATATCAATATATTTAATCCTTCAGTATCAGAAGATTAAAAAAAGTTATTTCCCATAAAATCAAGAACCAGATAATTAGAAACCCCATTCTAAAATTGTATTTTAAAAAAATGAATATAAAATGGAAATCATAGTCAAATCCATGGTTAAATCTAAATAAATCACAAAATCCACAAAACTAAATCATAATACAGTGCACCATCTCTTAAAAAATGGAATTCTCTTAAATTATTGTAATGATCTAATTTAAAAATAAATATTTTCCTAATAAATAATGAACAATATTATTTTTATAAGAGATATAATAATGGTATAATATAAAAAACACTTAGGATTTATAAAATATTCTTTTAAATCAATGTTCAATTCAACTGTGGAATTCACCCGTTCTGTCAATAGAAACCAGAAAAAATGTATTTGTAACACATAAAACAATCATCTATATAACATATAGTTCGATATTCTAGTTCAAAATCAAAATAAATCATCAAAAATATATGAAACTCTTAGATATAATTAAATGAGATGATTACAAATACCTCAACCAGAATAACAATGTCACCAATGTTGAATGCGACTAGATGAAGTGTCAAGAGAGAAATTAAAATGACTACAGTTAAAAAATAAATATTTCTAGACAACCCCAACCCTAGTAATCTTCTAACAAGGCCACTGGGTGTTGAAAACATTAGTCAATTTAGGAACAAATGTTAATATGAGTTGATTATAACATCTTGATGAATAAATCAAGAATAACATCTGTCTTAAATTTTGTAATTACAAAAAAAATTCCCAATTTGAAGTAAAATGAATGGGGGAAAACAAAAAATAGATAACCAACTAAGAGGGGGTTAAATGAAGATTGAATATCTAAAATAATTTTTATAAAATGAATGTAACATAATCATTAATGTGCAATATGATTTCTCAACATGGTTTATTATACAATGGGAAAACCAAGAATATGTTACTATATATATATATTTCTAAACTATGGGTGACTGTCACAAGGATTGAAAAAATCATACTCAAACCATGAGACATGATGTAATTCCACGACCCGGGAAGCCCATAGTCGATGCATTATTACTTATCATTAGCAAGATCAAAAAAGATCATGTCTTGAAAGACCAGTTAGTTTAGTAGCCTTGGACGTGCTAGATATATTCATTAGGTTTACATTACATCATAAAATGGAAAACTACAATAACATAGATTCCATAGACAACATTGGGATCCTATAGTATATCCCTACAGGTCAGTCAAAATATACTTCTTCACATCATGGGAAAAATAAAACATATAAATGGGTGAGCTCTGATGCTCCGTAAGGATAACAATATAGAAAAAACTATCATAAATAAGCATAAACATTTAAGAAAATGTATAGAAATAGAACAAAATCCTTTTAAACATAAAATTCATCATAATATAAAAAATATAAATCAAAATAATGCCATCTACTGACTCACATGGATATTCTACTAATTGAATAATCACATGCAATATCAATAGCCACATTCATAATGATGGAATGCATAATTCTAGACTTTCATACCCACATATTCAAGGCCTTGTGCCTAGACAACAAATAAGAATTTTTCATGGCCTTGTACTAAGACACTAGTTTGTCTCATGAGACCTACCGATGCATCGAAGTGATATAGCGGGCTCCACTCATCACTTACTACGTCAAATTCATTCTTAATATGTAATGTTTGAAACATAACATAAACATTCCTATTAAAACTAGCATACGAAATGTCAATACTTTATCCACAAACCATTAATGGTATAAAAATAGCACATACACAGTCAAAAATAACTCATTCAATACAATATGAAATATTGTATTGTAACAGATTAACTACAATTGGCAATAATTAAGGATATTGACATACATGAAAATAATCATCAAAACTATTTGAGAGAAATATCCCCCCTTTTCTTGAAAACATTTAAATGTCACACTATTTGTCAAGAAGAAGTTTAAAAATAGATTTTTTAATCAATGTGTCTCAAACCAATTTGAAATATTTAAAAGAAATTTTAATTTTAAAACATTAATATCCATATAAATATAATCTTAAAACAGTTTTTAAAACATGGAAATTCATGAGAAAGATTTAGACGCATAAATTTTTAAAACGTTTGAAATTATATTTTAGTTAGTGTTCCTAACCAAAAGAGAGACACTTTAATACAAAAAAATTAAGGTAACCAAAACCTTATAATATTAAGAGAATAAATGTATTCATTATATACAATGTATAAATACATTATATACACCATATAAGAGTGGATTGGTGTTTAACAACAAAAAAGTCTCAATGGAATGTAAATTGAGATGAAATATCTAATAAAGACAGTATCCTTAGGTTAAGGATAAATCAATGAAATAATTATGTATGAAAAATATAAATACACTCAATATGGTTGTATATTCATTTTAAATCAATCAGAAGACATTCACACATATTCTTGTAAAAACAACACCAATGAATTGGATGTTTAACTGAATAAATAGAGATTAAGTTAAAATTACTCTTATCAAGTTCATATCGATGACATAAGAATTTATCAATGGAGTGATTATGTGAATAAAAATTATATTCACAGAAAGGGGAGTGTAAATTACTACACAAATAATAAATAGTAATTTCTCAAATAATATAAATGTGGATTGGTGTATAACAATAAAAATGTCTCAATGGAATATAAATTGAGATGAAATATCTTATAAAGACTGTATCCTTAGGTTAAGGGAAAATAAATGAAATAATAATTTATGAAAAATATAAATACACTCAATATGATTGGATATTCATTTTAAATCAATCAGAGGACATTCACACATATTCTTGTAAAAACAACACCAATGAATTGGATGTTTAACTCAATAAATAGAGATTGAGTTAAAATTACTCTTATCAATTTCATATCGATTACATGAGAATTTATCAATGGAGTGATTATTTTCATAAAAATTATATCCATTGAAATTTGAGTGGAAATTACTACACAAAAATAAATAGTGATTCCACACATAATCTTGGAGTAAAATAATCAATGACGTATGCGTAAAGCCCAATCAGTGGAAATTGATATTTGAAATTCCCTTAACGATTTGGTAACTTATGAAACATACAAACCATGAATGAAGTATCATACAATGAAGATGTAAATACTCATAAATTAATGTATATTACACCAAGAATACAATCGTGTATAGTACATACGCCACACAAAAGGAAATAGTGGCCAATATAGCATGAATCTCAGAGGAATAAAAAGTGAGACGAAAAACCCTTACTTTGTTGTAATCAATAGATTCATATGAAAAAAGTTAATAAACACCAAATTAATCACATAATACCATCAATAAAGAGAATCATGATAATATATAATAGATTTTAGTACACAATATACCACATCCAATAAAAAAGTGGCGTATAGTGGAAATCTCAAAGAATTAAATGTAATATAAGAAACCCCTTACTTTGTAAGTTTCATTGGTCAATGGTAGTTTAAACTCCTCTATAATGTATAAATAATTGTTATTAAATTATAAAAAAACATATAAATTATTATGATATCATATATGATGTTTTAATATTTCATGGAATATAATATTTTAGTATTATCGTCGTTTCGGGTGTTTATTGAGCCATTTTCCTTTATATTCTTTATTTCATATGTACTGTTTATTATGAATAATATGTATCTTATTCATATTAAGAATTATATTACATATTTAAACATTATTTTTAATCATCTAGTGAAAATTATTCTTGAATGAATTATGATGGGGAATGAATCTCATCGCGTTCATGGAGATGGTAATCCTTACGTACTCACAAGCGACAATATCATTCTTTTGAAATTAAAATAATATATAACTGGAAGGTATATCATATATAAAGAATCATTATCATGCTATATTTATTATTTACATCAATTACACATCATTATTATACGCATCCAATTAATAATGTATTGAATAACAATTACACCACAACTTGGAGATGGTACGCCATACGTACGCACGTGTGGTGACATGTCAATCAAAGGATGGATATAATAATGAATATGGTTGTATCATAATTTTAAAAACATCACAGTGCATATAAGATTTTGTAGTTATTATTTTATAATGAAAACAACAATGAAATAGGAATTGGAAGAAGATTGGAACTTGAAAGAGGTGACAAAATATTTACCTCTTCTTCGGGTTCTTCATTTTGATTTGATCAAAATGGCTCCATAGGTTGGCTTTATTACTAAATTATGGCCTCTAGGATTAAGTTAGGACATTTTAGAGGGTATTTGAGTAGAGGTTGGCCAAGAAAAAAGGCTTTGAAGATGTGAATTTGAGGGAACATGGAGTTCCCTTTAATTAGAGGTTTGAGGGGACCTTATGAAAAGCTAGAAATATTATTTCATAATAAAATAAATTTCGGTTTTTAATGTCTCAAAAGTGGATTATGTAATGTATATGTTTGGGATGGGTTGAAAAACACTCGACCTATAGGTTTTTGAGAGGTTTGGGTCACTATATTAACCATATCTTATATATTTAACTCTGAGTTTAATAGTTTGACATTTACCATGTCTCATTGTATTTTTATATTATATGGTTAATAAACTTACTATATACTTCTAAGAAAACCCAAAGTGGTTCCTTAATTATACAAATATAATTATATAAGTAGTTGGGCCAATCCTTATATTTTTAGGAATAGAATATCAATTAATAATATAATATTTCTTTTAAACACTCTTTTATGTCAATTTTGACACGATTTGGTATTTTGTTTTTTCTAAATTAATAACAGAATTATTACTTTGAAAATAATTCATATAACCAACCCTAATATTTCATATTAACCTATAAATTTCTGTAATTCATAAAAAGTCTCAATTTACATTTATTTGGGTATTTATAATATCAATTATTTTAATATTTCATTAATTATGTAATTACTGCATCATCATTGTGTCATAAATAAAATAAGATATATAAACTCTAAAAAATATATATATAATAACATTATGTAGTAAATATATTTAGTTTTATAATAAATATATATAGTAGAATTTATCTTATGTTTAACCTAATATTAAAAAGGTTTTAGTTATGAAACATTGATTTGAACTCTTTTAACTCTTCTTTGAATTAAATAATAATAAATGTCCTAATCTAATCCAAGTGGACCAAAGAGGTTCACATATTATTCCTAAGTTTGTTTTTGGTCGAATTATATTTATCCAATAGAATTATTACATGTGTTAGGGTAATAATAACATCATTTTTACCTTTAATTAAACTATTTACTTATAACCGTGTTAAATAAAAGTTAAAAGATACTATTCAACAAAAAAATATTTTTATCTTATTGAACCACATTTTACTCCTTTATATTAACCGTGCCTCTCGGATGTTCAAAATTCAACTCATAGAAGTGGTAAAATTACGTTTCATGTAAATTTGCAAATGCTCCTATGAGGTGTGTTAAAGACTGTGAAAAGTTCAATAAAATTTTATATATCTAATATTATTATAAAATTAATCCAATTAATTACATTGAAAATATATAGGTATTATGTGTCTATCATAACCTAAGATAAATTTAAATAAAAAAATTAATTATTTAAATAAAAATTCTGTTTTAAACTATAACTCAGTGTTTATCACTATTCATAAACAATTAATGTTTTCTGAAAAATACCAAAAATTCACCCAAAGATAATTCTGATATTCCGAATCCAAAAATGAAGGCCATTTTGAAAGATAAAATTTATAAAATTTCAAAAAGTGGGTATTACTATTCATAATGGCTAGTTTGATTGGTCGCAGTGTGTTAGAATCTCAATGTTGCGTACAATGAATGCTATTACATTATTCAAAGGGAAACGTACCGTGGAAGCTTGGGGTGTTTCGTTCTTCCCCCGTTTTGGAAATTTCATCCTAAAAATTTTTAAAATTGGGCTTGGGAACATAATTGGAAGTACCACATCGAAAAAATAGTCAACAAAAATATCACTTTAAAAGAATGAAAGGGAAGTACAAAGTTCACCCAAGATAACCCATACTAGAATTCGATCTAGGAAAACATGGATATGGAAGATAAAATAAGTGTCAAGTTCTAATGGAAGGGGATAGAAAACATGATCATGAGAAAGTTAACAATAAGAAAACCACAAACTTGTGATGGGACAAACGGTCATTAGTTTCCATGTAGGAAAAGTAAATGGAAAACATATTTTTAAGTTACATTTCATAAAGATGAGGGATTTATTAATGATATTGATTAAGAACACAAAGATAAGTACTTACTTTTTAATTGGAGTTTCATTATTTAATAAATTTCTACCACTAACTATTTTTTTTCAAATGATGAGTATACAAGATTACTCGGTCACATCGGAAGAGCTATAATCATCTTCTAGAGAATCACATGATCCACCGAGGATAAACTATATATTTAAATTGTATTTAGAGATTATTCAAACCCAAAATGGTTAGTACAAGATTAGATGATCCCTCAAAATGATATTCCTTTAGAAAAAGAAAAATTAATCTTAATTTCTAAAATTAAATCAACAATACCAAAAAGATAAATAAATACCATTCAATAAACAATTTTACTTAAAATCCTTCAATATAATCCAAATTAATATTGAAACCCAAAACATAGAAGAATATGTTTATGTAGTCTTTTACATTAAATTGTATCTCCAATTGGCATCGACTACTTTTGAAGTCACATACATAAAAATAATTAACCTAATCACATATTCTTTATTATGGGTAAATAATTTCCCTTAATAACCAAAATCACTATAAATCCATAATAAAAATATTGATAATAATCCACCATTAATACTCAAATGAAATCCCACAGTATTTGATTTTCCTTAGTTATATAGTGTTCCCAGCAGAGCGAATGTCTTACAAAATAACATTTATCACTTAACCACCTAATCATTTTCCTATACTAAGGGTATTCATCTGATAAGAAATATGATCCCAAATAAACTTATTATTGATCAATAAAATAATTTAACTAAAAATAATTAGTCACACTAACCAGGGTTATCACATAGTCTAATGGAAGGCGATAAATCCCAATCACACTCTGGTTGTGGGTTTGATTCCCACATCTTTCTCCGACGCAACGGGTTGCCACATGGTCTATGTGTTGTCCTTTTTCAAAAACTATATTTTATAACATTAAAAAAAATAAGATAAATTATTTAAAATAACCATAATGTAATTTAACCACAAATGTTATCTCATACATTACATTTTCATCCCAAAATATAATAACTTGTAATTTCTTCAAACCCAATGATCATATAAAACCAAATGGTTATTTATAACTCTATCCACAAGTGAAAAGATAATTCATACTCAAATATCATTTTCACATGACAAACTACAGGTTTACAAATACAAGATAAAATTATTCTAGAGTAATCCCATCAACAAGTATCACTACTACTTTTAAACATTTCTCCAAACATTTATTTCCCCATAGATTATTCTTTGACTATGAAAATATCCTATAGAATAGGGCATTCACTCGGGTAATGGTTTGGTCCCCTACATTTATAGAAAATGACTCTAAATAGATTCTTGGGGCCATTTTAATTTTCTTCCATAGTACTCTTCATTTTTTTCGCGGCAATTCTTTATTTTATGTCCTTATTTCCCACAAGTAAAGAATTTCTTTATTTCATTGAGACACTTTCTTGAGTGTCTCCTTCCAAACATCCTGCATGATGGAAATTTAGGAATCTTTTCTCCATGGTCTCCACTACTGGAGATCTTGTCATTCATCACATTTCTCTAATATATTAACTCAAGGAGTTGGTAAATATATTTTTTTTATCATATTTTTTGAAAACTAATTTGGGATGAAGATGATATCTTTTACACCTATCAACATTCCTATTTTTTCCCATTTCCTCCACCAATCCCACCTTGTTCATCATGCTCCAAGTAAATATGACTTCATTGGAATCCATCCATTAACTAAAACAAGAATGAATTGTCTGAGTTACAGTAGTCATAAAATCATTTAGAGAATATTATTACACCATATTTTCAATTAGAAAAACCTTAGGATTAACCAAGGTCATTTATTATCAAGTTATATTAAAATCCTTCAAATCGGTTTGTAATGAAACTAGAAATTATCCTAAGAATATCCCCCGAGAGTGTCGTAACCAAGAGTATAGAAAGGCCCATTATAGTGCACCGGTTCCCATTCAAGTCTAGATCAAAGCGGTGTTTCTGGGTTTTACCTGTAGGTACATCTGTGCCAGATCCACCTTTACCTGCTTGTATCCAAACAGGGATGTATTGCTTGGAAAACTCACAAAATCTCTACAATAACAAAAATTTTAGGAAGTTATTCTATACTAATACTCAAAGTCTATCCTAGGGATATGTGCTCTAATCAGAGTTTATCAAAATCTAGTTTCCAAGGTTTGTACTAAACATACTATGATACAAACTATAACACCCTGACTCCAGAATCCCAGAGTAGGTTCATTATTATTTATCATTGGCATGATCACAAAAGATCAAGTCTCGAAAGACTGATAGTTTTGTCTCCTTGTATGTACTAGATACATTAATAAGGATTACATTACATCATAAAATATGTAAAATAAAAAAAATTCCATTTACTTAATAGCATGGATATTATACTAGTAGAATAATCACATGTAATATCCATAGCCATTTTCATAATGATGGAATGCATAATTCCAGACTTTAATAACAACAAAGTCAAGGCTTTGTGCCGAGAATACAAATAAGATTTTTTCAAGGCCTTATTCTAAGACACTAGTTTATCTCATGAGACCTACCGATGCATTGATGGGCTATATCATGCTCCACCCATCATTTAATAAGTCCAAATCATTACTCATACGAAGCTTTTGGAACATAACATCAATATTTGTATTAAAACTACCATATGAAATGTTAATACTTTATCAACAACCCATGAATGGTATAAAAATTGCACATCCATAGTAAAAAATAACTCATTCAATACTATATTGAAGATTTTATTGTAAAAAATTAACCTCAATATAGAATAATGAAGGATATTGACATATATGAAAATAATCATCAAAACCATTTAAGAGAAATATCCTCTTTTTTCTTGAAAACATTTAAAAGTGACACTATTTGTCAAGAAGCTGTTTAAATATAGATTTTTGAATCGAAGTGTCCCATAGTACATTGGATCTTTTAAACAGGAATATTAATTTTATAACATTAATATACATATAAATAAAATCTTAAAACCATTTTAAATACATGGACATTAATGATAATGATATAGAAGAATAAATTTTTGATACATTTAAAATGATATTTTAGTTAGAGTTCCAAACCAAAATAGAGACACTTGAATAAAAATAATTGAGGTAATAAAACATTATAATATCACGAGAATAAATGGATTCATGATATAATATGTCAAATTACATTATATACACCATATTATGGTGGATTGGTGTATAACAACAAAGAAGCCTCAATAGAATGTAAATTGAGATGAAATCTCTTATAAAGACTGTATCCTTAGGTTAAGGATAAATCAATGACATAATTATGTGTTAAAAATATAAATACACTAAATATGATTTCATATTCTGTGTAAATCAATCACAGGACATTTAAACATATTATTGTAAAAACAACACCAATTAATTGGATGTTTAACTCAATAAATGGAGATTGAGTTAAAATTACTCTTATCAGGTTCATATCGATGACTTGAGAATTTATCAATGGAGTGATTATGTGAATAAAAATTATATCCACAGAAATGGGAGTGGAAATTAATACAAAAATAATGAAGAGTAATTCCACACATAATCTTGGAGTAAAATAATCAATGAAGTATACGTAAATCCCAATGAGTAGAATTTGAAATTTGAAATTCCCTTACCAATTTGGTAACTTGATAAACATACAAACCATGAAAGAAGGATCATGAAATGAAAATCTGAATACTCATAAATTAATGTATATTACACAAAAAATACAATCATGGACATTACATCCGCCACACAAAAGGAAATAGTGGCCAATATAGCATGAATCTCACGAGAATAAAAAATGAGATGAAAAACCCTTACTTCATTGTAATCAATCGAGTCATGTTACCAAAAGTTAATAACCACCAAATTAATCACATAATATCATGAATAAATAGAATCATGATAATATATATCAAATTGTCGTACACAATGCACCACATCCAATAAATAAGTGGTGAACAGTGGAAATATCACAGAATTAAAATTTAGATATGAAATCCCTTACATTGTACTTTTCCTTGGTCGATGGTAGGTTAACCTCCTGTATAATGGTTAAATAATTTTTATTAAATTATAAAAAAATAATATACATTAATATGATATCATATATGATCTTTTAATTGTTATTTGTTAATAATATTTTAGTATTATCATCGTTTCGGGTGTAAACTGCTTCGTTTTCCTTTATATGCATTGTTTCATATGCAGTTTTTATTATGAATATGATGTATCTTATTCATATTAAGAATTATATTATGTATTTAAACATTATTTTTTATCATCTAATGAATATTATTCTTGAATAGATTACGATGGTGAATAAATCTCATCGTGTTCGTGGAGACGGTAATCCATACGTACACACGAGTGACAATATCATTCTTTTGATATTAAAATAATATATAATTGGATGTTATATCATATAGAAAGAATACTTACAATGTTATATTTATTATTTACATCAATTACACTTTATTATTATATCCATCCAAATAATAACTTATTGAATAACAATTATACCACGACGTGGAGACGGTAAGTCGTACGTACGCACATATGGTGACATGTCATTCAAAGGATGGATATAATAATGAATATGGTTTTACTATAATTAAAATAACATCATAGTGTATAGATGATACTGGAGTTTTAATTTTAGAATGAAAACAACAATGAAAGAGGAAGTGGATGAAAAAAAGGAACTTGAAAGAGGTGATAAAATATTTACCTCTTCTTCGGGTTCTTCCTTTTGATTTGACCAAAAGGTCTCTATATGTTGGCATTATGAAAAATCAAGGCCTCTAGAAAGAAGGTAAGACAGTTTAGACGTTATTTGGGCAGAGGTTGGCCATGAAAAAAGTCTTTCATTGTGTGAATTTTAGGGAAGCGGGAGTTCCCTTTTTTAAGAGGGTTGAGGGGCACCGTAGGAAAACCTAGAAATATTATTTTATAATAAAATAATATTCTATACCTAATGTATAAAAAGTTGATTATCTAAAGGATAAGGTGGGGATGGGTCAAAAACCACTAAACCAAAAGTTTTTAGACAGGTTTGGGTCACAATATCAACTGTATCTTTTAGATTTAACTCTTAGTTATATAGTTTGTCATTTACCATGTCTCTTTGTATTTTTATATTATATAGTTAGTAAACATAATATATGATTCCAAGAGAATTGTAAGTGGTTAATTAATGATACATATATCATTATCTAAGACTTTTGGCCAAACCTAATATTTTTAGGAATAGAATATCAATTAATAATATAATATTTGTTTTAAAAACTCTTTTATGTTAATTTTGAAACTATTTGGTATTTTGTTTTTGTTAAACTAATAACAGCATTATTACTTCGATTGAAATTTATCTAACCAACCCTAATATGTCATATTATCCTAGAAAAGTATTGGAATTCATAAACAGTCCAAAATTACATTTCTTTGGATATTTATAAAATCAATTATTTTAATATTTCATTAATTAGGTAATTACTGCATCATCATTGTGTCAAAAATAAATTAAATTATATAGAGTCTAAAAAATATACATAAAATTTTATTATGTAGGAAATATTTTTATATTTCTAATGAATATTTATCATTGATTTTATCTTATGTGTAACCCTATATTAAAAATGTTTTAGTTTTTAAAATTTGATTATAACTCTTTTTACTCTTCTATGAATTAAAAAATATTTTATGTCCTAATCTAATCCAAGTGGACCAAAAAGTATTATATTTTATTCCTAATGTTTTTTTGGTCGAATTATACTTATAAAATAGAATTAGTACATGTTTTAGGGTAATAATAACATAATTTTTACCTTTGATTAACCTATTTACTTTTAACTGTGGTAACTAAAAGTAAAAGGTTACTATTCACCAAAAATTATTTTTATCATATTGAACCAAATTTTTCTCATTGATATTAACCTTTTCTCTAGGATTTCCAAAATTCAACTCAAAAAAGTAGGACAATTATGTTTTTTGTAAATTTTCAAATTCTCCTAGGCGGTGGGTAAAAGATGGGGAAAAGTTCAATAAAATTTTATATATCTAATATTATTACAAACATACTCTAATGAATTACATTTAACATATATAGGTATTATGTATCTATTTTGACATAAATTAAATTTAAATAAAATAATTAATTATTTAAATAAAAATTCATTTTTAAACTATAACTTAGTGTTTTCACTATTCATCAAAAATTGAATGTTTTCAGAAAAATACCAAAAAGTCACCCAAAGATAATTTTGATATTTCAAATCCAAAAAAGAAGTCCATTTTGAAAGATAAAATTTATAAAATTTCAGAAAGTGGGTATTAATTTTCATAATGACTTGTTTGATTGGTCGTGGTGTTATAAATTCTTGAAGTTTCGTACAATGTCAGCTATTACATTATTCAAAGGGAAACGTACCATGGAAGCTTGGTGTGTTACACATCAAAAATAACCCAAAACCTAAATATTTCCCCAAAAAACATAGGGAATCCATCCAATAATAATTTAATGAATTATAAATAAAGTAGTGACACCACAGGTGTCACAATTTTCCCCACCATGTAACTTATTTATTCCGAAAATTCACCAATAATGTTGGTTAAAAGAAAATTTCAACAATAATTTTCTAAAATAAAAGACCCATCCAATGGGAGAAATTCAACAATGTGAATCCAAGAACTTAAGAAATGATCATCTAATTCTTATTGAAATTTCTCAGAACATTTTATGATTTTACATCCCCAAAAAAACCAAGATTCCTAATTAAATATTCCACAAAAAATAAAATATTGGGATGACACATCCTTTGATAAACAATAATTTTAGGAACTAAAAACATCCAATGAGAAAACTCATATGTTAATTCGATGTTCCTAGCTGGGATATGGAATATAATTAATCCAAAAAAACTGGGACATTTGAGGGCACTAGAGTAGCATACAATGGAAAGACCAAACAAAAAAAATTCAAAAATGAAAACTCTAAAAAAAATAGGGGAAACACACATAGAATATATGAATATATCTCTACCATATTGAATTAATCAATAATGGTTAAAACAAAGATATGAAAACATATAAGGAAAAATATAACCAAACATGCCTAATATCTCCCACTATAAGTGTCAATATGATATCTTCCTCAAACACCATGGAAGGGAACATCCCTAAGGAACATATTAAGGGTAAGAAAACCAAGAAAAATAAATAACTAACACCGATGAAATAAGATAAATACGAAAAAGATAAACATTCATTAACATAAAATGTCTTATTTCTGACTCAAGGTCATGATGTTGAATAAAGTTTATTAATATGAAAAGCATATAAAAGATCAACCCATGGTGATTTTGAATGGCGATTCCAACCATGAATCCCTCTAAGTCAGATCATAAATATGTATGATAGACCTACTAAACTATCTTGTACCAATAAATTCCCACATAAACCATCATCAAAACAATATACCTTGGTCAACACTATGCGAAAAATATAATTGTGTCTACAAAGAAACAACGTGTGGATGTGTCAAAAGTAAAGAAGATGAGACAAAAAAATATTAATCCATTAAAGAATAAGGTTTCATGGTGTTGAAAAGAAATATAACATTAACTAAAAAATAAAGGCTAAAAAGGAGACTACTCCAAACACCATAAAATAGATATTGACTCTCTAGTTGGAAGCATCCCCAAACATCACCACACAAATAAAGAATATGTATAATACATCATATTAATAATATATCTATTGGGATTAAAAAACTCATATATTTGACTGATATGGGCACACAAAATATTGGTTCTTTAATCTATCATTCAAGTGTCACTATGTAATAGACCAACATAGGTTAATCTATAATGTAACAAAAATTGTCCCACAAAACTCCCAAAGTGAATTCATGGCCTACATGGGAAGGTGAATACACCTAGGAATATTAAAAAATGTCTTGAGGATTTAACCCTAAATGTACATTTGATAATAATGAATAAATCATATAATCAAAGTATCAATCCATAATACATCATATGTGAAACAACCAAAAAAGGTAATATCAGACATCTAGTTACCCAAATAAAAATGAAAAAAAACCAATAGACATCCAACATAGAAACCACAGAATTACATGGGTCCATGTACAAGTGATAATATATCACCACCACCCCATCCCACAGGAAGGTAACATGAACTATGAGATTCCTGAACTACCTAACTTTGTACAATTTTCTAGTATCCTATAATACTGAGGCTACAAACCACTAAAAGATATGTTAGTCTATGACCACTAAAAGTTAGTACGATAACATCAAATAATATATAAAATTTAAGTTCACAAATATTAATTATTTATTTTAAAAAAAATATTTCTTAATCAATTCATAAGAAATAATTTTTTTTTATAAACCCGTCCTTTGGTTTTTAAGTCAAATAATTCCATATAAAATTAGGAAAATATGATATATCATATATCTTAATGGCATAAAAGAATGAATAAAATAGATACCAATCATCAATATCTATATCAATATATTGAGGGAAAATAGGCATATGATATTACCATAAATTTAATGTACCAATAAATAACTAAATGAAAAAACCATGACAGTTGTGTGTACACAATTTAGATAACTAAATGGAACACTATCCAGCATAAGCGAATCCAAATGATTGGGAACATCAATCCCTTGTAAAAATACTCACTAAAAAACATGGAATCTTGATTACCCCATCATGAAATTTTTATCCATTAAGGATCGCATTTGTATACTCTTCCCCATATTCCAGTGTCTCCCAATGTACTATATATCAAAAGTATTTTCTGGAAATCCAAAACTTCATTTATTAAAAATTTTCAATAGAGATGTTATATCCGTAACTTGATTGACAAACCAATTCTAATTCAAACCCATATTTGAGGCATTTTACAAATAAATTCATGATCAAAAGTTAGGTTTTCTTTAAAACCCCTTTTGTGATGAATTCAATTACAACCAAAAATCAATGGAAATTGGAATATTAAATTTTATAAATAAAAAATTGAGACAATATCAGGAACTCAATGATCACAAAGTGATATCCCATAGAATAGACACTCCAACCTCATGAATGGTGAAAACCTAACAGCCTTACAAAACAATGATGAATGAAATCAATTTGTTCCACATAATCCAAGATCAAAAGGTAACAAAAAAAATATTCTCTAAACCCAATAGATATTGAACCGGTATCCCATTACAGTTACATCAATGTAAGGAAAAGTGGAAAAATAAGGGATATTGAAAAAAGTGGTGAAATTGAGTTGAAAACTGAACATACCACAAAGAGATCAATACAAAAAATTTGAGGATCACTAAAGAATCAAGGGGAGAGTCTGATATACTTCCATGGGTGGGGATATCAAGATAATGAAAGATTTAGGGGATTTTATTCATTAAAATCACCAATAATATCAGGCTAATTTTTTATTCTAATTTCTTTGTATCAAGTCATAATGTTTGGTCATGTTGTTAGAAAAACTATGTAACAACTATGTTATAGAAACTATGCCATGAATACCAAGTCACATGGTATCCTTAGAATAGTCATGGGGTTTGTTAAACCATTCTATATCCATGTAAGAACCAACATACCTAAACCCAAACAACGGAATGGTTCTCCTATCAACTCACATGGTTATAAAAATTGTGTTCAAACGAAGAAAAATAACAATAGAACGGTTTGATCAAAATCAAATTTTTACCACATTGTTAATACTAACCTTTAATCAAATCAACGTTCCCATCCTTAATTTCACTAAAACAAAAAAACATTTCAACCCCCAACTCCCAAAGGCCTCTATATCCTCAAAAGAGACAAACCACACATGAAATTACATATACAAGTGACCAAGAGGGAAACAAAATTATCTCAACTATAAATATTTTTTGACCGTAGGAAGACTCAAGATCATTAAACCATGAATAGAAAGTTTCATTTATAAATAATCAAGGCCTCATTCTCTAATGTATCAGGGGTATCCCTACCACATTTTAATATCACACAATCCAATAGGGTCATCTTTCAACACACGACCTTATCCTCCCGGTCAACTATATTAATTGAACAATAAATTATATATGTGTTGGGTGTAATCCTAACATTGTCAGCCTCAATAACATGGTATGGATTTAGAATATTATTCTTTAATTGGGAAACATAAGTCACATAATGCATCGATTTGAAATGAAAATTCAGTGTCTACTAATAAGCCACATTCCTGATTCACTACCTAATATCGAGCATGTTAACATGATGAGGTTCTAACATACTCTTCTTCCACAATAATATACATCCCAAATAAGGATAAACTCTGAAAAAACAAAATCACATTACTCAAATACCAATTGATGATGACATCAATTATCTTATGTTTTTTAGAAACACTAAGATGTCACTAACCACTTCCTAGTCAATTTTACGCTATTATCCATCTCCAAAATAATTCTCAGACTAACCAAGGACCATTATCCATATTTTTACCGTATAAAATTTTATTTTAATGTCCACCCATACAAAACCTAGAATGGAACCATCCTAATTAAATTCCAAAGATAATTATTTTAGGAAACTTCCACAAATGGTATTTCTTTATCCCATGACCCAATAAATTCAATCATAAATCTTTGAGTAATGTATTCATGTATTTGGATGGATCATTTAGTCTATTCATCTATCTAGGGATTAAAATACATGATTGGCTTTAGTTTAATAATCCATATCTCTCTATAATCCACTACAATAATAAGATGCAATTTAGGTGCCATGTCTGAATAAATACTCAATGGAAGGACACAATTTATAAAATAAATATTTCACATTCAAGTCCCTCATATCCTCTTATTTTATTGATTCATTTATTAGTTGTAAATTAATTTATTTCATTATTTGATCAACAATAACCCAAATGACATCCTTACCACTAAGATTATGAGGTAACGAGATCATAAATTCTATGTTTATCTCATCCTATTCCATACTGGTAATAGTTACGGTTGATGAAAACCTGTTGTCCCCTAATGGTCTATATCAATAAAATTGCGTGTAATTAATTGAGACAAAAATGATAATCAACTATCTCATTCCAATCCTTAATTAATTATGTCTTAATTAATGATACATATCAAAAGATCTAGGTTTTATAAAACAATTGGATTAGTGTCTATTTTCTATTAATTTATTTCCCAGTTTTATCAAAACAACCATCCTATCATTATAGTGGAAAAAATCATTAGGATAACAATACCACCCTGTTTCTTCAGGATTCATCATGGACATGGGTTTGGTTACCCCTTTTTTGGTTTTATTGAGGGATATTTTATAACCTCTCTGAATCACACACGTTGGGTTTCCCATCTATTTTTTCTTCTATAGAAACTCCCAATGGTTCCCCAATCCACATCTGGGTGTGGACCAAATTTTTCAAGGATAGAAAAAATGTGGGTTTTTAGGTCCATCAACACTTGGGACTAACATTATTAGAGGATCTAGGAGGTTAGTCTCATTTCAACATTTGTGGGGGATTTGTTGAGTACTCCATGACTCTCTTATAAATTTAAGATATGTTCATGAATTTCTGGATAATTTTTATATGGGATTGGTTACCCTAACGAAACATCTTCTTGTTAATTATATTTAATATGAAAAAAAATGTGATCTATTTAGTGAATCCATATGTATGTATCGATGGTTATTCATCATTTTCCAGTAATGGGTAGCTATTTATATATTGATGTCGTATAACTATGTTCTTCATAGCATGATTACTTATAAGGTGGTAGTTAATATTCTGAGTTGGTGATTGAGCCATTTTGAGGTAATTTTAGTTTTCTAATTATTTTAGAAATAAAGAACCATGTAGTTCATTCACCCCATACATTTTTATTTCATTTGGTGAGAAAATATGTTTGGGTACTGAGACACCAAACATTTGAGCTCGATACTTAAGGGGGTTTCCTATGTATCCCATGTATATTGAGAATCAGAGTTGTCATAGTTGTCATTTTTATTGGTCTAATGTTTTTGGATTTCCCATGTCATTAAGGAGACTCACAGTGAATATGATATTATTACCAAAACTCTCTAATCTCGTGTGAGTTTTTCCCAACCTGAGAAATAAGTGATAGTTTTTTATCATTTATTTTCTCATGATGAAGTACTTATGCACTAGGAACTCCATTATACCATTTATTAGAGGACTCTTATCTTTGGGAGATGTCTTCTCCATCTTGGATATGGAAAGATTTAGAGTCATCATTTCTTGCTGGGTTTATTAGTCCTATGATAGAAGAGATAATTTGAACATATTCTTGGTATAATTGAGTTGCATTAGTGAGAAATAATATTCGTGGAAATAATTATTGTTAAAGTGATGTTCTATTTGAGCTTGGACCTTAGGAATAAATCCTATAATCTTGGTTATGACAGGAAGTAGTGTCATCATAGTTTGGTTTATGTTGGGTCTTACACACAGAGGTTTTCCTATACAATTGTGGGGGTTTATTTTGTAGATTATATGATCATTACTACTCCCTAATCCCATGATATCCATGATTGTTGTTAGAAATATTCTATATAAAATAATAAATTTCATTTCCTAGAATAATGGATTTAGAAGCTAGTATTTCCCCAATCAGTCAATATAGGGATCAAACCTCAGGGAGAGGTAGTCAACAAATCCTAGATATGGATGGACATAGAGTCATCATATTTTCCTTTATGTTGGGGATTACACACTATGGTTTCCCGATATTAAAGGCTTACACACCGTGGAAGTAAAATGATATCATGTCATGGGATGCCCTATTGACATCGAATTATTGTTTCTAGGGAATTATAAGACTCAATTGGCATGTATTTGGATTCATCACATGACCTAGATTTACACGTATAGAGGGTTTCATGGGAGTAATTATTTCATAGTATGAGGGATTTCATATATCTTAACTGACACATCTAGAGACATCGTGTGTCCTAGAAAAAATTTCGTTAGGAATCAAGATTCCTAGATGACATTCCCATAGGGTGTTTAGGGATCTTGGTTATCTTTTTCATATTTATTAACAAGACCAGCTGATATGAGAAGACAACGTTATATATCTCAGGCGATCTGTCTGATGGATGTTGTGAGTCCTATTTGACAAACCCAGATTGTTTTATGAGGTCAATGTGGTGTCTTTGGGGGGAACCATGTGTCTTGTTCTAACATGTATGGATGATTTCATCTAACTAAAAAACAATTCTATATGAGTATCATGAGCTCTGTGTGACATGTCCTGGTAATATTTCATGTCTTTAGATGACTTGCGTAGAGTGCACAAGATCTAGAAGTTGTCTTTCCTTTATATCTTCCACTTGTACTCTTAGTTCTAACCCTTCTTTCGTGAATTCATTAAGTTTATTTAGTACCAGTTCCTTTGATTATCGAGTGATATTTAAGAAATGTTGTATGTTCTTCACAAGTCATTCAAGATATCCTTTGTGTAATTTGTAAATGATCACACAAATCACCATATGATTGGCACGTGATTGATCTATCTATCTTCTAGTGTATTACTATACATATAGTAGTTGGTTGTGAGATTGATTTCATTGAGAAATCAAAAAAAGGCTGAGAATCTAATCATTTAGATTCCAAGCATCCGGATACCTAGAGTCTAACTCTTTATTCATATTGGAGTGGAAAATTAATGTACATCACCACCACTATTATCTTGTTATTTGTATATCATGCCTAGGACACATCTGGGCTGTAGAGGACAAAGGGTTCTTCTGCAATATGTCTTTTGTAGTCTCTTCCATAGACCACCCTGAGTGTGTTTCCTAATAATCAGTGATTGAAAGTCTTTTCCTCCAATGCTCCATTTATTAGATTATATTCAGTTAATGGCGTCATGAATAATCATGTGGTATTGTCAAAGGAATTATTTCTTATCATGATGAAAAGTGAAAGGGGATTATCAATACCGATGTGTTTATCAAAATAAAAACATAAGATTTCATGAGACTTTTCTTAGAGCCTTGCGTGACAAGGATGGTTTTTCTAGGGGTCTCACAAGACCTTGTTGCGGGTGTGATGGGTTCATTTCATTCATTTGAATGGCTTCATGCACATCTCGCCACACCCATTTTGATCCCTTTTGTTTTAATTGAAAAAGGTTTGGATACATGGATGATATAATTTTTAATTTTAAATAAATTTTAACTTTTTTTGGTGATGTTTCATGAGACCGATAAGGGGCACATGGGGTGAGCGATATTTACATTGAAAAATATATTCATTCATCATTAGAGTACTATAAAGTTACATGGGGAGACATGAATGGTGATTATAATTATGAAAATGGATCTTTTAAGGTATGATGAATTTTTATATGAGGACTCAGGACTTCCTGTAGGTCGCTAGGAGCACGTCGCATGTCCTTCAGCGACCATGAACACATATTGCCTCCTCTACATCTATTTCATTTGTGTTATTTTACAAAGGATGGGGATTATGAAATTTTTCATGTGTAATGTATAGGATTTTTCCCAATTTTCTTTTATGTCTCACCTTACTAATATGAATCATATGGATAATGTGAAAGCATTTATTTGATAGGTCTATTCATCTTCCCTTAGAGAGATTAGGAGATGAATGGTCACACCGAAGGATTTCGGCAAGGAAAAGCCAACAATCCAGAAGAATTCTACATGGAAAGGATAACATGAAGCTGATGTATTGTGGTATCTCACAGATCCCTAGGGTTTGCTTCATACATATTTCAATGATGGAAAACTTCTCACACGTACTCCCTCTCTATCTCTTAAATTTTATCCTTCAACGGATCAGAGGACATTTGAGTTTTGTAAGATTGCACAAAGGAATTTTATTCTTCCCTATGATGATATTGATCTTGAGCTACATGAATAATAGTGCTATTTAATGTTCAATATCAACAATTAATATTTTTAAATTATTTCTGTTGGGTTTTTTATCTGGTTTCCAACATCAAACCATGAGTCCTAGAGGTACTCGTTATGTTGTCTTGGGCACCTATATGATAAAAGGAAGTTTTGTTGAGGGGAATCCATAGTACTTACCATGTGTTATTCTCCTTGAATGGAGCCTAACCATACTGATCAAATGTTCAAGTGATCATGAGTCCTTCATAGTCTCATGTGATTCGCAGGTCTAATCCAACTTCATCCTGATTTTATTTTTCAAAGAAAATAATACCCAAATTTATGTATTTATTACTTAACAATTTTCTGATATCCATCTGGTCAGAATAAAAAAATCCCCATCCCCTCTTAGTGGTGAAATTTAAGGGGAGGAGGAAATAGTTCAAGGGAAAACTGATACCTGTCAGAGGCTTCGTTGGTGTCATAAACTGGCACTTCAGGTGATGTTTGGTCAGTTGGGTGTCGTTTGGTATTCTGTGATTGAGGAGATACAACATGCTTCGGAGGAAGAGAATGAAACTATCGACAAACTATAAAAATCTATGGCTTTATTTGAGTGAATACTTACTAATATTAAGGACTTGTCCATGAAGATGATATGAAGGGGGAAATTTTTATGATCATGTTTTGGATCATACATTTATAAGAGAGGATATGGAAATTAAGGATCCCTCTATTTATATGGTATTGATGAATATGTTTTTTGAACTAAATATGATATTTTCTTATTTCCCGTTTCATGTGATGTGTCCGAAATATATCTACATCATCTTTTTTGGAAGTTTTCATCGATACACATCCCCTTCGTTATATTGAATGAACCTGAATGACAATAATTGAATGTTGAAACCCTAAAAGAATCCATTTTATAGATTATTTTGGATGATCACACAAACTTGATTCCATATTGGTAATTTATTCGATTAGTCATGGGATTTCAAGATCTACAGAGGGATCACCCAGGTATGAGATATGTCCTAAAAGTTGAATGATTTATCTTTTTCTATAGTTTATAGTCTAGGTGAGAGTATCTTGATGTTGAAGACATTATAGAGGTCACTTCAATTTCCTGCATACTAAATAGATGTCATAATTTAATTTAGGGTCTTTTTCAATAGACTTCATGTTGCTTTAGTTATGTTTCTTTGTTCTCATAACTAATGTTGCTTTAGTTTAGGGTCTTTTTTCTCAAACCCAAAATTGATTTTAGTTTAAGGTCTATTTTTTAGACCTAATATTTATATTATTTTATGTTCTTTTAGCTCATTCATATATTCTTTAGTTTGGGATATTTTATCTTTGAAATAATACTAATTTAGATTAGTGTCTTTTAGCATGGACTAAATATTTCTTTAGTTTAGGTTCTTTTACCTCATAATTAATATTTACCTTGTTTAGGTTCTTTTAGATCTCTCATAATATTCCATTACTTTAGATAGTTTTATCTCATAAATCGTATTTCATTAGTTTAGGGTCTTTTATCTCATACCTAATTTTTCTTTAGTTTATGTTCATTCACCTCGGACCAAATATTGATTTATATTAGGGTCTTTTAACATTGTGATAATATTACATTAGTTTAGGATCTTTTATCTTGTACATTCTATATGATCAAGGGTTATGGGATATACCGGGAATGACCTAAAACAATCTGAGGTGTTGGTTTCATGCATGGTGTTTTTAAGGCCCGCATGTCATAAAATTTCCTTTTTCAAAGTGAGGAATTTTCATGATGTCCAAAGGAACATATATAAGATCCATGGTCATGATTTCATTTTTGAGAAAAAGGACCTTAAATCCATTTCTAGGTTCCAAGGGCTATATATGATTCATTGAAGTAATGTGGATGTGGTTGGAATACTAGGGATATAAGGCTTGGCTAGATAGTTTGATTATGAATGGTTTAAATCATATCCTGTAAGTTTGAGCCCATGAATATTATATGTTACAGACATGCAAGAGGTGTCCCATGACATTTTGGAATTTTAGGCTCCACTGTGGAGTTTCTAATGCTCACAGGGATTGAATTTCTCTTCCAGTAAGGATAAGATTCCATTATTTTGTGGTTTAAGACCCTTATGCATCAGTAGCTTTCCAAAATAAAGATGATATAAACTTTTTTACAAGGGATATGAATGATTTGAGAAGACTCAAATATCTAGATGTTGAAGTTGGGTATGGGAAGAAAGATTTCCATGAAGTATTATGGTTACCTAGGACAGTTTATCTCATAATTAGAATCTTTATACATATTATCGGTGGCTTCGAGTCAGGAAGTGTGGGAAATCAATGGTTACTTAATGAAGTGTCACTGTCTATCCTTGAGAAACTTTATGAAACATTGTGATGTAATGATAAGGATGTTTAATATGCTTGGATAGTATTTTGTGCGGATTGTAAATCCTGATTTATAATTCTTGTGTTAACAGAAAGATATGGTGGATTCATATAGGGATTCATTCACACACACTGTGGTGTTGAGTTCTACCTCAATGATTTGAAGGAACATGATAATTGGAATTGCATTTTTCGGAGTGATTCATTTTATTGATGTTCAAAAGTGCATATGAATGAGGAAAGGGAAAGTATGAATAGTCAGTAAAGGGGTCCTTGAATCCAAATATCTTTTCCAAGGTACAAATTTGGTTATGCTGATTAGATAAACCCCAAATCATGAAGTGTTAATTGTGTATTTTTTAAAATCCACATAGAGATTGAGTACCCAAAATGTTTGGTAACCACCTAGAAAACACATTCTCATGGAAAGGATATGTGACAAACTATTCTCTATCATTTTCCCAGACTAGTGGTTCTAGCAACCATAGATTGGATTATATCATATCTATAAGGTAGACCTTATTTGATTTATTAATTTTATGTTTTCACTGTTACATTTTTCTAGACTCTAAGATTGAAGAGTTTAGCGGGAAGAGACATGAATTTTTCTTAGGTGGCCCTTTTCATGTTTTCAGCCTAACAAGTTTTTTTCCCTTTAAATAGTAGTTTAACATATTTCTATTTGGAACATTATGTGATAGAGTTGATTTTCATATAACATTGAAAAAAATGAATCCATTTTATGGTCATTACTAACATAGAACTAATATGGAGGATGATACACACGATCTTAATTAGAATGTCCATGGTTAAGAGTACTCCAAAATCATCTCAACCATGTGATAGAGGTTTTCCTAATCATGGATTCAGATTATCATATCATGAGTTATGATATAAGACAGTCGTATCGGGAGTGGTTTAGACCCACTAGTGTGTTGAGTGTTACCGTGATGATTTCTAGGCTCACAATAATTTGAATTTTTCTCAGAGTGACACATTTGGTTGACGCCCCTAGGAAAATATACAAGAGACATGATAATGTATTGACTCACAAGAAAATGGCCCTTGAATATAGATATTCCTTCCATGGTAAATGGGGGACAATGTAAACCTGAGATGCATAAGGCATGGAGTTAGGTATAGAGGATTGAGGTGGTCTAGGAGACAGTGGATGTACACCATTCTCTAGGTGACAGTGGTAAGTCCCCATTGTCCCTATGACAAAAGATGAAAATGGGATATTGTCTACAAATTTTTTATCATGTAGGTGGGAGGTTTTTCAGTGTAGATTAACGTCATCTGGTAAGGACATTAGAGGTGATGTGAATTTGTGGGAATGTTGGTGTTGGGCCCATATGTAGAGGCATTAGTGTTACCATGTGTCTCAAGCTAATTAGAATCAAGCTACACATAGTTATAGAAAGGCATGTATATTATCTTCTTGTAGTGAGGACTAATGGAAATCAATGTGAAAAGTGGTAATTTTGCCGATGGTCCCAAATATAGAGACTGGGCATCAGTACCTATCTTCTGATGATGATAATCAGTCCACATAAAGTTATAGAATGGGAAATAAGCTACATAGTTCAGACCCATATGTAGAGCTGGGAATTGTTTTCAATGACCATTCTAGTCGGTCCCAACATTGGAGAACTACGCGTCACAACATATCCTATAATCAAATGACCCAAGATACACATATTTATTTATGTTCGATAAATTTTAACATCATGAAGGATAATGGTGAGCCATTTTGAATTGATGAGAACATTTTCTTTGGGACCAAGGGTGGAAGTCTGGGTGTCACTATGTATCTCAAGAAAATGATAATCTATCCACAAATCGTTCTGGAAATTCCTAGATGTTTAACTTTATGCGGGGGAATGAATACATGTAAATGTTGATACGTCTCACCTTTCCCATTTAGGGAAGTCTTTTTCATAATTCATAACCCCACATGATCCATTCATAGTGTTAGAAATAAATAACTATTAAGGCCCTACGTAGTACATGGTATTGTTAATTATGTGTTAGATAGACCAAGATTCAAGAATAGGGCATCCCTACGCATCCTATTTCAAAATATCAATCAATACATCTGTTGTTCTAGAAGAATAATGCAATTTAATGTCATTTAGTAAGCATGTATGTTACATGAAATTAATGGGTATTGATTCAATTTATCCATGTAGTTTTATATCTTGTGGCGAAGAAGTTAGTCCACCCATCATAAATGGGGAAGTTCTGAGTCCGTGCAGTTTAATATCGTGCAGTAAAGACTCAATATCACCCATTGTGAAAGGATAATAATCATATTTGTAGACCCAAAAATAGAATTTTCTGAATCATTATGTATCTTGTGTTGATAGGAATCCCTCCAAACATATTTCATAGGGAACCATGTAGTTCATCATCTTGCAGTAAGGATATACTCAATTCAGATTAATTTCATGTGATCAGGAAGAAAGATGTCACAGAGTATAATGTATTTCTCCAAGGATGGACTTTTATAGTTCAACATCAAGTAACTAGGAAAAATTAAGGGTAATATTCCAATTTGGATTCCCCCATGGATATAGATATTTAAATTATTTCTTGAAAAATATTACTTTGGTGGTTGTTCTGAAATGCTCTTCATCCATTGTGGCCAATGAATACACTCTACAATGATATAACTTATGTATGCTATAAAGACTTCAAATTTTAGGCTCCAAATTCTGGGGATTATTCTATTGTATTATTAGGGTTCTAAGTTCCAACACTAGTTCTCTGCGAAGGAATGAACAGAGTTGAACCTTTCTGTTTAATGATTCTGTAATCGGATTATGATGAATCTCAAGGTTGTGCAGTCTGTGAATCATTTTTCCATCTTGCCATTCCATCTCATCCAGCCACTTTTTACATCATTCATCATTTGAGAGTTGTCCAAAAATTTCCATTTGGAGTGATCTAAGCTGGAACTCTATGAGTAACACAACCTTGGTCCTGTAAACCAATGAGTATTGCATTTCTATTATATTGGTACACATGGTGGTACGATATACCTATAAGGCATGGAACAGGTCTTTTAGAGAAGATTTATTATCCTTATTCACCATCTTCTAGAGTATATTTTATATATTCTTATTGAAGGCTTATATCTACCCATTTTTTTGATGCATGATAGAAAGATGATTGATTGGACTTGATTTTGTACTAATGGTAATGTTTCTTCAAAATTGTGGAATAGAAGTTGGTGTCATTGTCTGTTAATATTGTATAAGAGACTCCAAACATGGTGATGATATGGGACTTCATGAAGTAGATGATATTCTTTATCACAAATTCATTATTGGGGTATTTCCTCATCCCATTTGGAAAAGATTTCATTTGTATTGAGGATATACATAAACAGCTTAGTTATGGCTGGTGGATATAGCCCCACAACGTCATTCCCCAAAATGGTAATTTTTCAAGAATATTTAGCTATATGTCTAAATTATAAGGGATTATGGATAAAGTCTACAAGAATCGGAAATGCATGACATTTCCTAGTGACTTCCGTGCAGTCATGTATCATGGTATTCCACTAGTATCCCACCCTCTGTATATTGTGGGAGAGATGGGTTCTAGATTGGTGGACACCGCAAGAGCTTTTGTGGGGATCCTATATGAGGGTGAGAACCTCTCATTATATTTTTCACAAGATGAGAATTATTTCAAAGATACATTTTTAGAGTAATTTTTTTCTTATTCGAATAGTCCTACATTGTGAAGTTTGTTGGTCTAAGATAAATAAGTCCCTTCAGGCACAATCCATCAAGAGTGTCACATCTCGAAGATGACCAATTATAGGTTGCATCCATATAGGGGTTTCATAATTTCAACAAGATCTGGGGAAGTGTTGAACTGATTAATCACATCCAAATAACATTATACAATCAATGAGACCATTCTTTGATGTGTGATATAGAAGGATACATCCACATGATCAGGGTGATCGAGTATGGAAGCTGTGTTAGCTATTGTGTATGTATGATCATTTTGTGATCGAAGAATATAATCGGTATTCTGATTGAAGTTGAATTCCTCCATCAATCCTATGATGTATCTTATGAAGGGGATCATCTCTTCTTTTGTAATGGTACATTCATCGTTGAATATTTTTATCACAAGTTCGAGTCCCCTTTGATATTCAGGTAGGATATGTGGAATTGTAGAGCTTACTCCAATCCAATGATGAGAACATGGTACATGTCTTAATTATTCTTGCATCCTTCGGATAGTGAGATAGATTACAGCAAAATATCTGTGTCTGGTTAGACAAACACGATCCCTAGCCCAACCCGATTGAGATTTGTGTTTTTCATTCTTGTTCAAACAAGACTCAAAGATGCACCATCAAAGTACATCTCCCATGTTTTGGGAGTGTCATGGTAATATATTACCTATTCATAAAAGTTCTATCTATCTTATTCTATATTTTATAAATCCAGATGTTTAGGGAGGAAATCAATTATGGCTTGTCCTTTCACTGACTTCTGATAAATGAACTGAATGTCATATTAAAAAAAGACCAACCATCAATATAAACACCAAGTAAACATGGGGCTTACAAGTATTCACTTTAGTGGGTCAACACAAGGAGCTATGTAGACTTCATGGTGATTCAGGTAATGCCACATCTTTTATACATAAAAATTGAGTGCAAGGTAGTTTTTTACATCATAATTCTGTGTCTCGAAACCTAGCATGGTCAAGCTAAAGTAATAAAAACAATTATCACTTTCTCCATCATATTTCATGTATTTGGTGTGATCTTAATAAACATTCCATGTATGCAACAAATAATATAAGTGGCCTCCATTATTCCAGAGGAATTAGAACTGGTGGGTGTTGTATGTATTTTTGGAGACTTTTGAAGGCTTTTCATAAATCAGCATCCCCTTGGTCGGTGACTCACATCTTCATTATCCTAGTAAAGGGGAGATAATTTTCATCAATGTTTTTTATGAATCATTGAATTTATGTGAGGTTATCTTGGATTCCACTTGGTTATTAATGATTTTTGGGGGCCACATCGCAAAAATAACACTACTTCTCTCTTAGTCCACTTCAGTGCCATAGTTTCATACCACAAAGATGAGGAACATTACCAATGTTACCCAAAAAGTGCACTTCAGTTTACTAAAATTTAGATTCTAGATGAAAACCTGTCAATGTTTATTTTATTATCATTTAAGTGGTTAGATTATTATTAGTATTTAACAAATATGTGTTCATCATAACACTCGTCTATCCCCCCCAATATTGTCTTAGTGATACGATGCATAGTGAGTGGATATGTGGTGTCAATGTTCATTAATCCAATGTCCATGACCTGGTATTATATGCTCCCATGAGGTTCTATGAAGGTGGTGGATTCATCATCATCAAGGGCCACCTTAATTTGGTTGTACATCGAGTACCTATCCATTAAAGAAAGGGATTGAAATCCTGTAGTTACATTGATTGAGTGTTTTGGGATTAGTAATGGGAAGTCATATTTCGAGAAATTGCAATTAAGGTCTATGAATTCAATGTTGAACCTGATATTCGAATTCTTTTTCATGATGTGGATGATGTTGGCCAGCAATCTGGGGTATTACACTTCTTGTAAAAAGATGTATTTGATCAATTTTTCATCTTCCACCACTACATTGGTGGCATGAGAGGGGTGTATTATTTTATCTTAATGCATAAAGCCTCGAAATTCTTAGGTCTATCTGAGAAGGTGTGTATCCATATCTACATTCAATCTGGTAGTTTTTTTATAATTATAGGGGAACTAATATTAATGATACATTAGAAATGCAATGTACATCTCTTTCTATTTGAGGGGAATGGTGGCACTGATTATATTATGTTGTTGGTCTTCTTAATATTCCCAGATTTATCTACATGATATTGTATATTTTGGTGTAGACACTTTCCCCAAATTCTAAAGGGGAATTACTATGATCATCCACATCCATTTTTGAGTTCATGGATACTTATTTGGGTGAGGATGGAAATATAAGTGGCCCTCTATAAATATATGGGTGAGGAGGGATATTAAAAGAGACATCATCATCCATTCCTATCTGAGTCATTGTAGAGAGATGTCAGAAATGGTTTTTGTCATTGAGGATAGTTATGACATGTGCTTCTGGGATTATATATTCTACTTCGACCATGTTTTTTAGAGAGCACATAATCATCATTGAACATCATCTAGGGATTCATATGGGTGGTCCCTAAGGAATTTGGAGCTCAAACTTGTATATCATCATCGACCATTGTTTTCTAACATACCTTCCTGTAGAAATATACTTTTGTATATGTGGATCTGTTATTATTTAAAGGAGTTCTTTTTCCATGTAATATTCTAGATTTTCTATTTATGGGGTATTTCATACAAAGATGGAATATTGATTTTCAGGCAAGTTGATATTGATTTTGTGACTTCCAAATAGGGCATTGTATGTGTTGTCTTTCTAGATAACCACGAACTCGACCTCATATATGAGTTCCCAAAATTGGGACTCGATCTTGATCTTCTAAAGATTTCATTTCTCAATCTTATCATATCCCCTAATGGTAAAATTTGTAGGGGATAAATCCTCTTTTCTATACCCCATGCATCAAAGTGTTCTGACTAGGAGGAGATTGATCCTAGATAAATTATGAATAAACAAACTATGGATAATGACATTATTGAGTCTACTCAAAACTTTTAATGGAATCATGTTCTCTCTGAGGACCTTGTCTTGATCTTGATCAGTGCATGTGTTAGGAAAATGAAATTCTAACGATAGTCTCCACTCAATTGAACTCGCCTATATTACCTCTTTATTGAATTCTTGTGACCTCTAGAGCACTTCCGAAACTACCTCCATGAGTTATTTTGAAATATGAAACACATAATGAATTAAGAGAATATTTTGGAATGCAATAATATATTTCCAAATATTTATCTTTTTTCCCAGAGGATGGTGCATCATGATATGGGTTTTAATTTTTGAATTCAGTTCAATAGTAGGATAATCTAAGGGAGGTGGTACTTTTTCTTATATGGAGGTTGAGGATGTATCTATAGAAAGTGGTGTAGGTTTCAACAGCCTTCCCCTTTACTTGGGTTGATCAAATTGAACCATGGCTATGCAGTCATGTAAGAAAATTGGGAATGAGAGACTATTGTAGGGATCTAAAGACACTCCTCGATTATTTTGAGTATTCTAGAGAACTTTCTGATGATTCGTAGTTGTATATATATATCCTCCATGGGGATATAAAAAACATAGAGTCAGACCACACATGATCTATCCCTTGTATCATTGGCTTTGACACATGCGGATGCATATTCCATCATTATACTCAAGAAAACTATATTGGGGGCATACTACTCATCATAGATGGTGTTTTTCATGTGTAGGGTGTTGACAGAACCAAATACGATCTCTTAATTCGATGAGGATTTCCTTTGGTGGGGTAGTGACAATGTTGTATTTGTTGTAGGGATGAAATATAAAAGTGGTAGGGATTTCTTTAGAGTATAATATGTATCTTCCTATTCTATCTCTTCCTACTTCTAGTGTTTTTTAACACCCATGGGAAGCACATTTTTTCCTCCTTATTAGTGGACTATGTACCATATTTCTTTGACACTTTTCTTTTAGAGCTCCGTTAGTGCGATCCACCTTTCTTTAATTCATCATGTTGTCATACTTTTTCACTCGTCGGGCTAGAAATTTTGGCCAACCATTCTCTTCATCGGATTGGGATATGGTTATTCAAGACACCTACACTGGGGAATTATCTAGAAGCACAGGTCTAGAGTTAATGATTACATGAAGAATGACATTTAAGACTAAAACATTTATGGAAATTATGACCTGGCCTTCTGTGTAAAGGGTAGTAATCAGGATGATATGTGAGGTTGACATAATTAGGACATCAACATTGAAGGAGTGTGAGAATATTATTATAAATCATTTCCATGAAATAACACAGGACATATTCATATTAGAATTATTATACTTTTTTATCCATTCCTCAAAAACTATGTGACAGTGATTTCTCTATGCTTCTGACATTGGGAAATTATTTGTTCGACGCTACTTGACAAGATGTGAAGGGCAGTTCATAGCTTTCTGGGTACTAGGATGGAAAATGATGTGATAATGAGAGCAATAACCATATCGTATTATCTTTATGGATTCTTCACATGTTTTCTGGTAATAAATTGAGACATGGTCGAGGATTATTAAATAGTCTCTTCAAAAATTCCACCCTTTTAGTGAACTCTCTAAAACATCCTAAATATTTCACGGGGATTAGGGGTCTCTACAATCCAACCCTATGATATTTAGAATAGTGTTCCGGCAGTTTATCCTGTGAGAGGGGGAGGATGAGTGAATAATTCTGACCATTACACATTTCTATGTAATCAGTCGCCTTTTAATTTGTGTGATTTTTGTTGTTAGTTAGGTTGATGGTCATCATTTTCCTTGGTGTTGAATTTAACTAATAATGGAAATTAAGATGATGGTCTTCCCATCCAACAAAATATTCCTCTGGTAGACTTTTGTACCACAAAAATTCTATGCCTATCCGATTTTTTATAAAAAATAACATAGTCATGGTGCCTCCTATTGATCTTAATGTATCATCATCGACCCACATTGAGATAAGAAGTGTTTGAGGTGACTTTTTTGTTGCCTACTCCATAAGGGTTAGAAAAGGTGGGGTTTATGATGTTAAGTGGAGGTGGAGTATAATCCACCAATTCTGGGTATGGCTTCATTTTTGGTTGTACAAGTGTGTGTCACCCTTCAATGGTTATATTTGAATTTTTAGGGATTCAATTGTGTTATGTTACTTTTATGGAATTATTTTATGAGTTACCTATAATCCGCATGTATAAGTTGGGGGTGATGAGGACTTCCGTCATTCATCTCCCACAGTTCCTTGATTCATCCTATGACTAAATGATTACCCATTTGGGGGAGATTATTGCATCACAATGGTGGGTATCCCCGCTCTTTTTTGGATTCCTCATTTTTTTAGACCACTTGTCTATATCTAGATATAATGAGATTCTCAGATACCACCCTTGTTGGTGGATCGGCTATGGGAGATAGAATATTTTTCCTTGTATGGAGATGATGTTCAAAAGGAATATTTCCCCTGAGTAACTCCTTATTGAGTTTCTAGAGAGATAATATTTCACTCTCAAATTGTGAAAACAATTCCTCTCTAATGGAAACTATTATGTAGTCACACATTCTCTTTTTTATTTTCATGTATTCTGTTGAGGATGTGGTAACACATTGTTCGACAGAGCCAAATTTGGAATCATTCATTGGTTATGGGTTCAATAAACCTAATTTGATGCATCCAAATCACCCTCCACATAGGGTAAATGGTCTAGGTTACATCCCTCCACGTTTGTGTCTTGATCAACATCTACCATGTCGACAATGACAACATTCACAATATCATATTAGGTAGTGGTGGTTGGGAGATTTCTTTCGATGAAACATGAAGATCCTATACATATTCCATAAGGGACATTATTATAACCCTTGGCCTTATTGATTCATTTTTCCTTGCACCACAATCAATGTTTTATTTCCTTTAACATATGTTTCTCCTATCCAAGACTACGAATATTGACTCTGAGGGAGTTTCTAGTCATGATTTTCAAGTGGCCCTCAACCAATAGTGGTTTGTCTTATGGTGGGAGGAATAAGTAGGATGTCTAATATTGATTTCTTCCTCCCAACCTGAAGAACACTGACTTCCTCTATCATGATGATGATGATAAAAATGTCACCAACAATGTAGGTTTGGGGTCTTTTGGGTCCTCCATTTTCACTAATTCGTCCTGTCATTATAGATCTAATGTCTCTATTTAGGGAGATGATGATTCCTGACACATACATGATGATTCAAATTCCCACATCTTAGTATTATGGGGTGATATTGAATCATTGATGACATCTATGTGGTCCTCTTAGGGGAAAATTATCCTAGTTATGGTGATTTTTATATAAATTTCCCCATTCCAGTTGGTTGGGGTTCACCTATGGCTTCCAAGGGTATCTCTTGGATCCTCTTATGAATTTATTTCCTGAGGGGTGGAGGCAGTTGTAAATATTCTACTAGACTAAGGGGTCATGACCACTCTTTTATGGATACTATAGAAGCTCATAATGTAGTCAGGGTGATGTGGTGCAACTACGATCATGTGGTATCTTGGTGTGATGTTAGCCCATGGTGAGAATAATTCCTTATAGGAAGTAGTTCGGATGATCACAACTTCAATTTCTAGGTTTGTAATGACCTCCTATTATATTGAGGGTCCCATTTTAAATTATTTTTGGCTATCCTATCTCCCCATCTATGGTGACTGGGCACTATTTATGTGGGGGCATTCTATTGTCGTAACCAACTAGAATAAGCATTACCTAGTCCTCAAATTTTGCTGGAGGCTACCACATCATAGGATTCTGTATCAAAAGGGATCTTCTATTCCATGGGAGTGGAAAATTGCAATTCTCCATATTTTCCCCATATTTTAATAGAGATGTCAGATTTGTCTTTAGATATCATCTCCTAAAGTGTCATGAATGGTTGTTGGAAGTCAAGTTATAAATTCTGAATTTTCTTTTCTAGTTTGGGATCCTAGGCCATGGAGATAGCAGCTAGGTCAAACTGAAAATATAGAATATTTTTTATGTAAAGATGAAACTCGTATCATAGATAAAGAAGATAACAATCCATCAGTCACTGATGATTTTCCCACATATTTTGTACTATATAAGGAAAGAACACTTTTTTAGCTCATCTGGGATCTCGTAACATGAAGTAGCGAGGGGCCAAAATATGATGCCCAGGGTGTTTCAAAAAAACACTATCCATATATTTATGTCATCCTTCTCCTTTTCAGACGTACAAAACTACATCTTCTCAGACCATAGAAGATGGATCTGATGGTTTCCTTCAGATGGGAGTAGAATTCTTCTAGAAGTGGATGGGGAACTATATATGGTTGACCCTTGTGTTTTGATAACTTATCTATATGAAGGTGCTGAGGTTTTCTTCACCTCTCTATATGGAGATGTCTATACAAAGAGAGGATTTCCTTTCCCAGGGGAGATATCATCATGGGGAGATTGGCCAACGTTGACTCTAGGAGTAGATTCCATTTGATCCTTCATCACACTACCATGAGGAGGACTATCATGGAAATGAGAACCTTCTTCTTCCAATTCAATAGAAGAGTCGAAGGACCCTTTTGGTGTTTAAGAATGTTATCAAAAACCCCCAATGACACATGCATTGAGAATATTATAAGAATGTCCCATGTTCTGCATCATGGTTTGAACATGAAAACCTTCATTTTTTATTGTGCAGGGATATGATCCTATTGTGTGATGGTTTCTAAAATTTGTATATAACCATTAGATGTTGTGGGAATATGATCCAATTTTTGATATTTTGTTGGAAGAAACCATTAATTCATATCATTATCGATAGGGATATGAGCATGTCTTGAGGCATATTTAATTCTCACATGGTTTTCCTCAATAGAAAAAGGAGTATGATCTTGATCTTGAGCCTTTAGGATATGTCATTTGCCTTTAATGGAATGGGTCTGTGCCTTTCTCGAGGTGTTTGATGATCTCACCTGGTGATCCCTAGTTTGAATAAGAATCGAAGACTGGCCCTAATTTTCATTCCTTACCGAAATATGTCGACGAGACTCTGTAATGGGAGAAGAAATATGATCCTTCTATTGTATTTAGTTGGGATTATTTTAATGAAGTTGTTTATCAGTGGATGTAGGAATATGTATATTTCATTTGTGATCTAGTGGGGCATTCCTGGTAGATTGAAATAAAATAATATTATACTTCCCTGAGGCTTGATCCATTCTCACATAGCTAGAAGTGGCCAGAACGAGGATAAATTTTTGATCATGGGCCATTGAAGTATGATGCTAGACTTTATTGATAGGGATATAAGCCTACCAAGTGGCTTGTCAGCCTCACACGTGGTAGGCCCAATCCATAATGGGGTTGTGAGCCCGATCCTGGGCCTTTGGAAGATATCATCTGGATTTTTTGTAAGGAATTTTCACCAACCATGAGGAATGAGCTACTCCTACCTGGAGAGCCCTAGTTTGAATGAGAATATGAGCCTGCTCTAATGCCTCTTCCTTTATAATGATATGCTAATTTTTCTCTTCGGTGGGATCAAGGATGTCCTCATTCTCTAGAACAACCACATGTTCGCAATTATCAGAGTGTTGAGTTGTCCTGGATATAGGGATAGGATTATGCATATATCCATTTTTTTATTAAAGTGTCTTAATATGCTAGTGGACCTCTTTAGATGTTGTTATCATATATTAGCATTATACCAAAGTCTGTTCAGGGATATAAGAATAAACATTATCTGTCTCCATTATTTGTTCATGTATATTTTTGATCAATGTGGGGATATGTGACCACTTATGTCCTATGTTTTTCATCGAAGTGTGAAAATGGGCCACGTGAATGGGGGTGGGAGTATGAGCCTCCCCGATTATTGTTTCAATAATATTCAAACAAACTATTCATGAGCTAGTTGGGATATAAGCTTGATTTCGTGTTCCCACTGTAGTACTCTAGCATGAATTGTGGGTAGTAACAAGGATATTATACCTCTTCTGGATATCTAAATCCTTAATACTTCAACGATTATTCCTTTAAACTAGTGCATGGGAATCAGAGGTGGATTTGTGTGAGGTGATACCCTCAACAGGTGGCATGTGTGTACCAACGAAATGGTGTTGGTGAAAACAGCTGACAGGTTCCCTCCTCAGCCGCACCTGAACCGAAAGGGTTCCATATACAAACTATTCATCCACCTTCATCAGATATAGAAGGTGAAAATATTCATGCTTATTAGATAATCTCCTAAAGTGGTAAGTCGTAGTGACGAGTGATACTATATTAGCCGCATCCTTTTCTTGGTGATGTGGATTCACCAGCTTCCATGCATGGAGAATCTCATATGCAGCATCCATGGTCGGTAATGTACTATATCACTATTACTCCTTCACTATTGTATTCTATACCCACTATTAGAGATATCGAGAAGGTGATACTGATTTGTGACCTATGGGGCCGCAATAGAAGATGAGTTATTAGAGAAAATTCTAGATGATGAAGATATTTCCTCAGTTTGGGAGTCTATTAATGTGGGTAGTATTTGAAATCAAACAGATAATAAAAAGTAAGGGTATTGATCAGTTCTATATCGTGGGAATGAAAATGCTCTATCTGAAATGCAATGTTAACATAATTGTCATATATTCTCCTTATGGCCATATTACTCATGGGGAATTATCAGCAAGAGTATAGATATACAAGAATCCCAGTTTATGTTGGTCTAACAGCTTTGTTTGTATATATGGTTTGTAAAAAATACTGTCCTAAGATATCCACCTCATGTCTCTCAATGATGGTTTCATATTTGGAGAATGAAACATGGCTTGATGGACTATAATCGAATAATTGGTTACAAGCGATATTCATGTTGGTTTCACCATTTTTGTTTTGTTGGGCTTAGACATGGAAATGTGATTTGTTCTCCCTTTGATAGTATGAATTAGGGAAATTTTAAGGCACCTCTCAATTATTCTCATTAAATTTACCATCTGTTTCATCTTCCCCCAAAACTACCAATGGTTACCTCATCCATAGATGGGCATAGAACTTATTTACAATGGCTGGAATTAAAATGGGTTTTCATGTCCATCAACTCTTGGGGAATCACATTGGTCGAAGTTATGGGAGGTCGATCTCATCGCACCCTTTTGGGGGGAATTATTACATACTATTAGAATCTTTTATATAATTAAGATTTGTTTGTAAATATATTCCTAATCCTGATGCAGGACTGGTTACCCTAAAATTTGGCTATGTGATAATTCTCTTTCAAAGTCAGAAGGCTGGAATATTTTTAATGAATACATCTATTTATAACTATGGTTCATTGTCATTTTACAGTAATAGGTAGTTTCTTATATATTGAATTTGTATAATCAAGTGATTCATAGAATGATTTCATATAAGCAGGAAATAATCTTACGAGGAAGGGATTGGTCCATTATGGGCATCCAACGTATCATGATTATTGTTGGAATAAAATCACATTTAGTTTGATCATCCCGTGTAGTTTAATGTCTTGCGGTGAGCACATAGGATTAGATACTGAGATAAAAAAACATTTGAGCTCAAACTCTAAGGGGGTGTCTTACATATCTCAAGTATATAGAGATTAATTGTTGTCATAGTTCTCATTCTTATTGGGATTATATATTTTGGGTTACCATGTAATTATAGAGACTCATATTGTAGATGATATGATTATCGCATGTCCCTATGCTCACGTGAGCTATGATCAGTGTAAGAAACAGGTGATGGTGAATGATCATTTCATTTATCATGACGTATGACTTATAAACTAGGACTACCTTGAGATGATTTATTATGGGACTTAGGTCATGGGACACATATTACATATCCTAGCTATGGAATGAATTAGAGTCATCATAGCTTGGTGGGTTTCTTATCCCACAGATAGCTGATATAGGGTTATTATATTCTATGACTAATTGAGACTTGATGTTTGAGAAATTAGATTTATGGAAATAATAATACCAAATAGGGATTTTTATTTATGCTCAGGTCTTATAAAGGTGTCCAACATATCCTGGTTATGGCAGGAATCCTAGTCTTCATTATTCAGTTTATATCAGGGCTTACACACTGTGGTTTCCATGTACAATTGTGTGGTTTTATATTAATGATGATATGATCATTATTACACCTTAAGAAAACATGATTCATGCTCATTGTGAGAAAGCATGGAAAGAAAATAATCAATTTCATTTTCATGAATAATGGATATAGATGTTAGGATTTCCCTGGATGATCAATATAGGGCTAAAACCTCGTAGGGAATTATCATATATATCCTGGATATGGAATGAATCAGAGCCATTGTAGTTCTTTTTATGGTGTGGCTTACACACTGAGGATTCTCTATACATAGGGCTTGAAAACTAAGTAAATACAGTGGTATAAAGTCTTGGGATACCCTGTTGACATGGCCTTTTTTTCTGGAAGGTGTTGTATTACCCAGTTGTCATGTCTCAGGAGTCACCGCATTACCTGTCTCAACACATTTGCATGGATTAATGAGAGTCAGTGTGGCATAGTATAAGTGGTCATTTTTATCTTGGAGAACACCTCTAGAGACACTGTGAGACCTAACCAACATGCCTAAAGGGCGTAGCGAGTCTCGTATTCCTTTCCAAAAGGGTGTTTTGGGATTTTCGTTATCATTTCTAGATACTTTTATGAGACTCAGGTGATATGATAAAACACCATTATATGTTTCGGGATATGTGTCTAAAGTATGTCTCAAGTAATGGGTGATAGACACAGTGGGTTTCATGATATCAATGATCTTTCCATAGGGGGAACCATTTTTCATGATCTGATATGTCTAGATGATGATGTGTATCCCCAATATCATGATGGTGGAGCATCCTAATATCTTGAGGATTCATCCTGGTGTTGTTTTCATGTCTTTTAATGGCTTGATCAGAGCACACATTAACCAATTAGCGTGTCTTTTTTTTAAGTATTCCACTCTAAGTCATGGTAATCAACCCTTCTGTTGCTATGGACATGGGTTTTTTTAGTTCTAGTTCCATTGATTATCACGTGATCAGGAAGACATGTAGTATTTTCTTTTCACATCCTTCCAAAATACATGCATGCGATCTATGAATGACCATGTGAATCACCTTATGTGTGGAACATGATCACTCAGTCTTTCATCTAGTGTATTACCAGAAAAATATTTTTTGATCACATGATCGGTTGCTGGAAGAAATCTACTGAGGGTGAGATTCAAATAATTCAGAGCCCAAGTGTCCAGTGTCTGAGATTTCAACCCTTTATTCATGTTGGAGTGGTAAAATTATAGGAATCTCCACCCCTATTTTATAGTGATTTTTGAAACATATATACCACATGTCCATGATAAAGTATGTAAATTTGTCTAACACTATTTATCTCCATGAGTCTTTTTTGTGGACCACTTCGAGTGTGTCAACTTTTTTCCAATGATCAGTAGTATCTTTCTCCAATTCCCAATTCATTTGTTTATTTCCAAATTAATGGGTACTAGTTTAATCATACAGACATTTATAAGGAATTATATATTGTCATGTTGACATGTCCATGGGCCTTCAAAATATCTAAGTTCTTGTCATAAGACAATCACTAGACATCAGGTGACTTTTCATGGAGTCTTGAGGGATAAGGATGGATTGTCTACAGGTATCACATGATTGTGTTTAAGTTTTTCTAGGAACATCACATGACTTTTAGTGACTATCAACACCTCTCACCTTCTCCATTTTTCTCCCCTTTATATAATTTTACAATTTTTGGAACTCATGTGATATTTCATGTGTAATTTTAAAGACATTTTCTCTATTTCTTATTGATGTGTTCCAAGATTGATATGTGTCACATGGGAGTGTACTTGAATTCCATGTAAAAAATCTATTGATTCACCCATTGAGTGTTGTGGAGTTACCTAGGGGTGATTCTCATTAAGAGGATGTTAATCCAAAGTTCTCTCATGAGGTGAGCCAAATGCATCATCGTGGTGATTATCACGGGTCTCCAAGGTTGTGGCACATGTATTTTAGTGAACAAGAACACCTCCCACCTCCTCTCTTTCTATCTCCATTTTTTTATTTTAAATATTTTTGGGTTTATGATATTTTTCATGAAAAATTTCTAGGATTATTCCTTTATTTTTCAATGATGTATCACCTGAACAATATGGTTCATATGGAGAATATGCAAACATTTAGTGGAAAATCCTATCCATCACCCCTCAGAGCATAGAGGTTTTGATTGGGAAATCCCAATGACTTCCACGTGGTGAAGCTGAAAAGATAGATTCATTCAAAGGGACGAAGCCAAAATGACACTAAGGTCTTATGGTGTATCGCGAAACCCATGGGTGTGCTACGTATGTATTTCAGTGAGAGTAAAAGCCTCTAATCTCTACCCTTTATATCTCATTTATTTTATCTTACAAAGGTTCATTGGTATTTTTGTGTTTTCTTAGATTTCCCCAAAGGGTTTTATTATTCCCAATTAAGATATGGAGCATGCGTTTCATGACCACTAGTCGTATCTACCTTTGGATATCATCCCTCCTTAATTTCAAAGAATTTTTGGTGGGTTTGTTAGGAAGTTTTCAAAGAAAAAACGTCCATCATGAGGATATAATTTAGTTGTCTCCAAGACTTAACAAGGGAAGGAATGTTAATTTAGGGGGACTCCATGGGACTTCCCATGGGTTCTACACCATGGGTGGAGCCTTCATGTGACATTGAAATGGTCATGCTATCATGATTCCTTTAGAGGATCATGGGTATATAGGTATCAACTATCTTCTTATTCCATTTCTTTTAGGGGGAAAATAATAACAATATTTTTGTATTTATTCCATTGTGATTTTTCCAATGTCTATCTAGAAGGCATAAACACACTGAATATAGGTCTCCCCTCTTGAAATATTATTAAAAATGTTTTCATACTCTATATCCTTAACCTATAAAAGTTGAATGTAATCATTTTTATATGGATAAACCCTAAGAGAATCTCAAAATAGATATTTATTGTCTCTCTATTAATCCAAGATCTTCTTAGTAAACAACATCAACAAGAACCACTCTTCTATTGATTCCTACACTTCTAGAGTTGGTTACTTTTTCCTCAATGCGTCTATGAACATTTTCCCATTTCAATGGGTGTATGAAATTTAATTATGAAAAGTATAATGGTAATCAACCAAATATCATAGTCTCATGGTCAAATCAATATAAGTGAATATATAATTCATAATTTTATAGTTTTAATACCTTATAAACCACTCCCCATAGATGAATTACTTCCATATTTTGATGGACTAAATCACTACCACCAACTTCAAATCATGAATGAGGAATTTATTCTTATGAGGGAATGACCATTGAGAGTAATAAACTAATAAATAATACTACAACATCACATCAAACCAAAAAAATATACATGAGGCACTAAAGTTAAAAAATATCCTAAAAATTATCTATAAGGATAGAAATTTGATCAGACATCAATCCCATATTCGAGACCACAAAAAATATCTGGAACTTATTGATCTGAAAAAAATTAACCCTTATACATTAACTCATTCATATTCTATGAAAGCATAAGTAATTATAGAATAATGAACATGCAGTATCCAGATATCCCTGAGAAACATTTAATCTTAAACAAATTATGAGGCTACTTCCAAAATGTCATGGACAAAACATTCTTAGGCTCCACTGGGATGTACTTCTTAGAAATTACCCAGCCAAAAAATTTCACTTCTTTGATCCATAACTGAAATTTTAATAGCATTCCATACATAAAATAATCTTTCAAGATTACAAAGACGATATTCAAATTCATACCAGGATCATACTCTAGTCTAGAGTAAACACGAATTTTGGGCATGAAAACAACCTTGTTGTAATCAATTAATCAAACAATGATTCAATTCATTAAGGCCATAAACACTAAAATAAAATTAGATTATCCAAATGGAAGAACCAAATATTCATAACTCCCACAGTTACTCTTATACTTGAATTTAGGAATATCATCCTCTCATACCCTCAGCTTATGGTATCTCAAAATTAGGTTAATTTTCAGGAAAGATAGGACTCCCAGAAGCTAGAAAGAATGGTCCCCAAAACCAAGAAATGTATTTTTGTTCTATACTATCACCTGGTATATTTTTCAAAAATCAAAAAAAAAGTAAGATACACCAATCTTCCTTCCTTTCAAATTGAACTAGTAATTACAGGGGTAAAATTTTTGATTGAAAAAATCCCATATCACAAAGACCCTCAAGATAGAACTTTAATTATTTCCATTAATTTGGCTTCATTTGGATTGAATGTAAGAAAATGGGTTTCAACCCCAGTATAAATACTATGAGAATTTCAACATCTCAATGACGTGGTATCCAAGGAAAAATCATCTGTAAAAACATTAAGATACTAACTCGACATCATTGGAAGAGGCCAATAAATACATGGATAAATAAATCATGAAATATATCGGATATCTAGCATGAGATCATCACATAACTAGGAACAAGAGGATTGAGTCACCTCAATCTGGGATATCACTCCCACTAAATGAAATGAGTGATACCATCAGAAGAAAAAAACAGAATTGATGATGATAGTAATCTATATAAGATTTATTGCTAGTCATAAAATCCATTAAAATGGTTATATAAGAGTTATCATGATTAATAACTAGTAATTATCATATGAAATCATAGTTAGAAATTCCTAACTAACACATGGGACATTTAATACCCTTATTTGACTTCCATTCCTATGGAGTTGAAATAGTAAATAAAAAGGTATTATATATTCATGTAAACACAACATGTCAAAATTATTAAATATGATAAAGGAATTATTTGTTCTAGTATAAAAAACCATAAAAAAATTTTACGTAATGAAAACTATACCTCTTGTGAAACCTAGTACAATAAAAAATTCCTATGGTGTGTACTCTATATCATATATGCATCCATCCTTATCCTTCCCTTTCTTCACCACTTGAGAATCACTTGTGTCATGTGGTTGAGATCTCAAACATTTTTATTAATCAGATCTAAACTAATATTCTTCAGTGAAGGTGGATCAATCTCTACTACCCTGGGGTGATCTCTAAAAAATATAATGATGATGAATATATTTCATACACGTGTGACAAACCCTTGTTGTTACCATAAAATTATGTTCGAGGTGTCACTTTTTACCATGATATTAATTGACCGAAAAAATAGTCCCTAATTTCAGGCTCACACTCCAACCACCACATCATTTCTATTCCACCCACGTAATTTTTTAAATAAAAAAGAAATATTTGGATACCTCTTGTTCTCATAAATTCTCTAATGATACCTATATTCATAGGTATGTTCTCCTCATCTAGAGATTCCTCACCTATAACCTCTACATAAGTGGGTAAACATATAATAATATATATAGATAAAATATCATGTCTCCAACCCATCTCAAACCTCCATTCCATCAGATAAACAATGGAACCAAGATCTTTTGATAGGTATTCCATCTCATGAAAACTAATTAGCATACTCATAGAAAGAATGATATCATTGTTCCAAAGTAATGAACTCTTAATCCATCTCTTCCATCTACATTTTTTGATATAAATGTTGACTAATGGATTTCTTGAAGGCACTAAATGTGATATATTCATTCACATTGGATTCCATAATGGAATCCAACCACTATATTCCCATCTAATCAATCATGTATGTGCTGAATCAATGCATGCAGTGTTTTATATATTTTATGATTTGGAAATCATATCAATCCTCTTAATATACACTTATGGTTATATGGAGCCTGGTTTCTATGAAATATTAGTGGTTTTTTCTTATTGAATCTTGAATCATGGTTCACCTTCTATTCTGTTTTAGCATTATCCACTCAAATTATAAACTCGAGTATTTAGAATATATATTCAAAATAAAACATTTTATGATAAGATTATCTAGTATGGTATTCTCTAGAAATTCCTCCCTAGTAGTCTAGGAAATTCTTCTTGGAACTTCTATATTTAATCAAACACAATGATAAAACCCATTTAGAATATGTTTTTTTCCTTTACCAAAAACCAAATTTAAATGAACTATATCCCAAAATTTATAAAATTAAGAAAGTGGATGTTTAAAACCCCAAACATCTAAAACTACCATAATATTTTTCATCAAATTGATTGAGTTGGGAACACCCTCACATAATGTTCTATGTTTTGATAGTATCAACTTCAATCAATCAACTACCAAAAAAGGATATATGGATGTACAAAATAATAAGTGAATCATTTAATAATAAAAAACCCCATGATATCTATTTATAATTGAAACACCCAGGAAAACCAATAATTTCACCCAAAATACCCCAGAATGATGCATAAATTGCATTTTAAAACTCCATGGGCTGGCGTCCCATGTAAGGGAATATTACAAAGAAATAAGGAAATTATTTCACCATCGACAGATTTATAATAAGATAGAAGAAATTAGAATATCATGGTAGATATATCTAATACATCATATTCCAAATAGTAAATCCAAAAAGGTAACATCCAAGAACTACATAACAAGGTCAAAATTATCAAACTAAAAAAACCAATATAGAAGCTGAAGTAGCCCATGGGTCCATATCTTGTAATGATATGCCAACAACAACATAACCAATTTAAAGGCTGCATTGTCTAAGAGAGGTTTCTTTTACATGACACTCTTTAATATACTAGTATACCACAAAACAAGTCCAAAATTACCCAAAGTATAAAATTAGGGTTCTCCCAATAAATATCAGTATGATACCACTATAAAATATATAAAATATAAATCCCCTGTCATCAATTAGTTCGTGTATAAAGACATATTTCTAAAAAAAATCAAAATATATCCTTTTTTATATAGAAGCAACCCTTTGGTTTCCTTGGAATAAACATGTCATACTAAACTAATCAATTAAATATGATATATATTATATATGAGTGCAATAAAATTATTAATATTATAGTTTTCAAGTATCAAGGTCCATATCATGATTAGGTAGTGAATTTCGAATATCAAATAACCATGCATTTAATATACAATAATGCACTGAAGAATAATCCATGGAAGAAGAGTCTACACAATAAAAGAAAGTTATTAGAAAACATACAATAATGTAGGAATCATAATTATCAGAATCTAAAATCCCTTGTAATCTCTACCCACTTGAAACTATGGAATCCTGGGAAACTCCCTTAGTGATAGATTACTCCACTAAGGCTCTACTATGTCTACTTTACCTTTATACACATTAGTATCCAATGTGTTATATATCATCATTACCTTTCATGAAAATAATTCCCACATTTATAAATTATTTTCCAAATTAACTTTCTTTCACTCCCCTACTTAATAACCGTTTAGTATTCATAACCATCGTTGAGGAATACTAACAACACATAAGATGTATAATTAAATTTTTTCAATAAAACCCATTTTGAAACACAATTTTTCTCTGTCAAAGATAAAATAAAATATAAATATTCACTATCAAAAATAAATCCATATTAAAAAAACCAAAAGAATAAAAAATCATGTAGGTATATAGGATATGAAAGAGATAATGACCTAAAGAATGGGGAAAATGTCAGTACCTTCTAAACATGTGATGGAAAATGAGTATTCTAGGTCCTCCAAAGTATATATCCTAGAGAAACTCCGCCAATTCATCATTAAACACGTTATTTGGAAATCATATCCCAATTGTGTTCCATTAAGATAAGTGAAAGAAGAAATGATTTGAGATCTATAGAGATGTTGGGAAGAAAAATGGAAAACAAAATATTCCTCTAGTAGATCAACCCATAATAGTCCACGATCACTAAGTAATCATGGGGAGCTTCCCATAGAGCATCATGTCGGGGATGGTTGAAGATAATAAATGATAAACACATGATTATTGGTTAAAAAGAGAAGTGTATATGGGTAATTTTATATTTTGAGATGTTTGGAATGGTTTACATGGTTAAGATTCATTGTTAGAAAAAATATTCTGACCATGTGATATCCACTATACCTTGAAAATCATGCATCATACTATCTTGGGAATAGCTATATGTTTTGAAAAAAAATCCTTAAGACATGAGGAAACCCCTAGTCTCAAACCCAAACATCAATATGGTTTTCATGGAAAGATTCATGTTCATAAAAAGCATGCTCAATCTATAAAAAAGGAAAATGGAACTAATTGATCAATATTGTTCTCTATCACATGGTTATCACCAATCATGTACCTAAACAATTTTTTGGCCTATTTTTTTAAAACTAAAAAATCAATCTTTTGACTCTAAAAATCCACTAGAACACCAAAAAATAATAACCAATATTGTTAGTAAACCAACATGTGACCATAGGTTATCACAATCCCACATTCCATGATTTTCCACACTTAGAGCACACTGTTAGATTCCCATTTCAACCATCTTTTTCACCTTTACTAACACAATATAGTTTTTATGCATCACATTCTATAGGTATTCTTTCTAGAAATTACACTTTTATGATCCAATATATATCACATCAATAATGGTATTCCATACAAAATGAAATAAGATTGAACTACAATTTTTATAACTACCTCTTGTAATGAAAAAACTATTCTTTGATTCATAATTGACGTACTAAAGTGACAAACAAACCAATAAACTGAAACATTCATTATAGTATTAAAATGGAAAATCACCCTAATGAATGACTATTTCTTCTATCTCCTTATAAATAATCACTTGTCATGATAAATCTAGTGAATATATGTGGCCTTGTAATATCCCCATGATAACACCACACACAGATTAGTGTGGATAGTGTTCTACCCATAATTTAAACCCAACCCAATGAATAAAAGAGTCACACACCTCAACCTAGATGCTTGTTTCCATATTATTGACTTGAATGTATCGTAGACCACAACAAAAAACTCCATCTCTTATTATGACCCTATAACACCACTGAACATTTATTGATGCCTATTCAGGAACCCTCACACATAATATACAATTTGAGAAGAGCATATCCCTAGAACATCTTTAAGAGTCAGTGAAGATTAAGAAACTAGGAACCCAACATATAGATCACTATAATGAATACTCAAGATTATCCCTTCATGAAAATTCAATACCATTATATGTGTCACACTCTATTATATCACCAAAAAAAATTTAAATCAAACCACCAAAATACCAAAGTATGGTATATTGAGAAAAGATGAAACAAAAATTACAACAGAAAGAACAAATTGTAATCCCCTTCCAAAACCCCTAACATTTAATTCTTTCAAAATTCAATACAGCATTAATGTTTATAAAAATACCATTTAATTTTCATGTTCATGAAATATAAAACATTTAAATCCCTATAATAATAACTATCCCACTTATTAAAAAAATTCCATGTGGAACCCCACGTTCTAAAATTATCCGCTCATAGAAAATTCAGATGTCCCCGAAAACATTTCAGAAATTACATCATACTTAAAACCCATGAAATTATTCCCTTAAAAGCCCTTACAAACTTATAAAATTTTATTATAATTTTTAAAAAATATTCACAGGGGAAACAAAAAACACCACAAACATGGTTTTTAAATAAAATTTAATCACTAAATCACAAAAAATATTTTCATAAAATTTTAAAAATATTCACTAAACCTCCAAAATAATTACATTAGTACTCAAAAACAAATATAACCAATCATAAGATCAGTTTTAATATCCATATTTGATAAATAAGTAAATAAATTTTCTCCATGATGCATGGTTTGAACACTCATAATTTTAGACCATGGACTAACTATTAATGTTCCATAGGATGTTTTCCATTATGGTTTTTCATGACCCACATAATGTTTTATAGACTTTGTGCCTTCACCATAATGACCTTTTATTGCTTCCAATTTCAATATGGAACTCATAATATCCTAGGAAATCTCCTAGGATCCGCCTACGATTGAGAGTATCATAAAAACATAACAATATCTCAACAACAAATAATATCAAATCCCAAATTAAAAATAGAACCCTTTACCACCCATGTATACTTAACAATTAGCATGACGAATAGTTTTCCTGGCACACCACGCACCCCCACTCAAGTTCTAATGGTCCTAGATCTGGTCTCCCATCAATTAAAACCCAGATTTTGGTTTGAATTTATAATTTTTATTAAATTAAACATAATTGATTAATTTAATTGCATGAAATATACTGTTTAAATATCTTTATATCTAACACCAAGTTATATTTGATCTAAACATAGTGTTAACTTTTAACAAAACCATGATATATTATTAATTTATATAAGCATGATTATTATAACATACTCACTAATCCAAGATATATGAATAGTAGTAAATATTTTTGTAATATATAGTATAATTTTTATATAATTAAATTATATTAATAATAAAATACTAGAATATTCAATAAAGTCTTTATATGTTTGAAAATTAATTTTTTTTTACCAAACTGTTTTTTATTAATTTTTGAACAATAAAAAAATAAACTATTTTAAATTCAAGAAAATTATTTCCCTAAAAAACATTTTTTTAATTAATAATTTCCCATTTATATTATACTTATTTTTTGGGTGTTTTCTAAAAAATTTCATTTCTTTTATGAATACTAAAGCATACTGAATTTTAATTAAAAAAAGTATGTTTAATAATATATTTATAATGTTTTTTATATTAATTTTATCTTAAAGAATAATTTGTTTAATATTAAATCTATTAATATAAATTACATAATTTCAATAAATTTTATTTTGAATTTTGAAATAAAATATTTTATCCTTTTGAACATTTTCACTTTAAAATCGGTTTTCTCGTCACCCATGTGGGAAGAATATTAAATTAAATTATTCCTCCTATGTGAATTGAAATTTGAAAAATTACGTCCATATTTTGAATCAAAATAATTTGAAATTTATAATATCGAAAACATAATTTTATACCAAATTTTGTTAGTGAAAGTAATTATAATTAATTTTAGTGATTAAGTTAAAAAACAAGTATACTTATTGGTTAAACATTAAATATAAAGTTAAAACTGGCCAACAAACATTTTAAATAAAACTTTACTGTAAATATATATTAAATTACCACCTTAAGATGTATTTTTATTATATATTGGTATAATAATCAATGAAATTTAATAACAAAATAAATTAAAAAAACAAAAATCTGAAAAAAGTGATATTCCTTACCTATATTATTTATTCAATTTTTTATAGGGAAAACATCATATGTTAATATATATATATATATATATATATTTGTTTGAAATATTTACTATTTTTTTATTATGAGTTTTATTAAAATTTTATTGATTAAATAATTACTTAAAATATATATTAAATTCAAACAATAGAATTAGTTAGTTAATAATTAACAAAAATAAATAACATTAAAAATATTGAAAGTGAAGTTAAATCATAAAATTATTAAATTATTATATACACTAAATTTATTAGTTTAATATATCATGTCACAAATGTTGGAACTTATTAGTTTAAAATTACTTTATTTTCATGATTTTTTTTAAATACAAACTAAATAAATAATGAAAAAATTGACAATAATGATATATTCTAATAAATTATATTTTATTAAATGATTTAAAATGGCACGAAATAATATCATCCAAAAATTTATTTCTAAGTGTTCATAAATATAATTTTACTTTTGATCAATGAAAAAAATTTTATTTTATTATTACAATTTGGACACCAAAATGGTAAAAACATTGTTTCCATGGTTAGAGTTAAATGAGTGCCTTTTCACTTTACATTTTCTTCTGTTAAAAATAATTTCCATTACACATGGGATTTTTATATAGATTTTGTAAAATATTTAGAATCAATGGGTAAAACGTTTCTAATAATTATCACTTCAATTTATTATTAATTGAAAAATTACATTGATTAGGAAAATAGATAACTTAGTAAAAAGACAAAATGGTAAAAATATGGAAAAATATATGTTAAGTAAAAAATTTATAAAAATTATTTAATTCAGGGTGTTGTTTCTCTACCAAATAAACCATCATTATTATTCCATTTTGGATCCATATATTTTAAGGGATACCTCTCAATAGTGAATATTTTTTTTTCTATTTACAATATTTCCACTCCACTTCAAATATAAAAGGTCACTCAATCTCCCCCATTTATGACACATATCAATCCATTTGACTCAACCATGATATAACCAAATAATTTACCAAAATTTCTACCCTCATCTTAGAAGCCTTATATTGGACATAAATCAACCCTAAAAGGACCATTAGTGAAATCCTTAGTAGAATAACTAAAGTAGTGGTAAGCAATGAATGTTTTTTATTTTATTTCCTCCTACGCATTATAAAATTGGTATAGTTTCATGATTATATAATAAAATCAGAATATTATGTATAAGTATATGTTTTTAGGTTAAATGTATGACCTAAAACCACAAAAACATCCATCAAATGGGTTATGAAATCATCATTCATGTGTATAGAGGATTAGCGCCTCGCAAACCAATGTCATTTATTTTTCCATTACTATCATTCATGGATGGGAATAACAATGGAAATAATATTTATATATTATATATATTTGAATTTAATGATGATATTATAATTCTATATTTGTGACATCACACATACCATCATGATTTCTTTTTTTTTTGGAATATGGTGACTTTGATTGTCTGTACGGTAGACTACCGCCTCCCGAAACGACGTGATTAGCTCACACATTACATATAATATATTAAGTATTAGTTTAATAAAGATACTAATTTAATTATAATATATATTTATATATATCATTAAATTTTATTTCATTCAATAATAAAGGAAAATGGAACTGACTATCATGCTCACATATGACCTACCGTCTCCATGAATGATGTATTTTATATTCTATCTCCGAATTTTATGGATTACTATAAATAAATAAATATAGAATATTTATGGTATTAATATTATTTTATAAATTTTTATACTATTAATTCATGATATAAATAGTAGGAACAATGATAAAAAAATCCAAGCATATAAGAAAAAAATGTGGTTATTACGCAAAACATTACATTTACATAAAATTGAAAATAAATATGTAATAAAATATCATAAGAATGTAATTTGTTTTATTATATTTATGAATATGGTACTATATTTTATATATAATAAATTTATATTCATTATACATGATATTTTAATGAGTACAATGGATGTTAATACATAACTTAAGAGATTCCCTTGTCACTTTTTACTTTTGTGTGACACATGATATATTCACCAACTTTTTCTTCTATCTGGTGTATATAATAATTGTGAATGTACTTTATGATTATTCTATATATAATTTATGGTATTAAAAATATATTTGAGTATCTATCTTTCATTACGTTATGGTTTCAAATCTAACTATGTTTTAAGGGATTTTTGTCTCAATATGCCTTCTTTGATATATATGTTACGTTATGCACCAATATTATTTCACATTCTGTATGTACATACACATTGAAATTAATATCATGAATTTATTAATATTAATGACATTATATGATTTATTTTATACAATTCCTCCATGGTTCTGAGGATTCATGATAACCAAAGTTGTAAGGGTATTTTCTTACAATCTCACAACTTACCGAGAGTATTTATGATTATGCCTATAATTTTGAAATATAATGGTAAAACACTCAATAATCCTCATGAATTATATTAAACTATAGTCATTTATGAAATATTTTTTTAATGGAAACATTTTATCACTCATTCGTACTAAAATAATTAATAAATTTTTTAATGAAATCTCACATTATTACTCTCAACGGTTAGAAATCGATTTTATTTCAAAACTATGTTTTATAAAAAAATCATAAATAATTTAGCATGATATTTTAATATTATTTTAAATGAATATTATTTAAAAAATTATTTATATTAAGAATTTTTTTCAATTCATTTTCAAATAATCCATTACATGTTTTCAATTTTATTTTCACTGAAGACGTTTATCAATATTTTTTATGTTGTGAATATATACTTTTTAGTAGAAAAGATTTTTTTCATAAGAAATGTTTGAAGTGAACTATCAAAATTATATTGCAACTAAGATGAATTCTTTTAGTATTAACTATTCTTATCTGGGGATATGATCCAATGATACCACTTATACTCTTTCTCCAAATGGTTTATGTTTTGATTCCATGATGTTTATGAAACCAATTTATCTTCCAATAGTAATACCATGAAAAAACGATTATGAAACCCACAACTTTTCAAGGGTTATTCTAATATGAAATGATTATTAAATCTATCTATTTTATATATATTATGATATGATGAAATTTTTATGATTCCCATTTTATTTAATAGTTTACGATATGAGGGTTTTTATGGTCTTGTCGGACAGATACATATTATTTACTTATGTGCTGGTCCGGAACAATATTCCCCTCTAATTAATTGGGTAAATATTTAAACCTTATGGGTTGAAAATTGTAAATAAGACAACTATATTGATCCGCAATGGAAAAAGGTTTTGTCCTGATCCAAAATTGGAAATATGTGTATGCAAATAGAAAATGGTAAACATGTGTGTACTAATCCATAATGGGAAACCGGTGCATCCTAATACATGATTGGAAATTGGTTTAGCTAGTTCCACAATATTGATAGTCTTGGTAGTTAACATTGAAACATGAAATGTACTTACATATGAATGATTATTCCACACATTAATTACATGAGATTGTGGTTCATGATTTTTTTGATTATTTCTCTCTCTTAACAACTCTGATTTCTTAAATGATATATTTTACTGCCATTAATGTTGTTTATGATTCATTATGGGTTGGTTATGAATTTTTTTGGTTTTGTTTATAACCAAATACCATTATTATTATTATATTATCTTTTAATAAGATGATATATTGATATATCTTATGTTTACCGGTACTGAGAACTTGTGATTACAATTTATTATGTTTCCTCACCCTATTTTCTAATGATTTGTTTGATGTAGGGTCTATCTATGAAGAGTACTATGAGGTGTGATCATTGTGGGAAAATGAAAATCATTCCCCAGGTTAGAATTTTTTCCCATATTTCCAAATGCACTAAACTATTAGGGTCGTCATAAGTGAGTTTGTATAATACAATTAACATTCATCTAAAGAGATGAAATATCCATATATGAGATGAATGGGTCATTATAGTTTCCATTGAATAAAATGATTAATTAACATTTGAAAATAAGGATTGTAAAACCTTAGTAATATCCCTACTAACATGTCTAAGGATCATTCCTTGAATGAGTAAATGTACAGAATAGTTTCCTAAAATATTGGTAAAATATAGAGTGATTGGATCCCAAGAAATACATCCCTAAATAGATACTATAAGATTATGTTCCTTTCATATAGATTAAATAAGGGGAAACAATATAAAAAACTCCATATTGAGCTAGAATCAATCGGGAAATACTGCACGAAAAACCGCCCTGGTTTCACACATGATTTTATAATTTTAGGGGATATTAATTGGAAATCAAAATTCTAATTATAGTCCATAATGAAGGATATAAATTGAAATTGTCTATTAAAAATATATTATAAACCTATGGTGTCATAGATAAATGAATAAAGTGTCAGGATTTATAAATACCATATGTTATTTTCAATGATTATGTGGTTCCTCACTATGATTATTATTTCTCGCGCTATTTTATTGGGTTTATTAAAATGTTGTAACCTACAAGAATAATGTTTATTATGAATTAAATAGAAAATTAAATAATTTTCCACCTAAGAATCCAAACTAAATGCGATCCATTATGAAACAAAATATTGATATTTTTGTAAATCATTCTCATTCTATTAATATTTTTGAACATCCTGATGAGAAATAGAGGCTCAAACATTCCATGATTCCATTATGAGTAAATGAATACCTATTTTTAGTGTTTGTATAGATCCAATGTTTAAATAGAAATGAATTATCACTACAAAAGAATATTTTCTATCAATCATGGTTTAGAGAAAGAAAAAACCATTTTAGTTTTTTATTATTTGTATGGAGAAGCATATAATTCATGGAATATTATTAAATACATGAGGGAATAAGGAAATTTAAATCAATATAATGGGAAGAGATTAAATGTATAATTTATGGAATTTACTTCCCTTATATTCTATGAAAACTAATGGATAATAAACAACTTGCACTAAAGTGAAAAGATTACGAATATATTTGTACCTATGATTACTATTATACAAGAATTTAATTTTACACATTTTTTATTCAACATCCCTAAAATCAAAATTAATCAATTATTCTATTTCTTAAAAAACATTCTTTTATAGGGCTTGGATATAAGTGATTTACTAGTTACAAATAAGTCATTTTATTTACAATGATGGTAGAAATAGAAATCTAATTTTCCAAAAATTCCTCTAGTATTCAATAAAAAATGATGATTGAGTATCAAGAAGACTCAAATTTTGTAAGGAAATTCAAGGAATCTATATCCAAAACATATTGGGAAAATAATTAATAGAATAGTTTTAATGGGACTCCAATGTGATTTAAATGTATAATGGTAGGTCATAATGTCTAAAAATGATAAAAATTTACTAATTTACTAGTTAATAAAATATTGGAGAATATAATCACAACTATTTCACCACCCACACTCCATAGTATAAAGTGTAGGGAGTTTGGGAATTATTCGAATCAATGCCCAATCCAAGGGATAGTATGGGTGATATGCTATAACAACCTATAAAGACAAAGGTAAAAGGGAAATCTTATGCAATCTTAATGGATGGGGTAAAACAGGAAAATAAGGAACACATATCACTTATATATATGAGAATTTAGTGTATGGTTTTGTATGAATGAGCATGATGAAAATATTATTGTTCATCTGTTAGTGACATTTCAAGTGACTATTTAATTATTCCAGGATTATATAATAATAAAATCACATGTTCTATCCATAAAATGATGAAACCAAGAATCCGATGATGTTTTTGTATATTATACTTGGTTATACAAGAAATAAATTGTGGATTAACATTTGGAAGTGTATTTTTATTTATGTAATATTAACATATGAGTTATGGATTCCATCATGGGTTTAAATGTTTAAGTTTTATAATAACTTAAATGTCTTAAACACCCCAATTTTGGTTTTGTGACATGTGATTTTATCTTGATTTTGGATATTTGAAGAGAAATTTATTTGAATAAAACCCCTATGAATTATATGTTGTGACAAATTTATTTGATGAGGAATAACTTTACTACTTGTGGTCGTATGATTAATGGATACTGTAATATATATTCCTGTTGATTTCAATAGAGGTTTGGATCAACACCATCTTATTGAGTTTCCTTACAATGATAGATTTCTCATTATAATTCAGATGATTCTTTATGAATATATTTATGGAAGAAAGTATAGAACTCCAACGTACAAGATTAAAGTTGTAGAAAAAAATCTATTTTGATACGAGAAAGGTTATGAGATGATAGAAAATGTTAAATCCACTCCACAATATTAATGTTTTACAAACTTTTTATAGATATTTTATAGTGATAATTATCAACATGATCTAGTATTTCATGTTAGTGAGAAATTATTTCAATTAATTGCTGCATGGATGAAAGGATGGTAATATAATCCCTAGGTATGTCTCCCCCATTAAAATACTTCACCAGAGTAGGACCATAGATTTTAATTCTTGGATTCAATGAAACCCCTCTCATGTTCATGATGTGTTCCATGTGTTACTTCTGAGAAAGTACATTCCGAATCCATCATATGTATTGAACTCGTAGTTCAAACAACTGAAATATGATATATCCTATGACTGGTAACCAACAAAAAATGGGTATTGAATAGATAAAGATATTAAAATGAGATCCCTCACCTGATCAATGATTTTTGGAGAAAAACTATTTTAAAAAACTATTTGGGAACCTAAGGCTGTAATTTGGCAGAAGTATCATCTAATGATGGTATCATAGTGAATAATTTTTAGGGAGAAATTAATTTTAAGGGGGATAGAATCTTACACCCCTGTTTTATTTTACATTATTTTTTATTAAATTATACATCTTTTATGACTTCAATTTCATGAAATAACAAGTTTATATTACATTATATACTACACCAACTTTTGATTTGTCTATATGAAATGTTACATTTCAACAAAATTACATTATAATATTAATTTATTTAAATGTGTCCTTTAAAACCTAGTTGTAAAATTAGATATATAAATATTAATAAAGAATTTTAAATACGATGTATTATTTTTTTATATAAATAAAATATTTTAAAAATATAATATAATATTTTGGGTAATGTGTTTTTATGTTTTAGAAATAATATGTTTAACCATAATATGCTTTTCATATATTTTCAAAAAATTAATAAAATTAAATTTTTAAAATATTAAAAGTATATTTTATAAAATAAATATAATTTATTAATTTATAATTTCAAAATATTCTTATGGTTAATATTTGGGATTTTTATGAAATGTTTCAATTTTATATAAATTGTGAAAAATACTGATTTTATTTGAAAAATATCTTTTCATTAATTTATTAATAAAGCTTAATTATATTTATAACTAGTTTATAAGTATATAAAGGTAAATAATATATCAATTAGTCCAATTTAGTTCATTGTAATGAATATAATTTTTATATTTTAAATTAAAAAATTATAAACTTTATGACCATTTTCTCTTTCAAACCATGCTTTTTAATCATCTATTTGGGATTTTTTTAAATCAAATTCTTCCACATCTATGAATTTAATTTGTAAAAATGTATTCCATATTTTAAATAAAAAATAATTTTTAATTTCTAGTAATCCCAGCTTAATATTTGACCAAAGTGACAAGTGAAAATAAAAATAATTACTATGATTATCATAAAGACGAGTTCAATTAGAAGTTAAACTTATAAAATAAGGAATAAAATGACCTAAAAACCTGTAAAACACTCATTTTATGGCCATATATTGACCCATAACACCCTAATATCTATTTTTTGGAGTTATTTGGTTACTATAATAACACTATTCTTTATTACACATTTAAACATGATGTATTAAAAAAACATCACTTGATACAACATAGAAGATCGAGAGTCCTAGTGTCTTCAGGGCTTAGGATCATTAAATAAAAACATAAAACACAAAATAAAAAATCATTATTGAAAACATCCTTTATATGACCACTACACTCCCTCGAACATTGAATCACATGGGATAACCAGAGGACATGCATAAGAAAAGGGTGAGGTATAAAGCCCTGTAAAGGAATAAACATGGAATAACAACATGAATACAATACATGTCATACAATAGAAATATCAATAGAGAAAAAGGGAAACATGAACATAAATTCATGAAAAATCATGATAATCAGAACATGGAAATGTGCCAATAACACTTAACATGGATTTAGCATGAGCTAAGACTCATTGCACAAGGAGTATGAGTAAACCCTCATTGATCATGTAGCATGAGTAAACCCACATTTCACATTAGTTACCATGAGTAAAAACTCATTGCACATGTCGTATCATGATACTATACATTACCCAATTCCTTGGAGTGCTATCAGGGCACACCCTCTTTAAACATTTCATTTCTTGCATAAGTGTAACACAAGGATCATAAAACATGGATTCATTACAAATAATCATGTATTCCATGATAATGGGATGTTTAATTCATACATGAAAATATATAATCAGTAAGTAAATTTTCATAAAGGTGAATACCCTTGATGGTGAAATGGGCATGGTATTCACTACACAATGACTTCGGCATGAAATAATGTGGTGCAATTTCAACCGCATAACAGTGCGACATATGGATTCAGGAAAATGGTTTATGAGATAGAAATTGTTGTCTCATAATATGTACACGAAATGGAATGAAAGGGTTCTTATAGATACATGTCCCAACAAACTTAATGGAATTTAGATGTATAATGCAAAAGGATCACTTGGATTTAAAAGAGGAGAGAAAAATCCCTCACAAGATTTCAGCATGGTAATGGGAGTAAATTGGAGGAATTAATGAGAGAGAAAGTGGTCTCACATTATCCAAAAATAAAGAGGAAAGTATGGGGAAGGTGCTAAATCATACCCCAACATTTTTAATTAAAAATAATAGGGTATAACAATATTAAGAAACATGGATAAAAAGAGAAAGGTAGGAATCCCTTACTTGGAAGTGTGATCCCAAAATCTTGGGAGAGTCTTACTAGAGGCTTCATGGGAGAATGGGCCACCTTGGTATGATTCTAGTGATAGTATGGGAGGGTTTTTTTCAAACTAAAATGGATTTTAGTGAAGAGGAAGTGGGAGCTTGGGTGAGTTTATATAGGAAAGAAGAGGGAATTCTTTATTATTATGGTTTGGGACACCTCACATTAAACTAATCAAAACCACAAACCAGACAATGATTTTTCCCATGTTTTTTATCAAAAGGTATCATAAAACAATATTTTATAAGTCCAATGGAATAACATATTAATATAATAAGGTCGTTTAGGTGGAGTTGATTCACACTTTCAAGGAAAACAATTTAAAAAGGAAAAAATGTTATATAAGCCTTGAAGGGTCCACTAATGCTTTGATAAATAAATAAAACAAACCCGAATTTACATTATTTAAATGTTAAAACAAATATTGTTGAAAATAATATTTATAATATTTTATTACATCACTATTGGGTCATTATGATGTTATAAAACAGAATATATATTTAAACGGTATTTAATTTTTAGCCAAAAATTGGACTATCTTAGATAATTATGAAAACATCACCATTGGATAATTTCAATGACTTGATAAAAAAATATTCATTTTATCTAAATAATTTTCTAAATATGTGAATTTTTACTATTAAAATAAATCCCGACATTTATCAAAAACTCATGTGTTTTGACAAAAACTGCTTTCAAACCATAATAAAAATGACAACATCATTTATAAAATTATACGATCATTTATATTTAATAAATTTTAATTTAATAATAATATTATTATAATTTTATTAAAATATTATTTAATTCAAAAAATCAATTAATTCATCAAAATACATTTATTGGTAGAATATTAACTAAAAATACCATTTTCTCTTTAAAACTATTTTCAAAGTAACAATTATAAAATGAATGTATATTCATTATTATATATAAAATATTTGAATAATAATACTGCTAACGAATTTTTACATAACCCCTTATAACACCCACATAATACCTTAGGATATCATATGTGATGGTGGCAGTCTCTTGGGGTCGCTCGGATAACAATTCTCGAGTGGTAATTCTATCAACATCCAATTATCTCATAGGCAATTACACTCGAGCTTAAATTATACAATCTCATCTTGTGATTGGTCAAGAGAGAAGCCCAATGACTCCACCTCCTTTCTGATCTATGACAAATGGGATTCGTACGGGTAATGTCTACTGAATGAGGTCATCGCATCCTTTTTCTGAGTAAATTGAATTTGCTAAAGCCCTATATTTATACTAATCATGTGGCCATTGTTCAATGAATATATTATCAATGGTCACAATTTTTAACCGTATTTTAAAATCCATAACATAAAACCAATTAATTCCATACACCTTACATAACCATAATAATACATATAAATAGTCTAAAAGAAATCTTCATTAAATAATTTTTGGGTCGTTATAATCATCCCCACATAAGAAATTTTTCCCTAAAAATTTCATTCTCTCACTATAATTCAAATGCGGGTTACATTGCTTCATCACTTCCTTTGATTCCCACGTTGGCACTTTAGACTTGTGGTTTTTTCACAACACCTTGACGAGGGGCATTGTCTTATTCCATAGAACTTTTCATCTACAAAATAATATCTTCACTGGTTGCTCCTCGTATGAATGATCAAACTCTATCTATACTAATTCTGAAGAGAATACATGTGAAGGGTCTAGTATGTACTTCCTTAAGTTGGATACATGAAATAAATATTGTACTTTGGCCATAGTAGGTGGAAGTGCTAGTCAATAGGCCATAACCCCAACACGATCAATAATCACAAAGGGGCTGATGTACCTAGTACTTAACTTCCCTTTTTCAAAACCTCATGAACATCTTCTATAGAGATATTCATAGAAATACCATTCCTAAAACAATAAACTCAAGGTCTCATTGATGGTTATCTACATAACTCATCTGTCGACTCTAGACTACCTTGATATGCTGCTGAATGGTTTTCAACTTCTCCAATTTCATTGACCATTTCTGGTCCTACCAGCTTACGTTCACTAACTACATCCCGACATGTCAGTGTTCTACACCTCTTCCCATATAGGGATTCATAAGGTGTTATTAGGATGCTTTAGTGGATACTCTTATTATAGGACAAGTCAACTAGAGAAAGATGTTGATCCCAACCTCAGTTAAATTCCATTGAATATGATCTTAACTTATCATCCAGTGTCTGAATTGTTCGCTCAGATTGGCCATCATTTTGAGGATGATAGGATGTACAGAAGTTCAGTTTAGTGTTCAGAGAAAGCTGAAGACTCTTCCTAAACATGGAGGTGAATCTTGGATCTCAATCGGATACAATAGATAGTGGTACTCCTTACATCCTTTCCACTTCCATGATGTATATCTTTGCTAGTTTATCGAAGGATAAATCCTCCAAAATTTCAATTAAGTGTGGAGACTTTTTATAATGATCCATAACAACCCAGATTGCATTATTTCCTTTGGATGTCTTCGGTAGTCTAGCGACAAAGTCCATGGTGATATTCTGCAATTTCCATGCTGTTATGGGTAATGGTTACATCATCCCCTTAGACTTTTGTCTCTCAGCCTTCACTTGATGATACACCAGGCACTTTGATATAAATTCAGCGATCTCCTTCTTCGTATTATGCCACCAATAATGATCTCGGAGATCTCTATACATCATTGTTTTTTCTAGGTGGATATTGAAATTTGAACTATGTGCATCATCCAAAAGTTCATTATTTATCTCTGAACATGATGGAACAGATAGTATTTTCCAAAATAACACTATTCATTCTTAATTAACATTGAACTCCATGGATTTCCCTCTTCTGATAGCTTCCACTTTCTTCTAAATTCCATTATCATCCTTTTGAGCATCCTTTAACGATTAAAAAAGAGATTGCATCTTTCTCAATTCACATTAGTGATTGAATCGTTGGGTCCATTCTACATAGATCATTCAGCAATTTTTTAGATTTCCTAGGGTGGTAATGGATTGATCATTCATAGTCGTTTATCAGCTCTAACCGTCTTAGTTGGCACATATTCAACTCTTTGTGTATGAATATATACATGTGGAATTTTTGGTCTGTATATATTTCACACATTTACCCAAAGAGATAATGCCACCAAATTTTTAATGTGAAGATTAGTACAGCCAACTCTAGATCAATTGTTGGAAAATTTTTCTCAGGAACATTCAATTTCCTTGAAGAATAGGCAATGATTTTGTCATTTTGAATCAACACACATCATAGGCCCTTCATCGAAGCATCACTAAATACCACAAAATGATCTCCACTTGTGGTTAATGTGAGCATGGGCTATGTGATAAGCATCTTTTTTAAATCCTTGATTCTTTCCTCACATTCATCACTCCAAGAAAACATTACTCCCTTTCTTGTTGTCTTTGAATAAGGGTTGTACAATCATGATAAATTTCTCACAAATCATCGATAATATTTAGCACACCATAAGAAGCATTGGATATCCTCTACTGATTTTGGCCTCGGTATGCTTGTGATGACATGGCCCAAGAATGAGACCTCCTTCAACCAGAACTCTCACTTGTTGTACTTTTCATAGAGATTATCCTTTTGCAAGGTCTCTAGTACTATTCATTGATTCTCCTCAGGATCCTCCTTGGTTTTTGAGTATATTAGAATACCATCTATAAAAAATAGCACAAATTTGTCGAGGTAATCTCTAAGGACTCTATTCATCAAGTCCATGAATATTGTTGGAGAACTAGTGGTTCCGAAAGGTATTAATATGAATTCATAGAGCTAGTATCTTCTATGAAAAGCAATATTGGGAATATCTTCCTTCTTCACCCTTACTTGATAATATCCCAAATAGAAATATACCTTTGAAAACTATTGTTCTCCATGTAGCTGATTAAACGAGTCATCAATTTGTGGGAGAGGATACTAATTCTTTTTCATGATTTTGTTAAGGTCACGATAATCAATGTAAATGTGCATTGACCCATCCTTGTACTTGATGAAGAGGACTGAAGCACCCCATGGTAAAGAACTAGGGAATATAAACCCTTTATCCAGAATCTCCTGTAGTTATTTCCTCAGCTCCTCAAGCTCCACAATAGCTATTCTATATAGAGTCTTTGATATAGGAAACTCCCCAGGTATAAGGTCAATTGAGAATTCAATATCTCTTCTAAGAGGAAGACCAGAGAATTCATCGGGAAACACTTTAGCGAATTCCTTCACAATAGGAATATCTTTAAGGATGGTTTCTTCCATGGACTCAATCATCAGAACCAGATACTCATTCTTAGAGGGAATTAATATCCATTCTTGAGATGAGGGAGCTAAAGAAGACTCATCTTCTACTTGCACTTGTATAGAATCGAGAATCGATTCTCAACATGGAGATTTATTTCCTTATCACATTAATTTAAGATGGATCTATATAAGGAAAGAAAATACATGCCAAGAACTATATCAAATTATAGTATAAGGAGTATAATGAGGTCCAACGGGAAATTAAATCAAAAAATTATGACATGGGAGGAGTTATATTAACAGGATGCAATGACTCCCCATTTATCGTACTCATCGACATCTTCAATTCTATGATTTTTGGTGGTGTTGGGCTTGTTATACTAACCATTCGGGATATTAAAGAATGCATAGAACTAGAATAAAAAAATTATGTTCACTATTCATGAATGAATAACTAGCGTACCAATCAATACTTCATTATTAGGGTTCACTTCGACAGTAGTGAGACAAAAAAGCTCACCCTTGCTACATTGGAGGTTTTTGGTTGCCTCTAGAAACCCATGTATTAGGGAACTGATTTGCAAGATAACCTGGTTCATTACAGTTGAAGAAATGAATAATGTTTTTAGAGTCGAATAGAGTATTCCTCTCCTCTGTCACAGCCATGGGATTTTCTTCTCCACATTTAACAGCGATGTGTCCTTCTCTTCCACACCTAAAGAATTTTCTCATCCCCTTCAGACAATTTTTGGTGTACTTATTTCTGCACGATTGGAAAGTGAGGTGCTAGATATACTTAGTACCATTGGATTTATCCGTTGGACTTCCAAAATTGAAGTCCGCATTATGCTTCTTATCACCATGATACCCCCGAGATTCTCTGATCTCCATTTCGACATTGAGGGCACATCAGACAATTTCCTCATAGCTATCGAAGTCAAAGAACACCAGTACTTTCCATAAGATATGTTTCCGCCCACCATAGAAGTGTTCAACCTTGCATTCTGGGGTAATGACAAAGCCGGAATCATATCGTGCAAGCCTTGTGATATTTTATCATATGCTCTGACAGATTCATCCTCATTTTTCTTGAGGTAAATTAAGTCCATTTCCATATTAAGCGGGAGGGTGCGCAGAAAATAGTTATCGAAAAACATCTTTTACAAATCCTTAAATTCTAACTCTTCAATATCTTCTTCAGGCTTCATATTTTTTATCAATTTACACTGTTGATCAGCTTCACCCTCCATACGATAAGCATCCAAAAGAACCCTCTCTTTTTTGTAACATTTAAGTATGGAGAAGAACATTTCAATGGAGTAGATCCATTGTTTGGTGATTGAGGGATTAGATGATCGATTAAATATAGGAGGCCATTATCTCATGAATATCTCGATAGCGAATTTTTATTTCTTAGGGGGGATTGAACATTCCTATTGACCATTTTTTTCTTTTCAAATCTTAATTGAACTGAGAGAGAAGTGTGAAAAAGTTCTCGATTCCCGCTCCCATCGGATTGGGCATCTCATTAGCACAGTCATCACATTTATCTTCACAACGGTTGTTATACCGAGTCCTCATATTATAGGGAATTTTCTGTAATAAAAGGAATCTAAGGGGTAAAAAATAAAGGGAAATACAAGGCCAAAACTGATTAGTTATAAATAACTTTAATTTGCATAACTTATTAATCCAAAGGCTTCCATCTATGTTATTCATGACCTAATTTCTAAATTATATTCTTAGGGATTTTTTTTAATTCTCTTAATAATGATTCGTACTGATCTTATGAATATACCAATGTATATCCCTTAGGAGTTTCATAACCAAGAATGCATCAAGGTCTATTTTCGTGTACGAGGATACCCTAGATCAATCTTGAAACTCCTTTTCAGGGTTTCCACCCCTAGGTACATCTTTTACATAGCGGCCTCTACCTACTTGTATCCAGACAGGGATGAATTTTCTTTATAACACTTTTACTCAATACCTAATAAAACATAGAGTTGTTTTAATTATACTTAGTCTTGTCTCTAAGGCTTCACTAGTGTTTTCTAATCCTAATACCAGAAAATAACTAAACATATCCTCTGATACCAACTATAAAAACCATATTCTTTATTACACACATATACATGATTTATTACACAAACAACACTTGATACAACATAGAAGATCGATAAATATATTGTCTTTGGGGATTAGGATCATTATATAATAACTCAAAACATGAAATACAACATATTTATTCAAAACATCCTTTAAAGGACCACTATATTCCCTCGATGATAGTATTGTAGGGATAACCTGAGGACATGCATAATAAAATGGTGAGCTATAAATCCTAGTAAGGGAATAAACATGGAATAAAATAAATTTTAGACAATAGGAATATCAATGGATCACAAAAGAAACATGAACATAATGTCATGATAAATCATGATAATCATAACACAGAAATGCGGTAAAAACACTTAACATAGAATTCGCATGAGCCAAGCCTCATTGAACATGGAGCATGAGTAAACCCTCATTGCACATGAAGCACGAGTAAACCCTCATTTCACTTGAATTACCATTATTCAACACTAATTTCACATGATGTATCATGATACTATACTTTACCCAATGCATTGGGGTGCTATCAAGGTTCACCCTTGTTAAACATTTCATTTATGCATTAATGTGCCACATGGATCACAAAACATGGATTCATTAAAAATAATCATTCATTCCAAGATAAAGGAATTTGGAATTTATACATGAAACTCTATGAAAATAAATAAATGTTCATAATGTTTAATACAATTTATAGAGAAATGGGCATGGTATTCACTACATAAAGACTTTGGCTAGAAAAAATGCAGTGCAATTTCAGCAGTATAACATCATGACATTAGGATTCATGAAAATGGCTGATGAGAGATAAATGGGTGTCTCATCATACGTACATAAAATTTAAAGTAAGGGGGTCATATAGATAAATATAACAACAAACTTAATGGAGTTTAGATGCATAATACTAAAAGATTACTTGGATGTAAAAGGGGAGAGATAAATCTCTCACGGAATTTTAGCATGGAAACTGGTGTACATGGGAGGCATTAATGGGAGAGAAAAAGGTATCCCATTATCCACACATAAAGAGGGAAGTATGGTGATGGTTTGAAATCATACCCCAATATTTTTAATTTAAAATAATAGTGCCTAACAATAGTAATAATCTTGGATAAAAAGAGAAAGGTAGAAACCCCTTACATGGAGTGCGATCCCAAAAGCCTGGGAGAGGCTTGAGAGAGGCTTATTGGGAGATTGGGACACATTGGGAGGATTATAGAGAGGGGAGGGAAGGGGTTTTCCGAAATCCAATGGCTTTGAGTGATGAAAAACTGGGTGATTGGGTGGGTTTATATAGGAAAGGAGAGAGAATTCTTTATTATTTAGGTTTGAGACCCGTCACATTAAACTAATAAAAATCACAAACAAGCCCAAGGTTTTTGCCAGTGTTTTATTCCAAAGGGGAGTGAAAAACTATATTTTATAAGGACAATGCCCGAAATTCTTAAAATAATGGGGTTTCTTATATGGATGTGAGTCACACTCCCAAGGAAATCAATTTAATAGGAAAAAAATGTTTTATAAGCATTGAAGGGTCCACTAATGCTTCGTAAAAAAATAAAACAAACCCAAAATCACATTATTTTGATGGTAAAATATATATTGGCCGAAAATAATGTTTATAGAATTTTATTACATCACTATTGGTATATAATGATGTCATAAAACACATTATATATTTATATGATATTTAATTTTTACCCAAAAATTCGATTGTTTCCGAAAATTAGGGAAAAAACACTAATGGATAATTTTGGCATCCTATTTCCAAAAAATAATATACTTTTAACATTAATAATTTTCTAAATATTTGAATTTATAATTTTAAAATAAAAACTGACATTTATCGAAAATTCATGGTTTTTGACAAAAACTACATTCAAACCTTTATAAAAATTACATTTGCTTTCATAAAATTATACTATCATTTATATTTAGGTAAAAATTAATTTAATAATTAAAAAATTAATTTATTAAGAAATTATTTAATTCAAAAAACCCATTAATTTAGAAAAATAGATTTATTGGTTGAATATAAACTAAAAATACTATTTGTTCTTTAAAAACTATTTACAAAGTAACAATAATAAAATGAATGTATATTCATTTTTATATAAAAAATAAGGAACATAATAATTGTGCTATGGTATTGTCACATAACCCCTTATAACACCTCCATAAGACCACAGGGTAAGGTGCGCGATGATGAAAAACTCTTGGGGTGGCCTGAATAACATTACTTGAGTGGTAATCTCAATCAATTTCTACTCCTCTCATAAGTTGTTCTGTTCATGCTTAACCTATTAAAGTTTGGCTTGGTCTAGGTCAAGAGTGAAGCCCAATGAAGCCACCTCCATTCCACGCTTTGAAAAATGGGCATCATACAATGAAAGTCTTCTATATTAGGCCATCACTTCCTTTTTCTGAGTAAATTGGAGTTGTTAAAGCCCTATAGTTATACTAATCATGTGTAACTATTCAACGAATATATTATCAACGGTTACAATTCTTAAATGTATTTTAAAAATAAAAAAAATATAACCAAATAAGACCATACGTTTTTCAAAACCACAAGAAGACATTTAAATAAACAAAGATAATTTGTCATTAATGATTTTTTGGTTTGTTACAGTTACTATTCAATTAAAGTGGCTGTTATGATAATTTAAGTAAAGAAAAAAAGGAACTTATCTTGCCTTTAGTATTTTTGAAATGATGGGATTGGGAAAATCATAATATGATAGGTTATGAAAATTATTTTGATATCCAAATGAGTTTTTTTGTCATGTTAATTTAATTTAATTTTTAATTGATTAAATAATTCTTTTAAAAGATTAAGACACACCCATGCCTGAATTTTTTAGTTCCTAATAAACTCAAATAAATAAAACATAAAATATTAAAACTGTAGTGAATTGAATGAATTATTGTCTTCTATTAATTTACTATACTAATATATCATGTCACAAAAGACGTAAAATAATATTTTAATGTTATATTTTTGTATTGGTTTTTCTAATTCAAATTAAATAATTTATTTTAAAATTGGAATTAATGTTATTTTAAAATAATTGGTATATAATTACATGATTTAAAATTAATAAAAATACTATATTCTATCTATTTATTTGTAAATGTTAAAAAATAAAATTTTACTTACATTAATGCACACATTTATCTTATATAATGAACATATTTTCCACAAAATTGTAAAATATTTGTTTGCATAGTATGGGTTAAAGTAGTGTTTTTACAAATTACATGAGCATCTATTAAAATTAATTTCATTTTCACATTTAATTTTTATATTATAAATTATATAAAATATTTAGAATAAATGGGTTTAAAATTTCATAAAATTTTGGTATTATTTTTGTGTTCATGGATAAATTACTTTGTTTATGAAATCAGTTACCTTTGTAAAAACTCAAAATAGTAAAAATTAGGAAACATATATGTTATTGAAGAATATTTGGAAAAATATTTTATTTTATGAGGATGGTTTCATGAGCTGATAAAGACGAAACTCCATTATAATAAAATTTTGGTGCCACGTGAGGTATGGGAGACCTCCCAGTCATGGATACTTTTTTTGTATTTACAAAAAATTCCACTCCTCCTCAACTATAATATAATACACACTCTACTGTATTATTCACTCCCCTCAATCCATTTCTCAAGACCAATATCTAACCCAATTCATTTAAAATCTTACAACCCCTCATATAATAAGAATTTTATTTTCTAGTTTCTCTCATAGGAAAGAATTTTTTTGTACCTAAGTAGAATACCCGTAGAAGAAGAAATATTATTCATTGAATTTTATTATTTAATCTCATTTTAAAAAATTTAAAATTATTATTATTCAATAATTTTATAATAATCCGATAATCTTATATATTGTGATATTTTTAAATGTTAATGATATGACCTAAAACCACCCACACCTCCACAAAATGGGTTATGAAATCATTGTCCATGTATACAAAGGACTACCGCCTTATGAACTGGTATCATTTGTTTTTTCATTACCACCTTTCACGGCTGGGAATAATGATGTAAATCCTATTTATATATGATATATATGATTTTATTTTGATATTTGAGTCATTACATCACACATACATTCAGGATTTCCCTTTCGCAGGAATATGATTACGTCGTTTGTGTGTACAGAATATTGTCCCCTCATGAACCAATGTGATTTGTTGGTGCTTTACATTTAATATATTAAGGATAGGTTAAATAAAAACATGTGATAAATGTTAAATACACATTATATTGAAATTATTATATATATATATATATATCATTTACATTTCATTTTTTCAGTATAACATGAAAATGGAAACAACGTTTATGCATATGTACAACCAACCATCTCCAATAATGGTGTATTTCATTTCCTATCACCAAATAATATGGATTTTTATAAATTAATATATAATGAATATGTATAATATTTATATCATATTTTATATTCTTCTTATGATTAAATTATGATCAAAATAAGTGTACTGAAAAATAATCAAAAACATATATGAAAAAAGTTGTTATTAACCGAAACATAACATTAATATAGAATTTTTAGTAAAAAAGAAATAAAAGGTCATAATAAATTATAGATAATGTTATATATATAATTATAGTTATGTAATTTATATATAGTAAACTTGTATTTATTTTTCATTATTTTTTAACAAGTATAATGGAATTCAATACATAAGGTAAAGGCTTTTCATATCACTTTTTTACTATAGTGAGACAAATATAGTTTTCAGTACCTATTTCTTGTATGTATTGTATTTTATGACTAATAATTTACTTTATAATTATTATAAATATAATTATCTTTATTTTCAAATCCATTTGATGATCTTTCTTTCATTGGGTTACGATTTCAATGTTACCAAATCTGTAAGGGATTTTTGTCAACCATCTTGATGGCCCCATTCTCTCCCGGCTCTGTTCTCGCCCCATCCTCGCCTAGGGTTTCCACCTAAAATCTTCCGATTCAGGGTCGGCGGCTCACCATTGTTCTCGATTCTTCTCCTCCATTCTTCTCCTCTAGCCTTTTTTGTCTCCTCTAAACTATCCTTTATCTTTCAGTGTGGCTTTCTGTGTGTTCTTTTCTCTGGAACTTCTTTCGTGGCTCGTCCGCCCCTATTTAATTTATATTTAATCCTTCTCATCATTCTCACTCTAGTGAAGGTTCTTTGTCTTTTCATCCACGATTTCGACTTCACCTTCTTCTGGGGGTCTTATCACGATGGGTAGTCTTCTGATGAAGCTATCTGTTTCACTCTTTGCAGCTCTGGCCTCACATTCCACTAAAACTATCCAGGTCGGATATGGAGTGGAGGTTCAAGGAGGTTTTGAGTGTTGTGGAATGGTGGTCGATCTATCTCAAGGGGATACCTGGGTCAGCATACTCTTGTTTTTGAAGGGCACCATTTTTCTTCATCATTGCTGTTGCCTTTTTCCGGAGCTCTCGAGTGCTCAAACCACTGCTCTGGCCTTAGACTTCGTTGATCCCCTCAAGGTCGGATCTAGAGTGGTGGTACCAATAGGGTCTTGGAAGGTGTGGCTCAGTGTCCAACATATTTCCCATGGAGCGGCCTTCAACAAGGGTTTTGGTTTTTGGTTTTTATTCATGTCTTCAGTGATCAGTTGGAAGATTGTTTGATGGTTTTTTGATCTATGGTTCTATTTTGGCTTCTTTATTGATTAGGTATGGTTGCGGTTTTTAGGGTTTTCTCCAATAGTTATTGGGGTCTTTTTGTTTCTTGTTCAATGGGGGTTGATAATATGGTGATTGTTTATGGAGATTTCAATGGTCTGCAATGGTCTCTGGTGCTGGTGGGGCATGTTGGTGAAGGGACGACATCATTTCTGTCTGCAATGCTGGATGCGGGCGTCGAGGTGATGATGATGTGATATTATGATGGTGACGATGTATTTTCAAGGGCTGTGTAGCTCTCCTCAGGTGGATAGTGGGATTTGTGGGGTATATTGTGATAGGGTATGTGACTTCTGAAATAGGCGTCGTGTTGATGGTTTTGGTGTGGTGATGCTGGTTGTATTTGTATCTTTTAGAATTTTGAATTCTTTGAAAGTATAATGAGTCATGTGTGACCTTCTTCTAGTTTGCATGCTTTTGTTGAAGGATCCCACTTTCCCTCAATGTGTTTTTTCCAATAAAATATAAAATGGATTGGAGGCTTTAAGGGATTTTTGTCTCAATTTTCTTTCTTTGAGACACATGTTATACGATGTAGTTATATTATTTCATGAGGTTTATATACATCTCATTTAACATGTAATACGCTGAATTAATTCTGCATCATGATATTTTTATTTCCATTTTATGTTATTTCATGATGGGTCTTACGGTTAATGGTTACCAAAGCGGTAAGGTTTTAATTTTAAAATATCCCTATTTACTGGGATTGATTAAGATTAAGTCTCAAATGTTGACATATTTGGATACGACTCTCAAGAATCCTCATTAATTTTCATATCATATAGTTTTTTATGAAATATTAATGTCATGATAACATTTTTCAACTCATTTTTAATTAAATAATAAAGAATTTTTTTCAGATAATTTAATTGTATTTCTCTCATCGATCATAAATTAGTTTTATTCAAAAAAAAATTCTTTAAAAAAGTATTAAAAATAATTCTAAAATATATATTAATTATTTGCAATAAACATGATTTTAAAAAATTGCTTATTATTTTTTTAATTTATTTTTCAAAGTTTACATTATAAGTTTTCAAGGTTGTTTTCTTATAAAAAGTTTTTCAAATTGTTTCATGCTTTAAAAAAATTGTAAAAAATGATACATTCCTAAATAATTGTTTTAAATGATAATTAAATATTATTTTACAAAAAATATTAAAGAAATTTTTATTAACTATTCCTATCTAGGGATATTGTCCAAGGATAAAATTCATACACTTTTTTGAATGGTTCTCGACCATGGGTTATTCCATTATTAAACACTTATGAAACTCACTTATTTTTAGGATTTTTTATAGAATGAAAGGATTTTGAAACCTATATATTTTCCATATGTCATGTAATGATGAAATGATTGTGATACCCAATTCATTTCATATATTATGAGATGATGAGTGTTTGTTATCTTATGGCAGACATATATATGATTTTATGATGTGATGGGTGGGACCTATCTATTCCACTAATGTATATGGAAGTGATTTATATTTCTATGTTTAATATGGGAAACATGTTAATGAGATTTCTCCAAAATGGGAAATAGGTGTGTCTAAATCTAGAATGGGAAATTTTTATTTCTTGAAAACAAATGGAAAACAAGTGTGACATGATCCATAATGGGAAATAGGTCTATCCTGATCCACTATAGGAAATAGGTGGGTCTTAATGAACTATCTCTATGGCCCTGGTATTTATCCTCTACATATGATATGCTTTTCAACATGTATTATGATTTCATACTTTTATAACATAACCTAATTGTTCATGAATGTTTATTTACTGATTTATTACACTTATGTCCCATGATTAATGAAATACTAATGATTAATGTCATGACTAATGTTTATGATCGATAATTAGTTGGGTTTGAACTTTACCGGTTATGTTCATGATCACAAACTCTTATTCTTATCTAATAATTTCATATGATCATTTATTGATATCACTTATGTTTACCAATTATGAGAACCAGAGCTCAAAATTTCTAATATTTCATTTCCACAAGTATTGAATAATGGGATTTAACAAGTTTATGTATACGGAGAGTAAAAAATGGGAAGATATTTTTAGGAAACATTGAATATATTTCACCATATAAGAAGATTGGGTTCCATGATTCCAAAGGAACTAAAACTATATGATCCTCATTAGTGTGTTTGTATAATGTAATGAATATACATATAAAAATGTAATATCTATTTATGAGAATCAGGTGTCATGATAATATATCGATAAGTAACAAGAAGGGTCTGATTGAATTTTTTAATGGACCAACGTAGTAAAACCAGACATGTAACCAAGGCCAATTCTCTATTGGGACGAAGGCATGTCACTAATTAAAATGGGATGGTGACTTGAACTCAAATATCAAAATTGAAAACATGGGAATAATTTTATCCCTAAAATAAAGCGATATATATGACATGTTCCAACTACTAACCCTTTATGATTTTATCACACATTGGAAAACCATGCACTAATAAATTAGTAGTTCTAAATTAATATCAACCAATAATTTTTGAAAAATAATAAATGAATCCAAAAAATTATATAAGCTTTTCATCACATAAATGAAATAGTTTTTTATATGAATATTTTATAATCCAAAACTAAGTAACAAAAATGAAAGAAAATTCTATTATTGCTGAGGCAGATATGATGTTCGATCCAACTAGATGAACGAACCCAAAAGTTCAACTCTTATTCAACCATGTGACTCACAAGTCAACAACATGAACCAATCAATAATTTCTTACCAAAAAAGAGTGGTAGAAACCCAACTTGAAATACATAACATGGGAAACGAAAGAAAATATGGAGACTAAATACCCACCAATGTTGCCATATATGGTGTGAAGCATATGCCAATTAAATACCACCATGTGTCCATTAAATTAACTTTATAAAGAATATATTTCCACAAGTTAGAAAATTTCTTAAAATATGTATTCCTTTTCATTTTATAAATATAAAAGAGGAAAATAATTTCACATCTCTTAATATAAAAGACACCATTTATAAAACATACCTCTAATTGGATATAAAAAAAATTACATTACAAAACCAACAATTAACCTTTAAATAACATTATTTTCAAGATATAATTTTTAGAAACCATTTATATATAAAATATCATCATTCAAAAGGAATCCATATAATCTTTTAAAAATAACTATTAAAAGAATAATTTTACAATGGCATGGATTTCAACGACCACACCTTCCTTCCTTTTTGAAAAATAAAACACACAAAAACAAATATATCTAAATATGATAGAATAATTAGGGAAGGCATAATAAGACCAAAATACAAGGATGGTAATGAGAATAAAAATAAATAGAAGGAAAAAACAAGTAAATATCCTGGAAACCCCACAAAAAAATCATTACCATTGAACTATTTTCATTCTATAAAGAAACAACACATTATAATAAATTATTAATAGGCATAACCTAAAATATATATCATGAGGGAACTCGATAAAAACTAATGGGATAATAACTATATGCTAAAATGAGTAACCAACCATCTTTATGTTAACTGGAATACAACCAATCTTGTGAAACACTCTCACTGGTCTCATCGGTGATACCCCTAATCTAGGTCATAACATTAAACTATAGGCTACTTTATTGAACCAAAATCTAAAATACCATATCAAAAATCCCGTCACTCCCTAAATAAAAACATTGGGATTCTCATTTAAAATTTAGTGGATGATTTTAACTATCAAAACAATAAAAATCACATGAAAATCACATAGAAAATAAAATAAAATAATTGTCAAATGCTTTCCCCCTTCTACAAACCCCCTTTATAAAAATACTCTAACACTAACCAAATAACATGAAACAAAAAATCCTTTAATCATTAACAAAATATCAAAATCATAAACAATGATTAATCATCATGTTGAAATAGTGTATAAACATCAATCAATTAAATTTGATATTAAAATACGATTACTATCATCTATTTACCTTTAAATTAAAAATCCTACATTTATAAATATTTTTTTAAAAACCCCTTAAATGATGTTAAAATACAAAGGAAATAATAACCAACACTATTTTTAGGTCATAATAAATATCAAAACCATTGATGAATATCATAATATAACATACACCTTTTAAGAGAATGGAATCAACATAAACTAATGAAAAACCCGACATTAGGAAAATAATTGTTGATAATATCATGAAAATAATTTTTCATAAATAAAAAAACCAATAGAATTTTATGAAACACATAAAATTTACAAAAATACATTTGGAATCAATGTTTCATTTAACTATAAAATTCTCAGAGTTTGTCAATGGAAAACACAACAAAATATTGAAAAACATTCATAGCATAACACTCAATATCATATACTGTTGGACTTATCATGTATTAACCATGTTTTAATGATCACAAATCTGGTTAATCATATTTAATCTATCTCAAATCATCTGTGGAAAGGGTTAGTTTCTATATGTTTTCAATTTTCATGCACAAGATCATGATTTCTATCAATCATGTTTGATTATTATAAATTATATTTAATTTTTTTCTGAAAGGATTTCTTATATTAATATTAATTTTAATTGACCCTATGAATGTTACTACTTAAACTGTTTACAGGTATTTTTCTACATCTGTGAAATTGTGAGTCTTCCCCCAGTTATAGTTTTATGGAAATGGACCCAGACACCATGACCCAAACACCATACTCCTCACACTGTAATCATGACATTGTGACCAAGACACCGTGACCCAGACATTGTGATCCAAACACCTTAATCCAGACACCGTGACTGAGACACCGTGATTCAGACACCGTAACCTGTATCAGATCTCATGAAGTCTCTGACACTGGGTCCTAGCTACCATCACCAAGACACCATTCAATGTTTAGAAAATGACCAGACACCAAGATCCATCCATGAAATCTATGCTACCAGTTATTGATCTCAATACAACTGTATCATCTTGACTATCTCACCTCTAAAAGAAAAAAAAGAAGAAACCATATAATGATGACAACGTTTACAACTGATACTATTTCCAGACCGACTGTGACATAGTTCTTTAATATGTTTTGTTGATTTTAATTTAATATCTATTGGTCATATTTGATCATTTAAATGTACTGAAATAATTAATGTTTCATTGTAGACATGTCACCTGACAGTATGAGGTACGAGGTGCCGGATACATGTTTCATGTCAGCTCCAAAATGTGCTCCCGCAATCAAAAAAAGAAGAAAAGAAGGGATGAAAAAACATATAGAAATACTATAGAAGGGGGAGAATTTTGAAATAGGAAACTGATGCATGCAAAAAAACATAAGAATACACGAAGAAATATTCATTACAAATGGATAAACTACTATAGATCAGAACCAAAATAATCTTCCCAGTACCAACTCCAAGAAGAACACAAGCTAGATCTAACTGGAAACCAGAGCACCCAACTTGAGATAATATATTTTTCACAATAAGAATCAATACCTTCACTGTTTGTATCCTAAAATTTCAAAGCTTCATATAATAACACTCAAAGAACTTGTAACCTTTTTTATCATTGTTTCTCTATTGTGTACTATTTATAGATTTTTGGCAGTGTGTGTGTGTGTCTATATAAAAAAGACACAATGTCTCCTATACTAAACGTAGGGATACAAGATATCCTTCCTCTCATATCATTTATCTTCTGTTTACTCCCACATATATGTTTTGATGTGGTCCTTTTGGGACATTGTATTTTATACACAAGAAGAATAGTGGAAGAAGTCTTCCGACATTGACAATCATGTCCACAATTTTTTACCTAATCCAGGATGTAGATCATGTTTATTAATTTAAACTTCTTGGTGTAATGTGATCACCAAGTGGAGGAGATTAGTTATCGTCATAATATTGAACCACTTGTCTTATATGCTATGTTATTTAATTTAGTTTTTCTCTATTTTATTCTATATTTTAGAAAATAAATGATTTTACTTTGATAGATAGTCTTGGAGATAATTTATAACTATTTTCCCTTTTTATAATAACTTAAAAAGTAAAATCAATAACTCATATTTATATTACTAATAATTAATCAATCTTTTGAGATGTTATTTGAATAGTAAAACAATTATAACCATATGAACTTGATTAACTAGGTTGTATACATTGTTATTGGGGATGAATTTTAAGAAAAAAAATAACAAGAATTTTAATAGAAACTCAATTCACCCCATCATGAGTACTCCACTCTGGCCAACATTTGGTATCAAGGGAAATTTTTTAGACTCTCTTTTTAAATCTTTTCAAGTATGATTTTAGTTGTAAATTAAAGATTTGAAAATTTTTATTAATTCTAAATTTATATCTCTTTAAATATAGTTCTTTATTTTAGATAATAGACCTTAAGGTTCTACAAAAAACAGAAATCCATTCATAAATTCACCTAATTATTCCCAATGAAAATATAAAATAAAAATGCATTTGGAAAAAATGGTATTTGAAATTTTTTCTTCAATTATAGATGAGTATAAGATTTCTGATACTGAGATAATTAATTAGGATTATCTAACTAATACTACCCAAAGTAACAATTTCGATGACATGAATGTATTATATTTCTCTTTAGAAGATGAGGAATTTAAAAGAATAACTGCATGTAAAACTGCCCATGAAATTTGGGGGACATTTTCTATTCCACATGAAATAACTTCTAGTGTGAAATAAATGAGTATCAATAAAAATAATATTAAATATTATAACTTTAAAATGAAGCATTATTAGTCCATTTATGACATGTATCCTAGGTTCAATGAAATTTTCAATGCAATGATCTCTTGGGAAGAGAATTCACTGAAAAAGAACAAATCATGAGGATTGTCAATTTCTAACCTGATAGATGGAGAGGAACCACTGTCTCTATTAGAGAGTTGTGTGACATCATAAAATCACCTATAAAAAACTCATTAGGAATGTAATGATGTATGAAGAAAACATGAAAGTAAACAATGAAGACGATGATGAACCCAAATGAAAATGTGTGGCATTCAGGACCACCACATCTAAACACAATGAAATGAAGAAACTACATGTTTTTGTAAAAATTTTCGATAGTGAAAAATAATCAATTGATAGTGATGAGGAGATGGCCCAATTATCCAGATGGTTTAAGAAATTTTACAAAAGGAAGAAATTTTCCAGAAAACCCAGCTTCAAAGGAAGATATGGTCAAAAGAGATGCTCAAAGAAATATTGGAAAATAAATCACAATTCTGATGAGATATTATGTTCCAAATATAATTTAAAGGGACATGTAAAGGGATACTATCCCAAACCCACAAGTATAAAATGAAATATAATGACAAAGATAGAATGTATAAAATGTCAATGCAAGGAACGTGTAGTGCATATAAGGACAGTTCATGTGACTCAGAGTCTTCACATGATGAATAGTCTAACAAATCCAATATGTGTTTTAGGATAAACACATCTGAGGTAAAATTGGAATCTTTTATAAAAAATACCTATTATTATGAATATGAAAGTGACTCTAAAAAAATTTCTCCAGAATAATTTTTTGAGTATTGCTATTTGCTTGAAGATTCATGTAAAGGGATAAAAGATAAAAACATGTCCTTAATGAAATAGTTTTCTCATAACTCAACTGTTAAATATGAACACAATGTAGAATGGGGGGAAAATGTTCAATTACACAATAAAAACAATGAATTAAAGTTATCTAATGAGGAATTGAAAAAGAAACTTGAATGGTTTAATAATGGAAAAGATACCTTAGTACAAATTCTAGGTAAATATATTTCCCCTACATACACTACTGGTATTGGATATAAAACTGTTAAATTTTTTATTGTGAAAACCATTTTATTTTCTTAATCTATAACATAGAGATTTACACTTAGTTCATGAAAATATTATTCTAGTTCAAATTATTTTTCTCTTTCAACTTTTTCGAGTTTTTTTTCTGGAAAAAATAGTGTTTATTTTTCCGATATTTATATAATGCTTATAGGAAACCTATTAGGAAAATGTGGGTTCCAAAATAAATATTTACTAATATAGCCGGGCCCAAACAAATATGGGTACCAATGCCTATTTTTATTTGACTACATTGTATAAAAATTGATTAAAGATATCCTGTAAAATCTTATGGTACTTGGATAGTGGGTGTTTAAGACACATGACATTAGACTATTCATGCTCAAGAACCTAATAAAGATTGACGGTGGATTCATCACCTATGGTTACATTTCCATCGGAAAAATAATTTGTCATGTCTAAATAAGTAAAACTAAATCAGTTCTATTTTCCAAAGTACATATTTTTGATGGATTGAAATATAATCTACATAGTACTTAACAACTATGTGATGATGGATTTCAGGTTAAATTTGAAAATGATTCTTGAAATATTTTTAATTAGAAAAATGAATTTATATTTTCTGTATCAATAAATGAGAATGTATATTCTATTAATATAGAATCTTTAGTTTCTCAAAATTCTTCATGTTCAAGTGTATTTCACAAAGATTCTTGGCTTTGTCATAGAATACTAGGAAACAGAAATATTCACTCCCTTATAAAACTAATAAAAAAAGTTTAGTAAAAGTCCTACCCAAACATGAGTTTCCAAATGATAATGTTTGTTATACTTATCAAAAGAGTAACCAATACTAAATTTACTTCAAACCAAAGAAAGATGTGGAAACTTCTGAACCTATTGAGTTGGTTCACATGAATATTTTTGGACCATCATGATTTTCTAGTTTAAATGGGTTACAATTTGATTATGTTCATGAAGATGAATTTTCTATATATACATGCAACTTCTTTTTGGTTCAAAAAAGTGAATCCCTCTCTCATTTCACAAAATATGCAAAAACTATAGAAAAACATAGTTTACATATAATTATTTCTCTATGAAATTATCATGGTTGTGATATTTAAATTCATCAATTTGAATCATTTTTCTCACAAAATATTAAAAATCATAACTTTTCATCCCCAAGAACACCTCAAAATAATGGAGTTGTTGAAAGAAAAAAAATAACCTTGAAATATATTTCTAGAATCATTCTTAGTAAATATAACCTACCTATTTTCTTTTGGGATAAAGATGTACATACAGAAATATATATTATTAATAGGGTATTTATTTGACATATTCTTAAAAGAAATCTACATGAGTTACGGAACAATATAAAATCTAATGTAATCTTCATCCAATTATTTGGTTTCAATGTTTATATACTTAATACTATAGAAAATATTAACAAATTTTCATCCAAGAGTGATGTAGTAATTTTTTGGATACTCAATCTCTAGTAAATCCTATTGAGTTTTTAAGAAAAGAATTAAATGTGTGGAGGAATCCGTCCATGTCTTGTTTGATGAGATAGAATAAAATGAAACTAATACCTCTCTAGAGAATCTTGAGGTTGATATGTCAAATATTGACATCAATGACAAATCCTCCAATCATCCTATAAAATAATTTGTAAAAACTTATAGTTCTAGAAATTATCCAGATTCAAGTCAAAATGAACCCAAACCAGTTGAAGAATCAGATATCACTAGCCCCTCTTTTTCTATATCCATTTGAACACTAAATAAACAAGCTTTATTTGATACTGCAGTACATTTTGAAAAAGAACTCATATTATAGTTTTTCATATAAATCAGGTTGGACATCAAGTTTTCATATCACAACATGATCCTAAAAGCATTAATGATTCTATCTATGATTAATTTTGGGTGATGGATATGCAAGAAGGACTAAATCAGTTTAAAAGGAGAAATTTTTGAAAACTTGTTAATAGACCCAAAGACATATTTATCATATTCACTAAGTGGGTTTTTAGAAATCAAGTAGATGAAGCTGGTAATATAGTCAAATAATGAATGATTTGTTGTAAAAGGCTATAGTCAAGAGGAAGGAGTAGTCTATGAGGAGACATTTTCACCAGTATCTATACTAGAATCCAAAATAATCTGGATTTTTTATGCTACACATCTAAATTTAAAACTACATCAAATGGATATGAAGAGTTAATTCATAAATGGGTATATAGTTGGGGATGTGTTTTTTGAACAACCCCCTGGTCTCAGGAATCCTCACTTTACAAATCATGTTTTAAAAATATCAAAAGTATTGTATATTTTTAAAAAAAACACTAAGAGATTTGTATGATAAAATAAGTATTTTTCTTATTTTGAAAGGTTTTTCAAAAATTTATATCTAATCCTATACTTTTTATAAAATGAATTTACAATGATTTTTAAGTAGTTTAAATATATTTAGATTATATTATTTTAGGATCTTCAAAAAAATTCTTTATGTATTGAATTTAATAAAATGATGAGAAATGAATTTGAAATGAGTTTAATTGATGAACATAAATTATTTATTGGATTTAAAATAATTCATAATAAATGAGGTATTATATTAAATCAAAAAAATATACTAAAGATCTTCTAAAAAGGTGTTGGATTAGATATCACTAAAAGTAGTGATACTCCAATGAGTACTACTTGTAAGATGGATCTTGGTGATGATGGAATACTTGTTAATAATACCACATATAGAGGAATGATTTAAATCATACAACACCTAAATACTATCCAAACTAATATTAGGTTTAGTGTGTGTATGTGTGCTTATTTTCAAGAAAAACAAAAGGAATCTCATTTAAATGATGTTAAAATGATTTTTAAATACCTCAATCATAAACATGATCTAGGACTGTTCAATTCATACATGTGCCTATAAACTGAGATAATACAAGTTCTATAAACATTTCAAAAAATCCTATTTCACACTCAAGGACAAACTTATTAATGTAAGACGTCACTTATTGAGAGACAATTTTCAAAATGGCGATATCACATTGTAATTCATTGGAACTTAATATAATCTTGATGATATATTCAACAAACCATTACATTATGAATTGATAGATTACATCATACATGAATTAGTATTGATAAATCACATGTCAAATATGTGATGTTTCAAAACATTTAGTCTCATAGCTTACTATTTTATAGTTTTTAGTTTCACATGAAACCATCTTAGAATCATTGTATCACACTTAGTGTTCTATAATTTACTGTCTAGAAGTTACTATTTCATGTTTATGGTCTCACAGTTATTGTCTCTCGGTTACTATCTTTCACTTACTATTTCAAAAGATACAGTCACATCATTTGGAGACACACCAGAGAAGATGACACCGTGAAAATTTGTTCTAGTCTCACTGTGAAAACCCTTTTTCATTTTATATGTAATCTATTACCTATAGATTTATGATTAATTATTTTATTATTTTTATCGTTTGATTTTGAATTTGTGAATCTTGAAATCCCTAAATAATAAAAACCAAATGTCTTTCAATATTTTCTTCACTCAGGCTCTCATCTATTGAAACTAAAACCCTTTATCTATCTCTCTATAGAACCCTGTTTGAATTCCCATAATGAATCACCCTTATTAATAAACTAATAATAAGCACAGATCTATAAATAATGTGAAAAGAGCACCAAAGATATCACCCAAAGGACCACTAAACCCGAATTTTGTTGTTAGAATAGTAGTGCTAGAAATAGAAATAGATCCTAAGTGGTTTCTGACATGTATGATTTTAGCCTTGAAATTACATAAATAGAAGAGATGGCTGGATTAGTTCAAAAAAGAGAAAAGGATGATTTTTCCAAACCTTGTTTCTCATTTTTATTTGTTTGTCTTGTTCTCATTCGATACAGAAAATGGTTTTGTTGTAAGAAGCTGGAATAAAGTCCAAAGATGTAACTTTCCCTCATGGTTTAGGGATGCCTGCCTAGGGATACCCCTTGAAGGAATTATTTAGGACTAATAGAGAGGTCCTCCTCCTCATAGTGATATATTTGTATTAGAAGAGACTCTAGGATGTTTGACTGGAAATAACAATGAGAAAAGAGAAATTGCTGAAGAGTTGGATGATTAATCGATGTTATTGTTTATGTTTATCCAAAATCACATTATTCCAAGGAAAGGAGATTTTTATACTCTCAAATATCACGATGTATTCTTGATACATATTATTAAAAATGGACACAATATTAACATATGTAAGTATATAATACTTCACATGTGTGATTTGATTATGCAAACTCCAGAGTCTTCCACCTGGTTCTGTTCAAGGTTCATCTTTGTTATGTTATATGGAAAAATATTGGTTGGAATAAATGAATAATTCATCAAAGACAATGATATATTAATCTTAAATTTTACAGTAAAAATGATGAAAACAATTTTTAATCCTTGTAAAAAGGATTATGTGGAGGGTAATGAATGGAAATATGAAATGTTTAATCCGGTTCAGCATCCTTCAAGACCTAAGAACATATCTGATCCTGTTTTGGTACTAGATTAGATTATTTATTATCCTGCTGAAGAGGAAGAAGAAATTTTTTTTGGTCCTATGAAAGAAACTATCGTAAGAAAGGATGTGAGTGGTCTACCTGTTCCAAAAAATATTGTTGGTTAGGAAGCACCTGTTACTGAACAAAATTCAATGTTAGAAGAATAACCTACTTATAAAAAGGAATCTGTTGTTATTGTAAAATAAAAGGTTGTTTCTTATGAGAATAAATAATAAGAACATTCTATTTAGAAAGAGGATGTCATTTTGGAATAATTTAAGCAATAATATGATCCTGAATCTATCTTATATGTTAATGAACGAATTAAAAAATCCTTCTAGTTGGCTAGAAAATAAATGGGTGAATCTATTCGAGATAAAATTTTAGAAACTGATCAAGGAACTGAATATCATAGTCTAGTAAGAGATTCACTTGTTGAGGGGGAGCAACACCCTAGTCTGGAAAGTTTTTAAGTTCCTAATCCTATTGATCAAATCACTCTGGAGACCTGGTATATGTTCCCTATCTAATGTTATGTGAATAATTCCCTGGAGGCCTCAGTTAAAGGCATATACCTCTGTGTTGTGTTTCAATGAAAAAAGGTTTCTCCTCTAGAGGTAATATATGCAAAGAAACCTGAGAAGGTCTTACATCATCTTTCTGAACCTTCACAAGAACATTCTGCTTCTATAAGTCCTAGTGATTTGAAATCTTTTGGATTTACTTTATTGGATAGAATTAAAAAGATCATGAACACACAATGTGACCCTATAAAAAATATCTTAGAGTTATGGTTGAAGATATGAAAAAACTGTTTCAATTAGTAAAAGCTCCTACTACTCATTCTGTTGAGGATGTTAGTGGTCTAATTTCATATAAATTTTCCTATCTGATTCAACCAAACATTACCTCAATATTCGACAATTTGGTTGAAATAAACATCCATATTGTCCATAAGATGCATGGGCTTGTTTTAGGTACCAAAAAACCGAATGATGTGTACAAGGGATGTCTACAGAAAGTTCTCAATCAGCCCAAGTCACTCACATCAGTTTTTATAACTATTAATGCCACCATACACTCATCTCAACCCTTTAACAGTGGTCTAATCAGAACTGTAGTTAGGAGGAACGTCAATCAGTGTTTAGTGGTTTTCACAAGGAGATATTATCTATAATCGTCATGAATAGTGACAGAGTCATTGACTTTGTAAGGATTCATTAAAATATTACAAATTATTATCAGGAAATAATTACTATAAATGTGGATTTATACTTTAATAGGAACTTCTCTAAGCCTGACAAGACCAATAACATCAAATATGATTTAGAGAATTTTAAAATTCCTGTAATCACTCCAGACTTTAAGACTCGGTCCCAAAAGATGAAATATTTCAGTTCTCTTTTGAATAAGTTCATGGAGAACAAAGCTGATTTTGATAATACAATGTTGTATGGTAGATAGTTCATTTCTAACTTCATTAAATGTTTGAAGCCTTATATTCATGTGAAAAGAACAGCCATTGGTTTTCCTACAACTAAACCATTCCATCCCAGTTTCCATCCTTCATTCACTAGCTTCCCATCTACCTTGATGTATGTATCTCAGGTGCTGAGCTAGATCATACATGTTATAATTTACCAAACAATTCCACAAACTTCCACCTAACCTACTCTGGAACCTTCCATTTTTTATGGACTCCCTATTCCTTCTGTAACTCCCCGACCCTAGATACTCAGAGTCGTTGCATTATTACATAACATTGGCATGATCACAAGAAATATCAAGCCTCGAAAGACTGATTAGTTTAGTAGCCTTGAAATAACAAGATACATTAATAAAGTTTACATTACATGATAAAATGAAAACTACAACAATATAGTCTCCATATTCCACACTCTTATCCCCTCATACTATCCCAACAGGTCATTTATAAATTAATTCTTCACATCCTGGGAAAAATAAAACATAGAAATGGGGTGAGCTCAAATACCCAGTAAGGATAACAATATAGCAGAAACTTTCATAAAAAATAATAAACATTTAAGGCAATATATAACTAAAACAAAAGCCTTTTAAACTTGTACTTCAACATAGTATCGAAAAAATTAAATGAAATAATGCCATTTACTTATTCACATGGATATTCTACTAATCGAATAATAACATGAAATATCAATAACCACTTTCATAATGATGGAATGCATAATGCAAGACTATCATAACCACATAGCCAAGGCCTCGTGCCAAGACTAAAAATAAGATTTTGTCAAGGCCTTATGCCAAGACTCTAGTTTGTCTTATGAGACCTACCTATGCATCAAGGATCTATAGCGGGCTCCACCCGTCACTTATTAAGTCCAATGCACTCCTCATATGAATAGTTTTAAACATAACAGAAACATTCATATTAAAACTAGCATCCGAAATGTTAATAATTTCTTCATAAACCATAAATGGTATAAAAATAATACATCCACAGTCAAACATATCACAAAATGATCAATATAATATGGAATTTTTTAATCATAATAAATCAACTGCAAATAAACTTAAAATCCATCAAAGGATGTTGACATAGATGAAATCAAAACTCTTTTTAGAGAAATATCTCTTTCTATTTTGAAATCATTTAAGAGTCATATATTTATAAAATAAAAAAATTTCTTCCAAAATATTCTTATAAGCCTATAAGGGAAGCTTCGATGATTTTATAACGGCAGAAAATAGCCGCACCCTCCGTATAAGTTAAAAACATTCTTACCTTAATTATGTTGAAAAGCTTAAAAAGGACCTTGTTGGGAAAACGATGGAAAGATTCCTTTATAAACCTCTTATAAAAAGTCAAACAAGGGTATAAATGACTTTAACCCATATTATAGTAAATAGTAAAAATGTTTTGAAATACATTTTTAAGAAACAAGGATGTGAATGATAAAGAAGTCCAAGTATATCTTTACGTATAAACAACCTCGGATAATGAATAGATTATGAAATAAACCCTTAAATTGTAATTTTCCTTGGTTTAGGGTAGGACAACGTCTTGTATAATGGTGAAATAATTGTTATTAAATTATACAAGAATCATATACATTAATCTGATATCATATATGATCTTTTCACATTTCATTGTTAATAATATCTTAGAATTATCGTTGTTTCGGGTGTTAACTTTCTAATTTTCTTTTATATGTTTTTTTACATGAGCCATGTTTGTTATGGATAGGTTATATATTATTCATATCCATAATTATGTCACATCATTAAACATTATTTTTATTCATCAAATGAGAATTATACTTGAATGGATACGATGGAGAATGAATCTCATCGCGTTCATGGAGACGATAGTCAGTACGTACGCACGAGCGACGATATCATTCTTTTGATATTAAAATAATATATAATTGGATGGTATATCATATATTCATAATAATTATCATGTTATATTTATTATTTACATGAATTACACATCATTATTATACCCATACAATTAATAATATATTGAATAACAATTACACCACGACGTGGAGACGGTAAGCCGTACGTACGCACGTATGGTGACATGTCATTCAAAGGATGGATAGAATACTGAATATGGTTGTACCATATTTATAATGATATCACGGTATATAGGAGATAATGGATTTATTATTTTAGAATGGGAGTAATAAAGAAAGAAGAAGTTGAAGAAGAAAAGAGGTTGAAAGAGGGTGGTGAAAACATTAACTCTTTTTCGGGTTCTTCCTTTTGATTTGATCAAAAGGGCTCCTTAGGATGGCTTTCTGATCAAAATAAGGCATGTAGATTGATGTGAGGGAAGTTGAGAGAGTATTTCGGTAGGGTTTGGCCGAGTCAAAAGGCTTTGAAAATGTGAATTAGTGAGAAGGGGGAGTGACCTTTTATAAGAGGGGTGAGGGGCACATTTGGGAAACCTAGAAATATTATTTTATAATAAATTCATATTCGGTTTCTAATGGCTCCAAAGTGTATTATTTAAAGTATAAGGTGGGTATAGGTCGCAAACCACTCAACCAAAAAGATTTAGCCAGGTTTGGGTTTCTATATTAACCTTTTCTTTAAGTATTAACTCTTAGTTAATTCATAACAGCATTATTACATCGAAAAAAATTTATATAATCAATCCTATTATGTAATATTAACTTATAAAATTACTGGAATTCATAAAAAGTCTCAAATTACATTTACTTTGATATTTATAATATCAATTATTTTAATATTTCATTAATTTTTTAATTACTGCATCACCATTGTGCCATAAATAAATTAAATTATTTAATGTCTAAAAATTATAAATAAAATACCATTATGTGGGAAATATTTTTATCTTTCTAATGAATATTTAAAATCTAATTTATCTTATGTATTACCTTATATTAAAAATGTTTTTGTAAATAAACTTTGATTTTAACTCTTTTAACTCTTGTTTGAATTAAATAATAATAAATGTCCTAATCTAATCAAAGTGGACCTAAATGATAATATTTTATTCCTATGTTTGTTTTTAGTCGAGATACACATGTCCAATATAATTAGGACATTTGTTAGGGTATTATTAATATCATTTTTTCCCTTAATTACCCTATTTACTTTTAACCGTGGTAAATAACAGTAAAAAGTTACTACTCCCCAAAAATTATTTAAATCTCATTGAACCTTATTTTACTCCTTGATATTAACTGTGTCTCTTAGATTTTAGAAATTCCACTCACAGAAGAGGTAAAATTAAGTTTTATGAAAAACTCAATTTTTTTAACTGTCACTCAGTGTTTTCACTATTAATCAAAAAATGAAGTTTTTCAGAAAAATACCAAAAAATCACCCTAGGATAATTTCCATATTCTGAGTCCAAAAATGGAGTTCATTTTAAAAAATAAAATTTATAAATTTCAAAAAGTGGGTATTACAATTCATAACGGCTAGTTTGATTGGTTGTGGTGTGTTAGAACTCGATGTTGCGTACAAGACACGCAATTGCATTATTCAAAGAGAAGTGTACCATAGAAGCTTGGGATGTTATATTCTCCCCTAAAAATAATTTCGTCCTCAAAATATCTTGAATTCTACAACATGAAATGATCCAGGTGGTTCTTCATTATAAGTTCCTCGGGTTCCCACATTGCCTCTTCCATCTTATGGTTTCTCCACAAGACTTTACCAGACGAGTCGTCCGGTTTATCAGTACTTTTTCTCTCGTATCAAGAATCTTGATAGGCTCTTCGCAATAAGACAGATTGGGTTCCATTACTAATTCCACATAATTTGACTACATGCGTTGGTTCAGGCATGTATTTCCTCAACAGTGATACGTGGAACACATCGTGAACTTTGGAGAGACTTGGCGGCATTGCCAATCGGTAAGCTACAGCCCCAAGTCGTTCTGGAATTTTGAAAGGTCCGATGTACCTGGGACTCAATTTACCTTTCTTACAAAAATTAATAACTCCCTTCCATGGAGATACCTTCAAGAAAACAAGATCACCGATTTGAAATTTTAAATCCTTCCTTCGATTATTGGCATAGATCTTCTGCCTTCTTTGAGCTGCTTTGATACGGTTTTGGATTACCTTCACCTTTTCCATTGTTTCCTCCACCAGTTCTGGGCCTACAAGTTTTCTTTCACCAACATCATCGCAACAGGTTGGTGTGCGACATCTCTTTCCATATAACGCTTCATATGGTGCCATATGAATACTCGAATGGAAGCTATTGTTATAGGAAAATTCTACCAGAGGTAAATATTTATCCCACATACCATGAAAGTCATGTGAGAAAGATCTCAACATGTCTTCTAAGGTTTGAATAGTCTGTTATGATTTTCCATCTGTTTGAGGGTGGTAGGCAGTACTCAAATGAAGTTTAGTATCCAAGGATTTCTGAAGACTTGTCCATAATCTTGAAGTAAAACGGGGATCACGATCAGAAAAAATCGATAGGGGTACTCCATGAAGTCTCACAACTTCATCAATATATAGTCTTTCTAGAAGTTATGGTGGTAGATCTTCTCTTATAGCAAGAAAATTTTCTGACTTGGTAAGACGATCAACAATAACTCATATTGCATCATTCCTTCTAGGAGTCTTTGGTAGTCCAATGACAAATTCCATCGTGATATTATCCCAATTCCACTCCGGTGTAGGAAGAGGTTGCAATACTCCACCAAGTTGTTGCCTTCCATCATTCACAGGTTGAAAAACCATACATCTTGACACAAAATCAGCAATATCCCTCTTCATGTTGTCCCAAAAAAAATGTTCCTTCAAATCTCTATACATTTTGGTGCTCCCAGGGTGTATAGAGAAATTGGAACTATGAGCATCATCCAGCAATTTCCTTTTTAGATCAGATATATCAGGATCCCAAAGCCTCATCCCAAATTTCAAAATTCCATATTCATACACAAAGTCTCTCAATCTCCCATCATTAACAGCTTTAATCTTCTTTTGAAATTCTTTGTCATCAGTCTGAGAACTCTTAATCCTTCCTAGTAAAGATGGTTTGGAAACCATTTTAAAAAGCATTGATTTTTCACCTCCCATGGTTATTCCCAGGTCCATATTCACTAGCTCCATGAAAATTGGATCCCTTTCAATTCTCATATTGTTCAAAACTCTATGATCTTTTCTACTCAAAGAATCTGCCACATTGTTTTCCTTCCCCATGTGGTAGTGTATCGTGCAATCATAATCCTTGAGTAATTCAAGCCATCTCATTTTCCTCATGTTGAGTTCTTTATGTGAGAAACTATACTTTAAACTCTTGTGATTAGTATAAATCTCATATTTTTTCACCATAGAGGTAGTGCATCCATATCTTCAAAGTAGAGATCACAGTTGCTAACTCAAGATCATGAGTAGGAAAGTTTTGGTCATGAATTTTCAACTGTCATGATGCATAGGAAATAAATCTATCATTCTGCATAAGGACACAACCAATTCATTTCTTCGATGCATCACTATAAATAACGAACCCATCATTCTCCAATGGTAGAGTCAATATAAGAGAATTGAACAATATTCTCTTCCGTTCTTCGAAACATTCTTCACACTCTTTTGTCTAAACAAATCTAACCCCTTTATGTCTGAGCTTTGTTAATGGGATATCCAATTGGACAAAATTCTGGACGAAACATCGATAATAACCTGCTAAACCAATAAAACTATGTACCTCAATTATACCCGTCGGTGCAGGCCATTCTTGGATTGCCTTGGTCTTAGAAGGATCAACAGAGATTCTATCTTTAGAGAAAATATGTCCAAGAAAAGAAATCTCTTGAATCCAGAAATCATACATGCTAAACATCCCATATAATTCATGTCTTCTCAAAGTCTTGAGGATAATTCACAAGTGATTATCATGATCTTCGTATATTTTGGAATATACCAAGATATCATCAATAAATACCACAAAAAATTCATCGAGATATTCCTTGAAAACTCTATTCATCATATCCATGAATACAAAGGGTGCATTAGTCAATCCAAAAGGCATTACTGTAAACTCGTAATGCTCATACCTGGTTCGAAATGTTGTCTTCAGAATGTCTTCCTTCTTCACACACAACTCATGGTATCCAGATCAAAGGTCAATCATTGAAATTTATTGAGCTCCATGTAGTTGTTCAAATAAATCATTAATGCGAGGTAGGGATACTTGTTCTTTATTGTTATAGCATTGATCTCCCTGTAGTCGATACATAACTTCATAGATCCATCTTTCTTTTTGACAAAAAGAATAGGGGCTCCCCATGGAGAAACACTAGGGAGAATAAATACCTTATTACTAAATTCCTCTAGTTGTTTCTTTAGTTCAAATAATTCTACAGTGGACATTCTATATGGGGACTTCGATATAGGCCTTGATCCAGGAATTAAATAAATGGAAAACTCAACTTCTCGTTCTAGAGGATGTCCAGGTAAATCTTCCGGAAACACATCTACATATTCTTTCACAATAGTTACATCCACTATTTTAACATTCCTTTCCTCACCCATTTTAATTTCATTCTCTTCCTCCACAATAATTGAATTTATTTGAGCTACAGGGGGTGGATCTAGATAAGAATTAGGTGGTGACGATTCTTCTCTAAAGATAAGGTGTTCCTTATCATCGTCATCAAAAATAGTAACCCCTTTCTTCTTACTGTAAATCTTTGCATCATGGTCCGAAAGCCAATCCAAACCGAGGATTATATCAAACTCAATCATAGGTATGACGTTGAGATCAGTAGATAAAGAACATTTATGTACTCTAATGGGGACTGATTCACAAAACATTGTTGCAATGATAGTTCCCTTATGAGTTTTTACTGACAACTCCCTTGTTAAATCAAATTAGAAATATCTAATTTTCCTAGCAAACTGGGAATATATGAAACAATGTGATGATCCAGAATCAAATAATGCATCTTCTAAACTTGAGGAAACCGTTAAATTACCTGCCACCACGTCTTTTGGAGATTCTACCTCAGCAGTAGTGATAGCATAAGTTTGACCTTAATCCCTTGGCCTTTTCTAAGGTATGTTCCCCTAACGCTTAGGTCATTAATTTGAATAATGTAACATATCCCTGAAATTGTAGCATTGAACATTGTTATCTTCCTTCTTCCATTTACAATTACGAGCTTGGTAGCCTTTTTCACCAAACTTGTAACAGACTCTCATTCCTTTTAAGCAAGTACCAGGGTGTTTCTTCCAACATTTACCACAAGATGGATATTCAAATTTTCCCTTCTTCCCCTTATTTACATTCCCAGATTGATCAGTAGATCTCTTCTTATCTTGTTTTTCTTTAAAGCCATAAGACATAGAGAATTCCTTTTCTATGTTGATAGCACATGAGACAATATCTTCGTACGATGAGAAGGATTTTGACACTAATGCTCGACGAAGAAATGGTTTTAACCCATCAATGAAATGATCAATCTTACTTCTTGGGTTATGTATATAATCTCCACCATACCTTTCTAACCTTGTAATGTTAGCCTCATACATTATTACATTCTCATCCTCCTTTTGTCTCAGACTTAGAAATTGACTTTCCATATCTTCTCAATGGTCACGAGGAAATTATTTTTTTAAAAACAGATCTTTGAACTCCCTTCATTCCATATTTGATACTTCATCATCTTTCTTGGTGTTTTGAATCAATGACCACCATTGATCAGAATCTCCAGTGAGGTGGTAAACTACCATGATAACTTTTTCCCTTTCACTAATCCCCAGATCCTGGAATATTTTATCTAGGGAACTTATCCATTACTCATCTACCAATGGATATGTACTCCAATTGAATGCTGGTGGTTTCTGCCTCATGAAGCGATCTAACATTGATGCTCCACATTGTGGATCAGGGTGCTCCATATAGCTAAGGATATTATTCATAACCTGAGTCAGTTGTCCCAGTATGTTGATTAGTTGATCATCACCAGTTGCATCACCAGATCCACGATAATTATCTTGAGTAGGAGGGCAATCGCTACATAGAGTGTGTGCATTGATACAGTTTCCATTTCTTCCACTAAGCGTCATTTCTAAACAATGGAATAAACTAAATTAGTTTATGAATCAAAATACATAATTCCATACTTATAAAACACTTAACAAAAATTGTACTATTTATGGATATAATCCATAATCATAAAAAAATTTCTTTGAGGAAGTATATACTCATAAAACCTTCATAATGATTTTAATGAAAATGAGAGTTATCCTAAGCATATCCCCCGGGAGTGTCATAACCCAGAGTGTAGCAAGGCCCGTTGTCGTGCACCAGTTTCCATTCGAGTCTAGCTCAAAGAAGTGTTTTTGGGTTTCATCCCTAGATACATCTGTGCTAGAGCCGCCTCTACCTGCTCGTATCCATACATGGATGTATTGCTTGGAAAACTCACAAAATATCTACAATACCAAATTTCTAGGAAGTTCTTATATACTAATCCTTAATGTCCATCTTAAATCTATGTTCTCTAATCATATTTTATCTAAATCTCGCTTCCAAGGTTTGTACTAAACCTCCTCTGATACAAACTGTAACTCCCCTGACCCAAGATACCCAGATTCGGTACATTATTACATAACATTGGCATGATCAGAAGAAAGATCAAGTCTCTAAAGCCCGACTAGTTTAGTAGCCTTGGAATAACTAGATACATTAATAAAGTTTAAATTATATCATAAAATTAAGACTACAACAATATAGTCTCCATAGTCCACACTCTTATCCCCTCATACTATCCCTACAGGTCATTTATAAATTAATTCTTCACATCCTTGAAAAAATCTAACATAGAAAAGGGGTGAGCTCAAATTCCCAGTAAGGATAAAAATATAGAGGAAACATTAATAAATAAGAATAAACATTTAAGGCAATATATAACTAAAACAAAAGCCTTTTAAACTTCAACTTCAACTTAACATGGAAAAAATAAAATGAAATAATGCCATCTACTTATTCACATGGATAATCTACTAATCGAATAATCACATGCAAAATCAATAACCACATTCATAATGATGGAATGCATAATGCTAGACTATCATAACCACATAGCCAAGGCCTCGTGCCAAGACAACAAATAAGATTTTTTCAAGGCCTTGTGACAAGACTCTAGTTTTTCTCATGAGACCTACCGGTGCATCGATGAGCTATAGCGGGCTCCACCCGTCACTTATTAAGTCCAATGCATTCCTCATATGAACAACTTTAAACTTAACATAAACATTCATATTAAAAATAGCATATGAAATGTCAATACTTTCTTCATAAAACATGAATGGTATAAAAATAACACATCGACAGTCAAACATATCATAAAACCATCAATACAATATGGAAGTTTTGTATCATAATAACTCAACTCCAAATAAACTTAAAATCCATCAAAGGATGTTGACATAGATGAAATCAAAACTCTTTTTAGAGAAACATCTCTTTCAATTTTGAAATAATTTAAGAGACATAAATTTATAAAATAAAAAATTTTATTTGAAAATATTCTTATAGGCTTGTAAGGGATGTTTCGACGATTTTATAATGGCAGAAAATACCCACACCTGCCGTATAAGTTAAAAAAACATTCTTACATTAATTGTGTCGAAAAGGATAAAAAGGACCTTGTTTGGAAAACGACAGAAATATTCCTTTATAAACCTCTTATAAAAAGTCCAACAAGGGTATAAATGACTTTAAACCATATTACAGTAAATAGTAAAAAAATTAAATACATTTTTAAGAAACATCTATGTGAATGATAAAGAAGTCCCAGTAGATTTTTACGTATAAACAACCTCGGATAATGAAGAGATTGTGAAATAAACCCTTAAATTTTAATTTCCCTTGGTTGATGGTAGGTTAACCTCTTTTATAATGGTGAAATAATTGTTATTAAATTAATCAAGAATCATATAAATTAATCTAATATCATATATGATCTTTGAACGTTTCTTTGATAATAATATCTTAGAATTATCGTTGTTTCAGGTGTTAACTTACTCGTTTTCTTTTACATTTTTTGTTACATAAGACATGTTTGTTATGGATAGGTTCTATATTATTCATATAAATAATTATATCAAGTCCTTAAACATTATTTTTAATCATCAAATGATAATTATACTTGAATGGATACAGTGGAGAATGAATCTCATCGCGTTCGTGGAGACGATAGTCCGTACGTATGCACGAGCGACGATATCATTCTTTCGATATTAAAATAAAATATAATTGGATGGTATATCATATATACATAATCATTATCATGTTATATTTATTATTTACATGAATTACACATAATTATTATACCCATACAAATAATAATATATTGAATAACAATTACACCATGACGTGGAGATGGTAAGCCGTACGTACGCACGTATGGTGACATGTCATTCAAAGGATGCATAGAATACTAAATATGGTTGTACAATATTTATAATGATATAACATTATATAGGAGATACTGGATTTATTATTTTAGAATGGTAATAACAAAGAAAGAAGATGTTGAATAAGAAAAGAACTTGAACGAGGGTGGTGATAACATTACTTTTTCTTCGGGTTCTTCCTATTGATTTGATCAAAAGGGATCCATAGGATGGATTTATGATCATAATAAGGCCTCTATATTGTAGTGAGGGAAGTTGAGAGAGTATTTGGGTATGTTTTGGCCGAAACAAAACGCTTTGAATGTGTGAATTAGTGAGAAGGGGGAGTGCCCTTTTATAAGAAGGGTGAGGGGTACCATTGGAAAAGATAGATATATTATTTTATAATAAATTAATATTCAGTTTCTAATAGATCCATAGTGGATTATTTAATGTCTAAGGTGGGGATAGGTAAAAGACCACTCAATCAATAGGATTTAGATAGGTTTGAGTTACTATATTAACCTTATCATTAAGTATTAACTCTTAGTTAATTAGTTTCACTTTTACAATGTCTGTTTGTATTTTTATATTATATGGTTAATGAACATAATATATACATCTAAGAGACCCCCAAGTGGTCCATTAATGATACAAATATCATGAAATAAGTCTCTTGGACGAACCATAGATTTTTAGGAATTGAATATAAATTAATAATATAATATTTGTTTTTAAAACTCTTTTATGTCAATTTTGACACTATTGGGTAATTTGTTTTTGAAAACTTCATAACAGAATTATTACCTCGAAAAAAATTTATATAATCAATACTAATATGCCATATTAACCTATAAAATTAGTTTAATTCATAAAAAGTATAAAATTACATTTACTATGATATTTATAATATCAATTATTTTAATATTTCATTAATTAGGTAATTACTGCATCACCATTGTGTCATAAATAAATTAAATTATTTAATGTCTAAAAATTATAAATAAAATACCATTATGTAGGAAATTTTTTTAAATTTCTAATTAATATTTACAATCGAATTTATCTTATGTATAACCTTATATTAAAAATGTTTTAGTAAATAAACTTTGATTTTAACTCTTTTAACTCTTCTTTGATTTAAATAATAATAAATGTCCTAATCTTATCCAAGTGGACCTAAATGATAATATTTTATTCCTAAGGTCGTTTTTGGTTGATATAAACTTTTACAATAGAATTAGGACATGTGTTAGGTAATATTAATATCATTTTTACCCTTAATTACCCTATTTACTTTTAACCATGGTAAATAAAAGTAAAAAGTTACTATTCACCAAAAATTATTTTCATCTCATTTAACCATATTTTACTCCTTGATATAAACCGTGTCTCTTAGATTTTCGAAATTCCACTCACAGAAGCGGTAAAATTATGTTTTATGAAGAGTTCAGTTTTCTAAACTACCACTTAGTGGTTTCACTATTCATCAAAAAATGAAGTTTTTCAGAAAAATACCAAATAATCACCCTATGATAATATCGATATTCCGAGTACAAAAAATGAAGTTCATTTTAAAAAATCAAAATTATAAATTTCAAAAAGTGGGTATTACAATTCATAACGGCCAGTTTAATTGGTTGTGGTGTGTTAGAACGCGATGTTGCATACAACACACGCTATTGCATTATTCAAAGAGAAGAGTACCGTAGATGCTTGGGGTGTTACACCTTCTATGTTAGGACCAATAGGGGCCTATATACCCTAAGAGGGTGGTGAATCAGGGAATGGATATGCTTTTCCAAAATTCTTCCTACCCCACTGGATCTTGACCACTTTATTACAAGGGTCACTTTGTTTGCACTTGTGTATTTATTGTGACCACTTCTCTTCTACTTTATCTAATTATGATTCTTTAAATGTAATGCAGGGAAGTAAGGAGGCGTACACAAAAAATTTTACATGGTTCACCCTCAATGGTCTACATCCAAGGACGATACAATGACGATGTGTCGTTGTACCAAGTCCATTAAAGCACACTACTGTTTATAGGGTTTGAGATAGATCACTTCTATTCTCAGGCTCACTGCCTTTAGAAAGTTTTGGGTCAGCTCACTGCTTTTCTCAAGGGTCACTCACTATTTCTCTCTCTCTGGACCACTGCCGGTGGATATGATCACCTTCTTCCTCTTCCTTTTCTCACTACTCTAGGAGGGATCCACTCACAGTTTATAGAATTGTGGGTATCATCATTATCACTGATGAATACTTGCACTTTTTCATGTAGATAATCTGTTGATGTCCGACTTTCACCCGTAGATGAATCTCACTTCTCACCGAAGGTATCAGGTAATCTTCCAGCTTTCACGCATCCCTGAATCACTTCTGTGCTTCAACCATACATGGAACCCTTCTCCAAGCCGGTGCACAAGTTTTGGTGTGCTAGTTAGAACTGGCACGCATGTTTACCACAACCACTTGCGCGACACCCCATTCTTCAACTCCAAACATGCGCGACTAACACCCTTTTACACCCAACAATATTGGCGCACAACCACCAACTATCGCCCTTCTTCAAAACCTGGTGTGAAATTGTCACCACACCACTTGCGTGACACCCCCTTCTTCAAATATAATCTTGGGAGACTCCCTTCCATTCTCTCCCAAACCACTCTTGACGCGCAACACTCAACCGGCATGCAACTTCTACATGCACGACCACACACCACTTGCGCGACAACCACACCGGCGCGATGAGAGCTCTAATTTTCTCTAAGTGTTGAACTCATTCCGAAAGAGGAGGGGTCTACCTCTATTTATAGGCATTTGGACACCCTGTGTGATGGCATGCAAGTCTCCTCTTGGCGCCCAAGTCTCGGCATGAAAATCTCTGCCGCTCAAGTCACTTGCGCAACCAACCCTTAATCTTGGGCGACCATTTCCAATTTTCCATATATTGATGTTCTGATATTGAAAAGAATATGACATTCAAGTTTACTCTTCTTCAAGAGAACGGCACATATGTCCCTTTTCCAAAACCACTTTTCTCCATTTCTCGATTTTTAGGCCCAAAAATTTGGCCAACACTAGAAAACGGTGTCACCATGTATCTGCTCTTTTTGAAAGGCCTCCAGATCAACCATTACTTTAATGATGTTCTTGAATCAAACATGGATTGTTAACAACATCCCTTGAACTCGACATGACATAATGAAATCCCCTTTGTCAAAAAAAAATTTACGTCATGGTTTGCTTTGTCAAAAATCACAACACAAATGTCCATTTTTTCAACAAACACAATCACCTCAAAAATGATTCAATGATACCTTGAGGGATTTTTTCCATGAATTATCTGGCATTTGGCTCACTACCTTCTTCCACCTCAACTTCTGCTCCTATGGATCCTTCTAATGATGCTTCCAAGGGAAAAGTGAGGAGATCTAGTTCTAAATAAAAGGGAAAACTATATTCTGATTGGGATATTTTTCACTTCTTCCTATTTTTGTAATGCAACATCTTTTTCCATATAATTCAATGTGATATTTTTTTGTCTATCCTCTTATTTAATTTCATTTATTATCTTTAATTATTATATTATTATTTATAATCCTAAAAGGGGGAGAATTAACACTAATGGGGAGAAAGCACACTAATCACAGAAATTTAATTCATGTGCTTTTTTATCATCAAAAAGGCAGAGACTATTGGACTCCTCATGTTTTAATCAAGTATTATTGATCACAGATCTTGTTAATCTTGTTTAATCTATCTCAAATAGTGTGAATAAATTGTTGGTTTCTATATGATTTCAATAAAAATCAACTATATCCCAATTTCTATAAATCCAGTTTGATTATTACAAACTATATTTAATTTTATTCTATAATATTTTCTTATATGAATGATTATGTGTAATTAAATCTATGAATATTACAACATATGATTGTTTATAGACATTTGGCTAAGTCTGCGAAGCTGTGAGTCTACCTCCAGTTCTAGTTTTCTGGCATTGGATCCAAATACCATGACCCAGACACCACAATCCAAACACCATAATCCAGACACCATGACCTAGACATCGTGACCCAGACACTATGACCTACACAACATAATCTAGACATTGTGACCCAGACACTATGATTCAATCACTATAACTAGTTTTAGATATCATGATGTATGTGACATCGGTTCCTTTCTATTATCACCACGTCACCATTAAATGCTTGAAATGGACTAGACACCATGATCCTAACACTAAATCTGTGTTATCGATTGTTGATCTCAATAAAAATATATCATCATGACTGTCTCACTAATCAAACACAAATGAAGAAGAAATCATTTGGTGGTGACACCTTTTCCATGTGATACCATTTCTAGACAGACTATGATGTCATTCATTAATATGTTTTGTCATATTCAATTTAATTTCCAGTAGTCATATTTGATTAATTTAAATGTATTTACACAATTAATGTTTCCTTGTAGACATGTCACCTGAAAATATGAGGAATGAGGTGTAGAATACATGCATCATGTTGGATCTAACGTGTGTACCCACAATTAAAAAGGAAGATAAGCTGGGAATGAAAACATAAATAAATACTGAATAAGGGGGAGCATTTTGAAAAAGGAAACTGATGCATGCAAACAAACTGAAGAACAGACGAAGCTATATTGATTCCAAAAGGATGGACTACTGTAGATCAGAATAAAAATCATCTTCATAGTACCATATCTAAGAAGAACATGATCTAGATATAAAAAAACCCAAAGCACCTATCTTACGATACTCTATTTTTTATAAGAAGACTCGATGCTGTATTTGCTTCATCCTACTAGTCCAAAGCTTCATATAATTACACTTGTAGAACTTCTAACCTTTTCTCATCATCATTGATTTTATATATGCTGATTTTACCATTCAATCAGTGTGTGTGTGTCTATATGAAAAATACACACTATCTCATATACTAAACCGGGGGATACAAGCTATCCTTTATATCATATCTTTTCAGATCTATTGACTGCCACAAATAAGAGTGTAGAAGGTCCTTGTCTGACCTAGTATTTTGTACCCACAAAAGAAAGAAGAAGATTTCATTTGACCTAGATAGTTCTGTTTACTATTTTCTACCCTGATCCAGGGTATAGATCATGTTTATTAATATAAACTACCTACTAGAAGGTGATCACCAAGTGGAGTAGATTAGGTTTCGTCCTGAGACTGAACCAATTAGTTTATCTTCTTTGTTCATTATTTTAGTTTTCTCTTCTTTATTGTATATTTCTGAAAACATGATATTTTACTTTGATAGTTAGTCTTGGATAGAGTCTATAACTATTTTTCCTTATTAGAATAGCTTCAAAAGTAGTATAAATAACTCATATTTATTTTACTAATAATTAATCATTCCTCTAATAGGGTATTTGAATTGTAAAACTATTATAACCATATTACCTTGATTAACTGGATTATATTCATTTTTATTTGGGAATATTTTTCAAAAAACCATTCAACAAAAATTTTAATAGATACTCAATTCACCCCATCTTTAGTACTATACTCCAACTGACATATAATTCATTTTTCTAGTGTAAATTGATTTTTAAAACATCAATAATCCATTTAAATCATATATATAACGAAATTAAATAGAAAAACCTTCCTCAAACATTGTAAATATGTTTCCCATGACGAATTCACCATGATTAGGTATCAATAGAGGGCTCACAACATCAAAAAAAATAAAACCTGTTATTTTTAGATAACCATTACTATATAAATCACCTATCATAGCCTCTAGGGCTGTATAACATATATAAAAGGGATAAAAATATAGTACCACAAGAGGGAGGAATAATTTAGTGGATAGACCCAAAATAATTTCTACCCTTTGGTGTGAAATTTTAAAACAAATCCATAACAATATGTAAAATGAATGGTACTGACTCCATGTTCATACCCAACATAGAGGGGGGAAATATATTGTGCAATAACTTAAATTGGTATAATAAAATAAAATTAACTTATCCCTTAATCAGATTAATTTTTTTTACAAATCGTTTTATTAAACTATGTTAAAACTATGAGCTCACTATTGGAATCATATGTCCAACATACATGTGAGGTTTTTATAATTTCTGAAATTGTGTGACCAGAAACTTTTCTCTATAACCCAGAATGACACACCCCAAAAAACATGGGGAATCCACTCTGTGATCAATGTATGATTTATGCAGTGTTTAATGACATCATTGAAATCACAAATACATTTTTTAATTTTCCCACTTGGGAAATTCTCTGTTAGACTAAAGTAGATCAGAGAAATATGACCACCTTTTTTTGGAATCGTCATCAATTTTAAGAATCCAAAATTAAACCCTATGTGTGAAATTATGAATTGTGGCATGGTAAAACCATAAAAAACGATCCCACAACCACTCTCTGAGAATCCACACTATCTCATTAATCTTATGATAATGCACCATTCTATATTTTTAATACCTATTTCATTTCAATTATCACCATAACAGTAGATCCATATATATTCCTATAAAGTTCCTCTATAATTTCCTAAGCTAGTCCATTATCTCCTTGTATACTTATTCAGTGGAGAAATCCATGTTTCTCATTTGAAATTTGATGGTTCATGCTAAGAGATATATTTTCATTATCAATAATTAAAATGACATTGTATGGAACATATTTAAATATTTTTGGATGAAAATGATTGAATGCACTAGATTTATTAGATTTAAGGATGATGAAAAGGATTGGATAAATTGTAACTCTTGGGGAAGAACATCCATTGATTTAATCATGAAATTATTTAATTATTTCACTTATGAAGAGAACCCATATATCATTACAAAAATAATCATAGAATACATCAATCCCAAGAGAACTATTAAGGTTGAGTCCTTTAATAACCTATTTGATCACCTCCAATACTATTATATCTTTAAACTGATCATTATCCTATGAACCAAAAAACCTCAAAAGCTTCCAATAGAAAAATTCATCAGGTTCATGATTACGGTTCCCTTCACCCAGCTTAAAAAACATCATGAATGTAATCCTATGAATACAAAAACACTTAAGGGTCCTATTATATTAACATCACAAGAGTGGGAAACATCCCCAAGTAACATATTAAGATTCTCAAAAAACACCATTACCATCATAAAACCATGTAAATGGGGTTGTTTCAATCTCCTTCCCTCAATTATAAAATTTTTCCTCCTATTATGGACATTTTTTCTTTCTTAAAGAAGTTTCTCACCCTAAATTTTTCTTTCAGTTAGGAAAATGAAAATTTTATCATCTCGTTATTGTTTTATTTTTCATCAACCTGACTAAAATAATCTTCCATATCTCTAATTATGGTGTTTAGACATGGATAATTTTTAATCCATGAAATAATTTCATCATTCATTCAATAGTCCTTAATTTTGAGCGATCACATTTCTTTTTGTAGTAAGGGAGTCATCAATAATGAACAAACCACCTCTTTAATGGTATATTAATCTATCCAAATATTGGAATAAAAGAAGAATTTCTAGGAGGTTTGTGATCTTTGGATCAAAATATGTTTGGCATAGTAATAACAGAAATATCAAATTATATGTGTGATAGAGTAATATGAAAATATTAAAATATATTATAACGTTTATAGAAAAAAATACCATATTGTCTCCAGATTATACTTATAACTTGATTTTTATTACACCACATGTAATGATCTCTTAGGAATATAATATCCAAGCAGGTTTTAAAAAAAGGATTAGGAAAGTTTTTCAATCAGCTTAAGTATCCGCCTCCTTCCATTATTTCAAATTGATCTAGAATGATGTTAAAGTCACCTCCATTAAATAATATAGAGGAATTAGGATAAATTATGGAAATATTTTTTCTTTTCTCAACACTTTCTCTGACTACACATTTTTTCATAAATGATAGAAAAAATTAAGAGATCAATTATTTAAAAACTATAATGGTAATTATTTGTAGGGTGCACCAATAAATTCCACATTGAATTAATTCTCTAAAAATATCCATATATGTGAATATTCGACATATCCCGAAAAATATATAGCTAGAAGATGATTTCTAAAAAAATATTTAATATGAGAGACATTAAATTTGGATTCAAGAATTACTAATAAGGAATCCTTATTATAAAGAATAATCATTTTAGGATACTTACATTTTATTGGATAACCAATTACCCCGACATTTCATAATGTATTATGGATCGTGGTTAGTGGGAGGGTATGTTGTTGGGTCCATAGTTACATTATATTAGGTGGATTAATAATTATTGATTAGGTTTTAGAGTAAGAGACCAAACCATAGGATGTAGAGGTATCCTAATTTATCATCCAGTGTGTGCCTCAAATAAAGAGTGCCGAAGTCTATCCATCATCAAATTATTTTAATACTCTAATTTAATTGGTGTAAGATATTTTTCCTCCAATGTGATGGAGGTTTCAATAAAGACAGAGGCATTTATATTATCACATTACACATCTAAAAGCACTAAAAATGAGATTCTAATTCCTTGAGGATCAAGATGCTCTATTCAAATCATAGCTTCTATGGTTTATTAACATTTTTTGGGTTACATTATTTTCTATGGTTGAAATCACATGACCTAATGTGATAATTGAAAAAAACTTATATTATTATTTTAAAATAAAATATTCTTGAAATAGATTCTATAAACAGTATAAAATTGGATCTGTAAAGTAATGGGGATTCCATATCCACCTCCGCACAAATATAATGAACCATTATAAACTCCACACATAGTGTAGATTCGTCTAGTTAAATGGAACTATAAATGGTATCCTTGATACTTTTGGGCATTGAATGATTGTTAAATGGTACGGGAAGACCATGAAACTAAATCTAAATCAATAAAAAATATGTTACATACCATATCTTTATATTGGGACCAGTTTAAAAGAAGAACCCAATATCGTTCATCTGAAATATTTTAATTAACTGAATCAAAAACAAGATATGTTCATCATTTCTCAATATCACCCAAACTCACACACTATTGAACTATAAGGATCACTTCCTCTTTATAATTCCAGATGATATAAACCATAAAATTTCATATTCCATGTGATAGAAAAATTATTGACCATGTCTTGAATGTTTCATCAAACAGATTTATCATAATTTCCTTTGATGTTGGTAGATAATTCTCTGTGAATGTGTGCCAAAGTATGAGTATCCCTTTTAGGTAGACCATGTATTTTAGGTTTATATGATTTCATGAACTTCAGCTCTATTTCAAATACTATTTTTATGGATCCTCTTGAAATTTTAGGTATGCATTGAAACATAATTAGACAAAATTGATAATGGTATGTAATATAACATCATCACTTCCCATATATCTATCTTGGATGATTCATCTAGGGAGAAGTATTCTCAAATCATGACGATGTGAGAATTCATTGAAATATCATCCCCTAAAATCTATATGAAATTATAATCTTTATATATCATTACAAGTACCACAAAAAAATCCATTGTGAGAATCTCCTATTTCTTGCTGGTATATGTAATGGTTTCATTTTCACCATGTGATTTTTTAACTCTAACATAAAATACTAACATAACATTAACATTGATATATATTACATAATTTAAATTGTCATATTTTCCCACTGGATATGATACAAATGTTCTTAGTATATATTTTTAATTCTTGAGTGGATATAGAATGTTGAGTTCTGTGCATCATCTAATTAATCCTTGTTTATAAGTTTCATTAATTGTGTATATAATCTTGTACCAACTCACCCAATTCCGTCATCCCCATTGTGGAACTCTGAGATTTCTCCCCTACTTATAGATTCTCCCTTCTTTTATATCTATACATTATCTGTATTTACCCCCTTAATCATCACCAAGACAGATGGTTGTCTAATCATTCATGCTTGTTTTGATGTTGTGGCTTGCTTTATAATTCTGGTTTCTACTTTATTCTTATATAACAATAGTTTTTCCACTTCAATATTCATTATAGAAATATTTAATGTTATTTTTTAATTATATAATCTGAAAATTTATTCAATTTCCTAGGAAGGAATTATATTAAAAAATCATAGTTCTTGGTTAGCAATATCATCCCTCATTGGTGTGTTTTGCACAAATATAACATACAATAAAGAATTTATGGATCATTATATATTTATTACTTCTATTAAAATATTTAATTCCTTCAAATATTTATTAAAAATATGAACACTAATAAATGTAAACGAAGTATCATGTAACATTAAGTATCTTAAGGTATGGGATATCAATTCATTATTATTTTTTAGTAGGAAAAACCCCAATACCATTATTGAATAATAATTATATATCATAGAACCATCCTCACATGAGGGTACATATTATACAAGTTACCTGACTAGGATATATTTTCATATCAATAAACATCTCTTTAAATTCATCTATATTTGAAAATATTACTCATTTATAAGATATATTTGTTGAAGTGATCTATAATCATAAGTAATTATTCATAAACATTCAATAATACCCATATAGTACAATTAATATTATAATATCCATATTATAGGTTGGTTTGAGAATATATATAATTATCATTTCTAGTAAAGCATTAATAGATATATCAGTTCTTTTGATTAATTTCAACATGAAATTAACGTTATCTACAAATAAGGGACATTATTGTGATTTACTTATGAATTCTCCTTCTGTGGACTTTATCCAAAAACTAAAATGATCATCATTCTCATAATTTCATTTAGAATATATGGAAATATAATTTTTAATGACAACCTATATTTTATCAATCAAATTTCTGTATTCAATAACACCATAAAGACTGCTGGAGCATTTATAAGTATGTATGGTATCATAATGTACTAATTGATTTTATATCTTATATAAAATTAATCACTAAATATATTTATTTAATCATCTACTAAACAAATATACACTATTTAGAAGCAATAATCCCCAAATTATTGATCGAATAATTCCTAAATCCATGGATGTGGATACATTTTATTAATTTTGATCTTACTAAGTTCATGATAATCAATTAATGGTGGAATTATCCCATCCTTACTCATAAAAAACAGGATTAGGGGACCACATGTAGAATCAATAATTCATATATAAACCTTTTTAAAATTTTATTGATGTTTTTTCTTTAATTGTTTTAGTTTAATGGGTCTATTTTGGGACGAATCTTGAATATGAGCATATCTGTATACATATGTCCTTTTTAGAACATAACCATTTGTTAGGGGTAGGGTAGGAAATTGTTTTTATTATGCATATAAAATATCCCATATAATAATAATGTCCAAAATAAAATAATATTAGTTATCTGAATTATTTGAGCAATATATGATTACTCATAATGAAATAATACTCATACAAGACAATGTGTTTACATTGGATATTCATGACTTATATTGAAATTTTATATAATTATGGGATGATTTGGAATATAGAATGATATTTATCTCCCTTATAAATTGATTTCATAATTTTATAAGGATAATAATTACATTCCTCACATAGGATCCAATTCTAAAAGATGTTAAGTTTAATGATTTATTGGTCTATTCATCCCATAAATTTTAATTGGAGAAGAGTAATACTCATGAGATAAAATAATTTAACCCTTTGGTGTTTTCACTAATAAATAAAACTATATGTCTTGGTATATTTTTTAGATATTATTAATGAAATTTTGAGATATTTATTAATGCATAATTCCTAATTATAAAATAAAATTCACTTTTATTTAATGAATGTAATGTTTACGTAATACCTTGTGATTTCAATATCCACCTTTATAGTATTGATAGAATAATTTATTCAATGTTACTTTATAGATAATGTTTTTTTCATTAGTTATCCTAAATGACACTGAGAGTTGTTCATTAAATTTCTAAGAGACATTATTCCGTATACTTGAAATAGTGGATGGTGAGTGGAGGATTTATTATACCCTTCCATTCCCAAATAATATTGAATGTCTACATCATGTCCCATTCAGTAATTATTAACTGGAATCCCTCTATTCCCAAAAATGAAACATTTCAGAATTTCAGTGAGGTAGTTACTATTATTATTTTCTCTGAAAATTAGTCATGTGGATACTTGAATAGTCATTCCTCTATCATATTTTTAAATAGAACCAATATAATTAAAATCCAATATTATTTATTGAGGTGAACATAAAAGGCACTAAAAGATATTCTTCTATATTATTCATCGAACATGAATGAAGGGTTGTCCACTTCATTAGTGTATTAAAATAAAGACATTGAAAAGAATTATAAATTTATATGCACTATAATATAATCCATTAGATTCTCCAAAGACCTAGAAGTCAAGGATGAAACATTATTATTTGATTAAGGCCATTTCCCCTTAAGAATATTCCCAAGAGACCATTGAGTATAACTAATATTAATCTTAACCTAAAGAGACACTAAAATAATTTCCACATAGCTATCACTATTTTTAATCAATAGGAATTTTCAAATACATGATTCTGATCAATTAAATAAGTTCCAGATAATCATTTAGGGTTAATTTAAGGATAGGTAAATTTCATGTAGAACAAATGATGCCCACTTCTTAAGACACAAATTATTTCTCCTATAATTCCATAATTATATGATATATTCTATTCTTTTTCATATTTAATGTATGAATAAAATATTTATTGACAAATATATCTTTGAATGCATCCCATTTAAGTGGGTGAATGTAATCCCCATTCGTGTTATTCTTAATCAATTTCTAAAACTGGTTTACTTCACTCTAATTTATAAACATTAAAGATCAATTTCTCTTTCATATAACAATGGAGTATGGAAAAAATATTTTGAATAAAATTAATACATTACATCATGATTAATGGATTAGAATATCTACTAAAATTGGGTGGTATTTAAAACATAATTGACTAAACTATAACTTATTACCTATTAGGTATAGTATCAGGCTTCTCATAGTTTATGTAATTATTTATAACTTTATTTAATTAAGAAAGAACCAACTTGGGGTTTTTAACTCCCACTCCCATCATAATCGGCATCACATTATGTTAATAATTTTAGTTCCCTTCACATTTGATGAATACATTATTCCTCATGTTTCTATAAATTTACAATAGTAACAAAATTGTAGTGATAATTTCACTCATATAAATAGCCATTCAAAAGGAAAATGGTGAATTTTGAAAGAATTGATCATAAATAATTAGTATATTATAACTTATAACTTCATATGATTCAATTTTTTCTATTTATAACAAATTAAAATTTTGTTCACCTCCCAAAATGTCAAAAAAATAGAAAATTAACATCTACTGACAACATAATATTACAAAAGTTTGTTATAAAATAAATATAATATAACACACATAGAAGCTAAAGAACTAATATTTATAGAAAATTTGTTGTATAATAAGAATATATAAAAATAATACTACACAAATTTTTTTATTTTTTGAATTATATTCTTTATCTCATAACACTCATATCACTTAATGGAATAAAATACATAACATTATTAAATAAAGTTTCATGTAAAAATATTATTAAGGTAATTATCCAATTAAACAAAAGGATGATATAAATGAAATGTTTCACATGATATATCATAGTATCATAAAAGTTTATGACCATAAATAATTACAAGGAAACATCATGTAAGGGAATTTATATTATATAAACATGATAAAGAAGAAAAAATATATTAATTTCTTACAAACATAATGAATTTCATTATAAATACAAGTCGAGGTTTTTTACCACAACATCATTATATAATGTTCTTGGATCACTTCCCATGCATCATTCCATGTATATCAAGAGATGTAAATTTTATGTAATCTATCAGGGGGATATATAATTCTTGGAACATCCATAAAACAATAATATGTCATGTATATACATTTCACATAGAAAACAAATATAATTCAATCATAAATAATAAATAAACTAGCTTTAATAAAGTATGTTTAATAATAAATTAAATTGCATATATAAAAGAATAGTTAATAATGTACCCAAAATAAGAATAGATTACTTAATATTATACATTCTAATGTTATGATCAGAAAAAATTAAAGACTACAATACATGGAGAAAATAAAAAATTAGAATGAAATAAAAAAATTTGAATCTAATTATAGTTTAGGGAAAAATATTACTTATGAAAAAATTATATGTTCATTAACATTCATAAAAATAGAATAAAATCTCACATATCCACAAAATAAAAATACAGAAAATTATATAAACAAAATCATGAATGGATTTATACAAAATATTGAATATTCATAGGGTAGATAGAGAAATACAAAACAAAAAAAAGAAATAATAAATTGAATGTGTAGGATTAACTTGTTTCCCCACTCACATTTGATACTTTTATAACATCTATAGAAATGAAATTATATTTATTAATTACTCGCATCATAACATTTGATAATTTATTTCATTATTATTATTTCATTTTATTACTATATTATTCACTTATTAGTTATCATATTTTTTATTTCAGTCATTGAGATGTCAATTTCATGATTCCAATATTCCTAGAGTATGATTGTTTTAGTCAATGTTGTTTGACCAATGGTTCTTCTCACTACACCCACCCACCAAGAGTCCACCTACTACAATAATAATATCAAGGGTGACTAATTAATTAAATGTCTAATATTCCATGTAATTATCCACCATAACTCCCAAAATTTGAAATTATTTTATTCTCATAGTAAACAAGATTCCCAATAATCTCAATCTAATGAAATAACCTCCAAAACATGGATATTCAGAGAATAATCTATATAAAATGCAAAGCAACACTTCAAAAGACCATAATCAAACCCAAACACACTTATCGTAAAAGTTATACAACTATTTATTCCCTCATAATAACCACGTCCAATGCTAGACTCCCAACAGTATAGTGATTACACCACCAAATTGATGTAAAAAATGAGAAAACAAATCTTCTCTCTCAAACAACCACTATTCTCCCTTTTCCTCCAATAACACATAAAAAATATAAATTATATCCCTAATAAAAATTTATCACTCAATATCAAATACCGTTCAAATGATTCTCATCCTCAAGAATAAAAACAAAACTCAAATGAAAATAAGGTAACATAAAAACTAATACCATCTAAGATACAACTAAAACAGAATATTTGATTAACAGAAATCATAACAAAGAAGAAAAGAGAATGGAATAACTTTCACGATTTCATCAAAAAATAGTATCAAAATTATTAAAAAAATATTCATTTATATAGGATGATATATCATACAAAACTCCCACTGCCACATATATTCCTTAAATACACTATTAAACCGCAACACATGAACCAAAGTGGTAATTCATTCAAAAAACGCTTTCTCCTATATATAAAATATTCCAATAGGTCATTAAAAAAATATAATTTTCAGATTAATTTCTAACTCACCCCCTATTGATGACATGAGAGTCAACGTAATGATATATTCAAAACTATGATAAATAAAAAATAAAGAACATTCCCTTACATATGTGGATGTTCCGACCAATATGCAACTTTACCTAACTATTGAATCACATCAAAATGTTTGAAAACCTAATCTTAAATATATCTAACTTTATCTAACATTTATCTCCCATGATTAGTATAAACCTTTAGAAATATTTTTTCACTATCCTTAAACTCCAAGGTCCCCACCACTAATCTGTATAAAGTTATTGATGATCCAAATATTCATTCACCTACTCCCAAATAATATAATTTATTTTCAGGTCTGACACTTATCTTGAAAATTGAAAATTGATTCTCTAACCTTGGTATAACATGAATGTTATATTGATGGTGGTTTATATAATTCCACAAAAATTTCTATGGAAATATATGAATGATAATTATTTCTGTACAGAACCTGAATCAAATGAAAATGTTTAACCCAAGACCATCCAAAATCAAGGAAACAAGTAATGAGATTTACATTAATTTTTTATATATTAAATTACATATAAAAACAATATTTAGGAAAAAATTATACGTAAACATGAAATAGAGAGCTAATATCATGCTATAACCCATGTTAACATGGAAAGATCCATCATGCATGGTCTCATGAGAGGCAGCTACAATTTACATGACTCAAGTTAAAATATCCAGTTGGCATTTAGTATGGCTTATGGGCTAGGAACCCTTCTAGTGACAGAGGCCTTGGATTTTCTTTTAGGGATCACAGAATGAAAGAGAGTGCTTCCATGTGTCTGAAGTTGTGTCAGACTTAGAGACTCTGGTAAAAAAAATTTTGGGGAGGTTGAACACTCCTTTGGAAGTGATGTATACTCTTAGTAGGTGTGATTTGGAGACCAATAAAGGGAATCTCATTCACCATAGTTTGAGGGAGGCCAAATTCATTGTAGATGCACATTTAAAGATTGGGAGTCTTGGGGAGTTGATTTTCATCGTAGACAAATTGGGTTTGCTGCCTATTGAGTATAGGTCCTTTGCGATTGGGGATGCCTTTGGGTTTCATCCCATTTGGCCTCCCTGAGATTCCTTAGGTGTATGTTCTTGGGTCTTTTCGTATTCTTTATATTTATAAAAAGTAATTTTCAATCATTCATGATATCACTTTGAGTATATAACATTTTTTAACTTCAATTAAATGAGATTATTCAGTTACAGAAGCTACAATAACCCACATTGATTCATATCCTCTCATTATAAAATGAACCCATTTTACAAAATACCTAGAGATATCTAACTACATCAATTGAGAAGCCTATAAAGGATGTGTTAATATAGAGAAAAATGTAATTCTTTGCCTTAACCCTTAGATAAAATACCCATTAGCATAAAACATATACCATTGACTTCATTATTTCATCTTACGGAAATAGATCCTTCAGGTACTAATACACCTTATAAATGAAAGGATAAATTTCTAAAGGTGATCTATAAAACTAACATTATTAATCCTCTATATTTTCATGAATAATAAACAACTTACAATGAAATCATACTCAATGTTCTTTATCTTATGAATATTAATAAAAATTATAACTGTAAATAATATAATCTCTCTAATCCAAAACATCAAGGTCTTCTAATAATGATTATTTCTCTTAATAAAATATTATGCAATGTACTATTTTCAATTACAACCAACATTAACCACAAACATCATCCATATCTAGGTGAAAATGAGTATGCTAAATCATAATATTCAATACATTACCTACTTCTTTACCAATAATGATATATTAATTTTTACTTAAATAAGTATCCATCCATAAAAATTTAAATTTTTATGCATAAGTAATTTTAAGGACTAATGGAAAACTATAGTTCATATATAGGAAACTACTACGTTCAAAAAAATCTCCCCATATTATTAAATACTTGAATTAGATTACTTTATTCAGCTACTCTATAATGTTCCCATTGTTCTGTACTGACCTAAATATCAGGATCTCATCTTTTAACCTCTTCAAGGTGAGTGATCATCCTATCCAACGTTTGAATGAATTCCTCTAAGTTGATTTTTCTCTGTTGGAATCCTTGATCGAAGATTCAATCTTGTTTATCTATCTATGCTTCCGGATATTCTTTGGAATCAACCTACAACCTTCTATAATATATCCTTTTAATCTCCTATTCTAAAACATTAGTCTAGACAGCTTTATCTATTAGTTTTTATTTGGAGTGCAGTATAAGATTCAAGAAATCCCCATCCTCCACTTCCCTATCTCTTAATATCCTACATGACTTGTCACTTTACCCATTCTATATTGCTTTTAATTCCTTGATTCTACCCGTCTTATTCGGCCGCCTGTTCATGGGTTTTGGCATGTGTGGGTAATACTTGTGTCTATTTGGTTTTTTCCCTTGGACAACTATACATTTCCCAGAGTCTCAAATGATTTTTCCCCTTTCATCCTTCTAGGGATGGGAGGATAAATCCATTGAAGTTAGTAAAAACTATCCATTGATATTTGACTATATCTACTTTCATTGGAAGTATCCTCCTCTTGACTCAATGGTGGTTCTTGACCTTACAAACCTTCAAATCGGTTCCCTTGTTTAATCGCTGATCATTTTCCTACATTATTCTCCAATAACATCTTCTTCCACCCATTCCTAGAATTTGTATGTTTTTTGGATTTATCACCAAGTGAGTATGGGTATAAGGTCCCCAAGATAGTCAATTCATCCAGACTCCCATGTCCATGAAGAGAATATTTTGCAATCAACAAGGAAGAGTTCCTCAATAAAAAGTAGGAGCATGTAGGCTACTCATATCTATGACCCATAACATTGTAATATTTTTGGTGTCCTACCAACACTGACTATGAGTGACTCCAAGACCTTGGACATCACTAACTATCAAATTCACCTCACATTACTTGATTCTGATGGTTGTAACTGGTAGCTCCACAATAACTGCAACCAAGGGTCCCTATTTTTCTCATCCACCCACCTACACACCCTTTTTTCCACCCTCAATCAAGGGGTTTATAACTATATCATGTTTTATATATGAAACTATGTCCACTAACGATGTATCTACATCCATATAATTTATAATAATTAATGAAACTGAAGTTGCCAATGAAGGCCACAACAAGATCTGAACATGGAGTGTCTTGTTGTCTGATGGGTTCCACCACCTTTGGTACATCCCTAAACACCTCCTCAAACTCACCCAAGATAGAATTATCCCTAGCCTACTAGTCCACTAGATGATCAACCTGCACCTTAGACCCCTTAGTTGGAATTGAAAATGGGACCTTGGTTTGTTTATCACTATGCCCAAATTGGAATCCAGAGACCAAATGGACTAGCTGGTGACATCCCAAACAATACAATGTCCATGACTCAAATACCACCCTTGGTTTCCATCTAAACTCTTCTCTGACTGAGACCTACAACTACTCTATTGGAGGATTTTATATATTGGCATCAACACATATGTAAGGTTAGATTTGATGAAAACCCACAAAAGTGGGACTATTAGAGAAAAAATATCTTCCTACTAGATTCACAAACATACCGATAATCGATGGGTTCTGAAAAGGGGGTAGAAAATTAGGGAAACCTACTAACACTGTTGTCTAAGGTTCGTCACGGTTCATGTTGATCTCAAAAAACAAGCCAATGAGGTAAAATCTGAAGCCATTGATAACATGAGGGACTCTGGACCAGGAAATGATAATATCTTCATACGAGGATTAACGAATCATCATGTGACTACGATTGCGAAGACCATCCACTGTGTGATCTCGAAGACACTATGTTTCAAAAAAAATCCATAGAAAGCATCAAACGAGTGTAAGAGACCCTTGAATTGGGCCCCAAGCATAGACCTGTGAAGATATCAAGCTATGTTGAATTCTTTTGTGTAAATCTCAAGCTGGGGTGATCCATTATGATGGTCCAGTACCTTAGGGGAAATGGTGATCGATTGGAATGGGGGAAGGTTGTTAGAATTGGTAAAATAGATGAAGGATTGTTACAACAAGGATCAAGGGTGGTCATTTCTGTGTCCCACCTCTGGGGAGGAGGGGCTGGAGCCCCTGGAAACCTTGTTAGGGCATCGATCCCAAAGGATCAAGCTCCACAATCACCACTTTCCTCATTAACAATACTAATTTTAAAGTTGTATCCATTATGATTCCATTCTTGGGGGTATATGAAAAATTGTTGTCATAATCGTAATGAAATTAAATCTAAATTAATTGATAAAATAATAAATCACTCTGTGAGAATTAGTAAAAATGAATTTTTTATTAGTAAAGGCTCCAAAGAAATCCCCAACAATGATATGTATCTTTAAAATTAATGAGAACACAATAGATGCTAACTCAAGGTCATGAGTATCCTAGTTTCAAAAATGAGGTAAAAGTGATCTTGATCCAAATTATATGACATTAACTTTATACATCTACAAGCATGCCAATCAATGATGTGTGGAATTATAAAAAATTTCAAACATTCATCAATCTAGTAGTCGAAGGACAAGTACAATAGAAAATGTCGATAACGATATTCCACAAATTAATTTCACAGATGATCTTTTTGGTTGTTATCATAATGTATGACATAAATATTGTGAATGGTATTAATTGAAGAAAACTTGTTTATGTGATATACCTTGGTTTAGGTATCTCATTTTTTTGGATATATCCATGTTGTTTGTTCTTACCCTTCCAATCATACAATATGGATAAATTGTAACAAAAAAGAAATGAAATTTTATTTCAGGCCTCAACCCAATTCAACCATAGTTCACAATTAAGTAATATCATATATCCATATTCGATTCAATATATGTAGATATGGAATACAACTAACAACATGTTAAGTCCTTATGTTTATATAATGTTATTAGAATTCATATATTGGGATAAAAAAATATTCCACACAAGTTATTATAAAGATAATTTTTCAGATAAGTTATGGATACGAAGTGTGACATATTCTTGTCTGTGATTCATTAGTTTTAAAATGCATTTACTCATGCATACATGTGGATGAGTAAATGAGAATGAATTCTAGGATCATAATAAAGGCTCTATATAAGGAGGTGGTTATCATATGTTCTATGTAGATATGGTTTTCGGTTTCATTTTCCAAACTCTAAAACCATGATTCTCAATTCTATTAATATATTATTCTTATGATACATAAGAATTTTATTGTAGGAGAAATATCTCCCTTCAATGAATTGTAATAAATTCAACCTATGGAAACCTACATATGTGGAAATCCATTATTTCCTCTTTATTGAAATTCATTAGACATAATGGATGAATATGGTGTGGGTAATATCATGCAGTCACTATAAAAGTCACACTCATTCAGTATTTTAAAATTTCTAATTATATAAATTTCACTTATTTTATCATGGAGATAATGTATTGGGATTCCTAATTTCATAAAATTTTTCTAACAAGTGTTTGTAGTTCTGTTTTAATCTAAGTAGTTGTATCATATTTCCCGATTCCTTTATATTCATTAAATCATGAGAGAAATTATGATTATAGATATTGTGTTGAGTATAATTATCCTAGTCATTAATTAAGAATAGATCTTGGATATACGGGTTTTGTATAATAGAATAAAATATAGTATATCATAATATAAAAATGGCATAGATTTGTATATTTTAAGGGGTTGTAGCATGAAACAGCTACATTGAGTAAAATAAGACTTCTTACGCTGAAATTTTAAAAATATAGTTCCATATTTTCTTTGTGATATCTCTATGTGTATATAAATATGTTATCTGAAATCGTAATTCCTGATAACAATATCAATCATAGAATATGACACCAAGTGTGGTTTGGATCTATCATTTTTTATAACTCGATAGTCTGCCAAAATTTATTATTCATATAATATAGATTCATTCCCTATACATGATAGCCTATGAATCCCTCTGAATTGTAGAATACAATCATATGAGTAAAATTTATTTTTTTTATTTTAAATTATTAATTGAAATGCATTATTTATATATTTTTTATAAATATTGACAAAATATATATTAGGGATATTTGTTACATTAAAAAAATTTCATAAATTAATTAATTATAAAAAATTTATAACATATTAAAACAATTTTATGAAACATTTATTATTAAATATTCCACATTATTAAATATTAATAGTATAAATAAATATTATAAAATTATATGGTATGTATAATGAATTTAAAAATTTATCTAAAAATCACAATAAATATTTAGAATGTATTAATAAATTGAAATAATTGTAACACCCCAAGCTTCCACGGTATGTTTCCCTTTGAATAATGTAATGGCGTGCATTGTACGCAACTTTGAGATTCTAACACACCAAAACCAATCAAACTAGCCGTTATGAATAGTAATACTTACTTTTTAAAATTTTATAAATTTTATATTTTGAAATGGACTTCAATTTTGGATTCTTAATATTTAAATTAGCTTAGGGTGGAATTTTGGTACTTTTCGGATAACTTTCATATTTTGATGAATAGTGAAAATTACTAAATTTTAATTAAAAACAACTTTTTAATAGAAATAATAAATAGTGATAAATTATTAATTAGAGTGGATTTAAATTATATTTAGAATATATTTTTACCATTTAATACAATGTTGGTCATTTGATGTAATTTCAAATTTAAACCAGACATAAACAAGTGTCAATCTTTTGATAGTTATTCTCCATTAAAAACACGCTATTTATTTTGACGGTGGGAATTAATTTTTAAATTAATTAATGCAACTGATAAGTTTTGAAATTGGTAAAATATACAGAATTTTTAAATTCATAATATCAAATATTTTTTCACCCTAATTTTTGGTATTTTTCTAGAAAAACATTTATTTTTTGATGAATAGTGAATCCACAAAGTGGTAGTTAAAAACTGAATTTTTCATAAAACATAATTTTACCACTTCTGTGAGTGGAATTTTGAAAATCTGAGAGACACTGTTAAAATCAAGGGGAAAAATGTGGATCAATGAGTTGAAAATAATTTTTGTGAACAGTAAGTTTTTTACTTTTATTTACCACGGTTAAAAGTAAATAGGGTAATTAAGGGTAAAAATGATATTAATATTTCCCTAACACATGTCTGAATTCTATTGGATAAGTTTATGTCGACCAAAATCAACATTAGGTGTAAAATATTATCATTTAGGTCCACTTGTATTAGATTAGGACATTTATTATTATTTATTTCAAAAAAGAGTTAAAAGAGTTAAAATCAAAGTTTATTTAATAAAAAAAATTAATATAGGGTTATACATAAGATAATTTAGATTGTAAATATTCATTAGAAATATAAAACGATTTCCTACAAAATGGTATTTTATTTATAATTTTTAGACATTAAATAATTTAATTTATTTATGACCCAATGGTGATGCAGTAATTACCTAATTAATGAAATATTAAAATAATTGATATTATAAATATCAAAATAAATGTAATTTGAGAATTATTATGAATTAAACTAATTTTCTAGGTTAATATGACATATTATGATTGATTATATAAATTGTTTTTGGACTAATAATGCTGTTATAAATTTATCAAAAACAAAATTACCAATAGTGTTAAAATTGAAACAAAAGAGTTTTTAAAACAAATATTATATTATTAATTTATATTCAATTCCTAAAAATCTATGGTTCGTCCAAGAGACTTATATCATTATAGGTGTATCATTAATGGACCACTTGGGGGTCTCTTAGATGTATATAGTAATTTTATTAACCATATAATATAAAAATACAAAGAGACATTGTGAAAGTGAAACTAATTAACTAAGAGTTAATACTTAATGATAAGGTTAGTATAATGACCCAAACCTATCTAAATTCTATTGTATTAGTGGTTTTTGAACCATACCCACTTTAACATTTAAATAATCCACTTTGGATCCATTCGAAACCGAATATGAATATATTATAAAATGATATTTTTAGCTTTTCCAAAGGTGCCCCTCACCCCTCTTATAAAAGGGCACTCCCCTTCTCACTAATTTACACATTTAAAGTCTTTTGGATCAGCCAAACCCTACCCAAAAAACTATCTCAACTTCTCTAAATACTACCTAGAGGCCTTAGTTTGATCCGTAGGCCAACCTATGGAGCCCTTTTGATCAAATCAAAATGAAGAACCCGGAGAAGGGGTGATGTTTTCACCACCATCTTTCATGTTCCTTACTTATTCAACTTCTTCTTTCATTGCCATTTCTATTCTAAAACAATAAATCCAGTATCTTCTATATACCTTTATGTTATTATAAATATGGTACAACAATATTCAGTATTATATCCATCCTTTGAATGGCATGTCACCTGACGTGCGTACGTACAGCTTACCGTCTCCACGTCGTGGTGTAATTGTCATTCAATAAATTATTATTCTGATGGGTATAATAATGATGTTTAATTCATGTAAATAATAAATAAAAGATGATAATTATTCTCTCTATATGATATACCATCCAATTGTATATTATTTTAACATCAAAAGAATGATATTGTCGCTCGTGTGTACGTACGGACTACCGTCTCCACGAACGTGATGAGATTCGTTCTCCATCGTATCCATAAAAGTATAATTCTCATTTGATGATTAAAAATAATGTTTAAGGACCTGATATAATTCTGGATATGAATAAGATACAACCTATACATAACAAACACGGCTTACGTAACAAATAATATAAAGGAAAACGAGTAAGTTAACACCCGAAATGACGATAATACTAAGATATTATTATCAAATAAATGTTAAAAGATCATATATGATATCATATTAATGTGAATTATTCTTGTATAATTCAATAAAAATTATTTCCCCATTATACAGGAGGTTAACCTACCGTCGACCAAGGAAAAAGTACAATGTAAGGGGTTTCTTATCTCACTATTAATTCCGTGAGATTTCCATTGTTCACCACTTATTTACATCATGTGGTGTGTGTACTGACCACGATTATATTCATTGTGCAATATACTTTAATTTATATATATTTACATCATAATTTTATTATCCTTCTTTCATTGGTGTATTTTCCATAATTTACCAAATCGATAAGGTAATTTGAAATTTCAATTTCCATTTATTCGGCTTTACGCATACTTCATTGCTTATTTTACTCCAAGATTATGTGAGGAATCACTATTCATTTGATTATGTCATAATTTCCGCTCCCCTTTCTATGGATATACTTTTGATACACATAATCACTCCATTGATAAATTCTCAAGTCATCTATTTGAACGTGATAAGAGTAATTTTAACTCAATCTCCATTTGTTGAGTTAAATATCTAATTCATTGGTGTTGTTTTTACAAGAATTTGTGTGAATTTCCTCTCATTGATTTACACTGAATATACCATCATATTGTGTGTATTTATATTTTTCACACATAATTATGTCCTTGATTTTCCTTAATCTAAGGTTATAGTCCTTATAAGAGAATTTATCTCAATTTACATTCCATTGATACTTCTTTGTTGTTATACAACAAATCACTTTTATATTGTGTATATAATATACTTTGACATAGTATATCATGAATACCTTTATTCTAATGATATTAGAAAGTTTTTATTACATCAATTATTTGTATTCAAGTGTCTCTCTTTTGGTTAGTAACTCTCAATAAAATATCATTTTAAAATGTTTTAAAGATTCATTATTCAAAATCTTTCTCATTAATGTCCAAGTTAAAAAAATGGTTTTAAGGATTTATTTATATGGACATTAATGTTTTAAAATTAAAATTCATTTTCAAAGTTTCAATTTGGTATGGGATACTTTGATTTTAAAATCTATTTAAAATGGATTCTTGATAAATAGTGATACTTGTAATTGTTTTCAAGAAAAAGGTTGATATTTCTCTTAAAGATTTTTTATGATTATTTTAATCTATGTCAATATCATTCATTATTCTTGATTGAGGTTAATCAGATACAATACAATCTTCCATATTGTATCGAATGAGTTACGTTTGACTGTGGATGTTCTATTTTTATACCATTCATGGCTTGTGGATAAAGTATTGACATTTTGTACGCTAGTTTTAATAAGAATGTTTATGATATGTTTCAAAATTTTCATATGAGGAATGCATTGAACTTAGTAAGTGATGGGTGGAGCCCGCTATAGCTCATCGATGCATCAGTAGGTCTCAGGAGACAAAATGGTGTCTTGGCACGAGGCCTTGACAAAATCTTATTTGTAGTCTTGTCACGAGGCCTTGGCTACGTGGTTATGATAGTCTGGCATTATGCATTCCGTCATTATGAAAGTGGTTATTAATATTTTCATGTGATTATTCGAATTGTAGAATATCCATGTGAATAACTAAATGGAATTATTTCATTTTTTCCTTCCCATATTATGCTGAAGATCCAGTTTAAAATGCTTTTGTTTTAGTTATACATTGCCTTAAATTTTTATATTTATTTATGAATGTTTCTGCTATATTGTTATCCTTACTGAGCATCTGAGATCACCTCTTTCAATGTATTATTTTTCCCTAGATGTGAAGAAGTATTTTATGAATGGCCTGCAGGGATAGTATGAGGGGATATGAAGAAAATATGTTGTTATAGTTTTTCACTTATTGATGTAGTGTAAACTTTTTGAATATATCTAATGTTTCCAAGGATACTAAACTAATCGGTCTTTCGAGACTTGATCTTTCTTGTGATCATACCAATGGTCTGTAATAATGCACCGACTCTCGGTATCTAGGGTTGGGGCATTACAGTTGGTATCAGAGCAAGTTTAGTACAAACCATGGAAGCAAGATTTAGATAAACTCTGATTAGAGCACGTGGACCTAAGATGAACTTTGAGGATTAGTATAGAATAACTTCCTAGAATTTTGGTATTGTAGAGATTTTGTGTGTTTTCTGAGCAATACATCCCTGTTTGGATACTAGCAGGTAAAGGCGGCTTTGGCGCAGATGTACCTAGGGGTAAAACCTGAAAACACTGATTTGAGCTAGACTCGAATGGGAACTGGTGCACGACAACAGGCCTTGCTGCACTCTTGGATACGTCACTCTCGAGGGATATGATTAGGATAATTTACATTTTATTTACAAACCGATTTGATGTATTATATATATAAGATGAGAGTAAATGACCTTGTTTATTCCTAATGTGTTTCGAATTGAGAATATGGTGACATGTCAATCTCTAAATGATTTTATGACTACTGTTACTCACACAATGCTTACTGGATTTATTAAATGGATGGATTCCAAGGATGTCATAGTGACATTGAAAATGATGTACAAGGTGGGAATGGTGGTGGAAATGAGCAACAAAATGGAATGTTGATAAGTGTAAAAGATATCTTCTTTATGTAAAATCAATTTTCCAAAAATATTATCAACAATATATATATTAACCAATTCCCTGACTCAAAAAAGAAGAGAAAGGTGATGAATGATAAGATCTCCAGTAGTGGAGTCTATGGAGAAAGGAATCCTCAATTTCCATCATGTAGAAAATGTGGAAGGAGACACCAAGGAAAGTGTCTCAATGGGACAAAGAAATGCTTCACGTGTGGGAAGGAAGGACATAAAGTGAAGAATTTAAGAAGAAAAATGAAGAGTACTATGGAAGAAGATAAAAATGGTCCCAAGAATCCATTTACAGTCATTTTTTATAAATGTAGGGGACCTGGCCATTACCAGAGTGAATGCCCTATTCTATAGGAAATTTTTTTGGTTAATGAAGAATCTATGTGGGAAATAATGGTTAGAGAAATATTTAAAAAGTATTAGTTCTCCATGTTGATGGGTTTACTTTGTAATAATTTTCTCTTATATTTTAAACCCTTCAGTTTTCCATGTGAGAATGATATTTGAGGAAGAATTGTCTTTTCTCTTATGGATATAGTTATAAATAACCATTTGGTTTTATATAATCGTTGGGTTTGAGGAAATTATAAGTTATTATAATTTGGGATAAAAATTCAAGGTATGAGATATGATTTTTGGTTAAATTATGTTATGGTTATTTTTGAGGAATTTATCTCATTTTGGTAATGTTATAAAATATAGTTTTTTAAAAAGGACAACACGAAGACTGTGTGACAACCCGTCGCGTCGGACAAAGCTGCAGGAATCGAACCCACAACCAAAGTGCGATTGGGATTTATCGCCTACCACTGGACTACGTGAAGTCCCTGGTTATTGTTACTATTATTTTTAGTTAAATGATTTTATTGATCAATAATAATTTTATTTGGGATCTTATGTCTTATCAAATGAATACCCTTAGTATAGGAAAATGATATGGTGATTAAGTGATAAATGTTATTTGGGATGTTTTTCGCTTTGTTGTGAACACTATATGCCCAAGGAAAATAGAATAGTATGGTATTTCATTTGAGGAGTAATGGTGGATTTTTATCTATGTTTTTATTGTGGATTTATAGTGATTCAGGTTATTTATGGAAATGATTAGGTTAATTACATTTAAGTATGTGACCTTAAGAGTAATTAATGTCATTTGGAGATACAATTTAACATTTAAGACTACATTATTATAAGTTTTGGGTTACAATATTAGTTTGTATTATATTGAATGATTTTAAGGACAATTTATTATTGAATGGTATTTATTTAACTTTGCGGTATTGATGGTTTAATTTTAGAAATTAAGATTAGTGTTTTTTTTTTCTGACAGAATATCCATTTTGGGGGATCATCAGATATTATACTAACCATTTTTGTTTTGATTAATCTCTATATACAAGTTAAATATATAGTTTATCCTACGTGGATCATGTATTTCTTTAGATGTTTATTCTAGCTCTTCCATTGTGACCAAGTCTTCTTGAATACTCATTGTTCAAAAAAAATGAGGTAGTGGTAAAAATTTATTAAAGAATGAAACTATACTTAAAAAATAAGTATATCGTTTTATGTTCTTATCCAATATCATAAATGAATTCCTCTTCCTTATGTAATGTAACTTAAAACAAAAAATGTTGTCCGTTTACTTTTCCTATTGGGAGACTAATGACCGTTTGTCCCAAAAAAAGTTTGTGATTTTCTTATTGTTAAATTTTGCCTAATCATGTTTTCTATCACTATCTATCAGAACATAACACTTAGTTTATCATCCATATCCATGTTTTCCTACATGGAATCCTAGTATGGGTTGTCTTGGGTGACCTTTATACCTCTCTTCCTTTCTTTTAAAGTGATAGTTTTATTGACTCTTTTTCCGATGTGGGACTTTCAATTATATTCTCAAGCCCAATTTTAAAAAAAAAATTGAGGATGCAATTTATTAATGTAGGGGAGAATGTAACACCCAAATCTTCTACGTTACGTTTCCCTTTTCATAATTCAATGGTGTGCATTGTACGCAACTTCGAGATTCTAACACACCACAACCAGTCAAACTAGTCATTGTGAATATTAATACCTAATTTTTAACATTTTATAAATTTTATCTATCGAAATGGACTTCATTTTTGGATTCGTAATATCAAAATTATCTTAGGGTGAAATTTTGGTACTTTTCGGATAACTTTCATATTTTGATGAGTAGTGAAAATTACTAAATTTTAATTAAAAACAACTTTTTAAATCAAAATAATTAATAGTGATAAGTTATTAATTTGAGTGGTTTTAAAATATATTTAGAATATATTTTTACCATTTAATACAATTTTGGTCATTGGATGTAATTTCACATTTAAACCAGACATAAACAAGATTCAATCTTTTGATAATTATTATCCCTTAAAAACCCGCTATTTGTTTTGACGACGAGAATTAATTTTTAAATTAATTAATGCAACTGATATGTTTTGAATTTGGTAAAATAGATATCATTTTTGAAATCATAATATACAATATATCGTAGGCCTAATTTTTGGTATTTTTCAGGAAAATTTCATTTTTTTGATGAATAGTGAAACCACTATGTGGTAGTTAAAAAACTGAATTTTTCATAAAACATAATTTTACCACATCTGTGAGTGGAATTTCGAAAATCCAAGAGACATGGTTAATATAAAAGAGTAAAATTTGGTTCAATGAGATGAAAATAATTTTTGGTGAATAGTAACTTTTTACTTTTATTTACCATGGTTAAAAGTAAATAGGGTAATTAAGGGTAAAAATGATATTAATATTACCCTAACACATGTCCTAATTCTATTGGACCAGTGTATCTCGACCAAAAACAACCTTAGGAGTAAAATATTATCATTTAGGTCCACTTGTATTAGATTAGGACATTTATTATTATTTAATTCAAAGAAGAGTTAAAAGAGTTAAAATCAAAGTTTGTTTACTAAAACATTTTTAATATAAGGTTATACATAAGATAAATTCAATTGTAAATATTAATTAGAAATATAAAAATATTTCCTACATAATTGTATTTTATTTATAATTTTTAGACATTAAATAATTTATTTTATTTATGACACAATGGTGATGCAGTAATTACATAATTAAGGAAATATTAAAATAATTGATATTATAAATATCAAAATAAATGTAATTTGAGACTTTTTTTGAATTACACTAATTTTATAGGTTAATATGACATATTAGGATTGATTATATAAGTTGTGTTTGATGTAATAATGCTGTTATTAATTTATCAAAAAAAATACCCAATATTGTCAAAATTGACATAAAAGAGTTTTTAAAACAAATATTATATTATTAATTTATATTCAATTCCTAAAAATCTATGGCTAGGGCATGAGACTTATATAATGATATTTTTATTATTAATGGACCACTTGGAGGTCTCTTGTATGTATATAGTATGTTTATTAACCATATAATATAAAAATACAAAGACACATTGTAAAAGCGAAACTAATTAACTAAGAGTTAATACTTAAAGATAAGGATAATATAATGACCCAAACCTGTCTAAATTATATTGGTTGAGTGTTTTCCAACACATACCCACCATAACCTTTAAATAATCCACTTTGTATCCATTATAAACCGAATGTGAATTTATTATAAAATAGTATATTTAGCTTTTCCAAAGGTCCCCTTCACCCCTCTTATAAAAGGGCACTCCCCATTCTCACTAATTCACACATTCAAAGCCTTTTGGATTGGCTAAACCCTGCCCAAGTACTCTCTCAACTTCCCTCACTACAAACTAGAGTCCATAGTTTTATCAGAAATCCAACCTAAGGATCCCTTTTGATCAAATCAAAAGGAAGAACCCGAAGAATAGGTAATGTTTTCAGCACCCTTTTTCAAGTTCCTTTCTTCTTCAACTTATTCTTTCCTTGTTATTTCTATTCTAAAATAATAACTCAAGTATATCTTATATAATGTGATGTTATTATAAATATATTACAACCATATTAAGTATTCTCTCCATCTTTTTAATGGCATTTCCCCATACGTGCGTACGTATGGCTTACCGTCTCCACGTCGTGGTGTAATTGTCATTCAATAAATTTTTATTTGGATGGGTATAATAATGATGTTTAATTCATGTAAATAATAAATATATCATGATAATTATTCTTTCTATATGATATACCATCCATTTATATATTATTTAAACATTAAAATAATTATATTGTTGCTCGTGCGTACGTACGGACTACCGTATCCACGAACGCGATGAGATTCATTCTCCATCGTATCCATTCAAGTATAATTTTCATTTGATGATTAAGAATAATTTTTATGGACATGATATAATTCTTCATATTAATAACATACAACATATCCATAACAGACACGGTTTACGTAACAAATAATATAAAGGAAAACGAGTAAGTTAACACCGGAAATGACGATAATACTAAGATATTATTAACATATCAATGTTAAAAGATCATATATGATATCATATTAATGTAAATGATTTTTTTATAATTAAATAACAATTATTTCACCATTATACATGAGGTTAACCTACCTTTGACCAAGGAAAAAGAACAAAGTAAGGGGTTTCTTGTCACACTTTTAATTCTATGAGATTTCCATTGTTCAATTCTTATTTATTGCATGTGGTGTGTCTATTGACCATGATTATATTCATTGTGAAATATAAATTAATTTATTTATATTTGAATCATCATTTTATGATCCTTCTTTCATGGGTGTATGTTTCGTAATTTACCAAATCGACAGGGGAATAGGAAATTTCAATTTCCACTCATTCGGTTTTACGCATACTTCGTTGCTTATTTTACTCCAAGATTATCTATGGAATCACTATTAATTTGATTATGTCATAATTTCCACTCCCCTTTTTTTGGATATACTTTTGATACACATAATCACTCCATTGAAAAATTCTCAAGTCATCGATTTGAACTTGATAAGAGTAATTTTAACTCAATCTCCATTTGTTGAGTTAAATATCCAATTCATTGGTGTTGTTTTTACAAGATTATGTGTGAATGTCCTATGATTTATTTACACTGAATATACCATCATATTTAGTGTATTTATATTTTTCACACATAATTATGCCTTTGATTTATCCTTAATCTAAGGATATGGTCTTTACAATAGAATTCATCTCAATTTACATTCCATTGAGACTTCTTTGTTGTTATACACTAAATCACTTTTATATAGTGTATATAATGTAATTCGAAATAGTATATCAAGAATAGCATTATTCTAATGATATTACATAGTTTTTATTAAATTAATTATTTGTATTCAATTGCCTCTCTTTTGGTTAGTAACTATAAATAAAATATCTATTTTAATTTTTTTAAAGATTTCTTATTCTAAATCTTTCTCATTATATTAAATGTTCAAAAAATGGTTTTAAGTATTTATTTATACGAAAATTTATGTTTTAAAATTAAAATTCATTTTCAAAGATTCGATGTGGTATGGGACACTTTGATTAAAAAATGTATTTAAATTGGATTCTTGATAAATAGTGATACTTTTAATTATTTTCAAGAAAAGGTTGATATTTCTCTAAAATAGTTTTGATGATTACATTCATCTATGTCAATATACATCATTATTCTCGATTGAGGTTAATCTGATACAATAAAATCTTCCATATTGTATCGAATGAGTTATGTTTGACTGTGGATTTGCTATTTTTATGCCATTCATGGTTTGTGGATAAAGTATTGACATTTCGTATGCTAGTTTTAATACGAATGTTTATGTTATGTTTCAAACTTTTCATATGAGGAATTCATTGGACTTAGTACGTGATGGGTAGAGCCCACTATATCTACTCGATGCATCTGTAGGTCTCATGAGACAAACTAGTGTATTGGCATGAGGCCTTGAAAAAATCTTATTTGCAGTCTTGGCCCGAGGCCTTGGCTACGTGGTTTTGATAGTATGGAATTATGCATTCTGTCATTATGAAAGTGGTTATTAATATTTTCATGTGATTATTTGACTAGTATAATATCCATGTGAATAACTAAATGGCATTATTTCATTTTATCCTTTCCATATTATGCTGTTGTTCATGTTTAAAAGGATTTTGTTTTAGTTATACATTGCCTTAAATTTTTATGTTTATTTATGAAAGTTTCCACTATATTATTATCCTTTCTTAGCATCTGAGCTCACCTCTTTCAATGTTTTATTTTTCCATGGATGTGAAGATGTATTTTATGAATGACATGCAGGGATTGTCTGATGGGATATGAAGACAATATGTTGTCTTAGTTTTTCACTTATTGATGTAATGTAAACTTTATGAATATATCTAGTGGTTCCAAGGCCACTAAACTAATCGATATTTCGAGACTTGATCTTTGTTGTGATCATGACAATGTTATGTAATAATGCACCGACTCTGGATATCTAGGTTCGGGGTGTTACAATAATAAGCCAAAAATATACGGCGATTATACATAAATTATGAAATTTTTATAATGAATTTGAACTTTTTATAATCGAACCATTTTTTTGGAAAATTATTTAATCCTCATAAAAAATAATATTTATGAATGTGTTTATCATTGTTTAAATAATTACATGCATATGATGTTAATATTGTGTAAAATGTAAGAACATGAGAAATTTTATTGTAAAATGTTTTTAATACATAAAATATCATATAACTAAAATTAATTATCATGTAATTAATAATTTGAAGTACTACATTCAATGATATAAATATAAAGTGTTTATATTCAAAAAAAAATTAAATACCCAACATGAATAGGACACAATTATAATGTTCTAATAATTATCTATTCTTATGAAATATTATCTCACGGTGCAATTTATGAAGTGTTCAAAAAGTCAAAGTTCATTCGACTATTTATTATTCATGTATATAAATTGTTCATATTATCAACATGAAATTCATATTATTTAATGATTTTAAGCATCAAATTAAAAATAAATATGACTTACATTAAATTATAGTTATCTTTACAGAATATATTGTTGTTATTTACCTTCACCTATATTTACATCTAATATAACTATCTTGAATTTATTTTTTTGAAATTATTATATACATATTACGTCCAATAGTTATGATGAATGGAATTCTTTCTTATGTAGTGTATTTGTTGGGATATGTACGTTGGGTTAGACATCCCACTAACCAAGAGGCTTATGCCTTACTAAGAAATTGTGGTTGTTGGAAATTTTTGGCTTCGAGCTAACTCGTGTGGATATTTATAGTCTCATATAAATATAATCGTTTATAAGAAGAGTTCAATGACAAGTGTATGATATGAATTTGGATATGTATGAAATTTTTTTCTATTTATTTTTGGGTATGTAACACAAACTATAGGGTAGTGTAAAGAGGTATGAATTTAATATTTTGTGAATATATTAATTTTTTAAGGAATAAGATTCCAAAACTAAATCATTATAAACACACATTTATAAATACTAAAATATGATATAATAATGCGATATTAAATACCATACTAAATTCTATTTGACTGATATCATATAAGTCAACACTTAATAAGAACTCAATCATCCTTCTAGGAATGTAATTCTTAACTTGATGGTTACATGATTTTCTTGCGTAAGGTAAGAAATAAGGTGAAAGTGATAGTAATGCACATTATTTGGAAAAATTTATTTTGGTTACATAAAATTAGGAAACCATCAATGATAGGCTACTATAGGAATATATTTAATCATTCCCATTTTTTGTATTGGGTAAAGAGTTTCCCACTCAAAAATGAAATATTCATATATTATAAAACTCAGATGATACCATGCCTAAATTGATGATTAATAGTAAGAATGACAAATCATTGAAACTATTAAGTGAAATATGAATGTTGGACCACTAATTGATATGATCGATAATATACAGGGGTCATCATTTTAGTGGGATTGTAATTAATAAAATACCTTTTTAGAAATAAATAATACATGATTCTCATTCAATAAAATTGAATATCGAACATAGTAACATTGCCATAAAAAAAATTCTTTGATAAATAATATAGGATGGAGATTCATAATTTAGTAAACTACTATGAATTATAAAATAATATGGTATCTTAGTTAAGGACAACTCATATTCGTAATAGAAATACATTCCTATGAAACCATGTGTTAAAGTTATTTAGTAAGTAAATCATGATTATTTTTGGGAATCTTTAAAATATTCACTCTTTGATACCTAATATTGTTGGATAATTTATTTAATTACATAGAGTTATTATTTAGGTATGCCTAACTTTTTTAAATTTATTCCTTAAATGTGAATTTTTTGTTTTTTTTAATAGGAATGAATAGAATAAAATTTTACTCAATATTCTCAAGTGCTGAGAATAGATAAATATGTAATATATTGTTCAACTTTAACTATGATATAAATTTTAAATTTTGGTAATTGCTCAAAACATATGATTTAAAATTTATTTTATGGTCAGAAAATTTTCCTTATGTAAGAAGTCAAGGTTATTGAAAGTAAAATATGTTATCAAAAAAGAGTTATAATGATTCTGGGGGATGTAATTAATTTAGAAACCTAATGAGGTATTTAAAATTACAGATAATTTATATTTCAAATTTCAAATTTATAGAAATAAATTATTTATATTAGTTGTTTATATGATACTCTATGTATAATTTCAAGTGTTTTAAATATCTAGATTTCAAAATCTTGGGATATAAAAGATAAATATTTTATATTGAATTAATGTGATGAAAAAAGAGTTTTCACTCATATATTTGAATATAAAAGAATAAATCAACCTCAAATATAAATATTCATAGGTTTTGTATCATCATATCATATCTCTTGCATGATAAGAGGTGCTTCTTATAACGAAATGGTTTTTATTAATAAAATTAGGGGATTAATTTTATACATTTCTTATGATTCATTAGATTCTATAATTTTTTAGCGAAGAAGATAAGTTGAAAATGTTTAATTCCGGATAAATATTTTATCTAATATGATAGAAAATGAGGAAATATGTTAATTTCACACATAAGTGTAATATTTTAAATAATTATTTCTTACTATAGAATAAAATATACTAAACACGTCGAATACAATATATGACAAGGAAAAAATTGTTTATTTTTAAAATATTCCACCAAAAATTTATTTATTCCATAAACAAATGTATCATATCATGATATAATTAAAATAATGTAGTGTATAAGAGGATATTAAGAGTTTGTTTGAACCTAGAGAAAAACAAAATATTCAAATTAAAGATTATACTAGAAAAAAATTAATGTCCTTTTCACTTAATATCCTAAATTTTTTGGATATTTGGTGGTATGGAAAAATGTGAAAGTAATATTTAATTTCTGTGAATAACATTGTACCCTAAAATATTATACTAGTTAAAATAAAATGTGGTTATTAATCTAATATCCAAAATTACTTTTCAGTTATGGAAATAGAAGTAATGTCATGTTTTATATTTTATTGGTTGTGAAAATATTAATGAAACTTTATCCTAAATGATTTTAACATGTTCTAGTAACTAATATTAGTTAGATTAGTTAACCATATATTTCATTGGAAACTTTTTATGGAATTATTTATAAGGATGATGATGTTAAACATAAAAAGTGTTATAAGTTTAGAAAATAAGACATTGACATTATAAAATTTTATGTTTTGATGATAATTAGTTTGAATGTGTTCAAGGAGTTGAAAATTATAAATATGATTCCAAAATCAATACATTATTCCAACATTATTGTTTCATCAATATTACTCATTGAATAGTTTGGTTGGAGGTATCTATACAATGGTTACATAAGGATGGTTAATGAATTACATTTAGATGTAATGAGTTAAAAACCATTATAAATTTCATAATTCATAACTTTGATCAACCAGTATCTCATATATGATATGCTAGAGAGGTAATTGTTTTGGGTTTTGTAAAATATTCCTAAATGGGTTATATGAATATAAAATGTATCAAACAAACGAAAATAACCACCTATAATATTCATTCATGTTGGAATCATAAATGTATATATAGATATAAATTTTAAAAAATAAATAATACTTGATATATCAAAGTATTAATTTGAGTTATTCTTAACTCATGTTCGCTAAGGAGTATAATAGGTTAAATTAAATGTAAAATTTTTCCCGACTGGGAATCTTGTATTAGATGTGATATATTCTCATGAGGCACAAAATGTGATTTTTTATACTATGTGGACCACTAAATATACTACATATAGTTTCAAAAAAATGTATTTAACCTACCAGGGATGTATGGTTCATGTAGAAGTCCCCAATACATAAGGTTGGTGTGATAACTAACATAACAATCATACATTAGTACCTTCCATAAACAATCCGTGAGGCTTAGAAAATCAAGGGGTGGTTGGGTATGATTTTGATAATATTTTCAATTAATGATCAACCAAGGTAGGATGTATAATCTTGTTTTACATTTATGATATCAGGTCCCTTAATTTAGATACAATAGATAGTCTTCGTTCACACTATGTTAATACATGGAATGTGGTTATCTATTTAGATGAGGAGAATATGATGTGGTCATTAATAATGGTGAATTTCATGTGATGTATTCATCAACCCAATAAATCTACACTCATAGAGTAAATTATTTATGATTTATATATATATATATATATATATATATACTTGATAAAATTTGTGTCCCATGGTCACTTGATGTCATGGATAATGGTAACTTTTGAAAATTTTCTCTACCATGTGATGAAACTTGTGGATAAAAGTATACAGACAAGTGTTTTTTCAGATATCATGATATATTCTATTATATCATGATTAAAATTGATTTTTTGTTATGGGGGATTATTTTTTAAATAAGGGATCCAAATTTTCATATTTTATATTAATGATACAAAGGCACATGAATTCGAAAATTATGATGGAATAAATTTGTATTGTTCTTGACTTAATGAGATACTATGAAAGTGTTTTTGATTTATGAAAATCATTTATTTATATGGAAATTCTCATGTCAATTTTTCTTAAAATACAGTGTAAAGTTAATGATATCCTTTCAAATGGGATTTGTAAAATATTTAAAATAATTAGTATATGGTTTTATATGTAATTTTATACGATATAATATGGAATAGAAAAAATTATCAAGCATTGATAGAAGTGGGATATTGATGTAAATATTCCTTAAATTATTTACACATGTGATGTGTTTTTGTCCATATGTTAGAGTATCATATAAATATGTCATATGTTACATCATAAAAACGCATGGGTAAATTCAATATCCTAATATACATACCATACTATCTTGATGTATGACTAACAACATCATATTGAATTGTTTTGGTACAATTCTATAGATACTTATATATTCAGTAGTTGGAATAGTATACAGTAGTTATCATAAATATGTATTTCATAAGGTGAAATGGATGATAAATTTAGAATATATTTATAAATGAAGTGTATGAGCAGGATGAAATATTTATATATGTGTTATAACACATGAGTAAATTCAATATCCTAAAACGATCATCCACAAGGATCTAAATAAAGTTTTATTGCTCATGTTTGTTGTATATATATTCTAGAATGAGGCTTGGTCTGAACTCCCTAACCCAAATCATCTCTTTACCTACAACATTTACAAAATAAGGAACCAGAATGACATTGTGGGTGCATGATATGGGTCAAATGATAAGTGATCTATTATGCCCATGGATTCAACAACTTGTGGGAATATATTTTCATTAAATCCATTTTTATTCAACATATATGAAGGGTGATGATGGGTTTGATAGAAATATACTGAAATGGATAAAGGTAAAATGGTTCTAAAGTTCATCATTTCTTGCTTCATATATTTACTGTACTATAGAATAGAAATAATTTTTTGGGATTGTACATTTCATCTATTTATATAAATAAAATTAGACCCCTTAGAATCCAAAAAACATTAACTTTAATAATTCAAAAGATGAATAACAATGCACTTTCAAAATAAACATTTGATCTTTTTTAACCATTAGATTTATGGGTGGGAAAATCTATTAGAAATATGATACAAAACTCAAATAATATTCACATAATTAAAGGAAACCATACATATCAATGAGATTATATTTTTTCTTTTGAGAAACTACATACTAAATAATAAATGGGTCAACAGTTATACCATTTTGTGAAACAACAAGACAATGTAAATGAAATTCACATGCATAAATAATAATGGATTATATATTCTTCAATAGTTTATTCTTAATAAAATTCCCAAAATATTTGAAATTCCTCATAATTATCTTCCTATTCTTATGAATAAACAAAAACATCATAAATAAACACCGATAATAAAAAATTATCATTTTTCATGAGTACCAGATGCATTAGTCGCATTAGCTGTATTAGAGGATTGGTAAATCTGAAGTGATTAAAAATTAAAAAAACAATTACACTTAATGAAATCAAAGTTAAGTTTTTTTAGATTTATTCTACGTATTACTTCATTTGGTGATTCTGTGTTCACAATTCAATCTTTGAGAACAATCCATTTCACATTAATTGGTAAAACATACCAAATATCCTTATTATGTGAAACCCATTTTCATTATTACATGATTTAATTGATTATAATTTATAAACATCCTTATAATACCATCATACCTCTTAGATAATAGCACTCGTTCCCTCTATATAAAAATTTGGAAAATAAAACCCATCTATAGTATATCATCGATCTAAATCTAAAATTTCCAAATCATAATTGGCCCTAGCCGATAAAACACAAAAATATCAATTATGTACTTGGATGTAGTTCTATTCTAAATTTAATTTCCTCTAATGAGAAAGCCACATAATCCCAAAAAATCATATCAATGAAATACATAAAAACTCATGGTAGTCCCATCTACTCTTATACATTCCAAAAAGTAATATGTTTTAAATTTGATAACTAATGATTTGTAGTTTATGACACTACAACCCATTATTAAGATCTCTCTCCCAAAAAGCATTATATAATATGTATTCCCAATACTGAATTTTTTTCCAAAAAATGATAAAATAAAATATTCTTTCTCTATATTATCCAATCCATAAATTTATACAATGTATGACATCGTCCGGATAGATATTTATTAGGACTAAGTCCCATTCCATAGAGTTTACTCTTTTCAAAGATTAAAATATGTGAGTCACTTCAATACACTTAAAATTATTACATATTAGTGTAGGATCCTCAAGTATATTATGAATCCTTTCAATGAATATCTATAATTTTCACACTGACACATGTTTATTAATGGAAATTGATGCACCATAATCAAATAAATAAACACAATAGTTAAAAAGATACATTTTGTTCCCCTCCCAGAAAAATGTCACTCATTTTCGTAATGTTCTACTACATGAACTTTTACATGAATGGATCACATCTATCACATATCCTATTGAATACCTCCTCACCACTGATTATTCACATGTCCCATTTTATGAGGACAATTTTTTTGTGTCGATCTCTACCACCATCACCCAATATTGGTGGTTTATAAGTTATAAATGATATTATAGATAAAACATTCAAGGAGCATGCTAAGGTTATTAGGTGAATATATCCACAACCATATTTCAATCTTTTTTATAAAAACCTTCATGTATATATTTTCATATAATCTATCTATGTCCTCGTAGACAACATGAATTGAAAACAACATCACCTCCCACAATCAAGGGGAATGAAATTTTATATTTTTAGAATTATGAATGTGGATTCATATTCATTAAAAAAACTATTCTTACACTGATGAGGCCTTATATCTAACTACATAGTGAACCACACTGTATCATTCAATATTATGTAACACTCCACAAGTTCATATATTGTTTTCCTCATTGATTTTATCCATATTGAGCAATTGATAATATGTCTCCAAAGAAAAGATTGAAATATATTCTTGAATTTTGGTTCATATTAATCATTTAAAATAGTATGCACTCTAATATTAATCATCATAAAACATGGTAGAATATTTTATCATTATGATAAACATAACAATAAATATATAAATATTAGATCTTATATACTGAATACATAATATTTTTTGGTGCTCTAGGAAAATGAAGACACTCAAAAACTCATCTTAGAATTTCACTCAAAACAAAATTAACTTCAGAGAAGATATGTCACATAATCCAATATAACTCTTCTATAATTATCAATTTTCTTCATAAAAAATCAATTCTCGTAGACTCCAATTCATTTCAACCACCTAAATGAGTAGAAATTCAATCTCTACTTCCTCAAACTAGTTCCCTATTTCCTTATAGAAAATAGGTACATAAAAAATATATACTTTTGTTCCTATAACTATAATAATGAAACTATCCACATATACTCTACTATTATCCCTACCTTTAATTGAATAATCACTACTTACTTTTTCCCCTTCTTCTCTTATACCCCTATGAATCTAATGTATACATGAACAAACTATAAATGCACAATCTTTCTTAGTATAAGGAAAATTTATATGTCTATATACAACCAAAAATCAATCCAAAACAACTGATATATACATAAAATACACATATAAGGACTTAAACATTATGATTCTTTATTCTAAAGCTATATCACTACCCTATTAACAAAGTATCATCCCCTTAGTAATGATCAGTTTACATTTAATTTCCTTTCATTGAATTGTAGGGGCCCTCTACAACCTTAGTTTTTTTCAATATTCTAAGTCACATACTAGTTTCATGTAATATAGTGACCTCACTATCCCATAAAATCCTCAGTATTATCTACTCCTAACTCCACTAAACAACGACCTCTTTGAAACAATTCTATCATTACCATAAACCAATATGAGTCCTCTTGGGTAAGAAAGGATATTAAAAGTTACCATGAATCCCACATGTAATATGTCACAGAATAATACACTTGGATATCCAAATAAGTAATTTTCATACTTCGCATGGTAGAAATTAATATCTCTATACAAAATCCATTAAAATTTCCACTGAAATGGGGTCCTCCATACCATAATCTTTACAAAAAATATATAAACTCCCTCTAAAAAATAATGATCAACTATAAATTCACATACTCAAAATAATAAACAACAGAACATGGACACAACAAGACCAAAAATAATCTTATAAATTTTTTAATGTAGTAAAGAAACCACCTCATCATGGTCACCATAAAAATTTCAAAACACATATCTTCTCTATTAAATCACCACCCAAATATCTTGTACCGACATTAATACCTCAAAACCCAAAAGTATTAATCCTGAAATACATTAAGACTCTAAATATTCATGTATTATCCATGTTTAATGTCAGTGATTCATTTTATTCCATTAGTATAAAATACCAATATTATAATATATTTTATAAAATATAATCCAAATAAGAAATTGTTTCTTTTTACGATACATTTTGAGTGATTCTTTTTACTTTGATGGTTAATCATTAACATTATAAATACCAAACCTATTTTATAATTATAGTATTGTAAAAACACAAAATTTGATTATTTATATTATAATTTTACATAAATTATATTATTTAAAATATGAAGCCCAAGCTTGAAATGAAAAAACATGCCATTCACATTGGTGGTGTAAACCAACCATGATGTGAGAAAGGATTTATGAATGTGCAAAAAAGATAAATATTCGATATTTGATCAATGTAATTTTATTGTGGTAGAATTATAATTCTATAATCCCATTATTATAGTTTTAAAATCATGGTTTTTAGTTGTAGGAAGTGAAAGATAATAACAATAATTGTTGTAATGTAACATTACCTGCTTTATAAATACGACTTGAGAATAATCATTAGGTATTCAAGGATTATTATTTTTTTACTATATCTTCCTAAATGTGTTTATGAGGTTTTATGGGGAATATTTGGAATATATTTTTGGATATAAATATGTTTTTTAAGTGTGTAAAAATTGGTGGAATATTATTTTGTATTGGATAATTATTGAGGTATTTTTGAATAAAGTATGGAATAATTTTTTATATTAGATGTTGACTAAAAATATTATTGGTTTGGGTAATTTTGAAAAATATTTGATTGAAATATTTATATTTAAATAAATAAATATATATATATATATCTGTGTGTATGATTTTTTTAAATTCATTTAAGTACTTATAAAATCATATGGTATCATTGGAGTATGTAATTCTAATTTTATAATAAAAATAGTTATAAATAATAATAGATAATAATTTAGACCTTGGGAGATGATTTGTAGGTTTAAAATTTATAATTATTATTTTTCAAATATTATCATAATTAAGGAATAATGTTTTAGTTATATAAATTTATTATGACTTATAGAATAATATTTAAACGATAATGAAGTCATAAATGATAAAATATACTAAAAATTTTATGTCATTATTCACAAAAAAAAAATCATGTTTAATATCAAATATTCCATATTAGGTAATTTTAATCATTTGACTACAAAAATGGAATCTATTTTGAAAAAAAAAATTATATATTTGGTAATTCTTAAATTAAATATTAATATATAAATAAATGATTTATTAAATTAGATAAAACATACCTTATAAAAAATTAACATTTATATTAAATAATTTATGAAAAAAAATATTTTATTTTAAAATTTATATTTACCTAATGCATTCATGTTAAACATTATTTATTGGTTATTTTATAGTTCCAAATATTTATTCATATTATAATAGTCATGTGACTATTCCATTAGTTATATAATCCATTTATTTCTAATAAATACAGGTATTTACTTTTCCTATTCTTTAGGTAATGTCTATATGCATTATTAATTAATGGTGATTCCATATAATTGATATCATTAATGGGTAAATGAAAAAATTGAGTTGTTTTTTGTCATATATCTTTGGGATAAATAAAAATGGATATGAAGGGATGGAAATTAACATAAATCCTCATATGGATTATAGGGTATAAGTTGTTATGCCACCGACAACAAGATTTCAGTTATGGTTTGGAAATTGAATCACCCATATTAATATGTGCATGAATTTGTCTTTGAAAAAGTATTTTTTGTCTGTGGGGGTATGGTAAGTCTAGGATGGATGGTGTGAGGGTAGTAGGCCTCATGGGAAAATGATTGTAAAATATATTTTTGAATGTTCATTAATCAAATTATAGGTATCTTATAGTGGTATATATCAATAAGAAATGATGGTCACTATGTATTGGGGAAACAGGGGGTGTAGTTTCCCAAAAAGGAGATTTCATCATTTATTATCCCATCTAAAAATACTTAAGAGTTACCAGTTATTTTAGTTTATTTACTATTAATGATATAATACACTCTTTTCTCGGGAGTGACGATAGGGATGGATATAACATTATATGGTGATTCTGGATAGGTGATTCAGTGGATGAAAATGAAACTTGTATATGTATATATCATGTTGTGTGTAAGCCTTATTGTTTAGAAAATTTATGTCATCTATTGTGCTATTGAGGTGATTGTAATTATTTCAGAGTTATGAATTTTGATTTAATGTGTTGATTATAATTCATAACACATAGAGTTTATATTCCCTTATAATTACTATATATTAGGATTATAACAAGTTTGGATGCATTGAAAAATAAACGAATATCCCATTGGGTGATACTCTATGACTCAATGGTATATTCCAGAGAGTGAGAGTTTACGACGTGACTACATTTTCCAAATGGTAGGAGTTATGAATAGGTTTATATTTTCACAGAAAAATTCTATTAATCCCGTGGTAAAATTATTATTATCCTTTGAAATTAGAAAAAGTACGTTGATTCAAGTGTGGTGGTGTCATAGTTAGCACCCAATAAATTGATTCAATTTTTATCATCTTTTGTATAGAAATATATATATTTTCTCATATATACTCCAATATATAGTATTCATATATTTTATGAAACATTGGATTTGTAATACTGACTATTATACTCATTCACTGTATGTAAACCTTTGTGGATGAGTATAACGTTTCTGTAATGTACATGTTACAGCTCTTATAGTATAGGTGGTCGAGATGGAATAGATTTAAATTTTTTGTGATGGAGTTGTGGAAAGTCATAAAGATTATAGTGGAACTGCTTGGAATATTTTTTATATTTTATTTCATCTTCATAGTGGGTAATCCATGATTATCACTCCATTTCCTTATTATATTATTATACAAAAGAAAGGATGTTTTTGTGAGTCATTAAGCTATCATTTAGGTTCATTCTCATAATACATGAAGGAAACTAAGTGGTTGCCTTAAATATATTTTTAATGCTTAATAATGTGTCTTGATATAGGTAGATCATTTGTAGACAATCATAATTTTAAAATTCACTTGTTTGATTTGTGGTCAAGTTGTTTTTTTTAGAAAATGAGAATTCGTTACAACTTCAAAAAAAGAATAGGTAGTTCCTAAGAACAAGATATTGTAGAATTCAAGGGGTGTGTTAGTGTATGATAGTAAATTATTGTAATAAATTTTGTAATTATATATGAATGTGGATCAATTTTTTTTATAAACCAGCATGTAAATGGTTCATTAACCCTTTCAATTACTATGAAATAAGAAGGGGCTATAGGTGGCCATATCTTTAAGGAAATTTAGTAATGATAGTATGTATTAATTTCACTTGAGGCTTCTAAAAATGTAAATTATTTTTTAATGGGACATGCATATGTCTGTTGAGAGATAGATTCGTTTTTCGAATCCACGATATATAGTGGGAATCATTAGAGGGTTTAGAACCCTTCAATTCCTTATTTAATTGGAATTATTTCATAGGACTCTAATGTGGCATTGTGTATGATTTCAATTGCATGGGAGACTAAGAGACGGAATCTATAGGGGAAAATTGGGAGATGGTTTAAAACATATTATATAATTATATTGGAGAAATGACCAATATACATGGTAATACTCTAGTGGAATAGAATTTTTAGACTATTCTATTGATAATTAAATTTTTTTTCCTCCTCTGTTGTGAGATGGGTTTTTAGTTGGGATTTATGAATGCCACGGGATAAGGAAGTAACCACAGTGAGAAATAATAAGGGAACCAAAAAAATGAGAATGATTTCATAAAAATATTAGGAATTTTTATAAGGACTATCAATTATGATGATACAACATCAATGTGATTGGAAACAAAAATGACAAACAATGTGAAGTCCTATAACACCACTATCATTTGTTGGTTGGGTATTTTAGAATGCATTGAGTCACACATGGAAAAAAAGAAATTTTTTTATAATGACCATGGACTAATCTTATGCCTAAAGAGTAGAAATAAGTCTAGTCATGCGATGATAATCACACCACTGATTACCTAATGGTGTGAGTATCATTTCGTAAAACAATTTGGGAATTATTGAGGATACAAATTGGGTACACCTACAAATATAATGGTAAATTTTTTGTTTTTGTGATAAAAGGTAAAAGTATAAGGTATGTCTGGTTGGAAAATTTACTAATGGAATGGATGTGATATTCATAAACTAGATTAGGATATTTTTTATATGCAATAAATTTAATTCTAATTGAATTGATGGATATATATTTATAATACAAGTCTAGTGGGGTGATCAGAATAAGAAAATATTATTTTAGTAGGTAATAGTTTCTTTAAACATTGGATGTGGAAAGATAATTTTATGTGATTGTTCAATAATATTTCATGAGTTAGGTTTTTGGGATGGGATATATTTGAGATATCGAAGATTTTTTTTATTTTTATAGAGTGAGTTTGTGGATACTATTATAGTGGGCATAATTTTACTAATCACATGGGATATGACCTTGATATTGTTGTTGGTTCTAAAGAACCATAATTTGTGCTTTCTTATTACCTTTATATTCATGGTATTGAATATTTTTGATATCTTATAAGATGATGAGTATTCTTCCATAAGTCATTATGCTGATAATTCCCTCACATTATTCATCACCTAAAAATTTCCTAGATGATCCGTGCTATGATGAGACTGTTGATGTGGTATAACAATATTCATACGTACATATCTTATGGATGAAGAATATCATTTTACTAGGCATAGATGATATAGGTTACCATGGTTAGGGGGTCCATAAGGCAGTAATACTACTTATCGTGAAGTTTTCCCTTGGGAATATCTAATAGAGGAGGATTTTGAGAACATTCCTACTATTAGTAAATCCATATCTTTTATGTTTCATTTAACTGTCCAATCTATGGATGTGTATAAAGATTCATAGATTTTAAATTTTTTATTAATTCATATTTTGAGTCACTAAGTTTTATGTATTTAATAAACCATTAAAAAATATTTTCATTGATATATTTTGTATATTGTGTGTGTTGTCAAGGATGTGACTTTAATTATTAAGTCATAGAAGGATATTCTCCCGCACTAATTTAATGGAGGATGATACATCTAGTCCTTTCATGAAAATGGAACATGATGATTAATTATATAGACAGGGTAGTTTATAATATACATGTTTGTTTTTTGAAATTCAATGAAATAGAATCAATAACATAGGTTGATGTCTCATGTGACGCAACCTACCTCCTGAGATATTTAGAAAAATTAATTATATTAAATGGAAATAATTTTTATGAGGTATTCATACACTTTAATTATCCTCAACTATTTAGGTTCCATGATTTATTTCTAGATACTACTTTTCCTCTCAAAGTTAGTCTCAGTTCTATTGATATGGGGGAATGTGGTTTTCACAAAAATTATATTCACAAGCTCCACCAACTGAAAAAATTGGAGTTCCTGATTAAGTGGTTCCTTCTTGTGGGGACCAATGAGCATCAGATTTAATTCTCAAAAGTAAATTAATTCAATTTTTTTTACATCAAAATAATGATAATTGTATTTCATTTTCATTGTATTCACATGTTTATTTATTAATAATAGTGAGTATGAGAATGTATTACATTTTGAATGAATGTTTTCTCTTTCATGGTTTCTTATAAAATTATTAGAGGAACGAGCCTAGTTAAGGGATCCCAGTTCATGACATGAATTTATAAATGAAACTGGTAAGTGATTAAGTTTTTTCTGTAGGTAAATTTTTTTAACATTATTTTTCATTTCATTTTCTCATGGTTTATGTGGTTCAACACGTCCATGGTATTCAGTAAAATTTTAAAACAATAATCATAACTATTTGATATCATTTTTAAGTTATTATTTGTAGGAGAAGTCATTTTAGTAATTTTAGAGTCTCATTATTCTCCCCCACTTCTATCATCATTATATAGGTAGAAATATCAATTACATATCAATTAAATTTTGGGGATCAATCATATGATCTTTTAGAAGTCATATGAGCATTATTGGGTTTTCAATCTTCAAGACCAACACCCAAAAATAAATGATTGATATTTTTAGAGATTTAGTGCATGTGAAACAGATATAACAGGGATATACTATGATGTATTCCAGATAAAAATTCTTTTAGAAGAGTGGATACCATCATGAATGCATCATTCCTTAACATTAACCTTTTCGTTCCACTTTCAAACTAAAAATAATTTTCCTGAGATCGTTTATATGAATTATGATTCTCTTAGACATATCATGTATATTATGATTGGTCTCCAATTAATTTTTTTTGTTAAACCTCCATTCACTCTTCGATTGAATTCCTAGATTCTTTAATAGTATTAGATTAATTTGTAAATGACATAAGTACAAAATATGATAAATATTTTATTTAATCTACAAGGAGGGGTTTTATACAGTCCCAACACCACTAACAATGGATCAATTCAATTTCCTATGTCCATGAAATGTCAAAGATTTAAATGATTTTATAACACAATATATGAAATATAAATGATATTATATATATATATATTGTATGAAGTTTCAGATGCGACTAATCAACAGACATCTACTCTCACAAGATGAGTGAAACCAGGGGTGTATCATGTCATGTCCATTGTGCATCGAACAAAAAAATAAAAAAATATACCGAAAGGAAGTTTGCGGTCCCATTAGAATTAAATTATCCCACCCCAAACCCCATATATTAGGGGGAATGTTTTAATTAGACCTCATGGTGTTTGGGTAGGATATTTTAAAAGAAATAGAGAAAAAAATATTTCTTTTATTGCAGCAGGACCTATAAAAAACCAACATGAGTGTGTTTTCCTCATTGGGACCCAAACAATTATCATGTTTCCCATCCTAGGATAGGCCACGTTAAGCATGACCAAACCATCTTATCAAGCCCAACCTTCCCCTAACCAAATCTCACCTTCTAAGACCCTTTTCAGGTCCAAAAAAAACCAAAACATTTAATCAACATTTTCAAAAATTATTATTAATTTTCTAAAAGTATAAAAAATTTAAATTTCATGATATATTTTTATAACCAATTTAAACTTATATATATTAATTATTTCAAATATATATTAACCTGAATAGAGCATTAATACCATTAATTTTTAATAGGGAATTTTATTAAATGTTTTCTCATCAAGATGTAAGTCTCACCCATTCTTTTTTGATTAATTATTAATTTTATTTAATTATTAAATTTGAGTATTAACATTTGATAATTGGTAGTCATATTTATGATTTAGGTGTCATATCTAAATATTTAAATTTACAAGGGACAAAATGTACACATTTTATTGATAAAATTTTATTACAACACCTTGAATTTATATCATCTACATGTTAGTAAACATTATAAAAATTGAAGGCATTCATAATGATGCAGTTCAATTAAATTTTCAGAATGAAACCTAATGAGTGAAAATAATGGGAGTTTAACTAATACTATAATACGACTCAAGACATGACTAAAGTTATTCCCCAAGGATCTTGGATAATCTGGTATCCACTCAATGTATCAAACACATCATGAGAGATCAAAGTCGCATCATTATTTCTTCATTATATCTTGTATGGTTAATTATATAATTTTGGGGACGTTATTTGACCACATAGAATATTTAACGATCATGTGGAAAAAATGGGTAATAATGTGATTGTTTTTTAAATTTATACATGGTTAAAGACGTGAGTGTATGAACATAATAATAATCATGATAAAGTGAATCTAATTTTAATCACCAATATAAATAAATTTATTATATGTAATTTATATTATCCACATATGGTTAATTATTTATGTAAAACACATAAAATATTTAGAATAATACCAAACAAAATAAATTTATTCATATGGTAGAAAGTTCCCTTAAGGATATTTTTTGTCATATATCATATTCCATCTTGTGAGATAAAATAACCATAGTTAATGATTCTATCCAAAAAAAGTTTAGGGAACATTAAATTATTGTGAAATAGTAACAATTAAAACAGATTAAATAAACCATATTGGTATTTACTCTAATTTTATAAACCAATTCAATAGAATTTATCGATATATTTTTAAGGAATTTATTGTCATGGATTTTAGGATATGGGAGTCCACTCAGTGGATCATTGTGTTATGTGTTAATAAAATTGGTAATTTAAGCCTACTTAATTGAATTTGAGTAATTTACATAGCTAAAGACTTGATTATGAAGGGGTATAAAAAATTTCCCACTACATTATCGATGTAATGGTATATTCCATATCCATCTTTGAGGGTTGTTTAGATTTAATAAAATGGTGGGATATTACTAAGTTGTATTTGTTACATCACACTTTTATTATTCCAGATAACATACTTAAATATTTTTTCAAAATAATTGAGAATATGGAATGTGAAATCATGATATCAACATAATCATTAATTATAAATGATTATGTTCTCCCTAGAAAATCATTCCAAGAGTTATATAGTTGTCTACACACTGCGAAACTACCAAAGAAAATTATACGATGTATACTAGTATCCAAGTTCGTATTCATTCACCACAATATATTAGTATGGGTACGAAGGGTTCAAATTGAAGTTACATTTATGTATAACTCATGGAAACTAATATCTTAAATCTTTAAATAGATAAATAGGCTTAAGATAAATGGAATTGTCACTGCACTATTTTAGTCTGCATTGATAGACATATGCCATGCTATTGATAGTAATTTTTTTCTTCAATATGGATAATAATTATCTATTAATTTCATATTATCACCTTTTAATTATAGGTTAACCATATTAAAGAGTTTTTGGATTAATAGTATAAATAATATCCTCAAGAGTCATTTCACTATCCTTCACCAAGAAGATAAGGATATGTGAGAATGTGACTCCTCAATCCATATGTGGAAATTTTTTTGATACCATCATGAATATAAATTCATTATTTTTGTGTTAATTGTGTCATTAAAACATATTTTGATCGGAAATATAATCATAGGTTATGTATTAAAATTAGGATATTTCATTCTCATGGGTCCAAAATATTCATTAGATGAGGAAAAAAATGATCAGTGATGAATTAATTAGGAGCTTATACATTGGGTATACTCTTGATTATGTATAATATTTATTTTAATGACCCAGAAAATTACATGTAATTTTATTAAATTATTTTGTATTATTTTGAGTCTGTGAAAATTAAAGGTGTGTGATTTTGAGGCTCGGTGTTCCTGGAATAAATTTATAAAAAAATTTTGGGTACATTTAGTGAATATTTGGGCAACATTTTCTTTCTTTTGAACTGGTGCTCGGATTAAAAATCTAAGAAAACCATTGAATCTGCAGTGCTGGTATTATCTTAAGAGAAGATTCACATTGACTGTATTTGGTTGGGAGAAAAATATAGTTTTTGTGACTTTTAATGAAATAATAAAATAACATAAATTGTTGTTTTATTTATTTTTCATACGACCTGATGACTGGTGGTGGTGGAGACCATAGAGGTGGTCATACCATTAATTATGGGGTGTCAATTGCTTGGTTACACATTGATTGTGTGACCACCCCACGTGTAATTAATGAGACACTTTAATTACGTCAATTATTGAGGCACATTAATTGCGTGAATTAATGAACCTCATTAATTCCTCAAGGCATTGCTCACTCTTTCGCCCCTCTATTTATATAGATCTTGGATTTAGTTTTTTGCAAAGCCTTATCATGTGAGGAACCCACGATGAAGTGACACCACACCTTCCACCAATGGATAACGAAGGATTGACGACACCCATTGTAGGATCGATTCGAAGGGCGATGGTTGATGATCGCCAATGACTGCGATATCTCCAATGAATGAAGTTAGGGATTGTTTTTTAATTCAATATTTTCCCTCAATTTTATTACTCATTCTTGTATTTTGTAGAAGGTTTTTTCAAGGTAATATAATGGGTTTCAACATTATTAAAATGTGATGAATATTTACCTCCATCGTGGCTTAACTCTAACACGTAGGTCATAGGCAAAATTAACAATGCTTGGACCCTCTGCTGCATGTGTTTATGGTTGTGTTCTTTTGTGACGGATTTCCAAATTCACGGAAAATGCAAGAAAGAAGGTCATGTTGTGGAGGAAGCGATCTGGGAGGCCCTTAGGCATAAAAGACACCAAAAATAGACCACTAAAGCATGTACAATGGCTTGTGGAAACAACTGCTAGCGCGCCATGCCAGATACGGACGGTGATGGCCCGAGGAGGCCCACGGAAACTGGTCACGTTGGGTGGGAAGGCAGCGTGCCACGGTGGTCAGTGGTGGGCGGCCCGAGCTGGTTGCATGGGAGAAGGGTGACACCCATAAGAGACTCCGGCTGCAGCAGCCATAGTAAGAGGGGGCGGCATGTCCCCACACCGCGTCCCATCATGCGGGAAAAAAAGGCCCCGCATCCGTGAGGCCAGCTTGATGAAGTGGTCCGACTTTTGGTGGATCGGGACAGACACAGGCCTCTTGAACAGGCCGAACCTGCAGCCCAGTGGCCCAGAACTAGTGGGCTGAGCCCCACCTGGTAGGCTAGGCGAACCACGGCCCGACCCCATAAACCAACCCAGACGGACATAGTTAACTGGGCTAACCCTTAATATGCCTGTAATGATATGGAAGTACCATTTAAATGTTTTTAGTTCTATGGAAATTTTAATAGTCTACAAAAATGATGGTGCGTGATTCCAAGGACCAGTTTGGTCGAAATGAATTCCTGGACATTTTCTTAGGTACGTTCAGTAAATGTAAGAGTGGGTTTTGTAACTTTTGAACGGGTGCTCATAATTGAAATCTGAGGGAACCATTGAAAATGCAATGCCTATATTCTCTTAAAGATAAATTTACCTCGACCGTAGTTGGTCGAGGGTGGAAGTTAGTTTTTTTTTCATTTTTTGTGGAAATAAAAATAAAATAAACATTTATTTTATTTTTATCATCCCATTTCAATGCTTGGTGTTGAGGACCACCTGAGCTAAAAAAACATCCAATTCAAATCCATGGTGGTGGGTAACACTCGACCCCCTCTTAATGGGGGGGGGAGACCTCTCAACTCCCCATTAATTATTCTCCCATTTAATTATGCCTCGCCAATTGTTTAATGATTCCAACATAAATTAAATAGATAAAAACATATTTTATTGGCTCCTCATTTTTCATTGGGAGAGAAATCATTGGAAATGGTAGAATCTTGGGAGAACATGGAGGATCTCATCTCCAATGAAGAACATTCCATCTTCAACGATGAATGAGGAATCGTCCTCAAGCCCCGATTGGAAGCACCATGTGGAGGCAAGGAACACTAACGTCTTCGACGAATACTAACTGACATTCATTCTTCCCACCTCATAGATCTCCAATAGAAACCTTTGAGTTCTGTACTACTTTTTTGTGTTCCCCCTTTACCATTCCTGACAATTCTTTGTGATTCAATAAATATTTGAACTGGTTGCTACGGACCTAATGTGGAGGGTATGGGCCAAACGAACATGGCATGACCCCTCCATAAAATCTGTGTGGTTCATGGTATGTAGTTCACGATGGAGGAGGATGGTATCTGACACCATTGGGGATCGAGAATGGTGGGATAAACCAAAGTTGGCCATAACGATAGTGGCAGCGCAACCGTGCTGCTGGAGAAGGGTCACGACAGAGCAAGGGCGGCAGCCAGCAGAGGCCTGCCGCACAATGGGGGGGGCATCCACGCCACCCAGTGAGAAAGGGCCGCAGATTTGTTCTATGCCGGTGGAGGGAGGATGGCTGGAATTCAGAAGTCCATAGAGGTTGGTGCATGATGCACCGCTAGAGGACCAAGGGCCGGCCATTTAGGCCTGCAGAGCTGGATCGATCGGGAACCACGGTGGGTCATTTGTGCTTCCGGGCGACCAAACGGCTTCGGCCGTTCGGTGAGTAGCAGATGGGGGCGCGTGACTCCCCCCCCCCTCATGCAAAAAGGTCATTCCACCCACCGTGGGCTGAGATGGATCTAGTGGACCAGGTTGGGCTAGGTTGTGTTGGGTCAGGTCGGTCTAACCGGGTCGGGTCGGACCTAGACCAAGTTTGACCCGTATTTGATATTTTGGCCATAACTTTGGCACCGATGGTCCGTTTGATGAACCTTCTACCATGAAGGAATCCTTGGATTGAGATGGTCATTTTGGAATAACCCACCTGATATTTTGATAAATTTAGGTAATAGACATGTTGGATCGAGCAAAAATCCAATCGTTCCCTTAGGACTAAATATGCTAATAACTTACAGACTGGGCTTCCGATTAGCGCACCATTTGTTGTGTTGAGAACCATTTTACATGGAAGTCAATAGGTATTCATCCTCTTGGGACGTGATGGAAGTTGGAATATCGACATGTGGCTTGAGGAGTGGACCCTCCGGGAATCTAGCGAGCTTAGTGTGGGAACCCTGTAGCTGGAAGTAACATGGGAAAGGGATCTTTCGTTGGTCTGTATTCGAGGATCCCACTTGGATCCACTCTAGGAATCCTTGTCAGACTAATCTTGGATCTTGTGTGGGTCAACCATACTAGGATCATATGTGGGTCTGATGATATATAAGGATCGTGTGTGGGTCTTCTGTACTTGGATCTTGTGTGGTTCTGACGATGTGCTAAGATACTGTGTGAGTCTGTTGTACTAGGATCTTGTGTGGGTCTTCCAATGTACTAGGATATAGTGTGGGACTGATGTACTATAATACTATGTGGTTATGATGATGTACTAGGATCTTACATGGGACTACCTCTTAATAGAGTAAGGTGATTCAGTAGTTACATCTAATCATCTATACTTCTATACATAAGTTATACCAAGTGTGAGATGAGTCTTTAACTTTGTGGTATTCTTCTGTGTGGCATACCTGTGTGGTAATTTCCTTCATGGTGATACCTTGGTGGTATTCATATTTTTGGATTACCTATGTTTTACTTTCATTCATGGTGATACATTTTTGGTATTCTTATGTTTGGTGTTACCTTTGTGGAGTTACCTTTGGGGTATTCCATCCTTTGTGGAATATTTGAGCTTTGGGATTTTTAGTTGAACCCTGTGTTTCCTCATGACTGAGATGGGTATACTTGATAACTTATGTATATGTATTTGCATATACCTATGTATGGTTTTCACTGGTTTAATTTCTTTTTGGTTTATCCATTGTGGATTTTGTGAGACCATGAAAGTCTCGGGGTCCCTTCTGAGTATCCTTATACTCACCCCTGCACAGGTTATGCCCGCACCTTGTTGTGTTTGGTGAAGATGAAATATAGCACTTACTGAGGATGAGGGTACTAGGACTCGATGTAGCACGATGTTTGACCTTAGACGAGGAATACCGTAGAGGTGATCGTTCGAGAGATGCCCCTACCCTTCAGGTAAAATCCGTGGTGGGTGTTCACATGAGCTATTCAGTTTCTTGAACTTTCCAGTTTTCTTGTACTTTCTAGTTGGGCATGTATTTTGTCCCCTTTCACTTATTGTATTCACTCTTTTTACTATTCATATTACTCGAGTTTTTATATTGATGGGAGCATGGATGCATGACTTTAAAGGTTATAATTTAAATTCCTTCCCAGTTTTAGGGAATACGCCTCCAGTGCTATTCGACAACCCCTGGCCTGTGGAAGGCGGTCTTGGGGTAGTCACATCACGGGCCCCAGGGGATGGGTCATGACAAGGCCAAACCTGGGAGGGTTAGGAAAACCCTAGGACGGGTTACGTCAGGCTGTCCTGACTGAGTCGGACTGGGCCGAGACCCAACTAGCTGCGAATAAAGAAACTCTCGTAACTAACGAATCGGGTGCCCATTTGACATGCCGTTAAAGGAGTTAGGACCCCTTTTGGGAATATGTACTTTTTGAATATTTTGGAAGGCCTGGCCATGTTGGGTTGGAAGGAGGTGTGATCACCCATGTTTTCTAGAATGGGGTGTATCTAACAGAGCGAGCGTCTGATCGATGAGTCTTATGTGGAATAAAGACCCTTGTTACAAGGAGGTCCTTTAGAGATACTCTAAGTGAGTTTTGAAGGAGATTTACATGCAACCTAGGTTGGATTAAATTTGAATCCAACCGAGACCTTTTTACAAAGGTGCCCATATATCAAATACTGGGCATCCGATCAACACGTTGTCTTTCACGTTGGGACCCCTATAAAGGGGAATTATCTAGGGTATGCTTTTGTGGCACTTCATTCCCGTTCAAATATGACCACTCGCTTGAAGATCAATTCCTTCCAGTGATCGGACATTCTTTGTATAGGAATCCAGTGGTTGGATATGACCTGAAGAAGAAAATTGACTGATACCGGTTATTATCAGAAACCCCAGAGTGGGATGATCTAGCTGTATGACTAATCATCCCTACCACTATACCAGCGTCCAATATAGTTGAGCACTAGAGACCAATATGGGTTAGCACCGGTGGCCATTACGGGTCAGCACGAGCAACCAATACAGTTCAGCATCTCGCGGCCAATATGGGTCATTATATAGTGACCTGTACGGGTCACTAGTAGAGTTACTATGGATTAAATGATCTGGTCTTATGACCAATCATCCTTATCCCAATAACTGTGAATTTATACCATTAGATTGAGATGAATCTTTTTCTTTTTTCTTCTGGAGTTAGATCATTATTGTAATGATACCATTTTTTATTCCCCATTATGTTTTCCTTTTTGGATTTCTAAGAGGCCCTTCGAGGGACTTGGGGTCCCCTACTGGGTATTTTTATACTCACCCCTAAATGAGATCCACCCCATGTGTGTGTCTAGTGCAGAACATTGATGCTCCATGGCAGACATTGGAGGTTCGGGACATGGTGGAGCTTGGTGCTATTGGAGAATTCGATATCCTCTTCTTCGACATCTAACTTACAGCTACAACCATCCAATTTGAGCTATAGGGAAACTATGAATGCTATTTAAATTATTTTTAGTTTCTAGGGATTCTATTCTAGACCACTGTCTTCAGTTTTCAATTGCAATTGTGGTTGTACATTACTCTCATGGTTGTACCATAATTTTTTTGGTTGTTTACTTTAGTTTTCCTTTTTGAGTGTGTAAAAATTCTCTATGTTAATTCCTTCCTTGTTCGTGAAAAGTCTACAGGTTCTAGTCACCACACCCTAGCCTGTGGAAGGTGGGATTGGGGCAATCATGTTTGGGCCCTGGGGGATGGGTCATGAAATTTTTATTTCATGATGAAATATGACCAATTATAGTGGTTGAGAAAGGGTGATTCCTATATCAACTTTTATAATAACATGACTTCATCTTCAAAACATAACAAGAAGTATGGTGACTTCTCCCCGAGTCGGAGAAAGGATTATTCTGATCTCATCATTGAGATGTGCACCACTTCCTGTAGAAATGTGATTTGTTGTAGTGTTTATTAAATATCAATTCATATATCATCAAAGAAAATCATGTGATATTAAGTTTTCAAAAAGGATTAATTCTTATAAAATTAAAATTTATTATAGAATTATACAAAAACATTTCTCTAATTTAAATGTAAGTCCCAATGATATATTATTAATTTTAAATGAATCTTATTACAATACTCAATTCTTTCAAATTTAAGTAATACATGAATTAAGGATATTCAATATTAGTAATTAATGATAAATAGAGAATATGATACTCAAACCCATTTTTTGAAAGACATTCATTGTATAGTAAAACTATAAGTATTTATATAGGATATACCCATAAGAGTAATTAGTGGCCTTATATTTAAAACTATTTGTTATTATTGAAATACTCATATATTTAGTTTTATATAAAGAGAACATTTTAAATAAAATTGTGAGATAAAGATTCCACAAATAGTTTAGCTCATCATCATGAACTATTTTAAAGATGATTTTGATTTAAATTCACGAACTTCTTAGGATTCCTTTAGGCTATTTTTTAGAATATAAAATGGGATTATTTTAGGAATTTATTAAGAATATATAAGTTCCTCTATTTATGTTTATATGATTATATCTTAAAGAATTATTCATTAGTCATTTAAATTTAGAATAAATGTTATCATAAACTCACCTTACCTTATTCACAACATAGAAATGATGATATTATAGGATATATTGATAAATAGTCTTATATTTGTTGATAATTTTAATTCCCATTATATTTTGAGGTTTTTTATAATCAATGTTTTTTAACTAACCTTGTTTGAATATGTTTTTTTCCCATGGATGTTTTGGGGTGGTCCAAGAGAAATGTAGAGTATGTTATGATAGAATTACATCTTTTTGAAACATATATAAGACATATTATCACATCTAATGTTCTACTATCTAGTAGATGTCAATAATATATATCCAAGAAGTTGTGTATATTCAATATCCACTTATATTAATCTGAGAAGATCTTTTTAAGAAAGGTGTATAGGGTTAAATCCCTTTCCCCCAAGACCCCATTATTTCCCACCAATTATCCCCCAACACGCACATGAACTTGGTCACCATGGATAAGTCCTTTCAAGGTTATTGGTCACTCTAACTCATATTTTCATCATTTTTTTTAATTATGATTGTTTTATCTCACGGAATATAAGCACATCCAGGACCCTAATTCTGCTCTACTCATTTTTCCGTTATTCCTTGTGAAGAAAAGGTATAAATTTAGTGGTTGATTTTCAAGGATGTGGAGTATTGAGATTGATTTTGAGAATATTTCTTAGAGATATAAATCTATTGATCTTGGGATATTATGTATAACACAAATTATAGTATTTATATAAACATTGATGTTTTGGATTTCATGTGGTTTTGTTTTCTGACCTGTGACATATTTTATTTTGATGTTATAATAATAATATATGATGTTTTTTGATTTGAGAATCTCCTAAGAGGGGAATATAGTTTTTCAACTATAAAAATTAATAAATAAATCCATTCATAGGGAATTCACTTAAATATGTCATATATGGATTTGGGTATTAGAATGTGTCGTTAGGGATCAGTTGAGGCTAAAGTTTCGTGTGTGAGTTATATAGGGTGTTAGGTAGTGAATCCCAATAATTGTTCAACTGGAACTGATGGGGAAGATCCGGGAATGGGATATGATTTTATAGCTATCCAGTAAGTAAAATAATCTTTTAAAGCATCATTTGAGCTTTTGAAGGAAGACAATGACTTATGTCAATGATGTGGGAACATGGGTGGTTTGTTCTATTTATTTTTTTAGATTTGATGTATGATGATTTTTAGGTTGTTGAAATAGATTGGGTGGACCAAGAGGGATTCAAGATAGGATGACAAATGATGTGGGGAAGGCGATGAGCAATATGGTTCACTCTGATTATGATGATGGCCATTATGAGTGGCAATTTTGGTTAAAGAATGGTTTTATGGAGACAATAATGCATGTTGAAATGTGTACTTGTGCCTGATTGACCACCCTAGAACCTACAGGGATGAGACAGCATGTATGCGGACTCCTGATAGACTCTTGGGGTGAGATAGTGTGTTTGATTAGCCTCTATATAGTCAATATGGTTGGTTAATGTAATATATTACCCTTCTTAGTGTATTCGGGTATCAGCCATGTGACTGAATTTATCTCTAGAGTATGGGGGACAGGTCAGTCTACTTGATTATGACATAAACTATGGGACATGATCAAGCCATGGGATTTGTGTGATTATGGTCGTAAAAGAATTTCAATATAAAAATGAGCCAATGTAGTTTGGGATAGGCTATGTGGAATCCTTTTATAAAATTATTACCAAGTTATTTGAATGTTTATTTGTTTATTACATCATTTCATGCATTTTTATATAAAAAAATACTATTTTATAAGTGATGAGTTGGTGTTTCTATACAAGTTAAATACTCACACCGAATATTGTAATCATAGATCATGTGAAGCCTATATATGTTTAGGGATTTCATAGAGGGAATTGGCCCTACTTTGGGTGGGTTTTTACAAGAAATAGGTCTGTTGAGGATATTTCAAGGTAGGCTCTGAGGTAATATAATAGAGATTACGATTTTTTTTATTTTATATATATCCAAAAAATTTGAGGATCTCTTTTAACTATTCTACTGGAATTTAATTTCATATGTGGAAGCATGTAACTATTTTTGTTCTTTCCATGATTTTATTTTTGTTTTGTACTCTCTTGTTTATTTCTTCAATTATGGTATGTGTGAATTTATGGTTATATATTATTGACTGGATAGTATCCCCACATATCACACAGTCCATAAATTCTATGTAGAAGGCTATTTCTTCTAGGGAGTGTAACATGAGCCCATGTGGGAGACCCTAAATTTAGGATGGGTGATCTCGGATGTGGTGTCACCCCATTGTATAGAAGTTCCCTTTTTTTCATACTATTTGAAACATGTAAAACATGATATATAGATTTTTTGGTAATTGGTATGGAACTCTTTTTTGAGATTATATAACCCATAAATGAGGAAATTCCATTTTTCATAGAATGGAATTTCTATTTTGGTTTTAATTGTTATAGTTAATTGATTTTACAGTGAATGGTTTTTATGATTTTATTGTTATGCCTTGTGTAATTTTTCTCTTGTCCTAATTTAAAATAGTAAGTGAGTTCATATATCATGGATAGGAATATAAGTAAAAATTTTATGTATCTATTGGATTTTGGTTAATAGATGACTAAATTAATTAAATTCTAGTAATATTCTATTATGTGTTTTCCTAACTAGATTATTGATGGATTCTAATTAAGTTATCTTGAGAATTTTATATTAATTATCTATATGGTCTTATGAATATGACTTAAATATAAGAATTGATGTAATGGAATCATCCCTCAAAAAATTTTGTATGAATTGTTGAATTATCCTTCCTTTGGAATATTTTCTATGTTTTTTAATGGTTGTAAAATTATATTATCTTGGCATAAAAGTTTTAAATATTTTTTCTGGTAATTTTTATTTTAAATTTATTTTTTAAATACCAAGTGAATGTTAATTTTTTAAATGTTTTTATTATTTTATTAAAGGTATTTGGGCTCATTTCATTTGTGATTGGGGTTAAATATTAGTGTTTATGAAATTTTGTTGTTGAAGGAAATGGTTTTGTTTTCCCAAGGTTGTCTAAATTGAACATTGTATTTTTATTTGGGTAGTTTATGAGTATTTTGGAAATTTTTTCAAAAATAATTTTTTTAATGGGTTGTTTTGAATTGGATTTCAAAAAAGATTCAAATGGTTTGGATCATTAATGTAGGATTATTGTGGTGCGTGGTAGGAATTTTAAAACTTGTATTTTTTAAATGTGATTGGGTGACCATTAAGGGAATCTAGTTTAGTTTATTTATGTAGAGTATATCCGTTAGGGAATATTTTTAATTCTAATGTGGTACAGAAAGTACCATCCTTGAGGGGATGTTCTCAGACATGGTTAACAATTTTATCATTAATACTTTGATATAAATGTACCCTTTGAATGTTTGAGTTGTCCTAGCGGTTGTTGTGTAAAAACTATATCAATACCTATGGAGTGATTAATGTGGGGTTTTAGAGGGATGGTAGTTGTGTGAGATAGAGATTTATTTAAACCATTTAGCTATCGATCTAGTGGGGTGTTGTTTTGGGTAGTGTCATGAGCTATATGATTTTTCATGTTGATTTTCCCTTAAAAAATAATATTTGGATCCATGAGTGAGATTCATTCTAACAGTAGTGTAGAAAAACGATTTAAGATGTTGGTAATATGTTCAATTTTTTTTTGGAACAATTTGGCATTACAAACCTTGAAGTGTGTGCATGCAGGATATTATCTTTTCCTTGACTAGAATGTGAGGGGTAATGATGAGGTACTAAAAGAATATAATGTGAGATAAATATTAAGGATACCTTCATTTGAAATTATCGATATGTATTGGACTAATAATTTTCTTATTTTTAGTTGTCTGTAGCCACAATAGAATCTAAAGAGAAAGTTTTAAAAAGTTAGATAGACAATCAATTGAGGTTCTTCTACAGATAGTGGTTCACATCATGATCCCAGATTTTAGGCTATGAATTGTATCATCAGTAATCTCTTAAGTGTGTTATTATGTTTAATATGTAATATTTGAACTATGGTTTCTTATTCGGAACTAATAATGGGAATTTGAGTGAGATAAGGCTTTTAGTTGTTCATTGTATTTATAGAAACCACACAATAAATATTTTTCATAAGGAATAATAAGACTTTATGTGCTAGGAATCTCATTTAGAAACTCTTTTATGTGTTTAGGTTGTATCGTATAAGGAATCATAGGTTTTTAAAAGGTTATTGGAAAATTTTCATCGAGTGAGTATTTAGGCATTGTCATAAATTTTCAGGGGTCAATTGTATCTATAACATTGATTGTTTTTAGAAGAACCTCCAATGAATAGTGACTTAATAAACTTCCCTAGGATTATGTATATAGTGAATCTTCAGATGTTTCCATGGTTTTTTTCACATATGGGTGAGTGGAAGCCTGATTTTTTTATGATTCAGATCGAAGATGCACTGGTGATCATGAGTGTTGGTTTATGGTGAAATGTTGTAGTTGTGGATTTAAATTTGTGGAGTAAACAATAGTCATGTTCAGACATTGGTGTGGGAATTGACTATTTTTGAGATGCTATGGGATTAATGGAATCATGGTTTTTGAATAATTATGTGTTAGTGGAAATTGTTATGTGCAACTAGAAGGATTCATCAAAAGAGGGACCAATAAGTAATATTGTGTATGAATATATGAATTATGGAATAAAATGTCATAGTAACTTCATTTGGTATGTGGTTTATATGGTTTAGTGATCAAACTATGATTTTTTAGAAACTTTTATGTGTTTTCGATTTTTCATTGGAGTTATTGTGTTGATGTGTGTTGGGATTAAGAGATAAAATTAATTTTTTTGGTCTGAGTTAACAACCAAGTATCTTTCTACATAAGTAATAGTTTTTATGGTATAAGTTTTGTAAAACCTGATATGAGTTCCTATCCTCTCCTCTAAAATTATATTTCATCTACCTCCTTCCTCCTCACATGTGTGTAGTGCCTCTCCTCCAACCATAGAGCTTCTCCTCTCCTCCCCTAAATATGGAGAAGTCTCCCCAATCTGTTTTCCACTTTTTAGCACCAGTAGGTGCTTTGGATATCCCTCTATAACTCTAGGACTCATTTTTCCTCTATTATTTGTGTATTATATCATATCTTGTTCTATCATTATGCAAGATAATTTCCCCTATTTTTAGGGATTCAGTCTTTTTCTTCACTATCTCTCAAAATGGACCAAATAAACCCTCTTTATTGGGTGAGTGGTCCTTCTTAAGCATGAGATAGGTGGTCTGTAAAAAATTTCTCAATGTTTCTTTTATTTATAAAGTACACAATTATGTTCCACATGAGTATTTTTGTGTGAAACCTATTAAATTTGATATTTAATTTGTGGAAACCAATACACTAATTTTAGTATACCATATAAATTAACATTTAATTTTTTATTTTCATGAACCTCATGTTTGAGAATCACCTAGGGGTGTGTCCCTCATATGCCTTTAGTAAATAAATTGTTTTTATAATAGAACACTTTGTTGAGTTGTGGTATCTTATAAAATGTAAATGGATTCTTTATGTATAATGTGGTAGGATGTGACACTCCACCAAGTTACTCTCATAGATACCAAACCATATCATAAGTGGTTATAACCTAACTGTTATGGAACAATCATGATGTTTTGAAGTCACATGCATATTTTCAAGGCCTAACTTATTTTATTGCACTTTTTGTGTTATCTACCATGGTTATTCCAATTAGTATTAATAGTTTTATTCAACATTTAATGTAATATAATAAATTAATCACCCAATTAATGATTTAAATGAAATTTTTATGCTCATAGACCTCTTCTGGGGTCCTTGAAATGGGTTAAGGCATGATTATGTAGATGGAATTTCTTATTTTTTACTTGAATCGGTAAATTGGTGTGCCCCTCTTAAATTACACAAGACTTGTGATGTGGTGTGTTATTCAACATGGATTTCTCTCTAATTAATTTAAATGCTAAAATTATTCTTGAGCTTCATGACCAATACTTGGGTTCCACCTTATGGAAAGGCATGGATGGGCTCATATGCTGTTGAGACTATATAACAACTTGACTGATAAAAAGGTAACCTTTTTCAAAATTCCAATGATGGGATCATCGGTTATATAAAATGTATGTATGTTGGGAGTGATACATGGAACTCATTGGAATAGCTTATTGAATTTTTTCCCTATGTCTTTATCTGTAAAGACCCGAATATAGACGTACATGGACATTACATTACTTTTGCAGAATACTTGATACATAATGAAAACAGACACACAAGGACCGTAATAGTTTAGTGTCTTTGGAAACTCGGAAAATAATCCTCTAATCGTGGTGAAAGATCTTCAACATCTCCCATAAGGATCTTCCCCTTTTGTTTTCTTACCTAAAACCTTTCATTAAATCCTGGGGAAAAGAAAAAAATAAAGGGTGAGCTCAAATGCTCAGTAAGGATAAGCATAGAGAACATAAAACAATCCATAAACATTTGAATGCAAAAACTTGAACATAAAATCTAAACATCAAAATATTGAGAAAAGACATAAATCATGGAAGTATGTAAGGAATATATCATAAAGGAACGTCAATCTTGATAAAATATCTTGGGAATAAATCATGTAATTGTGGAAAACCATTAAGAACAGGTTATGATTTCCATATTAGGCAAGGCATTGCTGCCAAGACCAACTTAGTGGACAAATTCCCTTTCTGAATCGAGTTCTCTCATCGTTCCAGTCCTGTATTACTGAACCAGATTGACTTTCCATTCTAGCCATGTCTATATCATGATATATAAATCTTTACCCAGTGCATTTGAGGGAGATATAGGCCCCACCCATCTCATAATGAAATCATTCTTACTTGTGCCACAAAATAAACATATATCATTCATAATAACCCAATGAGTAAAATGGGTTTCATAAACATAATCCCATCATCATATAACAAATATAAAATAAATGGATATCTTTTCATAATAAGAAAAGTGAAAACATGTAAATCATAGAGACATTATACTTGAAACATACACATATGAAATAATGTCATCTTATATAAAAAATGGATTGATAAAACACTTGAAATGAATTCTTAAGGAAAATATCCTTTCTTCTTCAAAATAATTTTCTTTTCTCAAAATATCATGCAATTTTAAAAGAAAAGGATTTTGTTGAAAATAGTCATGAAATATTTTGGAGGAAGCTTCATGAAAATAAGGCTTTATAAAACCGTAAAAATCTGCTCGCGCCGTATAAGTAAAAAATAATAATCTCCTCAAACCTTTGTCCGAAAAGTCAAAAAGTACCTCGTATGGTAAACAAAAGAAAGATTACTTCCATACAATGTGGAAAAAGTATAAAATGGTAAATATTTCTTCAAACATACATGGAAGAAAAGTAAACATTTTATGAAAACATTTTGAGAATCATCTGGACAAGGATAATAATCATAACCCCAGTAAATACTTACAAATAAACAATCTCGGATAAGAATGAGATTGGAATAATTATCCCTTACCTTATGTCTGATATGCCTCGTATGTATCCGAAACTCATGTATAATGATTTAGATAATGTTATTGACTTATTACATAATCATATTCATTGTTATGATATCATATATAGTTTACTTATGACATTATATTACCCATTCTTTTTTAATTTCGATGTAAATGTAGCAACTTGGGTAAAATTGTTTCATTTATTGTATGTGTTTCGACTTATTATTCTTAATATTATTACTTATATCCTGATTTAATTAATTTCAGAATGTAAAACATTATTTATATATAATATATATTCAGTATATACATATATATATATATGATTGATAGATAAAATTGAATGAAATACACCGTTCATGGAGACGGTATGCCGTAAGTACGCATGAACGCTGTTTTTGTTTCCTTACTGAATTGAATGAAATTAAGTATATGACATATAGATATATATATATACATAAATCCAGTATCATTATTATGTCATATATTTCATGATTACTTATTATATATACTTTATAATCATTCTTGAATGGTTAACATGGAGAAAGAATCTCATCGCGTCGTGGAGACGGTAGTCTGTACGTACGCACGAGTGATGATATCATTCCCATGATCGTGGAATTCAATTGGAGTGTATGTATAATATTTAAAAATTAATATCACATTAAAATAATCATATATAGTTATTATTTACACCATTATACCCATCCAAGTAAGGTGGTGGTGGAAAATAGATTACACCACGGCGTGGAGACGGTATTCTGTACGTATGCACGCGCGGTGATTTCATTTTCCGTACGATGGATAGAAGGTGAAATAGGGCTGTTTCATACATATAATAACATATAAGTATATGAGTGATACTGATGTTATTACTTCATAATGAAACAACTAAAGAATAAGAAGTGGAAGAATAAATAAAGTAGAAAGAATCGGTAACGGACATTATCTCTTCTTTGAAGCGCCTCTTTGAGACCTCCTCTTAGGGCACTAAAATTGGACTTTGAAGAAGGACATAACATCTAGGATGTTTCTAGGGAAGTTTAGAAGAGAATTTGGCAGTGTTTGGAAGATATTTAAGGCTCGATTTGGTGTGAGGAAGAGAGGGAGGAGGTTCCCTTATATAAAGGAGGAGAGGGGCACCTTTGAAAAAACTAAAATTATTATTTTATTATAAAGTCATATTCGGTTTTAAATAGATCACAATTGATTTATTTAGAAGATAGGTTGGGTATGGGTCGAAATACTCTCATAAAATAGAATTTAGACAAGTTTAGGTATCTATTTTAACCTTATCATTTTGATTTAACTTTAAGTCAAATAATCTTACTTTTATCGTGTCTTCTTGTTTTCTTACACTATAAGGTTAATAAACATACTGTAACAAGAAAAAAAGAACCCCAAGTTGTTTATTATTAATATATAAAACCATATCTAAGTAATTTGGCTGAAACATAGATTTTTAGGAATAAAATAATAATTAATAATATATTATTTTTTAAAAAAACTATTTTATGTCATTTTTGACAGTATTTGGTAATTGATTTTTGTGAAACTCATAACAGAATGATTAGTTCTAAAAAAGTTAATTAAATCAATAATAACATGTAATATTAATATATAAAACTAGTTTAATTCATAAAATGTCTAAAATTACATTTATTTGGGTCTTTATAATATCAATTATTTTATTATTTTTCTATTTAGGTAATTACATCATCACCATTGTGTCATAAATAACATAATTATTTAACGTATAAAAATTATAAATAAAAGACCATTAGGTAGGAAATATTTTTTTCTTACTAATGAATATTTATATTTGTATTTATCTTATGTATAACCCTGTATTAAAAATTATTTCGTTATTAAACTTTGATTTTAACTATTTTAACACTTCTTTAAATAAATTAATAATAATTTTCTTAATCAAATCCATGTGGGACTAAATGGTCATATTTTATTCTTAAGTTTATTTTTGGTCGAATTACACTTATAAAATATAATTAGTACATGTGTTAGAGTAATAATAATATCATTTTTACCCTTAATTACCCTATTTACTTTTAACCGTGGTAAAAAAAATAAAAAGTTACTATTAACCAAAAATTATTTTCATCTTATTGAACCACATTTTAGTCCTTGATATTAACCGTGTCTCTCTAATTTTCTAAATTCAATTCACAGATGTGGTAAAATTTCATTTAAATGAAAAAGTCAGTTTTTTAACTACCCCTACGTTATTTCACTATTCATCCAAAATTGCAGTTTTTCAGAAAAATACCAAAAATTCATCCTAAGAATTATTTGATATTAAAAATTAAAAATTTATGTCTATTTTTACATATAAAAAACCTAGAAGTGGCATTAATTAATTTAAAAATTAATTCTCCTTATCAAATCAAATAGCGTGTTTTTAAGAAACAATAACTATCAAAAGATTGATACTTTTTTATAACCAATTTAAATGTGAAATTATTTCCAATGAAAAACATTGGATTAAATGATAAAAATATATTCTAATTTCACTTTAAAACAAATTAAAAATATAATCTAACCATATAAATTATTGCAATGAAAAAAGTAGTTTTTAATTATAATATAGCGTGTTTTTAATATTCATTAAAATATAAAAGTTATCAGAATAATATGAAAAATTTATCCAAAGTAAATTTTTATATCCTGATTCTAAAGAAGAATTTTATTTTTTCAAATTGAACTTATAAATATTTCAAAAAACAAGATTTAAAGTGGGTGTGCCATCAAAAGGTGGAAAACTACATTTTTGGAAAAAATACTTATTTTATCCAATAAATTTATTTTGTTCACATAGCATGTTCTAGAAAATGTTGAAGATGAATAATAATGTTATAAAATTCAAAATGTAGTTAATAATATTTATAACAGCTAGTTCGTGATAATATTATAATATTATATCGTTGTTTAGTGAAACCTGGTATTGCGTACTACACACGCTATCGAGGAAAGTCACGATTGCGTGTAATGAAAGCCAAGTCAGGGTTGCGTGTTGTGAAAGACTCATTTGTTGTTTTTTATAACAGAATACAACCATATTTCATTTATGCATCGAATATATATATATACAGTCAATTTAACGTAGAATGACTTCTATCAAACGAACTTGAAATTTTGTGTAACACGATCCAAGAGTAGTGTTGCATATACTGCAAGCTAATACGGTGTATAGCACAAGATAATCTTAGTTTAGTGTATAATAGAACAGATCACAGAAATTAAAAAAAAATATCTCATAAAATCTCAGTTTGTTTCATTCTACACCCCTTAAAATGAATTTCCCCCTCGAAATTCGTTAGGGTTAAAAATGGTTTTCTACTTGAAAGTTTCTTTAATAGAAACCCTCGTTGTAAAAAGGAATAACAAAATATAACTTTAAAAACTAAAGTATGAAATGTAATGGTTACCCAAATTAACTAATCATTGGGTTTCCACATAGGAGAACATAGGTGAAAATATGGATATGGTGGAGAAATCTCACCATCATGTTCGAATGGAGAGTGGTAGAGGACATGGCTATGATAAAGACAACAGTCACAAAGCCATAAATTTGTGATGATCTAAGGTACTATCTAATTTATCGGATATATGAGAACTAAGACAACATTTTTGGTTTTCAATATCATTTCCCTAGAGTTGAAAATTTTGAATTAGAAGAAATACATTCTTGATTTTGGTACAATATCAATGTTGTTCTGGCTTTTAATAATTTCCACTTCATCTCTTAAAGAAATGAAGTTGAATTTGTTTTTCGTGAAGTGTTAACAGATCATGTGATTGAATGATGTGTCATTCCATCTGTTTCAAACAAAAGGTTATCAAAAGATATCAAATATACATAAGTCCATTTATGGTGAGGTTAATCATATACGATTCCAAAAAATGAACTTATACTTCATATATCATACCGCGTAATAAAATAAAACTAGTTTATACTAACTAGGGACTTCCTGTAGGCCATTGGTATGCGATAAAGGCCAGTCACACTTCGGTTGTAAGTTCGATTCCCATAGCCTTGGCCGATGCGATGGGTTGTCGCCCGTCCTGCAGGTTGTCCTTTTTCATCATTATGACATTCAATCGATAATTTCGAAAATAGTTCTAGCCTTAAACTAACATATGTTCCACATAATCCATTTCAAATCATTAGTCTTATCCAAAATACATCTGTCCAAGCTTATAGTATAAAGAAAACAATTACTATAAATGTCATCTACCGAGCATGTGAATACCATCATTTATCCCTGATATATCTTTTTGATCACATTCCAATCATGTGAATACCTTAATCATGTATTATCTTGAAAAATGAATACCCATTTAACCATAGTGAAAACATGAATGCTGTCAAAAGTTAACTCTTTCCACATACCAAAATCCCAAAATTTCTATATACTCAAACCATTATATCACTTTGTCCCTATTTTAATCATGAGATCATGATTACTATCATATTATTTTCTCCTTATCCCTTCAATATGCACATTTCATCTTCTTTCCAAAAATATTTCAATCACTTTTTCATGGTTACCAGTACCATATAATAATTGAAAACCTGTACATAGATATTCCAAAATTACACAATACCATAAATGAGAATCCATGATACTATTTTTAAATCCCATTACATAAACACTTAATCATTACAAAACATCATTTTCATACTCAACATCACAAATAGTGATCACATGAGACTTCCCTTTATCCTTTTCTTCAAGATTTTTCTCACGTTGATCATTATTAACCCGCGCATTAGGGCATTTATTAGCATAATGCCCTATTTCCTTGCACTTAAAGCATTGAAGTGTTTGTGGAGAGTTATCTGTAGTCTTTTCTCTATTCACATAATTATCAACCTTTTTCCCATTACTTCGACAATCAACTGCTCAATGACCTTCTTTTCCACACTTAAAGAATTTTCTAGTACCTTTTAGGGAATCTTCACCATGATTCTTTCCACACTTTGAGCATAAAGAATCATTCATCTTATTTTCACCATTGTTATGAGATTTCTCCTTGAACTCCATCTTTCATTTCTTTTCAAAACCATGAGATGGATATGTTACACCAACTTCCAGTTCTACATTGATTGCATGACGCACAATTTCTTCATAGCTACTGAAGTCTCTTATAGCTAATGCCCTTCAAAGACTTGGTTTTAAGCCAGTGAAAAATCGATCAACGTTACATTCAGGTTGGATGATGAAGCCAGATTCATACCTTGTAAGTCTTATAAAATTCACTTCATATATACCAAAAGATTCATCATCCTTTTTCTTAAGCTCAAGAAACTCCTTTTCCATCTTTGTTCGAAGAATATGAGGGAATTACTTACTGAAAAACAAGTTCTTGAACTGGTCCCATTCCATGGACTCAATTTCATATCTTTGCCTCATATTCTTGATAAGATTCCACCATTGATCAGCATCACCTTCCAAACAATATACTTCTACGATTAATTTATCATGCTCGGAACATTGTAGAACTGAAAATATCTTTTCAGTAGTGCGGATCCATTTTTCAGCAACTAAGGGATCAGATGACCCGCTGAATGAAGGTGGACGCTGCCTCATGAAGGATTCAACAGAATGTTGCTCCTTTCTCGACTCATATTGAAGTCCAGAATGATTCATAGCTTGTGTAAGTATAGAAATAGGATTGTGAACACCATCTACCATGACATTGGTTTGGTCAGGAGGACAATAATTGCATTTTCCATTACATTGATCAACACGGTTCTTTCGAGTTCCAGCCATCATATAAAACCCAAAAATAATAGCGTGAGAGGCAAATACCATTCTAGGGAAAACATCATAATAATGGGGGAGTAACTTAAATATCTAACATCTTAGGTTTAATTCTAAGATCATTAGTGCAATTCTAGGACTATAACCTATACCTATACTTAACCGTAGGGACATACCTAGACATACATTAGAAATATCTCTAGGGATCTCACTAAAGTTTTTGAATCCTAGTTTCCAAAGGTTAACTAAACCTTTCCTCTGATACCAACTGTAGAGACCCGAATATTGACGTACATGTACATTACTTTACTTTTTCAGAATACTTGATAAATAACGAAAATAGACAGACAAGGACAGTAATAGTTTAGTGTCTTTTGAAACTCGGAAAATAATCCTCTAATCGTGGTGAACGATCTTCAACATCTCCCATAATGATCATCCCCTTTTGTTTTCTTACCTAAAAACTTTCATTAAATCCTAGGGAAGAGAAAACATATAAAGGGTGAGCTCAAATGCTCAATAAGGGTAAGCATAGAGAACATAAAAAAATCCATAAACATTTGAATGCAAAAACGTGAACATAAAATCTAAACATCAAAATCTTGAGCAAAGAAATAAATCTTGGAAGTACGTAAGGCATATATCATAAAAGAACATCAATCTTGATAAAATCGCATGGGAATAAATCATGTAATTGTGGAAAACCATTAAGCACATGTTATGATTCCCATATTAGCCAAGGCATTGCTGCCAATACCATCTTAGTGGAAAATGTCCCTTTCTGAATCGAGTTCACTCCTCATTCCATTCCTGTATTTCTGAACCAGATTAACTTACCATTCCAGCCATTTCTATCTCAGGAAATATATATCATTACTCAATGCATTGGAGATAGGTATAGGTCCCACACATCTCATAATGAAATCATTCTTACTTTTGCACAAAATAAACATACATCATTCATAATAACCCAACAAATAAAATGGGTTTCATAAACACAATCCCATCATCACATAATCCATATAAAATAAAGGGATATCATTTCATAATAAGAAAAGTGAAACCATGTAAATCATAGAGACATTATAATTGAAACATACACATACGAAATAATGTCATCTTAGATGGAAAATGGTTTTGATAAAACACTTGAAATGAATTCTTGAGGAAAATATCCTTTCTTCTTCAAAATCATTTTATTTTCACAAAATGTCATGCAATTTTAAAAGAAAAGGATTTTGTTGAAAATAGTCATGAAATAATTTGGAGTAAGCTTCATAAAAATAAGTCTTTATAAAACCGTAAAAATCCATTCACGCCGTATAAGTTAAAAATAAGAATCTCCTTTTACTTTTGTCGGAAAATTCAAAAAGTACCTCATATGGTAAACAAAAGAAAGATTCCTTCCATATGATGTGGTAAAAGTAGAAAAGGGTAAAAATGACTTTAAACATTTATGGAAGAAAAGTAAACATTTTATGAAATAATTTTGAGAATAATATGGACATGGTTAATAATCATATCCCCAGTAAATACTTACAAATAAACAATCTCGGATAAGAATGAGATTGGAATAATTATCCCTTACCTTATGTCTGATATGCCTCGTATGTATCCGAACCTCATGTATAATGATTTAAATAATGTTATTGACTATTTACATAATCATATTCATTGTTATGATATCATATATAGTTTACTTATGACTTTATATTACCCGTTCTTTTGTAATTTCGATGTAAATGCAGCGACTTGGGTAAAATCGTTTCATTTATTGTATGTGTTTCGACTTGTTGTTCATAATATTAATACTTATACCCTGATTTACTTAATTCAAGATTGTAAAACACGATTTATATATAATATATATTCAGTATATACATATATATATGATAGATCGATTAAATGGAATGAAATACACTATTCATGGAGACAGTAGGTCGTACGTACGCATGAACGCTGTTTTCGTTTCCTTATTGAATTGAATGAAATTAAGTATATGACATAAATATATATATATATACATAAATCTTTTAGAATTATTATTTCATATATTTCATTATTACTTATTAAATATAATTTATATTCATTCTTGAATGGTTAACATGGAGAATAAATCTCATCACGTCGTGGAGACGGCAGTCCGTATATACGCACAAGCGATGATATCATTCCCATGATCATGGAATTGAATTGGAGTGTATGTAAACTATTTCAGAATCAATATCACTTTCCAAAAATCATATATAGGTATTATTTACACCATTATACCCATCCAAGTAAGGTGGTGGTGGAAAATAGATTACACCACGGCGTGGAGACGGTATTCCGTACGTACGCACGCACGGTGATTTCGTTTTCCGTAGGATGGATAGATGGTGAAATAGGGTTGTTTCATACTTATAATAACATATCATTATAGGAGTGATACTGATGTTATTACTTAACAATGAAACAACTAAAGAAGATTAAGTGGGAGAAGAAATAAAGTTGAAAGAATCGGCAACAGACATTACCTCTTATTTGAAGCGCATCTTTGATACCTCCTCATAGGGCACTAAAATTGGATTTTGAAAAAGACCAGGACCTCTAGGATTTTTCCAGGGATGTGGAGAAGATAATTTTTCAAGGTTTTTCCGAGCATGAAGGCTCAAAGTGGTGTGAGGAAGAGAGGGAGGAGGTTCCCTTTTATATGGGAATAGAGGGGAACCTTTGGAAAAACTAAAAATATTATTTAATTATAAATTCATATTCGGTTTTAAATAGCTCCAAATTGATTTATTTAAAAGATAAGGTGGGTATGGGACGACATCATCTCATACAATATAATTTATACATGTTTAGGTTTCTATTTTAACCTTATCGTTTAGATTTAACTTTAAGATAAATAATTTTACTTTTACCGTGTCTTCTTGTTTTCTTACACTATAAGGTTAATAAACATACTATGACAAGCCAAAAAACCCCAAGATGTTTATTATTAATATATATAACCTTATCTAAGTAATTTATCCGAACCTTAGATTTTTAGGAATAATATAATAATTAATAATATAAAATTTGTTTTAAAAACTATTTTATGTAAATTTTGACACTATTTGGTAATTGATTTTTTTGAAAATCATAATAGAATGATTAGATCAAAAATAAGTTAACTAAATCAATACTAACAAGTCATATTAACCTATAAAATTAGTGGAAATCATAAAAAGTTTCAAATTACTTTTATTTGGGTCTTTATAATATCAATTATTTTAATATTTAATTATTTAGGTAATTACTCCATCACCATTTTGTCATAAATAACATAAATTATTTAATGTATAAAAATTATAAATAAAATACCATTATGTAGGAAATCTTTTTCTCTTTCTAATGAATATTTATAGTCTAATTTATCTTATGTATAACCCTATATTAAAAATGATTTAGTTATTAAACATTGATTTTAACTATTTTAACCCTTTTTTAAATAAATTAATAATAAATGTCCAAATCTAATCCAAGTGGGCCTAAATGGTTATATTTTATTCCTATGGTTGTTTTTGGTCGAATTACACTTATCCAATAGAATTAGGACATGTTTTAGGATAATAATTATATCATTTTTACCCTTAATTACCCTATTTACTTTTAACCGTGGTAAAAAAGGTAAAAAGTTACTATTCACCAAAAACTATTTTCATCTCATTGATCAAAATTTTAGTCCTTCATATTAACCGTGTCTCTCGGATTTTCAAAATTCCATTCACAGAAGTGGTAAATTTTAATTTAAATGAAAAATTCAGTTTTTTAACTACCACTAAGTGGTTTCACTATTTATCGAAAATTGCAGTTTTTCAGAAAAATACCACAAATTCAGCCAAAGCATTATTTGATATTCCGAAATAAAAATTTATGTCTATTTTTTCAAATTCAAAACATAGAAGTGGAATTAATTAATTTTAAAATTAATTCTCATTATCAAAACAAATAGCGTGTTTTTAAGAAACAATAACAATCAAAAGATTGATACTTGTTTATATCCAATTTCAAAGTGAATTTAATTCCAATGAACAACATTGGATTAAATGGTAAAAATATATTCTAATTAAACCATAAAACTAATTAAAAATATAATCTATCCATAAAAATTATTGCGATGAAAAAAGTTGTTTTTAATTAAAATATAGTGTGTTTTTATTATTCATTAAAATATGAAAGTTATCAGAATAATTTGAAAATTTTATTCAAAGTAAATTTTTATATCCTGATTCCAAAGAATAATTTTATTTTGTCAAATTTAACTTGTAGATATGTCAAAAACAATATTTAATGTTGGTGCACCATCAAAAGGTGGCAAAACTACATTTTTTTTAAAAATACTTATTTTATCCGAAAAATTTATTTTGTTGTCATACCATGTTCTAGAAAATGTGTAAGATGAATAATAATGTTATAAAATTCAAAACTTAGTTAATACTTTTCATAACGGCTAGTTTGTGATAATATTATAACAATATATCGTTGTTTAGTGAACCCGGTATTGCGTACTACACACGCTATCGAGGAAGGTCGTGATTACGTGAAATGAAAGCCAAATCAGGGTTGCGTGTTGTGAAAGACTCCTTCGTTGTTTTTTATAAAATAATCCTACAATATTTCATTTATACATTGAATATATATATATATAGACACTCAATGTTTCGTAGAATTACTTCTATCAAAAAAACTTGAACTTTTGTGTAACATGATGCAAGAGTAGTGTTGTGTATACCGCAAGCTAATACAGTGTATAGCACAAGCTAATCATAGTGTAGTGTATAATAGAACACATCACAGAAATTAAAACTAATATATCTCATAAAATCTCAGGTTGTTACATTATCAGTGATATTTATTTCCCTAGGGGAGACATCATGGATATGCTTGGTGGTTGGATAGTTATACCAAGCCATGAGTGATACTCGGCCCCATAAGTGAGATATTGAGGATATGATCAGAGGGGTTTACTCATGACTTTATAAGAATGATACTTTTGAATCCATTTATGGATCACCCTAGATGGACTCTTATAGTTTTGGGTATTTATAGTTCCCTGTACTGATACTTCAGATTCCTCGTTAGGGAACCTTGGTTGGGATTAGGGTGCCTCTTATTATATTTTAATGCTGAATTTTATATTAAAGTCTAAGAATGAATAGCGTATATCTCAGGATAAATCTTCCCATGAAAATAAATTATCTGGTTCTTTCCACTATTGATTGTTTTTTAAATGGACCATTATTACACTCATATCATATCTATATTGGTTCACCATGGTTCTAAGACATCCATCTTTGGATGAAGTAGATAGTACAGGTCAGTTGTCTATGGGGAACTGAGACAGATATGATTTATTTATTATATATTTTTATATTTTATGTAACTATACAATACTATATTTTATTATCATGGAGTGTAATGATTTTAGTTTCCATTGGTGGGGTCCTACTAAATATATGTCACTACCTCCTCAAGAAACAATTTCCCTATGGTGTATGTAAAGACATAATTTTCACAGTTCCAGGATTGTTAGATGATGCTTATGTTGTTGTGCTAGTACTATAGAGTTAAGATCACATGACAGATTTTGTACTCAATGTGCTCATTGATATATCCCTTGGTCATTTATTCAATTTTTTTATTGTATTTTACCACCTTCTATATGTTTAGTTCTCTATTTATTTTTAGTATCATATAAACATGCATTCATTGTAGTATTTTTTGTGTTTGAAATGTTTATTCAATATATTATTTTCTTCCAATCCTAGCCATTTATTTTTACTACTACCTCTATTTTCGGTTGATTCTTTATCTCTTATACCAATGTGTTACTCGGATCATTAGGGTATATTCTCCCCCTTCCCTTTTTAGACCCTCACTACTAGTCGGAATACCATGAAATACAAGGAGGCATGCTTTAGGACACCATCATAGTGTCTCCCTAGTAGGGGAAATACAAATTCCTTTGAGGTGTTTATTTTACTATATATTTCTTATTTGGGTTTGTATATAGGATACAATGAATGTGTTAGAACATGTTATATATTGATGTTTAGAATGATTAACCAACACATAGGAAAATGTCCAAGTATCCAGGGATTTGATTGTTGTTTGTGTTTTTCGTCATTATAGATGATTATGATTTCACATTGAGTGAATATTTTACTTTTAAATTTTTTTGTCATATGATATTTATGGTCATTTTAAAGTGGCATTATATGGAAAGGAATTATCCTTACAAGTATCATTAAAGAAACATAGAAATTCACAATCCAAGCTATGTAAATTCATTTTTAGACATACTGATAATTTTGATTAATTTTTGTTGGGTGGTATTTCATTATTTTATGAGTTATTTATGATTTTTATCTAGTTACCATGTTTGGGTAACTACATATTATGATTATGTGATTAATAGAATATTTCTTGTATAACTTTTTTGGGTGTTTTTCCATAATTATGTATCATCTTTACAAGTTATTTTTCTATCTATCTATATTTATATGGAATTATTATCTATATACCATGGTTGGGTAACTAATTACCATGTTCCCTATATTTGTTTTGGTGATCAGTTTCCTATTTATAATTCTAAACGTACTATTTGATATTAGACTTCCAACTTCAGCCTAAATGGTTATTCACAAATATATTGAGGGAGTAAACATAATTAACCAATAATTACATGTTTAATCCATGAATCATTGGTTTTGTGGGGTGAAACATACTAGAGATGATTAAATGGGAGTCAATTTTCAATTTATAAAGTTTAAGGGTGATTTATAAATTAGGAAATGTTAACCCTTATAATAGAACCATATTTTTTTATCCTCATACACATTACGACTGTTTTATAAATATAGATGCTTTCAAAATATTGATTGTAAATAAAATGGCCACCTTTTGAAGGATGGTAATTCTATTACTTAGGAATGATGACCAATATGGTTAACTTTCTAAATGCATAACTAGACCCAATTAGGTCATTTGGGGCATGATTATAGTACGATAAACCCACTAAGAGAGTTCTGGAATATTAATAATTAAATCAATTTATTTGTTATATGGTCCTGGGTTGTTAATGAAGGTACCCACATAGGTCACATATTTTTTATTAAGTAATAATTCGTGTCCCCGTGAGGGTAGGTTTCTGTTATATCAGGATGACTAATTGATATGTATGTACAATCTCATATAGACATATGGTGGAATATAACTTGATCAATCCACTCCAATTTATAAAAATCATGTTATATTGAGTTCAACCTTATTATCTTTGAGGCCTCTGTTAAATGAAACATTAATTATGGGATAAATGGTGTTTTCCATTACATAGTGGAAGTGAAAATTTATTTAAGTAATCCTATTTGGAATTACTGTGAATAAATAAGTGGTTATTAATTTGTGTTTTATTATATAGTTTTTATAAAATATGACTCATTTTTTTCTAAATATCATGGTTTAAAGATGGATTCTAATGAAACTTCCCTTTGTGCCTTGTTGTTCATACTAAATAAGTTATCAAATTATTTTCATTATGATTTGGAAAGTGGATATCCCATGGTAGGTGAAACCCTAATAACCATTAAAAATCAAAAAAAAATTATTAATAATTGTTTTAGATTTATAGTTTTGTTTGGGTACTGTCTATCAATAGTAGGAATCTCAGTTCATAAAATGACATTGGTATGGACTATCTGCTATTCAGTACTTCGACATTTTTTGTAGGATTGAGCAATAATAAATGAATAGTATAAGCAGTTTACACATGACTAGGGTATTTTCATCCACCTACAAGGTCATTTGGAGCTTTATGTTCTTCATTAGTCTCATATTACCTTGGAGATCATCATCCTTTTTTACAGTCATATAGGATGTACACCTCTAGGATAGTTATTTTTATGGACATTTAGATATTTTGATTCATATCATAGATAATCCAATGGATACTGTTGGGAAGGTTTTAATTCTTATATTGAATGCTTGGTACAGAATGAATTTATAAATGAGGTACCCATCGTGTTGTTAAAATAGTATAATGAACCATTTGAGTTTAGGGTTTTTCGTTTAATTTGTTGTACTCCTACGCAAGGATCAAGTGTTATCTATAGAGAAGATTGGACAAGTTATTAGGGGAATTTGCTTCATCCAAATGATAAAGATGATATTGTGAAATGATTTGGTGGTTTGACATACTAGTCATTTTTTTTGGAACATAATGACTAATTTTATAGAACTTGTGAACATAACTTGGGAGTAATGTCAAGCATTCATCTAAAGTAAACATATCCTGTTGATATTGTATGTAGTTAATATTTCTCCTTTTTAAGCATAACACTTTATAATTCATTTTATCCACATATAGGATTGACATTCAGTGTTCATTAGGAATAGTTCATGGGATGAGTTCCCTTTTTTAGTAAATCGAACAATAAATAAACTCTAATGGTGGGGGTTATTGCATAGATCACATATAAGTGTTTCCTTACAAGTATGAGGAACACAACCAAGGATAGAAGTTTAATGATTGTATGTAATACTATTTAATTACCTTGGATCTAGAATGATTTGAAAATATTTCATTTCTTGTAATATGTAATGTTTATTAAATAGTTAGTTATATTCACAACCCTTAAAAACATTGTTAATCAAGAGTGGAATTTGGTGGTCATTCTTGAGAGATCACGACATTCTTCGAGTGGTATAGTTATTGTGATTAGTTAATTAGGATGGATTTTTTTTTAATTTGAGTTTCTTTTACAAGAATTCGACTAGTAAGTGTTTGATTTCTCCTCATTCTATTAGTTCGATATGGTAGGTAAAATACCAGACTGACAACATTATTATGGATATGATGGGAGTGAAATAGGTCATCTTGGTAATTCAACATATACTATTGGTGTATTATTTTTTTATTAATGTTCATGTACCATATCTTGATATCATCCATAATATATTGAGATCACATTAGTTATATTCTATACTAAATTTAAACACGAATTTGGTATCAGCCATTTTTTTTTAAATGTGGAAGTTGAGCCTTGTTCGTACATTGAACTTCTAAAAATTTAAGTATGAACTATATTGTGTAATCTCCTAGGACTCAAATTAATAATTCATAGTTACCATGAATATTATAATGGCTCAGATGGGTTATTTTATGTGTGATAATACAGTTTTGTTGGGTCCTATTCAAAACCATTTTCTTGCTGAGGCATGAAAAAATTAATCAAAACATTTTGGATTGAGATGTCACTAAAAGTCAAAAACGAGCTCTCAAATACATGATAAATGTAAATGTAAGGTTCCTCTAGAGAAGGTATTTTGTTTCTGTATGATATTCTTCCAATTTATAAATTGAGCATAATGATAATATTCATATTGTTGTGGATTGATTTTTTTATTTTTTCTTAAGGAATACAGTAAATGTGGAACTATGGTTGTATAACGTCGAAATGAAGTGAGGGAAATGCATGTTAGATGAGCTATTTTTTAAAATTCTACATGAGCATACTAAATGATGAAGATTCATATCTGACCTTTATATTTAGTTTAGAACCATAATACGATCATAATTAAACATATAGTGGCATGTTAAAGTAGAAAATTCCAAAAATCAATACATTGTGGCTTGGAGTGGACTTCAAATTTCATAACTTATAGTATGGAGCACTATGGGATGGTTTTTTAAAGTGATGCAGATGAGATCTTGTCTCCAGTTATATAGGCATGAGAAAAATCCATCAAAAGGTTTAATTTTTGAATACGATAATTATAAAGTATGATTAATGTGATTCTTGGAGGTTCATTGGGTGTTTGGAAAAGAAATGTGCCCATTTTTCTAAAATATCACAACTCAAGTAGGTTAGGTTATATACCCATTGTTCCTAAAGGATGATGAGGGATGAGATGTTTTATGGTTGGGAATTTTTAACATACTATGGTTTGTACCAAGGTTTAATTCATAAGGAATTTGAATTTTACCATTTGGTGGATGGGATTTTCAATAATATATGATTCAGAATTTAAATCCAACTGTTAGGCCAAAGAAACTCTTATTTGAGAGCACTTGGTAAGGGCACATGATATGGTTGAAACTATGTGGACCAATAGGTGAAACCATGAGGATGATCTAGATTAGTTTTAGGTCACTTATGTTTTGGTCTGACCATGGTAGATGAACTAAATGGTCATACCTTTACTATAGGTCCATTGACAGAGGCGATGTTCATGGTTTGTGCATTGTTTCAACAATTCTGCACCTAAACTATGAGAACCTCCTAATATGGAAGTGGATTAATCATTTTTGACACATGGTTTGAAAAATTGTACATACAAACCATATACCTCCCATAATGGGGTCAAATTCCCATTTCTTCTCTCCAACCATTTATTTATTATTCCACCTTTCTCCTCCCATGCATTCAATTCCTATCCACTGGCAATAGATATTCTCCTTTCCTATCCTATGTATGGAGATATCTCTTACATTTGGTGTCTATTTTGAGCACCATCAGTTGGGTCGAAGATCTCTTGGAAGGTCTTTGAATCCTTATTCATACATTTTCATTTTCCATCTCATCTCATGTATTATCTTTATGCAAGATATTTCCCCCTTTTTCAGTGTGATTGTCCAATTCATCAATTTTTCTCAAACTAGACCAAACCAAGACCTGATATTTGATGATTATACCAACCTAAACTTGTGTTATTCAGTCTACAAATTTTCCCTCGATGTTTCTTTATTTATAAAGTATGAAATTTTCTTATAAAATGTTAATGGTTTTTTTAAGTGAAATTTAGTAGGATGTGAGACTCTATTGTGTTACACCCTAGTTACAAAAACATAGCCCATGTGTTTATTGTCTAATTCTTATATAAAAAGTAGATGTTTTTTGTCTCGGGAATATTAGCATGGAATATCTTATACAATTTCATGAATTTTGTTATCTTCCATTGGAATTCCACCTTCTATTGACACTTTAATTCAACACATCATGTTATTTAATAATAGAAAGGGACCTTTTAATGAATTAAATGACATGTTTATTAGAATAGACCTCTTCTAGTTGTTATAAAATGGGTTAATTCAGGATTATGAACATGGACATTCTTATTATTTACTTGATTTGGAAAATGGATATGGTCCTCTTAATGTATACATGAATTGTGATGTGGAAATTTTATGAAAATGGAATTCTTTCTTATTAATTTAAATGGTCAAATGAATTGATGGGAAAAATACCCCAAGGTAAAATTTCATTATTTTTTGGTTGGTTGTGTTTGTTGACAAAGAAGGTTTTCATGGGGCATTGGTGTGTTTCATTGACTTTTTTGACAATCCATGTTGAGAAAGAAGCGTGACAAAGGAATGGAAGATTTGGAGTTTGGTGAGCTTTGTGAAAAGTGAATTTCCTTGAAGATCTCACCGAAATATGGAAATGCATGAAATTATTACTGAAGGGAATTAAAATTGTATTTTGTAAATACAAGAAGAAATATGATGGAGATCTAGGCGATTAAAATGAGAACAGTGAATAGAGGAGAGGAATACAATTTTGAGGGAGTATTAATATAATGGAATAATAGGATTGGTGGAACAATCTAGGATTATGATGGGATCTACGATCTGGAAATTGTCTTCGTACTACATGAAATGGAGAGAATTTTCATAGTAATTTCAGAGCTCTGTGATTTGGGATATGTAGCTCTGATTTTCTCTGGATGGTTATGGAGTCGATGGGAAACAGCTATAAATAAGAATCCACTACCAGGAGAAGAAGAGTGATACCCAACAAACAATATTAGGATCTCTCATTGTGAATGAGGTTCGCAAAGGAATAGAGATCCGTGAGGGAAAGTAGAATTCATAGATTCCAGTTGTGCTCTGGGAAAGGAAGGCATGCCACGAAGGCTAGTTCAGCTTTGCAGAAGAAGTGTTATTCGAAAATCCTTGTCTATGTTTTGAAAAATTTCCATGGTTGTTTTTCTCGGCAATGGATTGAGCTCTAGGAAGGGTTGAGCTCTACAAAGAAGTGTTCCCTTTGATGTTGTGTGCACTACGAAGCCAGGTTCTCTGTGAACGTGTGTGGTTTGGTAAGAGGTAGGAACTTTGTGAATGATTTTTTGAGATTAGAAAAATAGGGGGATTTGAAAAGTAGTGATATATGAAAAGTTATTTCAAAGATTATTACCATGTTTATTGTATCATAGGGGCATTCATCAGCAGTTAAATATTGGAGTTCAAGACAGCATCTACATATAGTGGAGGATGCATTCATTAGAGAAAATTAAAGAACCTAAAAGTCGTTAAACTGTGATTGGATATTCTATAGAAGTAGTGAGCTCCCTTATGCTGAAAGAGTAGTGATTATTTAATATGATATTGCTTGTAAACCAGGAGGGACAATCCGTCCACGTTAAACATGTAAATAGTAGTCAGGTTATAGTAGATTTGGAACATCATCATATCATCAGTGTATGCTTCTTGTACATATCCCAGTGAGGTCAAACCTTCTAAAATTGTTTTTCTAAGTGAATTACTTAAGGCATTTTCGTAATATGCAATGGTAATGAGGGATAAGTGAGTTTTTTCTTACAAAGAAAATTAGATTAAAATGGGTATTTGTTTTATTCTATCATATCCTAATTCTCCCCCCCCCCATATGAGGGTATCTAGGCTAGTGGCCTTACCATGAATCCTTATATCCATAAGTGATACTTTATTTCCTCCATACAAAATTTCTTATATGTGTTCATTAGATAATCAAGCTATATCATTCACTGACCTATACCTGGATTTATTTTTTGAAAATACAAGAGAAGGGTTCATGGGTAACCTGAAATGTATATATTCTAAAATTAATAATTTGAATTCCTTGGGTAGGATCACCTACCAATTTATTACATATGAATGAGGGATACTGAAGCCCTAGGGGAGAACCCATGGATGGGTTTGCTGGATAGATGGTTATACCAGGCCATGATTGATACTCAGTTTGATATCTCAGGTACTATGGATGGGCTAAAAGGGTTTGTTTTCATACCCTTCCAAAATTGAAACTTGAGATTCCATTTATGGATCTCCTTGGAAGGAATCTTATGGGGTTGGGTTTTTATAGTACCCCTGGAGAGGTTATTTAGATTATTTTATAGATCAACTTGTATGGGATCAAGTATATCTTATTAAATTATTAATATGAATTTATATTATTGACCAAGAATGCATATATGATATCCAGTGAAACATTCTACAAGGAAAATAAAACGTGTTGTTTTAGTCCACTCCTGATACTTGTTTTATGATTATTTACTATTATGATCATATCACATCTGTATAGGTTCACCATGGTTCTATGACATTCAGATTAGACCGAAGTAGGTTGTATGGTTTGGGTATCCTTGGGGAACCCAGATATATATGCTTTATTTATTTCTGTTTTGTTTATATTATCTACTTGCACACTACTACTATATTTAACATTCGTGGAATAGATTACCCTCTTGACTCCATTTCTTGTGGACTACAAAATATATCCCACACCCTACATGGGACACAATTTTGCTACAGTACAGGAGAAGAACTCATGATTTTTGGTCCAAGATTAGTGGATGATGCTTGTGACATGGTTCTGTACCTAGGAGTTAGGAGAATAGGAGTGAGTTGTTTCTCAAGGTGCTTGTGTAGTTATACCTTAGGCTTCTATTCATTATTTTTAATTTTACTATACCACCTAATATATTTTTATAGCTCGATTTATTTTAGTGTAATATTGACATGCATGCATGGTAGTATTTTTTTGTGGGACCTTTTTATTGGTTATATTATATTCTACAGTGGATTTTAATTTTGTAATTAATACTTCATCTATTTTTGTTTCTTATTTATCTCTAATACTGATGTTCTACACTAATCATGAGGGCCTAGTATCTCCACCATACCATCATCATACCTTCTATTAGTGGTGGAATCCTCTGGTGTATGGTGAGGTATGCTTGTGTCCATGTGACAGACCAGCTACGGGCACTATATTAGTGGCTTGTGTGTAGGGATGCTACTGCATGATCCTATAATAAAATTATCATATGATCCACTAATAAAACCTTTTTTAATCCAAACTATTAGGTAAAATCATTGGAACTATCTTATATGAATACAACTATTTCTTTTATCTTATGCATAATGTGTATCCCACACTAGTATAATAATGTTAAATGGTAAATAGGTAATAGACATGCCATCATAGAATAGAAAATTTTCTACAAATCTAGAATTTTGATACCTCATTATCATTCTTACATTACCACAAAAAAAATTATTCAATTTAAATTCCAAAAATAATAAAAACCCACTACTACTATAAATCACTCATTTTTCAATGCATTAACCAAATAGTTTTCTGAAAAAACTCAAATAAATTTATCAGTCCATGAAGTTTTTTCCATTATCATTCATAATGATTGAAATATTTATGAAAAAATGTAAATATATTTGATTTCAAACTCCCATAAAAATCGAGATATTTTATTCTCTTAAATTTACAAAATAAATTCCTTCTATAACTATTTATATCAATATTAAAAAGTTCAAAAATATCATGGGCCCTTTTTTGAAGGCTACATTTTTTTAAAATTAAATCCATTGGTATTTATTAACACATGCATTCCAGATAAAAGGGACCATTTAAAATTCAATTTTGTAACAATTCCTCTTAACTACCAATGAAACTGAACAACCATCACTCTAATGAAAATTCACAAATGACTATATAGAATAAATAAAAATTTATCCATGCATGAAATAAAATTACTCTTCAATAAAAAAAGTAATAAAACATAATTCTTACCATGTTTTATTCTCTTATAATTCCTTAAAACATCTTCAAACATCTATTGATGAAGGTGAAAATCCCCAAAAACTCGACAAATCATCATTTTCTTTCATGTGAATTCAAATAACCACAACAGATTTTTTCCACTAATGCTTTCTACAATGCATAATGAAATTCAATCTAAATCCATATTATTTATATTTCCTTTTTTATTAATTCAGTATATTATTTTAAATAATGTGATATTATATATAATGATATTTAAACCATAGATGAACACTTCTCTTTACAATATTAAGTATTCATCAAATTTAGACCATATAATTTTTGACATAAAGTTGCTCTGATTTTTTTATGAGATCAAACCTCATAGATAAAATTTATAGATGCATAGTATAGTTTCACATTATGGCCACACCCATTAGTTTTACCTCATGTTCACACAACATGATCATTCATCATCATCATACAATGATAGACTCACCTAATTTCCAGACCCCATGGTCACATCACCTATTGTATGTGACAACACTGCTTCATGTAGACACCTTCTAGTGGTAACATGACATACCATGTGTGCACACATTTCATCATATGGCCACCTACTCATAGTCACTTTTCTGAGAATTTGTAGCCACATGTCGTCATGTGGTCACTTATTATATGTTACATACCCTAAAATTCATGTCAAAGTTACTCTATGCAGTTATTTTTTCATAGTCACTAGACCAACCGTGTGTTTCTACATTTATTTATGAATTCACTAGATCCCGATGACTTTACCTAAAATATTTTTCAATATTTCTAAATGTGGTTACTTTACTTATTTTCAAGATATGTAATTTTCATGGCTCAATGAATTATGTATTGATAACAAAAGATAACACGATAGTCAATTTCACTTCTTGTTCACCAGATTCTACATCAAACATACAACCTCAAAACCTTTTAATCTCCAAAGTATCACCCATTGATTTTTTTCAACCAAGGAACATAAATAATTATTCCTATGATACTCATCACATATATCATTATCAAAAAATTATAATCATACGTGAGCAATCTAAGAATAGAAACATGAATTTTTGAATAATAATTACATGTTATCAATAAAATAATGATCTACACCCATTATTTATTTAACATGCCATCACAGTAGAATCATAATTTCATCCAAAAAAATATTCATACATTATCCTAAATCCACATCAGCAAATTTTTAAGTTGTTCACCTGATCAGATATCATATATTATTATTTTTAATAACTCAAACCAAATATATATTCTCACTAAATAGGTAAAACAAAAATCAATGCATATGTCATGTGGAATTACTTCTCCTTATTTGAAAATATTATACAATACATGAAGTGTGAGGCACATACATTGTCCTTGAAATTTATTAGGAAAAACCTCATATTTAACCTTAGATTATGAAAAATATTATTTTGATAATGTCTTGGTAAAACATTAACCATTTCACCTTTATCAAAACATTATTCATTTTAAGTTCGTCTATCTCCATATTTTTTTGACTAAATGATATTTTATATCAATTTTATTGCTCAAATATTTTAGGATTGGGATCTTTGTAAAATTTATATCACATTTATTATCATAACCAAGAAGAAAAGGAATATTCACCTCTATATTTAGGTCTTCCAATTGTGTCTTCATTCACAGTAATTATGTTGTTTCTTGATTTGTACACACATATTTCTTATTAGTATTTATTAAATTCACAAAATATTGAAACATAGTTTATTAACACAAACACCATTACCCAAATAAGTAATAACCATATAACGTTTGTATTCTGGCATCAATACAGCCTCCATACTCTACAACAATATAGAAAAACAACGAATTCTTTCTTATAATATAATTTTTTATCCCAAAATAAAAAATCATTTTATATATCAAAGAATTGTTTTTCTAAACACCACATGTGATTATTGTGGTTCAACTTGATACCTAGAAAAAATATATTAAGAGCCTACCCTAACCCTATCTTTACTGTTCAGTGATATAACATGCCTCAAATTAACTTTCGACACTCTTTTAGATCAATATCCCTCCCCTGCACATCTTTTCAACACATGGCTCCCCTAGATATGGGCATGAAAATAGGATTTTTATTATTCCATCAAAAATAATCTAGATTTATTCATAGCATAATTTCCTTGAGAAGGAAAATTTACTTATTATTTTCATAGTTTTTTTGTAAAAGAAAATATTTCAACTTTCTCATCAAACACATTTCATTTAATTCCATGAACAATTTAGAAAAATTATGACACATTTAATCACTCCATGAAAAAATATGATATAATATATATGTAATAATAATAACAATAGATAACCCATCCATATTTGATGCAGAGGTTGTATTCCATTATTAATTTTCTAAAATTCAACCTCTCTAAACAAGTATCCAACATAGATACCAATCTATTGGAGCTAATTTCATACTATATAAATCATTATATAGCAAAAAAATAATCTTCATATTCTCTATTAATAATACATATTTTTTCAATTTAAACCACATTATATCATTATTCTTTGAAGAAGGAAAACATGACATCCATTTTATATATTTTTTAATGCTAGATTTCAATAACAGAAAGGTGCATTTCAATAGTTTCAAGACTAGGAATTGGTCAAAATTTCCCATAAAAATCAGTAACATTGATCATTAAATATCTATCAAATATAAATATTTACTTATTCCTCACCACTTCACCTTTTGATTCAGTTAATTTTAGAAAGCCCACTTTGTCTCAATGACATTATTATTATCATTTTTGGAAAATAGTTCTTAATAATTATTCCTCTCAATTTGATCATACTCATCATTCATATCACTATCCCACTCATGAATCTCCATATTTTCCTCAATGTCATTAGGTTAGACTTGAGAGAATAATTAATTATATGATGTAGTGCTTAGAGTTATTATAGTTGAACTTATTTGTCTGGATTTCAAACAACAATTTTTACCCGAACATGTATTTGTAACCTATGACGAGTTGAATTTAATTGTTCCTCATCACATGAAATGAATAAAAATTCTTATCATTATACATATCTTCATTATTTTTCTGGTATTTCATAATTTTTTTAAAATAATTATTAGGGAATTTCACTTCCAAAACATTCTAATTATAAACAATTTTATTCTTTATAAAATTATAGATCATCAATATAGTTGGATAGATAATTCTAGAAGTATCATTAATATAGTATTTATTTCCTCACAAATTTTTAGGTAAACCAAGAAATATTCTTTTAAGACATCTTGCCTCTAACTATGTAGATTTTCTCCTTTAATCTTGATGATATTGGGGCTCCAAATCATACTAAGCTACTTCATACTCAAAATATTCTTATAATAAATCACGTATAGAGTAATATAAAAGTTAAGGCTACAGAAAAATTTATTTTTAAAATGAAATATTTCTCTATTTTTATTCCTCTAAAATTTCCTATAAGTGTCATTATTTTTCAACATTATTCGAACCATCTATATAATGCATATACTCTTATATTCAGCTACACAATTTTACTGTGTTGCACATGGTGTACTAAATTCATGTCGAATTTCATGATTTTAAAGACATGTTTAACCCTATTATTAGTTTATTAAGAACCATTATCTACCTGATATATATTTATAGAGTAACAAAACTATTTTTTGACACCCCTAAAAATATTGGACATATTTGGAGCCAATGATTTTTTCATAATCCTAATATGAGTAATATGAGTAATTTCATCAACAAATGAAATGAAATACTTTTCTCCATTTGATGACTACTTTCCCATGGGCCTATAAATAACAGAATGTATTATCTTCAAATAATGAAATGATTGAATCTCAACATTTTTTGTGAAGAATTAGAGATATTCACCATGTGGTGACCCAAAATTAAAATATATAGATATTGAATCTAAATAGATTAATATTCATTTCATTACACAAAACACACACCTAAGGATCTTAAAATGTTATAACCAAGGAAGACTAGGAACACAATGTTCTTATTTAGTGAAATAACTTCAATATCAATGATAAAGTTCTTACCCTTTTACACACATAAAAAACATAACCTACTTAAAAAAATTCTTCATAACCTAGGAATTAAAATACTAGAAAGTGTGATATTAGATGATTATTAATGGTAAAGATGGAAAATATGTAAAAATAACAAGGAAATAAGGGTATGAGAATATGAGAATAATATATAAGAACCATAACCTACATATAAATGGTGACAATCATCTATCATGGAATAAATTTTTTATTCCCTACGTTATGAATCATAATGGAATATAATTAGATAACCTATAAGACTAAAACATTGGCATAAGATTTACATGAAACCTTATAACATTGTGAAGATGTATAAATAGAATCATGATCACTTATTTTGATAAGGACCTGAAATTAGGCACTTTTATAAACTTATGGACATGAAACCAGGTCCAAACATAACATTATCAACATGAAATCTTGGAACACACATAATATAATGAACATGTAATCCCATTCACATATAACATTGTGAACATGTCATCAGGTTCATACATAACACTTTGAAAATATATTTAGGTTCCTGCAAAAAAAATTCACATTTCATATGATACACACATATCATTTTCATCTTGTAATCAAATTGAAAAAAAAATATATTCACTCAATAGTTATCCATACTTTTCTAACTCATTAAAGGGAAATATAGGTCCTTCCCATCACATAATCTATACATATGTCTACCATGAGATCAAAAAACATTAACTATATAAAAACCATTAAAAATTAATGGGTTTCTTAAATATCACATCAATAAACAACCCATGAAAAATAAATGGGCTTCATATACATTACATAACATCATCATATCTTAAACCACGAAAAGAGAAGTGGGTTTCATAAGAATTTGATCGATGTACAACCCCAGGAAAGGAAATAGGTTTCATAAATATATTTACATCTTATAAATAAACCATTTAAAGAAATAATAATAATGGAATCCTAGGATCATATTCCTAGTAAATCTTAAGAAACATTAAAGTATTGATTCTTATATTGTAAAATATTTTTAAAAGTCACTTCAAACATTTCTTGTGGAAAATAACATTTATTTTAAAGTTAATTTTAAATATAAAAAATTATAAAAATTATGGAAATAATTTTATTTGAAAATAAATGTCTGAAATTATAAAGTAATATTTAAAACATTTTTTTTAAATATATCCCAAAATTTCATACACATTAATCCAAATATTCCATTCACATTTTATATAAGAGACAAAAAATACATATTTTCAAAATGACATCAAGATTAATTTTAAAAAACATTGCAACAAAAATTAACACATGTGTAAAAATTATTTAATATATAATTTGGGTAATGTTAAAATATTTTTTATTGCTTTTAAAAATCATCTATATAATAGAGAGATGATTTCAATAAAAATATAAAACAAAATCGGTTTTCATTAAAATTATTATTTAGGAATCAGGGGTACATAAAACGAGGACAATGGAAGGGAAAAATTAATTTTAAAGAAATAACAATAGTAGAAGAAAATTCATGCATTTATTAATAATTATATGATAATTTTTCATCATTAAAATAAGAATCATAAATAATCCTGGTAAGTAATGAGATTTGGAAATCAAACCATTACCACATTGGTATTTTAGAAGCATAGGCCCCATAAAATAAAAACAAAAAATTAAAATTAAAATATCATAAGAAGAATTACATTCATGATAAAAAATAACAATGGGGTAGTATATAAACCTCATATCATATTCATGGCACATCCCATAACTTTTTCCCCAAAGAAAAAAAATCTGAGACAAAAATACCTTACAACATTAGAAACAACGATAACGTAAACCCCATAAAAGGGATTTACTCAAAAAAATATGATTATAAACATAATTTTTATGAAACCAGTCATATTATACCTTCATTGGTAGTATATAAACCACATAAAAGAAAGACGTGGTGAATATATAATTTGACTCACATAAAATAATTTCCTTGTTATTTGTGTATGTTTGGATTTTTGATAATTATTATTTTAGCCAAATTTGATTGATAAATGTTCTATAATATCATGAATTTTAATAATTTTATATGTATAATATATATTAATTATATATGTATTTAAAGTACTCCATAAACTTTAGAGATAGAAAATGAAATGTATTAATTCTGGAGAGGGTAGGTCGCACATACTCATTAACTTTATTTCCATTTTAATGAAGTATTGACAAAAATAAATATAAATAATATATAGAAATTTAAAAATTATGTTTACTTCATATATATCACATATATTCATTAAAAATATCATCATTAACTACCATGAAATGTGTGAACGAATCCAATTGCTTCACATGGAGGTACTCCATCGTGCACATGAGCGATATTTTTGTATTCCCACCTAATGGAAAGTAGGAAGTTACATGTGATTTAGTAATTCCATATGTATAATAATATAGTAAATATTATTTATCAAAATAAATTTATTATGACATTTCTCCATGATTGGTGGTGATGGAATAAAAATAACATCGGTTCACAAGGTGGTAGTCCAACAAACACATGAATGATGATTTTAGATCCTAATTAGTAGATGATGTTAAAGGTTTGTATTATTAATTTAACCTAATAAAATGTTATTATATTTGATTTAAATTTTTATAATATCTTTTTTTTATTTATAATTTAAGGATTTGGAGGAATAAATAATGTAATACACTCAGTTAGAGATGTAGCCTCTTCTTCATAAAACATATTTTGTTTTCCCAAAAAGGAAAATTATAAAAGATTCATGAAAAAAAACGCATTATAGGATGAGATAAATAATTTAATAAAGTTATTTTGTCAGTATTCTTCTGAACAAATGTTTTTTGGATGTGTGAAGTGGATATGAGATGGTGTGGGATTTTAAATGTGTGACGAGTGACACAATTGTAATTTTTTTAAATAAAACGATGTACCCACATCTTTCACATGCCATAAGGTGCCAAAATGTCCCTTTATAAAGTATTATAGGTGATAACATCCATATATGTCCATAAATTTGATGTCGGACATGTTTTTGTACATTTTTAACCCTCTTTGTTTTAGTATAAGCCCCGGTAAACCGATTTTTACTTTAACTATGGTGAATAATTTTATCTTTTCTTATTATTTAGTAAAGTAAAAAATTTTATTGAACTTATTATATAATATGAATTATTATAATTCAATATATGAATTATTAACATTTATCCAAATCCAATTTATATAAAAATAAATTTATAATTTATAATTAATCTTATAGATTTGATGATTGAGTGTTTTTCCCAAATTTTGAAACGATAACAGAAAAAATTGAAGTTAATTTTGATAAATAAATTATATAAAACTTTAAAATTTTAATATTAATTTATGTGTGGAAAATACAACAAAACTACTTTTTACAAAAATATAATTTTTAAGATAAAAATTTAATTTGTTATTATCTCTTGTCAAGAAAAATTCAAGATTATTGTTAATAAATTTTATTTCATATATAATATATAAATTTCTTTAATATCCATAAAAAAATACTAATTTTTCAATTTATCAATGTAAAATGAATTTTCTCAAAAAAATTGTTTTTAAGAACTATATTTCATTTGTTTCAAAATGTTTTTTATGTTAATTTCATATCAATTAGTAAAAAGATACATCATTACAAATACATTTTAAACTGTATATTTTAATAATTTACATAAAATTATTTTTTATACGATTCCAACATCTTGGTGAAAGATATCATTTAAAAAAATATTTTAATTGCATTTCATGTTTGGTTTAAACTCGATGATGATTATAATGAATTATACACTCAGTATTGCATGAAAAACCAAAAAAAAATCATTGATAAATGTGATGAAACTTTTAAAAAATATTAATTATATATGAAAAAATATCTTTCAACAAATATTTTCGTTTTACATTCTACTCCACTTAAATAATTTTCAACTTTTCAATTTAAAGATCTCAGAAAAAGGGTTTAACATTTTAAATTTTGTCTTTTGAAATCCCAAATCGTAAAAAGAGATAATAAAACATACTCTATAATGGAGATAAATTGATGTGTGAATATAATCTAAAATAACACAAAGTCGGGTATCAATATTGGGGTGTTGAGTGGAAATGAAAACATAGACTTAGAATATCAAAATAACACCAAAATATGGATGGATATTTATAGATAACAGGTTTGAGAAAATGTCAATTACCAAAAACCAATAAATATATGATAGGTGAAAAAACAATTTTTTCATCAGAAATTAAGAAAAAATAAATCATTTTATTTAAAGAACCATTTTTTATGGTCGAAAAATTTTCATGTGATGATATAGTTCCTTGATTTCATTCAATTTTATAACCGCAATCTCATCATATATTGTGCTTCAACCAATATCCATATAATCTCTAAATTTACGAATTAAAGTTGATTTTTTTTATTATTGAGGCACCAATGGATCATAAAAACTAAAAAGGAATGATATTTTTTAAAAGGAAAATAGATAAAATATTGATAGTTGAATTTTTTTCTCAAGTTATTATCTAAATCAGATTTGTTAGAATAGGTTACCTAATAAAATAAAAATTTCATCTTAATCCATTTCACTAATAGTTAACCTTAAAGAGCCATTATGTCTGAAAAATTTTAAATTATGAAATATTGAAATAAGGTCACTAAATTTAAAAAAATAAATTATCATTAATCCATAAAACAATATTATTTATAAATTAATTTCACATACTAAATAAGGGAATACACTAATAATATAATTTCAAGAAACCTGGTAATAACTGACATTACAATAAAATATTAATGAAAACATCCATACATATTCATTTCTTGGAAAAACCAAATATTATTGAATAAATTTCATAAATCCAATAATGTTGAAAACTCCATTAATGATAATATAAACAACTTCTTCCAAAAATGAATATTCAGTTCCAAGTAGATCAATTCTATCAAATTAAAATTATTCAAATTAATTATATCATTACCCAAACACCCATATCTTATCATTAGGAACTTATTTAAAAAAATTCCCCTAACAATTTGTTTATTATAAAATATCACCTTGAAATTTAAACAATTATCTATGTCCTCAACATTATTCAACATATTCTTCCATATCATTAATGAAAAAATATTTTGATCAATCCGTATATATTTTATAATTTTTGAATTCTAATACAGGAAAACATCAATCATTATACTTCATTATTAAACCAATGTCTGGGATACACTATTACATTCCCTAATACATCTTTCTTACAATATGAAATATTAATCACTTCACAAAATTAATTTACCTCAATATAATCATTATTATTTTTCTTAAAAATAAAAATAATTTTACAACATCTGATACCTTTTATATGTAATTTAAAGTCCATTCATCATCAGTAGTATAATCATTACTCAAACAACATTTCTGATTTTATTCATGAAGTTTCCTCTTATGAAATTTATTTTAATAATTCAAGCACTATACACATTTAAAACCTTCATCCATTTAAAATAATTTATGAAGACCAATACTCCCATCCATTTCATTGATTGAATTTTTAAATTTTCCCTCAAAAATTTATCACATTTTTTACTTCTTCTCCAAACATGACATATATTTTTTTCCATTGAGACATTCTCTGGTGTGTTTATTTCCACATTCTAAACATATTGGAAAATGACTCTTCTTTATTCTTTTGGACCCCACCACCCTAACACTCAATTCACTCTATCCTCTACATTTTATGTGGGTTTGCGAGTTATTTATGGTGAATTTCATTAACCATGTATCCTGATAACTGATTATTCATAAAAAAAATATAATTTTATTCATCCGTCATTGCATTTGGATACTCATCAAAATGTTTCCTATTGCATTCAACATTAATCAAGTTCATTATTGTTCTTTCCATTGAGTATTACCAGGAAGATATAGTGTTATAAACAATACATATATTGGGAAACAATGTTATTATGGAAAACCAAATATAGCATGTCTAAATCATGACACATAATTTTCATTATATGACACAATAGGATTAACCTAGGTAATTTATTGTCATTATTTAAACAATTTATTATTTTTTCATAAATCCTTTTTGAATTTCCAATAATATACCTTTGGAGTTCTAAACATGGAGTTAATTCTCATTACTATCCACTATGTGATGATTGAGTCCATATCAATGAGCCCTTTTAGTGTTATTACCCCTAGGTACAACAATTATAGATCCAAATCAACATGTGGTTTCTAGATAGAGATTTAATTTCTCAAAACACACTCGTGTTATTCTTCTCATAAAAACTACAAAATTTTGCTTCACTTAGACTTTTCCAAATATATATATCCTTAGAGACATCCTTACATTTATCAATAATGATTTCCCATTTGTGTTTCAAAATTTTATATGAACCATTCCCCTCATGCCAACTGTATGGAAACAAGTATCTCATACATATATATCACATATTAATATAAGAACATTAATTAAATTATACAAACACGCACCAGAGGTTCATAACAGAATAGTGCCTCTAGATACTAGGTAGAGAATCATAAAATTTAGCGAAATATCTTTAATATCTACCATAACAATATTCCCATTTTGTGTTGTTTTAGAAAATTCCATATGTAAAATAATTGTTCATAAAAAAAATTGAATCATAATATAGGTTGAACACATAGTCTCGATAAGGATTAATTTGGGAAATACATAAACACAATATTAGCATAAGGGTATGAAAACATGAGTCTAATATTTAAAAACTATTCCATGTATATGAACGATCAAAATATAATATCATGTAATAAATATTGTATGTTTAAATGATATAAATCACAATTTAATAAAATATCATGAGCCATAGGAACATAACATTGTCATAAGATATCAATTTGTGAAATACACATTAGTCTATAACATTGTGAACAAATATAAGTAGAACAATTCACACTTATTAAGTCACGGGAATGAAATTAAGCCCCTGTATGAACTCATAGACATTAAAATCGGTCTATGAATAATTGTACAGACATTAAATCATGCTCTATGTATAGAAATATGAACATTCAATCAGGTTCATGAATAACATTATGAACATTTCCTCCGGTTAATGCCTAAAATGTGAACATGTAATTAGGTTCACACATAAAATTCTGAACATTTCATTAGGTTCTTGTATAACATTTTCATCATCTAATAAGGTTCAAATAAAAAACATTTACTCATGAGTAATCCAACATTACCCAATTCAATGGTGGGAGATATTGGTCCCATAAATCACATAATACATACATATGTGTGTCGCAAGATCATCAAACATTTGTTGTATCATAACCTATGAAAGTTATTTTTTGAATAAGTATTTTATTATATCATAAATCATCTAAAGGAAATGGGTTCTAAATACATTTCATTATTTCAAGAAAGCCTAACCCATGGAATTAAAAGCTTCTTTCATAAGTATTTTATCATTTTTTTAACCCAAGGAAAAGAAATGGGTTTCATTAAATTCTTATCCTAATAACTATAAATCATTATAAGAAATAATAAGAATGGTTTTCTTTGATCATATCCCATGTAAATAATAATTGATATCAAAGTATTTCAACATAGATGGAAAATTAATTTCAAATTGGAATAGGAATATTTCATAAGGAAAAAAATTCATTGAAAATAAATTTTCGAAACTAAAATTAAAAAAAAATGGTAATTAATTTCATTGAAATGAACACTTAATCTTAAAAATGAACCATTACATCATTGAGTAGTCATTGTGTATGAAAATGGGGTGCATTTTGAACAAATACTTCTTTCAAATATTCTAGTAAAATCCAAACTGTCTTTGTATTAGAAATAACATGAAAATTCCAGTTAAAAAAATTGAAAAAAATTCAATCATGGGTAAAAATAAATTAATAAATAATTTTGGGAATTTCAAAACATTTTTGAATGAATTTTTCAAAAGAATAGATATGAAATAAAAAAAAATTCAACCACAAAGAGAAATAAATTATATTCTCGTTAAATTTTTTTTTATCTTAGTTACATAAATTAAGGATAGTGAATAGAAAAAACATATTTCCATGAAATAACCTATGGATAATAATAGTCATGAATGTCTTGATGAATATATAATAAATCTTATCATAAAAATCATAATCATAAAAAATCTTAATAAATAATCTGATTACGAAATCAAACCATTTCCACCTTGATATCTTTTGATTTGTAGGCCACATCAATGAAAATCATCAAATGAATCATTTAATATCATTATAATAATTATATTCATGGTATAACCGGTCAAATGGGTTGAATATGAATCTCATATATGAATATAGGTTCATAACATAACTTATGTCCTAAAGAAATAAATTGGGAAAAAAATCCATACCAACATTGATTACATTGAAAACATAAACCACAAGGAAGAGATATCTAAAATTTGACATGTAAATCAATATAAAATTCTAGATAAGCAGTATAAAAAACCATTATGGGAATTACATACACAAAATAAAAGATACACATGTTTTATATGGCATTTTTCTCCTCGAAAATAACATTGAGATATGAATCCCTTACCTTAAATATTGACTCCCTTAATACTCATTCAAACCCTATGCATAAAACATTTAACATTATTATTTATATATTATTGAACCATTATTATATATGTCATACCATATATGATTTACTTATGACCTTTTAGTACACATTTATTAACAATTCCATGTTAAAGTCACCTTACGAAGAATAACTACTTTGTTTTCTATATATGTTTTGATTTGTTATTGTTGTTATTTTTTGGTCCACTTAATTTTAAAATGTAATCATAATATCAATAATTTTATGATATATATTATATATGTACTTATTTAAATTATTCCATAAATGTTATACATTTAAAATGAAATTCATCATTCGTGGAGATGGTCGGTCATATGTACACATGAATGCTTTTTACGCTTTGTAGAAAATTTGAAAGATAGAAATTTTAATAATAAATTAAAATTAAAGTATCAATTTTATTTAATATGTATCATATATAATCATTAAAAACATCATTATTACCTTCTATATAAAATTCTAGTAAATCACTTCACTTCGCAAGGCGGTATTCTGCCACACACATGAGTGAGATTACAGTATTCCCACAAATTGGATTATAAAAAAGTAAATGTGGTTTAAAATTTATAAAATTATAATAATATTATAAATATAATATATAAAAAATAAATCCATAATTATTTCCAGTCTTGAAACGTGGTGTTGGAAAATCAATAACATCAGTTCGTGAGGCGATAGTCCTCCTTAAACATGAATGGTGATTTCTTATCTGATTTAATGGAAGACTAGAATAATTTCAGTTATGAAATTAACAATATACTATTTTAATATAATTAGGTTATTGTATCATTAGGTTTTAAAAAAAATTGAGTTATATGATGAAAAAAATTAAAACGCTTGGTTAGGTGTCTCACCTCTTCTTCAAACATCATCTTTTGGTTTGCACCAATATGCTTCCTAGATTGTATTAATAGAAAAAAAGACATTTAGGATGTGATAATGGGATTAAAGAATTTATTTGGGATGTAATTGGCCAAAACCAACGGTTGTGGATGTTTTAAGCGGAGAGGAGTGGTTTTATCCATTTATAAGTGAGGTAAGTGGAACACTTTTAATTATTGAAAATAAAACATTTTAGACTTGTTTTTTAAAAAAATATAGATAAAAATAGTTCATTATCTAAAATTATAGGTGATAAGTAAAACATATAGTCATTTTATGGGTTTAGAATAATTATTAGGAAATTTATAACCCTTATACATTTAGTTTAACCACCCGTTAAAACCATTTTAAACATATATAGAGTAAATAATTTTTACTATTTTTAATATTCATTATATATAAATATTAATTTAAAATAATTAGTTAATATATTTATTTCAATTCAAAATATTTATTCCATTATTCTAAATTACATACAATTAATTTTAAATTTTAATTTAAAATTAATCCCCCACCTGGTAAGAAAACGATTTTTTCCAAAGAGAAAAGTATCATAAGTTTTAATGGTTTTAAAAAAAATAAAAAATAAAAATGATTAAAATGGAATATATTGTGTAAATAGATTTATAATTGAACTAATTTTACTTTCAAACCCATATTAATATAATTTTTATGTTTTTAAATTCATTTAAAAAATGTAAATTCTTAATAAAAGTTATTGTTTTTCAAAACTCATCTAAAAAATTATCAATTATAAAAATTAAAAACAATTCACTTAAATATAATTTTAAAATTATTATATAAAAATCTGTTACTTTTTTTAAATACAAAATATAAATTTTCCGAAAATTATTTTCAAAATATGTGCATATGTTGTGATAAAACTACTTTTTATAAAAATATAGTTTTACATATAAACATGGATTTATTCTTATCTATAATTTAAAAAAACTATATGATGAATGTTAAATGTTTTATTGAATATATATTTTATATATATTTTATTAAAATAATTCAACATAAGTGGTTATTTAAATTTATTGATGTCAAACATTTTTGTGCATATAAATATAGTTTCTAAAAAATATATTTTCTTTTGTTTTTAAATATTATTTATTATAATTTCTAAAAACATTTTCACCAATGAAATCATTATATATACCTATATAAACCATATCTCTTTATAATATATTTAATCATATTCATTACCACCATTCTAAAAGATAGTGGATAACTATAATATTAAATAATATTATTTTAATAGTATGTTAGGTTTCATTTAATCTCTATTTTTCATGTCATGCGAGATACACTAAGTGTTTCATGTAACATAATCTAAAATAAATGTTTAATGTAACAAAAAATAAATAAAAAAATAAAATTATTTTAAAATATATATTTCACCAAATCTCGGAGTGTAACACCCCTTTAGAAATATAGGGAAATCCAATTGAAAACTATATATATTTTAGATATGTTGTGAACACTTTCTATATGAGACTATTTATTTATGTTATTTTTTACAAGATGACCAAGACTTATAGGTCATAGATAATATCAAATTTCATGCTCAAATATCATGTGTTTAGGGAATTTCCCATTTTAAATAAATTTCCAAATTTTTCACCACATTCTTATTATAACAATTCTATACTCAATCATTTTTATCAAAAAATAATCTTTACAAAAAAGTAATTCATTCCATTCCTCAAAAAGATAAAAAAACATAACAAGTTATGTTTCATCCAATAAACATAAAATATTTTTTATGATTAAAATTTTACTTTATGATCTTAGAAGAACCAACCACCTTTATCTTGAGAGAATACTCATTTATAATGGTAAAATTTACATTATTTTAATTTATAGTAATTTTTTATTTTCATATTCCCTAATAATATGTGATGAATACCAACTACCCAATATCTATGGGAATTCCTCCTTTTATTCTTTAAGAGAAAAATCTATAAAAATAGTCTTTTATTTACCTTTATCTTGGGAATTATTTTCCTCTTATGTTGGAATCATAGAGAGACATAATATTGAAAGGTTTCCTAGATGATAACATCTTTTAAACACTTCCTATAGAAATCGAAATCTATTTTCAGTCATCAACCCAGATTTTCAAAGTCATTTATGAATATCTCCTCTTATATAGGGATAAATATCCCACAAATTTTTATACCAAGTATTATAGAATCACTAGGATGATGATAATTAAAATAAAATATATTTTTCCATGCCAGAAGAATCCACAGTACCAAAAATATCTATAGAAATGATATTTCACATTGAAAATAGAATGATATCTAGAACTATGAATCTACCATTCTTCCCTATTATGATCAATAAACTTATCCCCTTCTCACAATCCAAGGTCATTAAAACTCAAGTTATATTACTCCTCACAACATAATTCATTTTAATATTTTTATATATTCAAGATACAATATATGTTGAATAAAATTTAGAAAGATTAGAATTTATAGGTTCCATTATATTTATTCCTCTTCTAAAACAACTTAATAAAAATTTAAATATTAAAATAATCCCATAAATTTGACTTTTTCTGAACTTATCACAATTCATTTTAAAAACCCAGTTTTTATTGCGGTAGGGAATCATTTACATTACATAAATTCAGAGCTTAAATTATAATTTATGGCCTTTTATGGATTCCAATTGAGGTTATAGTGGAAATTATGGTGTTCATGATTGGTTCAGTGGTCAAAACCTAATGTTGGGGGTGGAACAGGCCTGGAACAGAATTCTTCGAAACTTTGAGGCCCAAGTCCAATGGTTACTTAAAAATATGTGAGTCTAGATAGTGGAGTCCTATATTCCGCACATCTAGAAAAACTATAAAATTAAAGCACATATCCATTTCTTAGTATCTTTAGTTTCTTATAGTGGGCTAATACATTGTGTATGTATGGTTAGTCAAAACTTTCATGAAAACTATGTGGGTGCCCCTTCCTTCAAAAAAGGGTGCATGGTTGGCACATAGTTTGGACAACCGTGAAGACAAAAATAGTGGTCCCTAAATTTTGATGATTTTACAAATTTTCATTTTGTTAATTCTTAATTTAATCCAAATTCCTTTCAAAATTTCTTCCATTGGATGACCTCGAGGCTTTTGAGAGCACCTCATTGATTACTAATCATGGAACCAACAGATATCCCCTCCCAAACTCAGAATCTGGATTCATTAGCCTCGTTGGATCATCATCTATATGATATTAATTCTATTCATTCCATTCCTCTTTCTTCTTTCTATCAACTCCTCTATTTGGGTTCAAAAAAATATTCCTTAGTCATTGGTTCTTTGCCTATTCATTAATTTTCTCCCAATCTGAGTCAAATCAGAACTTGATAATGGACAAGTAATGTATTACTAACATATATAGGTTTTATCATGCCTATCCTTAAGAGATAATGATTTTATATATATTCCACTGTTCTATGTGCGTTATTTTTTGAGCGAAAAACTTGAAATGGAATTTATCCACTATGTTAAATTGATATATATGACCTATCCAATTAACTAAATAGGTTGATAAATGAATATAGGTTAGGAAAAATGAATTAGAACCACCAATTTGGTGTGCTGTTTAACTAATTAACCCTCCATGGGAGGAATTTTAATATGGATACCATTATGATGTAGTTTTCCTCCTTTTTGTTGGATTTTAATGATGCATTGATAGTTATACTTTCAATTTTAATTTAATAAATTTGTATCAGGTAATGGAATTCATGTCCCTAGACTCCTTCCATGTTATTTCTTGACTAAGAATGAGATTCCCCTTATTGTGAAATTTCAAAGTGAGATAAATAATAGGCTATGCCAGTTATGCTTTTCCTATGCCTTGAGTGGCATTTTGAGGTGATATCAAAATGAGATGTTCTTGATGTTGACCTTGACATAGTTAAATGATATTTATTGAATGAATGTTTGTTATATTGTGTGGGGGACACAAGGGTTTTTATATGAACACCATGGACATATTCATTTAGATACTACCATTCTTATGACAGAGTGACACATCGACTCCTTATATGGATATTCATAGACGGGCTCATGTGGGATTAATATTATATGAATAAATTACACTTGAACTCCAAATTGATTTCTATGTATGAAATTTGAGTGTTGTTGATTATATACACCCTGGGTGACACTTGGGCTCCATTATGTGACCTCCAAGGATGGAATCAAATGATATTGATGTTATACCATGCCCAAAGAAATACCCGGATTCCCATGAGGAATGTCTAGGATGGGCTAGTGAGGTTCATGGTTCATGATACACCTTGAGAAATACTACGATTAAAAAGATGGAATTACATGTATGGGATTCAGTTCTTAATTGAAAAATGAATGAAATGAATGAAATGATTTATATGAGTCATATTCCAATCCAAAGTACATTCTTGGATTCACTCTGTGACTTTCACTTTATTAATAGCCTAGTAAAGAATTGTTGGTCACACATAATTATGGAGGATTTTGGAATATGTGCTAGATCTAGAGACATACTTGATTGAATGGGGTTGAATCACAAAAGGAACTTGATTATAAATTGATACAAGATTTACTATTAATTATGAGACATTTCAACTAGGTCGAAGTAGGTATCAGTGGCTTGGAACCCATTGGAACACAAAACATCATAGGTTGTTTACTTTTAGTAATTTGTTTATATTATAAAATAATTATTTCACACTGTTATAATTATTTATTCACTAACTGGGATGGTAACCGACCATTGGGTGGTTTCTAATGGTATTGTATCTCACACCCTATTTAGGCCACCGAAGGGAAGCCAAATAAAATATATGATTAAAAGAGTAGACATAGTTAAGATACTTACTATAGGTTTCTAATTTCAGATCAATCTATGATGATCACATAACAAAGACGAAGTTTGTGAGGCTATATAGACAATTTTAGTCTTTTTGTTTTTTGTTACATGTATTATAAACCCCCCATATATGCCTATTTTGGTTTTTTTAAACACCTGAAATAGTCATTATATATATAAGATTATTTTTTGAATTTTTATCTATTAAAGAATTCTATCTATTATTGGACATTTATCTGATTTCCTCAATAATAATTTATTGGTATTATGATGTATTACAATATGATAAGAGGTAATAGTATCCGCATAGACACACCTTAGGCTCTCACTGCTAGTCGGGATCCTCTGTTATTTGGGAAGATGATTTTGTGGACATTTGGAAAACTGAGATTTTGGAACCTTTCAGTGGAATATAGGTCCAAGCTGTTACAAATTGGTATCAGAACAATTATTTTCTAGTTTTTCATTTGGTAACAATTGACATGTATAGGAAGAAAATGGAATTTTTAGTGAGTTATGCATAGGAATGGCTATCCCAAAAATAAGAGAAATACAATTTTCCATGAATGAATTTTTTTTCTAGATTTTGACTATTTTATTTTATTTTATTCTTCTATTGGGTGATGCCCATGAATTGTGAGACTATCATCAATATGACTGTGGGATATATATTTTTGTTACAACCCATGAGATGAGGGTTTACCATCACCTTAACCATTATAGGACCTTTACTAGAATCACATGTCATGAATTATACTATTCCATATAGGATGTGTTTCTTAACTTCATGTTTTTGTGATATGGGTCATGATAGTTTACTTACTATTGTGAGAGAATTTTGGGAATCTATAATGTAATTTTATAGGTGAACACCATATTTTGTTTCATGAGGTGTACATGCCCTTATGGATCAGAATTTTGTGAAATATATAGTTCAACCATCAAAAATAAATTATAATATAATTGAAATGAGTATAAAAATAACATGTAAACTATAATTGATTATAAAAGTGGTCTTGAACATGAACCAACCTTAGTAGTGGGAATTAAAAAACATCTATTTCTTTTATTTTATATATAAATCACCCAGATCATACCCAAGGAGAATGGAGAGGGGTGTGTTATTATATAGTATGGCTTATTCCTATACTATTTTAATATCTATGATTTGAGCTAAAACTTTTCTAAAGTACTTTTTTGTGGCATGTGTTTGTCATTGTAGTGATATCCCACCACAATGACCTTTAGTCATACTTTATGAGGGTGGAAACAACCACACTCTGGAGATAGTCAGCCATGGGCTACAAGTGGATCCTTTTTTAATAATAGATTTCAAAATATTATTTATACTAGTCATAGGTGTTGTGGAACAATTATATGAAGGTTTTATGGGTTTCATCAAGAATTTTAAGGGATCAATATGACAGTACCCAAAAATGGAAGAGTTGATGCATGAGTACTAGAAGAAACATCCACCCGAGTTTTTTGGGTATGACAAACCACAGGATTTGTATTCATGTCTTAAGGACATTTAATCTATCTTTGACCATCTGGAGATTCCTCCCTAGAGGAGGGTAAGGCTCACTATCAATATGTTGTACAATGCTGCCATGATATCATGATATTTCATTACTAAAAATGGATCGTCATTTGGATATAGCTTGGAGGGATTCTGATGTGGCCTTATACAATTATACTATCCCAGTATGTTGATGATCTATAGAGCCTAAGATTTCATGCACTCGGAGCATGGCATGTTATGAGTTATGGATTATTCGGCCTATTGTACAATGCTCCGGAACTATTCACATATTCTGATGGGTGATGAGTAATATAATTCAATGTTTTTCGAGTATTGTATCATGTACACCATATGATCGTATATGAATGGATTCCAGATGAGTGCCATTTTAGGAATAGTGAATTGTGTACTTATCACAGAGTGTAACCTGAGAGATGTTGAAGGTATGAGATACGGTGATTTGACTTCTTGTTCTGGTGATATATCGATCAGTAGTAGGAAGCATCATCTGGAGATTCCATGTGATGAAATTAGTATCTTGAGAAAATACTCTAGTAGCCAGGTGACATGGCACTAGTGTAGTAGATTGGTATATATAAGGACTTAGTGCCTGAGTGCGTTAGTCGAGTGTGGATCCTCCAACAATAATGTCCATCTACAAAACATTTTCAAACATATTCCTCTAGCAGCCATTAAGATAGGGTATATACTGACACAACACATAGGAGAGCGGTCAGTAGCTTCTCATCCAAAATAAAACTATAATATAATTTTCCAATCAAGATGATGTAGTATTCAGGGTCATTCTAGTCATACCCAATACATTCAACAATAAAATATTGGATCTTCTCAGTGTTTCTAGGAAATATCACAGGGCCACATATTAGGAAATATATATATATAGTGAAATCGACACCTAAGGAGAAGAATCCCAAATATTATACAATGAGATGCACTATTCTAGTAGTCTTTAATTTTTCATCTTAACTTTTAGATACAAGTGAATTTTACTGGATTATATATATGTTCCTATTTTGTAGAGTCTTTGGCTCGAGGATTATTTTTTTGAGGTCACTGTGATGTGAGATACATTGTTGGGGATTACAATAGATGATGTACATCATTACAGGTAGTTCCCCCATGAGATTGAAAGGTTTCACATTATATGGGACCCCTTTTTCCTCAAGAATATTGATTTTCACATCATTCTTGTAATGTACTAGTCCATTCCCTATCAATCTATCATTGATTTCTATCATCATAGGGTGAACTTTACATCACCATAGGCTGTAGAGTTCGTTCACAAGGACAAATGGAATTTCCATGTGAGATGAGGAGGACCCAAATATTGTCAGTTGGGTTTGATGAGGTCCCATAATGTGTTTTTTATCTAGATGATTAGGTAATATGTTAGGAATGTTTCCCTCTGATGGATGATCATTTTAGGGTCATTTTCAAGGAAGACATTTTAGGATTACCACCATTGTGAGATCTATATATCTCTATAAATCTTGTGTTAAGAGAAACACTGGTATCTATTCCTCCTCACAGAATTGATTCTACTGTTATGTAGGATCTCATGAGGCAACTAGAGGACTTAGATATAGAGGGATTTATATGACCCAATACTTCACTATGGTGTTTTCATGTCTTTTGTGCTAAAAATTATGTATGGTACCCTTAGGTTATGTGTGGATTACCAGAAATTTAACCTGCTAATTGTTAAGAACCAATACCATTTTTCCTAAATAGGTGATCTTTTTTTATCAAATCCATGGATATTTGGTATTTTTAAAACTGATTGGAGATTGGTTTATCATAAATCATGTGTTAGACTGTTGGATATACCTCACACAGTCTTTCGTATATGTTATTTCCTAAATGTGTATTTTTTTGTTCTTTGGTCTCATGAACATAGAAGAAGTATTCATGGAACTGATGAACCATGTTTCCCTTGCTTATATGGATTCTTTTGTATTGGTATTCATGTATGATATCTTGGTGTACTCTCACAATTGACATGACCATTCCAAACATCTTGAGTTCATATGAGATACACTAAGATAGAATTAGTTATATGTTAATCTTACAAATTGAAAATTTGAGATGGATCATATTCTGTCCATGGGTTACATCATCTCAGAGGTAGGATTATATGTTGACCTATAGGAGGAGAGAGTGATAATTTCCTAGTAGAAGACCAATATTGTATTTGAGGTATGGTGTTTTTGGGGTAGATAGTTATTAAATGAACTTTATATAGGAATTTTTATTCCTGTAAACACCACTTAAGGGCTTGACTAAAAAGGTTTTGAAAATTATGTGGTCAGATATCGGTGATTCATCCTTTCAGAAGCCGAAAGAGAGATTTCCATTAGCCATGATACCTATTTTGGTAGCTCTAGGATGATATTAAATTATTTACTATGATACATCAGGTATCATGGTTGGATAACTTCTTATGTAGGGGGGTAGAATAGTAGCATATGGGTATCATCATTTGATGGGATCACAGAAGAACTACTTGATTCCTGGTCTTTAATTAGGTATAGTTGTTCATGTATTTCATTGTTGAAGACAATACATTCTTGTAAAGTGTTTTGTTGTTTACACGGTCCAAAAAATCCTCATTTACATCTTTACATAGAATGATATAAATTCGAGTCCTGAATGTGGGTTGAATATAACCAATATTTTGATTTTGAGCTTTCATACATGGATGTTAAAGGAAATATATTGAATGATGCACTGATCATAAAGAAACAGATACATGAATTTTAGCACTGCAGAATTTAGTGAAAGCTTAGGGTTTTGTTCTCTAAGATTCACTTGGTGGTGCCGGACTATCATAGTAACACTTTTTTCATCCTTAACCATGACCTCTACCGTATTGGATAGTGTTAGGATGAGGATGGTGTTGGATACCAATGGCCTAATCCCTTAAGAGAGTGTTCTTGGTGATGACCCTTCTCCTATTTTCTCTATAAACGAGGATAAAATTATTCATGTACATGCTCGTGTGTGTGTTTTAGTGGACATGTGTGTTGAACAGATGTGATATTTTCATGATTCATCTTGAGTAGTGCACCCTGGCATCATCATGCTATATCCATATTTACATCCCCAATACCTGTTGCTGGGTATGAAAAGATATATAGCTAGTTTTTTATTTAGATTATCCACCTCTCATTAAGTGAAGGTGGGATACCAGCAACCATCAAGACATTTACAGCAACATCTCATTCCTGAGTGGAATTGGGATGATATCATAATGGATTTCATGATAGGTTTACCAAGGTATCCTCGAGGTAAATATTTCTTTTCGTTTTTTATTTATTGGATCACAATGTTTTCTAATTTCCTACATACCAAAGAGAACTTTATAGTAAATGAATTTGTACATTTTTATATCCATTAGATAGTACTACTTTATAGGGTCCCCCATACTATGATTTCATATAGGTATGCCCATTTTTAATATTTTTTCTGGAAGAGTTTACAGTGGACATTGGATAAACTAGTGATTCTGAGCACAATATACCGCCCTTAGACTGATGGCCATTTATCCTACATGATTCGGGTGCTTTAAGTCATGATATGAGCATGTATCCTTGATTTCTGGTCCTCTTGGGAGAGGCACATACCCCTGGTTGAATTCGTCTATAACAACATGTTTCAGGATACTATTGAGATGGAGCCTTGTGAGATTTTTTTAGGGAATTACATACTGATCATCCCAATGCCGGTTAGAGTAAGGATATGCAATTATTATCTTACCATGTCTCATGTAACTGAATACATTGTAGGTTCAGTTGATTTAGAAGTAGATGGATACCACACAGTCTCAACTAGAATCTTATGTCAATCACTACAGATGACCTCTAGAGTTCTTCTTTAGGTTTAGTGTATTTTTTTGTGTTTCATGAGGGTTGGGACACAAGAAAATTAGGGTAATGGGAAATCTCTGGCCATGATATGTCATTTTTTCAATATTATAGAGAGTTTTGAGCCAATATATTATCGGGTGTAGTTGCATTAGTGGTATCGAGCCATGGATAAAGTCTCGAAAATATTTCAGGTGTGCCACTATCATTCAAACACATATCATGTATTTCATCTCAGTAAGATTGAATTATATTTATATGTTTCCTTTGAAGAGAATCTTATTTATATATTGGATACTAGAAATATTTCTCTTCGAGGTCAGTCAGTTTCTATACTACGGGTGCTATGGCAGTATGGCAATGTACAAGACCAGACTTGAAAGCGGGATACGGATTTACAAGAACAATGGATGGATTTTTTTGGATTATACTTCACCATCCATAAAAGGGTAATTCTAGAATGAATTTATTTAAGTAATAATTTTATAAAAAACATGTTCTTCTTGGGGTGTGTGAGGATGGTTTAGAGCTGAGAACCCAACTTTTGGGGTAAAAAAGACCCGATTCATGGTTAGTATAAATCAATGTGGCATTTTTCTAGGTTACGTAAAAATGTGTGATGATGGACATTGGAGTATTATGGGATACATGGTTAGAAAAACAATGCGATCTTAAGTGCACAGTCGTGTAGCCATGTCTGTATTTTTTTAATGCGGTTTTAGACCTAGTTTGCACACTATTTGTCAAATTGTGCATGAATACTATGTATGGTTCCCTTCCTACAGTAAAGGGTGAACGGTTAGTGCACAGTTTGTAAAATTGTGAGGCCCTAATTTTTTTTTGGTAATTTTCTTATTTGACCAAGGTTTATTCTTATTTAAAACCTTATTCCTCTGATAATTTCATTAGTTAGACAGCTTTGAGGATTTTTATAGCTACTCCTTGATTTTTGATTAAATAATCTATAGTTCTCCCCCATCCTAACATGGAATAAGGTGTTTTTCATCTCATTTGATCCACATAAATAAGATCTTAATTCCATTTCTACAATTAATTTTCCCTATTTGAATCATATAATCTAGTTATGTGAAAGCTAATTTCAACAAATTTCATGTTCTTCATTAATTATTCCATTTTCTCCTAATCTGAGTGGAATCAGGAGGTGATACTGCATGAAAAATTGACTGTGAGCCTATGGTGGGTTTTCTAATGATTTCATTCAAAGTCGATGTGTTTATATATATATCGTTGACTCACATGACCTATTTTAAATGTCATTCCCTTGAAATGGAATTTAACCCTTGACTAAAATTTGATAGATATATCCAATCTAATTAATTGAAACCATTGATAAATGAAAAGTGGTTAAGAACATTGAATTAGAACCACCCATTGGGTGGGTTGTTTAGTTATTTATATCACCTTGGTTGGATTTATAATTTTGATACCTTTAATAAGTTCTATTTTTCCATTGCCTTGTGATGTTAAAAGATGAATTAATAATTTTAATTAGAATTAGAATTAGAATTTAATTTTTATGGAATAGGTAATAAAATAAATGTCTCTATACTATTTCCATGCAATTTGTTTCTTAAGCATGATATTCTATTTATAGTGAAACTCCCATGTCAGAAAAATAATAGGATGATCCTTCTAAGATTATCACATTACTTGAGCCACCATTTTAGGAGATATGAAAATGATATTTTCATGGTGTTGACCTTGAAATATTTAAAATATATTTATCAAATGAATGATTGTTATATGCCATGGGTGGAACAAGGGTTCTCATACAAAAAAAGGATTGATTTATTTTTCAACGACCTTTATTATGCCCAAATGACCCACAGACTCCTTTTAGGGATTTATAAGGGAAGAATCAAGGGTGATTACTATGATATTGTCAACTAATACACGGAATCCTTATGGATTTCCAAGAACATAATCAGATGAAAGTTGATTATATACACCTGGGAGACACTTGGGATCCCATAGTGGATATCCAAATAGGTATCTGAATGGAGTTGATGTTATACCACACCCATAGTTATACCAGAATTCACATGAGGAATTCCCATGGTAGTCATGTAATGTTCTTAGTTGATGATAATCATGAATCGATAACTGTTTTCCAAATAATAAATTTTGAGGATGGTCAAAGGTTCTTAATAGATTAAGGAATGATTTGATTTACCTGACGTGTCTTCAAATCCAAATTAGAAGCTTGGATTTGGTCATTGACTAAAACTTTATTTACATACAAATTATGTATTTTTTATCACACGTATTTATGGTGGATATTGGGCTATGTTCCAAGTCTCAAGAACTACTTAATTAAATGGGATTGAATCAAAAAATGATCTTGATTTTCAATTCATTAAAGGATGATTATAAATTCAATGATAATCTAGATAGGTCAAAGTAGGTAGAAGAGGAAGGGTGTATATGGAAATAAAGACCTTCATAGGTTGTTTACATTCAATACTTAGTTTAAATATTATATTTATTCCTACAGAAAATGTCTTTATTAATTCACTGACTGGATGCAACATAACCTTTGGGTAGTTACTACTAATACTGTATATCACACCTATTTATGTCGTCGATGGGTACCCAAAAATATTATACGATTATTGGTATAGATAAAGGAAAGAAACCTTCTATATTTTTCTGATTGATTCTTAGGAGCAGGGGAGCAGTAGACTGTGCTTAGGCTCATGATGATAAATGGATAATTTTTTGTCCTTTTTGGTACTGTTATATATTCCTACATTTTATTTATTTTCTAACATTTATACTACATATTCTATTGACATTTATTTATTTTCCATTATGTTTCCCTTTCATAGGAGGGAGTAGTTTCTCTATAGACACAACCAAGGCCATCACTACTAGTCGGTAGCTTCTAGGTTTTGGGGATATGCACTTGAGGTCATATGGATAATCGAGTTCGAGGCCCTATTCAGTGGAATCTGAGTCTAGGATGTTACAACATTATTCATTAAACACACTCTATCTTATTGAATAAAATATTTTAATATAATTTTTGATAGATTCAGTTATTACACTACTTTGATTTTTTAATTTGAATAACATCATAATTCTTCTCTAATTATATAACTTTTTATTTCATCTTTAAAACTAAGGCCTTCTCTATGGAATTTTTTTATGATTTATAATATACCCCAACATATTCTGGTTTAAATATACATGATATTTTCTCAAAATATTAGTATATTGATCATCTCTTTACTATAGAGTCCAATTGATATTTCTAATCTTCACTTCTAGGGTCGCTACATTTATCACTATTTAATAATAAATAATTGAATTTTTTTAATTTGAAACTTTTCACAAGAAAAAATTTCAACATCAACCTATTATTATTCAATAATAATTTTAGTTTTCTCATACATAGATTAGAAATTTATCCTTCTCTTAATAGATACATTTAAATCATTTCTTACAGAAAATAATTTTGTTGTATATAATTTTATTCATATTTTTCGCGTCATTTTTATTCTCCTTAAAGGTTTTCATCTTTTAACAATTTAGGATAATTTCCTCAGAAATATAAAATAACCCAAAATATGTTTAATTTATGTGGTATGTCACCTTTATGGTTGGCCTTGAAATTTTTCAAATTTCTTGAGATAAGGGACATCATTTAAAAATAATCATCTGAATCAAAGTCTTTTTTTGGGATATATCCTTAGTATCCTCAAATAAAATCCTCTTCCTTTCTAATATTTGGAGGGATTAAATGTAATTTTCTTTTCATAATTTATTTTTTTAATAGTATCATCATTAAAAATTTCAAAAGAAATTAGAATATTATAAATATCATCATGAGAAATATTATATGGATTATTTTCTTTCTAATTCAAGAAATCACAATCAAATTTATCTAGAATTATGCACAATTTTTTTTTCTGTAATATCAAAATGTGTATCAAAACCTTCCAACTTATCATCATAGATACTGATATTATGCATTTTATCATTAAAACATGTCAATAAACTATCATTATTATCATCATATTTCATTCAGATACCATAATATTTACATAACAAAAACTTTGAATTAGCCTAATTCACATTAGTCTTTCCATCATTGATATTATAAAACATATAAGAGATATATTTTTCTAATTTGAGACCTTTAACATTTAGAAATTCTTCTTAAAAGGGAATGAAAAATATAATTCTTACCACATTCATTATTTTCCAAATTGAAATTTTCTCAAACCATAAAGGCAACACCTTCATCATGGGGAAATATCCATCAGTTTTCTGATCTAGAACCACAATACTGATAAATAAGAGAAAAATAAGAATATTGTCCTTGAATATATGAAAATACTTCCAATAAAACATGGTAATCACTAAACTATGGACTAAATTGATATAATCTTTTAAATATATTTTAAAAGCATAGACTACATCCTACTAATAGAGAATTCAAAAAAATATCATCAATTGTGAAACAACTATAAAGGAAATCTCCCTTTGATACCAATTATAGAAACATGAGATCTAGGAATCACTTATATTTGGGAGAATTATTCATTTTTAACTTTATTTTTTCTATAAAAAAGAATCATCATAATTGGTAAGAGAGTAATTTTCGTTGTTAAAATACACACTATCTCACACAAGGAGGGTATAGAAAATTTACAAGCTGCACTTCTTAATGTGAGTAGCTAGCCCATTGAATTATCTCGTGAAACACATGATCATATACTGAACCAATAATGTAATTTTAAATCATGATAACCATTGAAATTTTTTTAGATCTCATAAAAATATCATAATAATTATTTTCATCATGTACTTAAAATACATCCACTTAGAACAAAAATAATTTATCTGTTAAATTAAACCAAGATACATAGTACTTATATATATAATTATCAATTTTATTGGTTATCTAAGATATGATTCTTATCATATTATTACTTAAAAATTCAAGACTTAAATTTAAATGTGTATTGCAGCATGCAACCATAGATATTTCAAATCACTTATTTCAAAATACACCACACACACACAGCGATCTAAAGCAACTAATGTCAATTTATCATGAAATAGTTGTTTTTCAATTCCCTTTAATCTTAATTCAAATATTTTTCATACCCCAGAAGTATATTTGAATTTAAAGTCCGTGAGAAAATAAGATATGGTCAGCAATAAAACATATATAATGAATAGTTGTAGTTACTATTTATAACTATAATGAAACATATAGAAATACTATTTACCCTTCTTCATTATTAAACTATCATTTATTTGAAATTAAATCCACATGTATGTATCAATTCATGCATGGTAGATAGATTAGATTTTTTGAACGTCAATTTTGGAATTCTTCTTCTTAAATACCATTAAAATAAAACCACCATACATCCACAATAAATTCAAAAATCATCATATTAAATAATCATGCATTTTTGCATGCATGTAATCTGATGAATCAGTCATCAAAAATAGTATAAAAAATAAATCATATTGTGATTTCTTCTTCCATAATTATTTAAATTATCTTCAAAAACCACTATATGATGGTGAGGTTCCCATACATCTTGTCCAATCATTCATATTATTAATTTTCAATCAAATGAAAACTAAATATTCTTTCCCATAATCAACTCTATAGTGCACTGTAATATATACACGGACCCATATTCATTATTTTTCATTTTATTAGTAATAAATGAATCCATTGTAAGAATAATTATAAGAAATATCATAAAATTTAAACCATAAATGTAAATTTACTTTATGATATCATATTATTCTCACAATAGTAACATATACCTTGAGAATTGCAGCTAGAATATTTTCTTCATCTTGTCAGTCCTTATGGATAAGCTTTATATACACACACCACAGTCAAACCTTATGGTCACCCTCCATAGTTTCACCTCACAGTCACATTACATTGTTACACCTCATGGTCCCACAGCCATAATCAAACCCTAGGTTCACAACCTATGATCACATCACCTATCATGTGTCACTATAAAAAAATTGACTGATAGTGGTGGTTCTTTTTTCTAGTGGTTTAAACCTCTACTATATGGTTCTGGAAAAGTTTTGAAAAACAGCCACTAAAGTTTGTGCAGGTATCGAACTCATGTAGGTAATGACCATTTATCAGTGGTTTCTGAGAGTAGTCATAAAATGTTTTTTTGGGTGGTATTTTTTTAGATTTAGTGGCAGTTCCCCTTCCCAAAAAAATGATGGGGAACAACCTTTTCATATTGAAAAAACTCTCTCTGAGCATCTCAAGGTATGAAGTAACAACAACTAGTGGTAGATACTATTATAATCCCTAGTTCCCTGCCAAATATCTATGATTATAATAGTCCCAAACCAATATCATGCATGTGAACAGGTTTCTCCCTCTCAATGACTTAAGCAACAGGATCATCCTAGGAGTCCGAGAAGGACTTCATTAGATTTGAATCCCATAGTTTTTTATTTTTACATATACATAAAAATTCAATCATCTCTGAATCAATTGATATTAATATAGTTACAACTGATAATAATTTATTACAATGAAAAATGAATTTATACCCCAACTTCCTTTTTGAGGTCAGTAATATAACTACCATCATATTTTGTATGCAAATCAAACCAATGTCTAGTTCGATAGACTAGGTTCCCTAATATTCTTGACTTCATTAAATAATGATGAATCAAGAATTTAATTTATAAAATAGATAATTTTATCTTATAAATATTTAATGTGATGAAAATACCAACAGAGTCGATCTATTTCTAGAAGAACTCTTTGAATCAGTAGTGTGGTGGATGATTTGCTTATCTAGACCTGATAAACATTTCTTCAAAATATCTTGAAATAAATAACATGAAATTTTATAGTAATGTATGAAATGTTATATCCATATCATATTCATATATATTTGTAAAATGATATTAATATAATAATATATATTTTAATGCCACATGCTTCTCATCACAATGGATATCAACAAAAGGAATGAATTACACTCTAGATACCCCTTAATGTACCTTATCACATAGTTGTTTAGTGTTCAATGAATCATCGTGAAATTCATTATGTAATATTTATTTCAAATCCTTCTGTTTCTTACCCAAAATTTTCATCCCAGCTTTTGTATAATAATATCATCAAGGGTGAAGTGGAATGAAATATTTTAAAATAGATATATTTTTAATATATTATAATTTAATAAAATAATAGAATTTAATTAGACAATAATATATTAAGATTACCTTTATATCAAAATAAAACACATCATTTATCCTTGATTGAATCTCATGCCTCTAAACCACATATATAATTGGAAGGTTAACTAGATCCGCCTCTATATGGCCTAGAATATAGCCAAATAATAATGTGGTATCATCCATGGGGATCCCATAAAAGTCAAATATAAAAACAATATTCATTTTTTTCGATTCCATACAAATGAATTATTATTGTTTATATCCATAGTAACATTTAATTCATATTTTATAAAAATGATAGTAGTATAAGAAAAGTGAAATAACATTATTCGTGTTTAATTTTATACCTACAAATGTCACTCTCCAATAAAATTTGGAAGACATAAGAGTGTCGGTGTGTTCCCTTTATACTAAACCTACTAAATGGGAAGGAACTATCTAAGATAATAATGGGATGTAGAAGGAGGGTGTGCTATATACTGAAAGAATACAGGGTAATGGAGTCATTAGATGGGGAAGATGGAGGGTTTCTCAAATATGGTTGGGAGGGAGAAAAATGCATCATCATCTGTTAGAGTGGTCAAGGTAACATCAATTGAGAGTCAAACATGATAAGTGAAATTCATCTTCATTGGAATTATTATCATTCAATAAAATGAAATTAACATTAGAAATTATCTTTTGTGACATTCATGCATCATAAAATTATAAATGATAACTTATGAATAGTACTAAAAAAATATACATAGCTATGATAATGTTTGACTTCACATATATCCTAAGTGGTTGATAAATTAAGGGATTACTCCACATTAAATCAATTTTTCCATCAATTGTGTCATTTTACTGCTCCATCATTACATCGTCTACTTCATCCACCCATTCAAGACTAATATTTTTTAAATAATGATGGAAAATAACATCATTTCTTTTTATTGGTGGTATTCAATATTAGATAAAAATTATTCCACTTCACCACACATATCATTCAAGTATCTTTGTTCTTTTTGAACAACTACACCCCTCCATTCATTCATGATATCTTACATATAATATACCATTCCATCATAAGATGAAAAGATATACAGATCATGTAATTCACAATCAAAGTCATACATCTTGAAAAATAATTCCACATAAGTAAATTCAAAGGAATATATTTTAACACCCCTCGTAATATTGACCCACATTCATTTGAATAAAATAATTTAAAAATGCTTGTGGTAGATTAATTCAGCAATATTAGTAAATTTTTTATAGTATCCCCATTCAAAAACTATAAATATACCACTAATATGTGATTTAAAACACACTTCCTGATCAAATGTATGAAATTAAAATTCAATGGCATTGAAAGCATCAAATTTTATCTTATGATTTAGAGGACCTCGTGCCAACAACATAAAATATTCTGAAAAATCATTCCAATTATCTATATATATGATCTAAAAAATTAATATACATATTATATTTAAAACAATATTTTTCAGCCATATATTTTTATTGATTTAAATATTTATGAACATACATGACATGAAAACTATTATATATTCTCTTTATTAATTGTTTTTTTCTAAAACTGTCTCATTTTATGTTTGGCCTCTCATACATCTCAAAGTTTTTGTTTTAATCTCATTAATAAATGGCTCTAAAATTTCACTATTCAGTATCAAATATCTATGTTCTTATAATAATTCTATTTATGTTAGTATAAAAGTTTAGATCCTTCTAACTAGTCAAACAATATTAAGAATGATTTTTGATTTCCCATGTAGTTGATACTGATTTGATGTGTTGCCCAAAAATCAAACTCGATTGAATCTTGTTGCAATTTCATACAAGTATATTTAAATAAAGTTAATACAATCCAATTATAAATATTCGTCATAAATATATCCTTGAAGTTGAAATGTTTTTTATGTATGATTTCAATTTTTTAAGATATCTATGAAATAAAATCAATAATACATATTTTTTTATTTAATGATGTTCGATGAATTTTTTACTTGTGATAAAAAGATTATAAATAATGTACCACTTAATTGGATACATCCATAAATAATGTATAGGGCCTTCTAATTTAATTTATTTCAAAAAATAATAGATAAATTAATCATAATAGTTGAAAAGTATGGATGAAATATCACATCCATTTCAAAAAGTGTCAATAAAAATATCTCCTGAGGGTTTTAAAGATCACATAGTTGTATGAAGAATGTTACAAATTGGAGTAAAACCACAGTATCCATTTCAGTTAATAATATATGCAATGAAAATGGTATAAATGTTCCAAAAAAATATGTGAATAATGACTTTTAAATATATATATCCTATGATTATTTAAGTCGAACCACCATGATATGTTACATGAATACCAAAAAGAAACCTTAAAAAGTTTTAAAATTAAATGGAATGTACCTTTATCACATTTTTTCATCCAAGAAATATTTTAGATCATACATTCCATTCACAACGGGCCAGAAATCATGCTTTATGTTCATTGTTTGTAAGTTATTCAGAGCATTGAGATGATCCTTCAATTGTCCATTATCATTAAGAAATATAAATATTAAATTTACACAAATAGTATTCACAATATTCATAACATAAATATTAATACAAAAAAATTAAATTTCAAATATGGATGATGGAAGAATTTTGTTTTCTTCAGTTTTTCCATTCCAATTTCACTTATTGATGCACTATAAACTCATTTCCCACAATCACTAAAATGTTTCATCTCCCGAAATTCTATTTCAACATTTCCACGTTTTTCCAATATTTCAAAACCTATTTCAAAACTTTTTGGTGTTGTATGACCAATTGTAACACTATATTTTGATTTGTTCAACAAAAATCTAAGGGATGCATTGAGAAATATTCAATGTAAAAAAGAGAAACCATTTTTTATTATAAAGTAGTCATTCAGTCTCAAAATAAACTTTTCAAACATGAAATTCCAATATCTTATAAGTGTTCTAGACAAATAACTTCTCATGTCTAGGAAATTCACTAATGATCCACATTAGAGAGGTTTACATTTTGAATTTTTTTCTCAAAGATGCACCATATGTCTCAACATTTTTGGCCAATATATCTTCTAACTCTATAATTAGAGGCTGCAAGTACACAACAACTTCATTTCCAAAAAAAATAACCAGGTTTAATCATTAATGTGAAAACATTATTTTTTCATACACATCCATGGAGGTATATTTTAATGGATCAAACTAATAAGAAAATTTCTATAATTAGTGCTGAATGTCCCAAATGGATTGAATACATCGGCAGACAATCCAAATCACACCTTCGTAGGATTAGTTGATAAATATGAATATAATTCATCAAAACTATTCTATTATTTTGAACCAATTGGATTCCTCATTAACCCATCATTTTTATTATCAATAGAAAGTTATTTCATGGGTTTGGCAGTTTTCAATGACATGGGTAATATTTTCAATAGTGGATTTAAAATTATAGAATAATATATCATTGATGGTGTGTTCTTTTTCTTCTCCTTCATAGCAATATTTTGATTCAAACTTCAAAAATAACCCACTGTCTACCATCTAGAAGAATAAATTTTTTTACAATCCTGTCTTCTTGAATCTTCTCCTCAATAAAGCATACAATCATTGGGACAAGAATTTATTTTTTTATGATTAAGAACATTCATGTTAACAAATTTTTTCACGTCATCAAAACATGATGGTATATTTTCTTTAGGAAATAATTCATGTTACGATTCCAATATCATGGACAACAACTTTTTTGTTATTCTGCATAGGCATTTGGTATGATATAACTACTTTAGAACCAAATGTTTTGGAAATTTGAAACATCCACCATATATCCCTTGATTTCCATCCTCAAATAAATCATGAATCTCATTTTTCTAATCAGTGAAGTTATCTCTTACGTTAGCCTCCACAGAGTTTAGAGTATGATCAAATGATATAATTTATTCCAAATAGGGTTCTCCTATAGTCCCAACAACATTACTTTTCCTATTATTATTTTTATCACCCTCAACTAGTTATTCTGAAATGTTTTAATGTTTATGTTGTTTTTTTACAATGATGAAATCATCATTTATAATTTTTTGGATTTCATTTTCCATTTTGGATGAACTTTGGATCCCATTTAGTTCATTTACCTGAGGGATCAAAACTTTCTATAATGTTGGATTCTCTATTCAAAATCCCACACATATATTGAGCATGGAATTGCATCAATATCAAGTGTTCATAAAAATAATGTCTCTTTAAATACCTTTTGAAGTTAATTATAATTTTGATTTTTTTTGAAACATATGATTAAAGATACAGTCAAGAAACATTCTGAAATTTAAAGACCCAAAACAAAGGTTCGCATACCAGAATCTCGCTGTCATTGAAAATGGTGCACTATCCCACCTAAATTGGTTCTAAGATACCCTAGTGAAAAATGTTAGAACAAAAAAACCTGAATAACCTAATTAAAATCAATATAAAATGAAATAATGAACCAAAAAACAACTTACAAATGAAGTAAATTCATCACCTTCAATTTTCATAGTAAGGATTGGCCTTATTTAGGGATCATGAATCTTACACACTGTGAATCAAAAAATATAACACACCAAATAGGGTTAGTCTTGGGAAGGGTTGTGTGAGTAGTGAAACCTATAGAATTCATCACATTTCTGGAAATAAAGTAAAAAATCAATTATTAAAAATTCAAAAAACACTAAATAATAATTTCCATGAAATATTAGTCATTCTGTAAGCACTAAAATTCCATACATTTCTCAACATGCATTCATTGTTAAAAAGATCCTAAAGAAGTTCTCGAGAAACAATTCAAGACATCAATATCTTTCCACTCATGACCAAAAAAAGCATGCAGTTGCACATAAAACAATAGAGAACCTCTTTCAAAGAAACAGTAAAAGTATACTTGTTTATATATAAAAACTCATACGTTAATGAAAAAATTATATAAAATGATTTATGGAATAACATCATAAAGAATAAAAAACCCTCATATTATCACGGTATTACAGTGGATTGTGTATATTTAAATAATGAGAAATAAATAGATTAACTTCAAAGATAAATGAAAAATTAAAAATTATGGGAGTTGGGAAATAGAAAAACTTGAGTTGTGATCCCTGATATATATATGATATAGGTGGTTCAACATCACAACACGAGGTGGTGGAGTGACCACATTAGAGAGAGATGGAAATTGGTGGATTTACACTCATATTGAGATGTGGGTTCAAAAATTTAGGTATTATTTGGGGTACTTGGTTAGAGGAGGTAAAGTAGAAGAAGATTATAATTTTAGTACTATATCATTTTTGAGGGAGGAATTTTTTTTCTATTTTTTTAGTGGTAAATGGATCCATGATCAAGTGGGAATGTGTGTCAACAATAAGGGGGACTGGTGGCATGATGGTAGTGAGGTTGAGTAGAGGCGGTGTGGGTTCAGGGGAGAGAGGGTTCAGTATCACAATCCAAAGATATGGCTTCTCTATGGAGAAGGGTGGTTGGTAACGAGGAATAGGAACTAGGATATAAGGGTGAGAAGTGGACAACAGTGATGTATGTGGAGAGAATTTCAGTGGTGAGGGACCGGGATCGAGGGGGCTCAGGGAGAAAAGGGTGGGGGAGTAGAGGGTTGGTTCCATTGGGGCGTCGAGGGTGAATTTTTTTCTGAAAAAAAAATTAAAATATTTAGTGGTGGTTATATAGAAACTACCTCAAAATTTTGAGGATTTTTTATATGGTTTGAGAAACCTCCAATAATATATGATTCTGATATAGTGTTTAACAACACTCCATTATATGTTCACCAAATCAAGGTAACTTATCCTCTCATGGATTCCAAAAAAAATTCATGTTGTCACATTTTCATGGTCACATGACCTGCCATGTGTGTTGAAATTACATCATGTGTACACTTCCTCGCATTCACATAACATATCAGGTGTGTACACATTTCATCATTTGATCACTTTCTCATAGTCACTCGACCAACCATGTGTGTACAAATATCTTCATACAATCATTTCATCATGGTCACATAACCTACTGTGTTCAACCACATTTCATTAGGTAGACACTTTCCTTCAACTCAATATCTCTTGTTTTCATAACATAGGGAATTATCTTTTGAAAAAAAATAAACCACCATAATCAATTATAATTACTCTTCACCGGATTATTTTTCGAAAAAACCTAAAACCCTCTTGCTCACAACACCATTGAGTCTGGTTTGGTGGTATTCCAAAAGTCTTCTTTTGTTGTTCGCCTGGCATTGTGTTTTAGAAATATGAGTGTTTGGGCCTTTAGACAATTCCATTGGAATTTGAGAAAGGTGAACATATTGAGGAAATCAGTAGTAATAATGAGTATCTGAGTTTAACTAACATAAGATGGGTTCATGTTAATGGATAATTAGAAATGGAAATTCCTTGGTTCACATTATTGGGGAACATAACCCATGGATAGGGTAACTTTATAAATGAATCAACATGTGAATGGATGAGAGTTTCAATTAATAAGTAGGTGACATTATTCTGGTGTTTATTAAGACATCCGAGAACCTTCATTTGAATTTTTGGGCATTCATCACATGATTTAGGTGATGAAACATGTGAAAAAAATATGAAAGGTTTAATTTTAAGGAATTGATACATAAGAAATAAGAAAACTTTGTACCATGGATCTGAGATATGGGTGGGACATAATGTAAGGATCGTTAGCCAAAAATTCTACGATAGTGGGATGTAATTATTTTAAACTAGGTCTAGTGTATGTTTAGACTAACATAAAAAAGGAATATGTATAACGATAGATCTTCTCACTTGAGTGATGTATTGAATATATGTCCCTGAAATTGTATTATATTTTGAAAAAGATATTTTCTCCTAGAGGTTAGTTGTTTGGGTTAGAATGTCAGGTTGTTTTTGAAATACCCCTATAGGAACTTCTTGGGGAAAATAATTCATTACAGGAGGTTTTTTAGTGACCCTTGAATTTTGATTCATGTCACTGTTCATAATTTTTTCCTGAGAAGTGTGTGAGATAGTTCTCTTTTTTGGCTCATGGATGTGTAGGTTGGGTTCAAGAGAAAATTAGAGAGTAAAGGGATAAACATTTATCTTTTTGAATGCTTCGTGGGACACTGTATAGAAAATCAGGAGCCAGCATGTACCAAGTTGTGGAGTACTATACCTTTTTTACTCATACATAACCAAACTAGGTTTTCCATATATAAAAACACACTCTTTATTTTATCAAAAAATACTTGATTTATTACATAAAATCACACATTATTCTACCTAAAAGATCGATAAGTCTAGTGTCATAGGGAATTAGATACAAATCATAAAATCATTATCTTGGGATAAATCAATACTTAAAACATCCTTGAAACTTTCATAATATTCCAACGATCATAAAACCGTATGGGATATATCCAAGAAGTCATAAGAAATTGGTTATCTATAAATCCTTGTGAGGGAAATAAACATGGAATAACAGGAAAAAGATAATAAATGTTAGGTAATAGCTATATAAATTGATAATAAGTTCAGAATTAATAACAAGGCAAGATATAGCATGATAATTATAACATGGTAAATTTTGAGAGAACATGTAACATGACATAAGAATGATTCAAGGATAATTTCACATAAAGAGGCTTGTGACAAGGCTCATTGCACATGGTAGAGAAAGAGTCAAGGAACGTTGTACATGGAGGATCATGAGTCAATGATATATTCCAAGACCATTTCACATGATGTATCATGATATTAAACAACACCCAATTCTTTGGTGTGTTTTCAGGGTTTACCATTTATAATCTCTTCATTCTCATGATTATGTGTTCCATATGGATCATACAACACAGATTCATTCAGCATAATAACTTATTACACAATAAATGAATGTGGAATACATACATGTAATTACCCAATATATAAAAATAAGTGAATAATGGGGAATACCCTTTATATAAAATGGTTATGGTATTCACTATATAGTTATTTTTTCATTGAAAATCACAGTGAAATTTCGGCAGCATAACAGCATTACATAAAAATTATTAAATTAGATTGATGAGATTGAAAGGGGACTCCAATAATTGAGACAATAAATTTATATTCAGGGGAATGTAAATACATTTACAAACATAATAAATTGGTTATAGAAAGCGTAACACAATATAGAAACTTGAAGAAAGTGGAGCAAGGAAAGAAACCTTACAGAATTTCACCATGGTAACAGGTGCACATAAAAGGTTCATGGGGGGAATAAATGAGAATGAAATTGGATCTCATAATTTATACATAAAATGGTAATTATGGGGTATATTTAATAACATATCCAAATATAATAAAATGGAAATTAAAATAATAAGAATAAAGGAGTTCTTGGTAAAAGAAGAGAGTGGATGATCCCTTATTGAATTTCAATATAGTAATGTCTTAGATAAATGTCAAAATGAGAGATGATATATAATATTTCATTAAAATAACATAAATTTGAGATTAATAGAATCATAATAAATTAATTAAAATATAAAAAATTGAAATTATAAACACTAATGTCAAGGAAAATTCCTGAATTGAAAGAAGAAGAGGAAGGTGTGGATCCCTTACTTGAATATGTAACTCCAAAGGATTGGGAGGGGATTAGAGAGATATTGGGGGAACCTTGGGATGTCTTAAGGGAGTAGGGTTCAGAGTGCGGTCATGATCAAAATATTTTGAGTGAAGAGAAATGGTATCATGGGTGGGTTTATATAGGAATAGAGGAGGATTTCATTATTAATTTGGTTTTGGAAACTACATAACAAAATATTCATACCCACAAACCATATCATGATTTTTTCATATGGTTTCTTCCAAGGTGGATTGTTTTATATTATTTTATAAGGCCAACTTCCAAATATTATAAAATAATTCCCTTTCTTATGTCTAGGTGAGTGACACTCTCAAATAACTAATTTTAAAATCCTAAAATATATTATATGTGATGGACGATTCATTAAGGTTATATAAAAACAACCAAATAAATATAAAATTACATTATTTTGAAGGAAAAAATATATTCATGTGAGTATACCTTTTATAGTATATTTTAAATTACTATTGGGCCATTATGATATCATAAAACACACCATACATTTATACGTAATTTTATTTTTCCGAAGAATTATACTATCTCATAAAATTATAAAAAAATCACCATTATATATTTTCAATGTATTAATTTCAAAAAATAATTTTCATTTTATATAAATGATTTTTTAAATATTTTAATTTTCACTTTTATAGTAATGACCGATATTTATTGAAAATGATTAGATTTTTGACAAAAAACAGCTATTTGAACACTTATAAAAATTACATTTGATTTTATAGAAATTATACGAAAATTTATTTAAAACAAAAGTAATTTAATTATAGTATTTTATAATTTATTTCAAAAATCCATTAATTCATAACTTCATTAATTTAATTTTAATATTAATCAAAAATAAAATTTTTGCATTTAAAAATCATTTACATGTAAAAATAAGAGGATGAAAATCTATTCATAATTCCAAAAAAATTAAATATTTCTATTGATAGGATCTTGATACATATATCTTTAATAAGTTATTATAAATCCTGATAGTAAGGTGTTTGATGGTGTATATTTCATGGGACTGTTTGGTAAACCTGGTATGGGCCGTGATCTTGATGAGCTTGAACTTCCCTTGTAAACAGTTTCAATATTGCTTTATTTATCGAATCTCAGCATGGGCATGGTCTAGAGAAAAGTACATAAATGTTGTCTCTCATTGAAGCTCCTATAAATTAGCTTCATAAGTTATGATCCTACTGGTAGAGGCCATCATTTACTTTGTGAGTTCCAAAAGGATTTGTCATTCCCAATATTTATACTAGTTATGTGATCACTATTAAATGACTATACTATCCAAGGTAAAGGTACTTAATGGTCCTTTAAAATCCAATTGGATAAAACAAAATAATTTATTATTTTATCTATAATAGTAAAACATTTAATTAAAAAAATAATAATTATTTTATTTATAATATTTTGGGTTGTTACAATATTTCACCCTTTAAAAATATTTCCCACAAAATTTTCTTTTCCCGCACTAAAATAGATGAGGGTAACTCTGCTTTATCACCTCCTCTGGTTCCCATGTTTCTTTTTCAAATGTGTTGTTTCACCATAATACTTTGACGAGAGGCATTGTATTATTTCATTGATGTTTTTCTCTACAATCTAATATGTTCACCAGAGGCTCCTTACAGGGAAGGTAATTCTACAATGGTACCACCTTTGTAGTTAGTGCATGTGAGCAGTCTAGTATGTACATTCTCAAAAGGGATACATGGATAGAATCATGAACTTGATACAAGTTCGGTGGGAATGATAGTTGATAGGCTACTTCTGTGATGTGATAAAGGATCTGAAACGGGCCAATGTACTTAGAACTATGCTTTTCCTTCTTCACAAATCTCATAAGGCTTTTTATAAGGCCCCAGCCTTAAACCATACTTAATATTGAGTTATTACAAGATTACACATTGAGAATATTTTCAGGTTTAGAGATTTGGAGAATTAGATCATAAAACTGGCATTACATTCCACATTTAAACAAAGTGGTTACATAAAATATAGTATTCATTTTTTCCATAAATGGAAACACATTTAAAATAAAACATGGATCCTTTCTTGACACTTCCTTGACACTATCATCCTATCATGTACCCTTCCCTTGACCTGTGAAAAACATTTCAAAAACTTGGGATGAGCATAAAAATCTAATTAAGGGTTATAAAAATATGTAAAGGAAACATGAGTTCATATATACCTAAGAATGAAATCATACTTTACCCATAAAACATAGGCATATAAAATCATGAATAACTCATAGAAATAATAAGACATAAAAGGTATCTTGAGGCATTCATAACATTCTTATGTAGGGAGTAACCCTCTTGGTTACGTTTGGAATACCCACCACAGTATATTCCCTAAATCATTTCGGAGAAACCTTAACGTTTCACTCCTTCGTGTTACCCAATGCATTGGAGAGCTATATCGGTCTCACCCGCCCTTAGTTTTTCATGGAACCACCCGTTTTCATAACAATGCCCAATAACCATAACATAAACGTATCACATAAAACATGCATAAAGGAAACATAACATTTCCACATTTCAATCACAATATAAAATTTTAGTATATTGAAATAATGAATCCATTCAAAAATAAACCATTTCCAAACCCATTTAAAACATTTAATAAAGAGATTTTTGAATAAAAGTGTCCCATACCACCTTGAAGCTTTTAAAATTTTAAACCATTAATATCCATATAAATAAATCCTTAAAACCATTTTGAGAACATGGATATTAATAAGAAAAAAATCATTAAAACATATAAAGCGATATTTTGGTTAAAGGGGTTCTACCAAAATTAGAGACACTTGAATACAATAATTGAGGAATAACATTTAGTCAGAACTTTATAATATCATGAGAAAAATTGGATTCATGATATAATATTCCAAAGGACAGTATATACACCATATAAGAGTGAATTGGTTCATAACAACAATGAAGTCTCAATAGAAATGTCAAATGTGATGAATTCTCTTATAAAGAAGGTATCCTTAAATTAAGGATAATTCAATCTCAAAATTATGTGTGACAAATATAAATACACCCAATAAAAGTGGATATTAAGTATAAAACAATAAAATTTCATTCACACATATTCAAAATATGACATATTCAATAACTACATGTTGAACCCAAAGAAATCGAAATTGGGTTAAAAAGTTTCCTTGGTAAAATTCGACAGCCTAACAGCATCATTTAAAAATTCAGAAAATGAGTTAATGAGAGATAAAAAGGGCATATCATCACTTGGACATAAAATTTACATCAATAAGGATATAAAAGAACATATCCCAATATAACAGTATGTGAATTAAAAGACATAACAAAAGAAGTCTTTTAAAAATAGGAGGGTGAAAGGTCCCCTTACCGAGTTGGGTAACTTTCGAAACGTACACCCCAAGGAAGAAGGTTCATACAATGAAGATGTTAATACCCATAAATGATATTATACTGCACAAAGTGTATAATAATGGGCAGTACATACACCACTCAATGGAAATTGTGGCAAATGTAGCATAAATCTCACGGGAATAAAAGTGAGATTAAAAATCCCTTACGAAAACTCGGCATCCTAACGGCGCCACTTAAATCTTCTAAAATGGATTGATGAGAGGAAATAAGGTATCTCATCATATTAACATAAAATTTACAGCGAGAGTAATATAAAAGAACATCCCCCATCATAACAAAGAGGAGCTTAAAAGAAGTGACATAAAGGAGAGTACTTAAAAAGAAGAGAGAGAGGTTATATCTCTTACGAAAATTCAGCTGCCTAACGGCGCCACTCAAAACATCCAAAATGGATTGATGAGAGAGAATATGGTCTCTCATCATTTGAACATAAAAATTACAGTAAGAGTAATATAAAAGAACATCCCAATAATAAGAAAGATGAGATTTAAAAGGAATGACATAAAATATTGTACTTAAAAAGAAAGAGAGGAGTAGGATCCCTTACCTCGTGTCTGACTTGACTCGATCATTCTTTAACGTCCTAAATAATAAACATGAGTTAATTTATATTTGCTTAAGAACCTTTTAAATTTCATTATTCCTTTTATATCACTTATTTAAATTTTATAAACATTATGTAATCATTTAAGTAAAGATTGTTTGTTTTGTCGATATTTGGTTCTTAAGTCGAATGTGGACTTCTTACAATTACATGTCGTTCGTGTGGTCAAAGGTTTATTATATCCATAATAGTATTTATGTTTTAAATATCATATATATCCAGTATATATTAATTTTATACTATTCCATAGAATTTGGAGATAAAATAAAAGCACAGTTCATGGAGACGATAGGTCGTACGTACGCATGAATGCTACATTCATTTTTTTGTCATTTTAATGGAATTAAAAAAATGAGAGATATAGATATATATGTTATAATTCAAGAATTATATCCATCATTTAGATGTAATATATTACATATATATCCATTATATATATGTACTTATTATAGTACATAACATTTTGAGATAAGAAATTAAATGTACCGTTCATAGAGACGGTAAGCCATACGTACGCATGAACGCTACTTTCATTTCTATGTCATATTAATGGAATTAAAACATAATGATACATAATAGTATTCCAGTATGGTATCATATATAATATAATTAAATATATCCTTTATACGTACCACATATGGTATTAACGAATCACATCACATTGAGGGGGCGGTAGTCCGCACTTCCTTAAATGAAGATATCGCGTTTACCCATAATGGAAACCATAATGGTATTCCATAAATGAAAAATAAAGAAGCTTAAGTAAAACATAAACATATTATATATCATATATAAATATAGTGAAATCTTAATGGCCACCTTTTAAGGTGTTATATGAGTGTTGAACAATCATCGTTTCGTGAGGCAGAAATTCGCCATCCACGGAAACAGTATGTTCTTTAACCTTTAGATGTAGGTGTGTGTAAGTGTAGCTCAAATACTTCTTATAACAACATCCTAGTATATTTAAGATACTGTATTTGTTACAATGGAAATGAATAAAAAGGGTTTATGGGGTTGGAGAGGCAAAATAAAACAAAAGGACTCAAGTGAAGACATTACCTTAAAATCAGGTAACTCCATTTGGTTTGAGCTCAAAGGCTTCCTTGGGAAGACTTCTGCCCAAAGTGAGGCTTCAAGGAGTTATAGAGGGATTTGGAGAGACAAAATGTTCAGGTTTTGGCCGAGCCAAAGGCTTTGGGATTGTGGTTAAAGAGGTAGAGGTGGGGGCCTTTTATAAGAGGAGAGGAGGGGCACTCTTGGAAGGTAATGAAAAGTCACATTATTTTAAAATGGTATTCGGATTTAAGAGGTACCACATTGATGTGTTTCTAGGATAAGGTGATAAGGGTTTGAAATCCACCCATCCAATAGGGTTTGTCCATGTTTAGGTCTTTGATTTTACATTATCATTCTATTTTATTTAAATATTTAAATAATGAGGTCATCGCTGCATCATCATGATGTCATAAATAATTTAATTTATTTAATATATAAAAATCATAAAAAAAACTATGATGTAGGAAATATTTTTATCTTTCTAATGAATATTTATAGTCAAAACTCTGACTTGTATAACCCCATGTAAAATTGTTTTAGTAAAACGCCTCATGAGTGTGTCATTTTTACTTTAACGTTAAATAAAAAGTTATTTATGTCATTTCCCAACCAAAGTGGCTTCATGGGGTCCCCAAGTTGACCCATGGCTTGTCGTGGTCGGCCATGACACATCCAATAAGGGTAGGACATGTGTCGAGGTGTTTTCATTTTATTATAATATCATTTTTTCCTTAAATTGCACTAATTACCTCTAATCGCGATTAAAAACTTAATAAGTTACTATTCACCAAAAATTATTTTAATCCCATTGAACCACATTTTACTTCTTTATGACAACCATGTATGTCGGATTTTTAAATTTCAAAACACAAAGATTGCAAAATTTCATTTAAACGGAAAATCAGTTTTTATAAGTATCACTTAGTGGTTTCACTATTCCTCAAAAATTGATGTTTTTCAGAAAATTACCAAAAATTCACCCTAAGATATATTTGATATTCCGAATTCAAAAATGAAGTCTATTTTACAAAATTCAAAACATATAAGTTTCATTAATTAATTTAATAATTAATTCCCGCTGTCAAAACAAATAGCGTGTTTTTATAAAACAAAATGTATCAAAATATTGACACTAGTTTAAGTCCGATTTCAAAGTGAAATTAATTCCAACGAACACTATTGGACAAAATGGTAAAAATATATTCTAATTTCACATTAAAATCAATTCAAAAGACAATCTAATCATATAAATAAATTATATTAAAAAGGGGTTTTGAATTAAAATACAACATTTTTAACTATTCATTAAAAATTGAACTTTTTTGGAAAAATACCAAAAATTTACACAAAGTAAACTTTGATGTCCCAATTATAAAGAAGAATTTTATTTTTTCAAATATAACACATAAAATTTTCAAAAAGTGGACTTAAAATAGGTTCGCCATCAAAAGGCGGTTAATCGACCTTTTAAATAATATTAGAATGTTTATGCTTAAAATTGGATTCATTTTCCTTTTTTAATCCTCTAACATTTATTGTAAAAAGTAAAAATATTTGACAAACATATATAATCATTTTGTAGTTAGTTCTGTTCATTCCTTCAATTACAACGGCTAGGCGTTAACTACTATTTAAAATAATATTTTTTTATTATTAGAGTGCAACGTAAGATTCCCAAGAAACTCGTTGTTACATATTGGGTACGCCATCGAGCATAGAGTTCCCTTTAAAGTAATATTAATATTTGTTCCACAAATAGGGATAAATATAAAAATTCCATATTCTTTATTTACCTGGGGTGTTACATCCTTCCTCGATTTTGGGAATTGCATTCTCGCAATTTCAAAATTGGGATTGAATACTCCATTGAAAGTCCCACATCGGAAAAGGAGTAAATTAAACTATCACTTTAAATGAAATAAAGGGAAGGACAAAGGCCACCCGAGTTAACCTATACTAGGATTCCATGTATGAAAACATGGACATGGAAAAAAAGCAAAGGGCCATGTTCTTGAGGGAGAGTGATAGTAAACATGTCTAAGAGAAAGTTAACCATAAGAAAATCACAAACTTGTGATGGGTTGAATGGTATTTGATTCCCCAGTAGGAAAAGTTAACAGACAACATTTTTGTTTTAAGTTACTCTTCATTGATGAATTTATTTTTTATCTTAAGGAAACATACTTACTTGTCATGTTGACTTTCAACTTTTACTATATTCCTTAATCAAACTCATATTTTCTCCAAAAGATGAGTATTTAGGAAGACTTGTTCGCATTAGGAGTACTATAATCAACTTCTATAGAATCACCTAAACCACAAAAGAGAACTATATACCTCCCATGTATTTAGACTCTAACCAAAACCAAAACACAAAAGGTTAGTACAAGATCAGATAATCCAGAAAAGGATAACCCTTTATAAAAAGAAAATCTATTCTTAATCTCCAAAATTTGTCCAACAAAACCCAGAGTTCAACGAGGACCATTTCAAAAACAATTTGTCCATAAAATTCATCAAAGTGAACCAAACTAATATTGAAACCCAAATATTTGAAGGATTTAGTCACATAGTCTTCCAAGTTAAATCGTAACATTTATCTCCAAACAACATCAGTTGCTCCTAAAGTTTGGTATTGAAAAGTAATTAACCTAATCACATATCCTCCATGATAGGTTAATCATTTTCATAAATAACCAAAAATAAACTTACTCTTAATTCATAAAATCATATAACTAAAAAGAATCAGTCAAACTAACCAGGGACTTCACGTAGTCCAGTGTTAGGTGATAAATACCTGTTGCACTTTGGTTGTGGGTTCGATTCCCACAGCTTTTTCCGACACAACGGGTTGTCACACAGTCTACATTTTTTCCTTTTCCAAAACTACATAATTCTTAAAACATTCCCCATAAACGAGATAAAATCTTCAAAAATAACCATAAAGTAATTTAACCTCAAATTTATCTCATGACTTTCACTTTCCATCATTACATATAGTAACCCATAATTACCTCGAATGTAAAGAACATATAAACTCTAATGGTTACCTTTATAATTATTACCAGAACATCCACATCGATTGGTCATCTCGTACATGATGCGTTAAAGATCATTCCAATGTTCAAGTGGTTGATCATGACTCCTTGATAGTTGGTTTAGAACAACCACGAGTTTCCTCATTGAATCCCCCATTTTATCTAGTATCTTAATCAGAGAACCACCACAGTTTCATTCAAACCTATTGTCTCTTTGGTGCCTGCTAGATCCATCCATTCACTAAAAACAGAAATGTCAGTGTGAGTATATCAACAAAACCATCATGTACTAATGAAGAATATAACCACTAAGATATACTAACTTATTCACTTTATCTAAAACTAGGACTCTTTCTGAAATCCTAACCATTATGGAAATGTCACTTATGCTTAAAGAATACCCTATCCTCTAATGTTGTCTAAAACGGCCTCTGATACCAACTATAAGGCCCCAGCCTTAAACCTTACTTAATATTGAGTTATTACAAGATTACACATTGAGGATCTTTTCAGGTTTAGAGTTTTAGAGAATTAGATCATAAAAATTTCATTACATTCCACATTTAAACAAAGTGGTTACATAAAATATAGTATTCATTTTTTCCATAAAAGGAAACATATTTAAAATAAAACATGGATCCTTTCTTGACACTTCCTTGACACTATCATCATATCATGTACCCTTCCCTTGACCTGTGAAAAACATTTCAAAAACTTGGGATGAGCATAAAAAGCTCAGTAAGGGTTATAAAAATATGTAAAGTAAACATGAGTTCTTATATACATAAGAATGAAATCATACTTTACCCATAAAACATAGGCATATAAAATCATGAATAACTCATAGAAATCAAAAGACATAAAAGGTATCTTGAGGCATTCATAACATTATCACGTAGGGATTAACCCTCTTGGTTACGTTTGGAATACCCACCATAGTATATTCCCTAAATCTCTTCGAAGAAACCTTAACTTTTCAATCCTTCGCGTTACCCAATGCATTGGAGAGCTATATCGGGATCACCTGCCCTTAGTCTATAACGGAACCACTCGTTTTCATAACAATTCCCATGAACCATAACATAAATGTATCACATAAAACATGCATAAAGGAAACATTACATTTCCACATTTCAATCACAATATAACATTTTAGTATATTGAAATAATGAATCCATTCAAAAAGAAACCATTTCCAAACCATTTAAAACATTTAATAAAGAGATTTTTGAATCAATGTGTCCCATACCACCTTTAAGCGTTTAAAATTTTAAACCATTAATATCCATATAAATAAATCCTTAAAACCATTTTGAAAACATGGATATTAATAAGAAAAAAAATCATTAAAACATTTAATGCGATATTTTGGTTAAAGTGGTTCTACCAAAATTAGAGACACTTCAATACAATAATTGAGGAATAACATTTAGTCAAAACATTATAATATCATGAGAATAAATGGATTCATGATATAATATTCCAAAGGACAGTATATACACCATATAAGAGTGAATTGGTGCATAACAACAATGAAGTCTCAATAGAAATGTCAAATGTGATGAATTCCCTTATAAAGAAGGTATCCTTAAATTAAGGATAATTCAATCTCAAAATTATGTGTGACAAATATGAATACACCCAATATAAGTGTATATTAAGTGTAAAACAATAAAAGGTCATTCACACATATTCAAAAGATGAAATATTCAATAAATACATGTTGAACCCAAAGAAATCGAAATTGGGTTTAAAAGTTCCCTTGGTAAAATTCGACAGCCTAACGGCATCACTTAAAAATTAAGAAAATGAGTTGATGAGAGATAAAAAGGGCATCTCATCACTTGGAAATAAAATTTACATCAATAATGATATAAAATAACATATCCCAACATAATAATATGTGAACTGAAAGACATTACAAAAGAAGTCATTTAAAAAGAGGAGGGTGAAAGGTCCCCTTTCCGAGTTGGGTAACTTTCGAAACGTACACCCCCTGGAAGAAGGGTCATACAATGAAGATGTGAATACCCATAAATGAAATTATACTACACAAAGTGTATAATAATGTAAAGTACATACACCAATCAAAGGAAATTGTGGCAAATGTAGCATAAATCTCACGGGAATAAAAGTGAGATGAAAAATCCCTTACGAAAACTCGGCAGCCTAACGGCGCCACTTAAAACATCCAAAATGGATTGATGAGAGGAAATAGGGTATATCATCATATTAACATAACATTTACAGTGAGAGGAATATAAAATAATATCCCCCATCATAAGAAAGAGGATCTTAAAAGAAGTGACATAAAGGAGAGTACTTAAAAAGAAAGAGAGAGGTTATATCTCTTACGAAAATTCGGCAGCCTAACGGCGCCACTCAAAACATCCAAAATGGATTGATGAGAGAGAATAGGGTCTCTCATAATTTGAACATAAAATTTACAGTAATAGTAATATAAAAAACATCCCAATAACAAGAAAGATGAGCTTTAAAAGGAATGACATAAAAGATTGTACTTAAAAAGAAAGAGAGGAGTAGGATCCCTTACCTTGGGTCCGACTTGACTCGATCATTATTTAACATCCTGAATAATAAACATGAGTTAATTTATATTTTATTAAGAACATTTTCAAGTTAATTATTCCTTTTATATGACTTATTTACATATTATAAACATTATGTAATCATTTAAGTAAATAATGTTTGTTTTGTCGATATTTGGTTCTTAAGTCGAAAGTGGACTTCTTACAATTATATGTTGTTCATGTGGTCAAAGGTTCATTATTTATAGAATAGTATTTATGTTTTAAATTTCATATATATCCTGCATATATTAATTTTATACTATTCCGTAGAATTTGGAGATAAAATAAAAAGCATCGTTCATGGAGACGGTAGGTCGTACGTACGCATGAATGATACTTTCATTTTTTTGTCATATTAATGGAATTAAAAGAAAATGAGATATATATATATATGTTACAATTACGTAATGATATCCATCATTTAGATGTAATATATTACATATATATCCATTATAGATATGTATATATAATAGTACATAACATTTTGAGATAAGAAATGAAATGTACCGTTCATGGAGACGGTAAGCCGTACATACGCATGAACGCTACTTTCATTTCTATGTCATATTAATGGAATTAAAACATAATGATACATAATATTATTCCAGTATGGTATCATATATAATATAATTAAATATATCCTTTATACTTACCACATATTTTATTAACGAATCACATCACTTTGAGGGGGCGGTAGTCTGCACTTCCTTAAATGAAGATATCGCGTTTACCCATAATGGAAACCATAAAGGTATGACATAAATGAAAAATACAGAATCTTAAGTAAAACATAAAAATATTATATATCATATATAAATATAGTTACATATTAATGGACACCTTTGAAGGTGTTATCTGAGTGTTGAACAATCAACATTTCGTGAGGCAGAGATTCTCCATCCACGGAAACAGTGTGTTCTTTAACCATTAGATGTAGGTGTGTGTAAGTTTAGATCAAATCCTTCTTATAAAAACATCCTAGTATATTTAAGATACTGTATTTGTTACAAAATAAATTAATAAAAAGAGTTTAGGGGGTTGGAGAGGCAAAATAAAACAAAAGGACTCAAGTGAAGACATTACCTTAAAATCGGGTTACTCCTTTTGGTTTGATCTCAAAGGCTTCCTTGGGAATACTTATGCCCAAAGTGAGGCTTCGAGGAGTTAGAGAGGGATGTGGAGAGACAAAATGGGAAGGGGTTTGCCGAGCCAAAGGCTTTAGGAGTGTGGTTAAAGAGGTAGAGGTGGGGGCCTTTTATAAGAGGATAGGAGGGGCACTCTTGGAAGGTAAAGAAAATTCACTTCATTTTAAAATGGTATTCGGATTTAAGAGGTCCCACTTTGATGTGTTTCTAGGATAAGGTGATAAGGGTTCTAAATCAACCCATAAAATAGGTTTTGTCCACGTTTAGGTCTTAGATTTTACATTATCTTTCCATTTTATTTAAATCGTTAAATAATGAGGTCATCGCTGCATCATCATGATGTCATAAATAATTTAATTTATTTAATGTCTAAAAATTATAAAAAAAACTATGATGTAGGAAATATTTTTAGCTTTCTAATGAATATTTATAGTCAAAAATATGACTTGTATAACCCCATGTAAAAATTGTTTTAGTAAAACACCTCATGTGTGTGTCATTTTTACTTTCACATTAAATAAAAAGTTATTTATGTCATTTCCCATAAAAAGTGGCTTCATGGGGTCCCCAAGTTGACACATGGCTTGTCTTGGTAGGCCATGACACATAAAATAAGGGTAGGACATGTGTCAAGGTATTTTCTTTTTATTATAATATCATTTTTTCCTTAAATTGCATTAATTACCCTTAATCGCGATTAAAAACTTAATAAGTTACTATTCACCAAAAAAATTATTTTAATCCCATTGAACCACATTTTACTTCTTAATGAAAACCATCTATGTCGGACTTTTGAAATTCAAAACACAAAGATGGAAAATTTTCATTTAAACAGAAAATCAGTTTTTATAAGTACCACTTAGTGGTTTCACTATTCATCAAAAATTGATGTTTTTTAGAAAATTACCAAAAATTCACCCTTAGATATATTTGATATTCAGAATTCAAAAATTATGTCTATTTTACAAAATTCAAAACCTATAAGTTTCATTAATTAATTTAATAATTATTTCCCGCTGTCAAAACAAATAGCGTGTTTTTATGAAACAAAATGTATCAAAAGATTGACACTAGTTTAAGTCCGAATTCAAAGTGAAATTAATCCAACGAACACTATTGGATTAAATTGTACAAATATATTCTAATTTCAATTTAAAATAAATTCAAAAGATAATATAATCATATAAATAAATTAGATTAAAAAGAGGTTTTGAATTAAAATACAACATTTTTCACTACTCATTAAAAAGTGAACTTTTTTGGAAAAATACCAAAAATTTACCCAAAGTAAACTTTGATGTCCCGATTCTAAAGAAGAATTTTATTTTGTCAAATATAACACATAAAATTGTCAAAAAGTGTGCTTAAAAGAGGTTCATCATCAAAAGGTGGTTAATCGACCTTTTAAAGAATATTAGAATGTTTACGCTTAAAATTGGATTCATTTGCATTTTTTAATCCTCTAACATTTATTGTAAAAAGTAAAAATATTTGACAAACATATATAATCATTTTGTAGTTAGTTCTGTTCGTTCCCTCCATTACAACGGCTAGGCATTCACTACTATTTAAAAGAATATTATTTTATTATTAGAGTGCAACGGAAGATTCCCAAGAAACTCATTGTTGCGTATCGCGTACGCCATCGAGCATAGAGTTCCCTTTAAAGTAATATTAATATTTTTCCACAAATAGGGATAAATATAAAAATTCCATATTCTTTATTTACCTAGGGTGTTACACTTTTCCAAAGATATTTGCAGTGTAATACCATTTCTCTAAAATAAAACACTAGGTCACATCAATGATTATCAATGTATCTATTTTGTCAACATTGGGTATCCTTGATGTGATGTTGAGTGTTCTTAAACTTCTCTACAATTTTATCAACCATTTTAGGTCCTATAATATTTTTCCCCAACTTCATCCCAACATGCCAATGTTCTACACCTATTCCCATAAACCGCTTCATAGGGATCCATTTGGATGCTAAATTAGAAACTTTTTTATAAGAGGGCCTGACCATAGAGAGATTTTGGCCACATCCTCTATTGAACTCAATTGATCATGATCTCAATATGTACTCAAGTGTTCGGATAGTCTGCTCATATTTTCCATCAGTTTGAGTGTGATATGCCATATTGAAGTTTAGATCATTATTTAGATCATGCTATATACTTTTCCAAATCATAAAAGTGAATCTTCGACCTACGTTGGACACAATTGATATTGGTACTCTGTACAACCTTACCACTTCTTAGATTTATATCTGTATGAGTGTTTATTCTGGGATATCCTCAAAAATCACAATGAGATATTCAATATTTGTAAGATGATACACAAAAACACGGATATAATTGTCCTCCTTAGATATATTTATAAGTCTGATGACAAACTCCATAGTTATTATTTCTTATTTCCATGCCATTATGGATAATGGTTCCATCATCCCATTATACTTCTTCCTTTCTGTGTTCAAGTGGTGATATACCAGGTACATTGATGTATAATCAGTGATCTCCTTCTTCATGTTATCCCAATAATAGTTCTCTCATAGATCATGATACATCATTGTGAATTTTGGGTGAATGGAGTAAGTTGAACTCTGTGAATCCTCCAATAGTTACCTTTTTAATCAAAAATTTTATGCAACACATAGTCTTGACCCGAAACTCACAATTCCTTCTTCATTAACACTGAACATTAAGGATTTCTATTTTATTATAGTTTCCACTTTCTCATGAATTCCAACATCATTTTTAGGACCCTTTAACCTTTAAATAAATTAATGATGAGATATACTTTGTGAATGGATTGATGATGACCCTTAATTTATCATTCACATTCTCATTCTATTAAAATCTATGAAGATAAGTTCCTTATTAATTCTCATAAATGATAAAATTGTTGTATCATTACTAAATAGAGCAGGTATCTTTTTTAAAATTTCATAATATGGTAGTGGATTGAGTATTTTAAATCCTTTATGAGCTCTAAGCATCTTTATTTGTGCAAATTCAGTTCTTTTTGTGTGAATATATACTTAATACTTCTGTGATCTGTATAAATATCACTCCTCCCCGTAATGAGATAATGTCATCAAATTATAAAAGATAATATCACCACTTCCAAGTCCATAATATGTGTGGAATAGTTTTTCTCTTCATTTTTCTACTACCTATAAGAAGAGGATATGAATTTTTCATTTTTCATCAACACACAAATCAATCCCTTCTTCAAAGAATCATTAAAAATTATTAAAACGTTCCCACTTTTAGGGAGTGTGAGACTAGGGGAAGTTGTTAACCTCTTTTTCAACTCCATGAATATTTATTCACATTCATCATTCCATGAAAATTTGACTCCCTTCCATGTCATCTTGGTAAGATTGTTTAACAATCATGAGAAATTTATCACAAATCGTTGATAATATCCAGCTTATCCTAGGAAAATGTTGATATATGTCATAGATTTTGGACTCAAATAACCTTCAATTTCATTTTTCCTTGAAGGATCCATGGTTATCCCATTTCATGTTATAATATTCCCAAATAATGAGACTTAATTCAACAAGAACTCACACATTGTGTAAATTTCATAGATATTATCCATTCTAAAGGCCTTTAGCATAGTACTTAGATGCTCCTCATTGTACTCCTTTATTTTCGATTATATTAGAATACCATATCTAAAAACTAGAATAAATTTGTTGATATAATATCTAAATAATCTATTCATCAAGTTCATGAATATTTATAGTGAATTAGTGAGTCTGAATAGCCTAACAATTAACTCTTATTGTTCACACCTTGTACAAAAAGAAGTCTTGGGTATATCCTCCTTCTTCATCTTAACTTGTTAATATCTTGAATACCGATACCCCTTATAGAAGTTTTGTTCTCAACATATCATATCGAACAAGTCAAAAAAAATTTGTAAAGAATACTAGTTATTATCATTGTTTTTTTGAGCTCATAATAATAAATAAAAAGGAGCATTGGCCCATCCTTATTCTTAACGAATAGGGATGGTGCACCCCATGGTGAAGAACATGGGAATATAAATCATGTATCTATATACTCTTATATTTTTCACTTTAGATTCCACATTCCACAATAGTCATCTTATAAGGATTCTTAGGTATTGGAAATGTCGTAGGTATAAGATTGATTGAAATTCAATACCTTTTCTAGGAGGAAGCCCATGAAATTACTCAGGAAACACATTAGCTTATTCCCTCAAAATAGGAATGTATTAGTGGATGGTTCCTTCCTTATACTAAATAATTTTATGTTAACACTCTTTCCCGTAGGTAAATAATATCCATGCTTGATATCAGGGTGTTAAAGAAGATTCATCCCCCTCTTTTCATTTATATAAAATCGAGGGTTAATTTTCCATATAGAGATTGATTTACCTATCATGTAAATTTATGTTGGCTCTCCATAGGAAAATCCAATCCATTCCAATAATTTCATAAAATTCCACCAAATAGAGTATGGAATGGTTTTCAGAGATGTTCACTCATTGATTTTGATTGGGGAGGATTTATATTATTTAGATGAAATAATTTCCCCATTTTCTGTTTTCACTGATATCTTTATTTCCATGCTTTGGGGTGGAGTTTGCATAGTTCTACTAAACATTCATGATATAAATGACTGTTTAGAACTAGAATAAAAAATAATGTTCTCTATTCTTTAATGAATTACAGGAATACATATCACCACTTTATTCTTGGGATTCACTTCGGTGGCAGTGTTTGAAAAAGAAATCCCTTGCCTCCTTGGAAGTTACTGGATGCATTCAAAAAAGTGTCTTAGAGAATTGATTTAAAAAGTGTCTTGGTTCTTTGATGTTGTAGAAATGAATAATGTGATAATGGTTGATTGGAGTGTTCCTTTCCTCTAACAAAATAGTAGGTTTCTCTTTTCAGTAATTATTAGCTAGGTTTCTATCCTTCCCAAACCTAAACCATTTCCTTATTCTGTTTACTTAATTTCTAGGGTGCTTCTTCCTACACTCTAGATAAGTGGGATGTTGAAATTTCATAGAACCATTAGATCTCTCTGCCTAACCTCTAGAATGAGACTCCAATTTCTGATTCTTTTCTCCATAACACCCTTGGGATTCTCCAATCATTATTTCGACTTTGAGGTCACATCATAAAATTTCCTCATAGCTATCAAAGTCATGGATTGCCAAATATTTTCAAAGACTAGAATTTATCCCACCAAAGAAGCAACCAACCTTGAATTTTGTGGTAATAAAAAACCCAAAGTCATATCATTCATGTCTTATGAATTTTGACTCATATTCCCTAATATATTCATAGTATAATTTCTTGAGTTCAAGGAAACTAATTTCCATTTTATAACAGAGAGTACGAGGAAATATTTATTGAAAAACATTTACTGGAATTCCTTACACTCCATTATTTCGATCTCTTCCTCGGTCTTTGAATTCCTCTTTAATGTCCACCACTGATCTGATTTTCCCTACATGCTATATATAGCCAGAATAACCTTCTCTTATTCCACATAATGAATAATGGAGAATATCTTCGTAATATAGTTGATCCATTATTATTTGACTAAGGGATAGTAATATCCATTGAATTTAGGAGGCCTTTGTCACCATAATATCTCAATTATGGGTTGTTCTCTCATATGGGGGTTTGCGATGTCCCTTTTATCGATGTTTCTATTTAAAAAAATTCTATGACAGAGAATTGTGAAAATATTATTGATTCCTTCTCCTATCAGATTCGGAATCTCATTGTGGCATTCATCACATTACCCCTCACATCAGATTTAAGATTGATTTCTCATATTACCATCCATTGGATAGAATAAAAAGGAAATTAGGGATGATTATCTTAAACTATCAAACACGTAAAGGGGAATCCAATGAAATCAAAATGATAAATTATAAATTAAAATTATCTTCTTAACATATGAGTTTATAGGTTTCAATCTAAGATACCCAGGATATATTTACAAACATATATTCTAATGGAAATTTTTTATGTTCCCTTAATAATTGTTTATAATGAGATTATTAATTTACCAAAGAATATCTCCTAGGATTGTCAAACTAGGTGCATAGTAATGGTAATTGGCGTATAAGAGGTTACCCCATTTTTGTCCCAGAACACATTGTAGGAGTTGTTAATCCATGGTACATCTCCTCTAAGACCCCATCCACTTGTTGTGTTCAGACAAGGATTTATTTTCTCGATAACCCACATACTATATACTTATAAAAATTTTGGGATTTTTTTATACATAGTATTATCTATAATGAATTCACTACGGGTATCTAATCCTAAGGATTTCACAATATTTTTCTATTCCAAATACCAGAAATATCTAAAACAATCCTCTTGAACTAACAATAAAAACTCTTCCCTTTATATAAACATTAAATACATGATTTATTATATTAATTTAATCATTATACAACCCAAAAGATCAAAAATTATTATTTATTTGGAAATTTGGTACAAAAAATAACATCCTAAACATGGGATACAACAAGACTACATAAAAATATCATTGACAGGATCATAATATTCCAACGATCTTAAAAAATCCTAGGATATCCTGGGGAAAACATTAGAAACGTGTGAGATATAAAGCCCAATATGATAAATAAAAAAGGAATAACATGAAGAAGATAATAAATGTTATAAAATAGGAATATCAATGGATAAAAATGAAATGTGTAATAAGGCATGATATACCCTAATAATTATATCATGGGAAGTTTGGAAACAATATACAACCGGACATAAGAATGACCCATTACTCATTTCACAAGGGGGACCATGACAAAAGGTGCATAACACATGTATGATAATTATAAAAGGATAATTTCACATTAAATATAATGATAATAATTATTACATGATGTGTTGAATCACTATTATAGAACACTTTTAATAATCATTTTATTCTCATGCTCAAGTGTTCCACAAATATCATTCAATATAGATTCATTCAAAATCGTAATTTATTCCACAATAAAATAATGTAGAATAAAAAAATTTATGTCCCCAATAAATATTTATATGTTCATAATTTTCTATACCCTATATAGAAAAATGGGTTTGGCGTTCACTAAAAAAAATTTAATGGAAAATAATTGTAAAAATTTGGCAGCATAATAGTGTTACTCAAAAAATTTTAAAATTGGTTGATAAGAGATAAAGTGGTATCTCATCATTTATGCAATAAATGGAAAGTAAGGGGCCTGTATATACATGTCCCAAAAAAATTAATTGGATATAAAAGGTGTATCATAACAAATAAACTTGAAGAAATACGAGAAAGGATAGAACCCTTACAAAATTTTGGCGTAGTAACAGAAGCACATAAAGGTTCAAAGGTGGGATAAATGATAGTGAAATGGGATATCATAATTTATACATAAAATGGATAGTAATTGGAATACGAAATATTATATTCCATGATAACAATATGTGAATTAAAATACATAACATTGTAGGAGTTCTTGATTAAAGTGGAGAGTGGAAAACCCTCTACAAAATTTTGGCATTGTAACAACTTATATAAATGTAAAAATGAGAGAGGATATATAATATATCATTGGAATAAAATAATTTTTACATCAATAAAATCATATAAAATTTATTAAAATATGACCAATTAAAATTATAAAGGCTAATTTCAAGGAAGATTCATCAATTGAAAGAATGAAATGAAGGTCAGGATCCCTTACTTAAAAGTGTGACTCCAATAGATAAGGATGGGATTCTTGAAAGATTAGTGCACATTTAAAGGGATTTAGGGAGTAGGGGAAGATTTTGGTCATGTTCAAATGAGTTTCAATGAAGATAAATGGTATCTTGGGTGGGTTTATATATGAAATATGTGGGATTTAATTGTTATTTTGGTTTTGGACAATACATAATAAAATATTCAAAACAACAAACAATACCATGGTTTTTTTCTATAGTTTCTTCCATTGGGAATTTGATTAAATTATTTTATAATGCCAATAGCAAAATATAATAAAATTATTTCCTTTATTATGTGGTGTTGAGTCACACTCTCAAATAAATGATTTAAAAATCAAAAAATATATTATAAGTATTGAAGGATTTGTGAAGGATTTGTAAAATAAACCATATAAACAAAAAATTACATTATTTAAATGGGAAAAAATATTTTTCTGATAATAACTTTTATAGTTTATATTACATCACTAATGGTACATTATTATTTCATAAAACTCACCATATATTTATAACGAATTTAATTTTTATCCAAAAATTTGAGAGTATCAAAAAATTGTTAATATGCACCATTAGATAATTTTGGCATCCAAATTGCAATAATATTTTTCATTTTATCTGAACATTTTTCTAGATATGTGAATTTTATCTTTTTTAATAATAACCAATATTTATTGAAAATGATGGGTGTTTGAAAAAAAATAATAGAACCCCATAATTATGTAGTTGTTAAAATGAAACCTTTTTATAACAACTCCAATAATTTCTATTGTACGTCTAAAATTTCTATTTGTTTCTTTTGAATAGGTGGGTTTAGAAATATACTTATAATTAGGAAATGAGTTAATAGTAAACTCAACCACTTGATTTGGAATAACACCAGAAAAATCCTCAAAAAATATATCCACGTTTTAATTCACTACTATCACATCACTAATCTAAAAACATTATTCATTTTTTTAAAAAAATCTTTGATTTAACTTTCACTTTCATAGCTCAACAATATTCATATTCCAGATAAACTGAAAGTCAATTTGTATCAAGAATGATATCGTACTATACTATGGGTAGTTCTACAATATTTATAGAAAATACCATTCTACTAATAAAAATATGTATATTTCTATAAAAACTTAATTAGAATTTCTATATAGAGTTTTCACAATACAATATTTCATTTTTTAGGTAGTGAGATTCCCATTTTTACTTCTAAATTTCCAAAAAATTAAAGTATGTAAATATACACAGTCAAAAGGGAAATTGAAAATTTTAAATAAACACGTATTGTGACTATAACTACTTAATTTTATTGTCCAACATTAATTATAGTAGTATAACATGACTTTTCTACACCTGTTTCATTTCTGACCATGATGGTTTCCAACCTATGAAACTAACATAAAACACATCTTTGTGTAATAACCCAAAAAATTGAAATTAAAAAACCTCACAATTCTATGTCTTTCAATTACCCTATTCTTTTATTGTTCATGACCCATTGTTTTATAGTCATGAGCCTTGTTACCAATAAGGACACACCAAAAAAACTTTCCAGATCCTACTAAACATTACATAAATTTTTTTTACCACAATTGGAATATTTGGGGGGCTTACCTCAGGACTTATTTGGTATTTATATATATATATTCCCAATCACTATTACCTTTTTATACTATTTTCATTATAAGGAACGTAGTTTTCATCAAACTCGGCCTCAATTAAATTAGCACAAAAAATCACTTTTTGATAACATCTAAATTCTCATCTATCTTATGATAATTGTAAAATTGGTTTAGAATGTAAGAAAAATATTATAATTTTACTATCAATGTGCTGAATAAAACATGGCACCAACCTTTCCAATCTTGTGAAGCTTTCTTCATATTCATCTCTATAATCATCATCCTTTTAACTTAATTCCAAGAGTTTTTTCAATTCAGAGTCGAACAAACATATGGAAATATTTCTAAAACACAATATCCTTAAATGATTCCCCTTCCAGGTAATGAAGATATTATTTATTTCAAATATTTTCAACCAGATACAACCATCAAATTGCTTCATCTTGAAAATAATAAATTAAAAGGGATACCTTTATATGATCTGAACATCAAGTGACTTCAATTTTTTTTCTATGGAATTAATCCGACTTTTATCTACCATAGGGTCTTATGATATTATGAGTGATTGGGGATGTTTTCTATTGAGACTATCCACAACTAGAATACACCTCTTTGGTATATTTGGTTTCTCTCTAAAGTGGATACAACTACCATTTATATATTCTTTCAACAGATCCACTACTAAAAAATTGTTCTGTTCCAAATCCATCCATCTAAAAGATACAAATACGGAAGGATATTTTCCACTCAATACCTTATCACTATATCATACAGTTTTTTTTGGGGATAATTATAAAGTTATATAATTTAGATGAAGTAAAAATATGAATTTAAAATGATACATCTTTTCAAAATTATCATAATTAAATATCCTTCAAGGGAATTATATTAACATTATCCTAAAATATACCATTATTAAAACCCTCCTATGATACGAAAAATAAGGACCCGGCCATGTAAATTAAATATTATAGTGACATTGAACTAGAAATCACATTCTTATAATCCCAAATATATTTTAGTTTTATTTTTTTATAGAGTAGAGACATTACTATTACATAAAAACCATATATTAAAATGAGAAAACATATTATTAGTATCCATTTTGTCATAATATAAAACTTTTAAGATAATTTAAGATTTATTTTCATGGAATAAATTTATGAATTCTATGTTGGCTACTTATTTTCCCTTATACATCCATAAACTCTATGGAAAAAAATTAAAATATGGGATGACCACAAGAACCGTAGAATGGGACATAAATAAGAGAATTTTTTAATCTTGTAAAAAATATGCAAGCCCATTAAATTTTTAATATTTATCTCAATGTTATTTGATAGAAATAAATAAATCATTTTCACATTAAAAACACACACATTTTTTGCTAAGAAAATAATTTAGACACATAGAACGAAATAAAAACCCGTTTTGGATACCTAGAGTGTCACATTCATAATTTTTTTAAAACCATGTTAGAAATAGTAGAAGCTCAGTTAAATACATAGGAGAAACACTATTGTAACACCCAATGTCAGGCCTATTAATATAAGGAACATTTCCTAATGCATTGAGGCACTATTTGGGTGAACCCATAATATATTTTTATATCATGATCACCCATTTCTACTTAGACACACCTATTATAAAATTAATATTAGATTAACTAATCTGACATAATCCTCATGTACCATATAATAAATAGAAAATATTATGCTTGCACTATTTCATCATAAAACTCACGAAATAATCTTTTATACTCAAAAGAAAATCACTTTCAGATATTAAAAAACAATGTTATCTTAGAACCCAATTTTCAATTCCAAAGTATAATTTTAATTTAAACCCCCATTTTGAATAGAAAATACACTTTTATTTTAGAAAAAACATACCGATACAAAAATACTCAAAAAATAGAAAGATATATTTTATATAAATAAAACATGAAAACATCAAGAATATGAACTTCAAAAAATGGTTGTGGGAGTAGGAATATTAATTTTTACCATATAAGATAAAATAAAACATTCCTTCAATTTATTTAAATAAAATCAATTATTTTGTTAAAACATTCCTTTTTGAAAAAATTAAAGAAAGAATGAAATTATTTTATAAAACAATAATTCCCATGTTATTACATTCATAAAATAATTTTAAAAACATTAACATGAAAGAAAATTTGAGTTTTATGTAAATTATTAAAATATTATTTCATAGAAATGTCTTTTACCAATTTGGAAGCATTTGAATCACAAGACCCATGGTCAAATAAAATTAAATTAATGTTTCAATATCTTGATAATAGAAACTTTTACAATATTGAATGTCATGGAGGTTTTTTATACACCTCATAAAAAAATATTGGTGTATAACATTGAAATATGAATCAATGAAAGGAAATTTCGTTAAACTCCCTTACATCGATTCAGATTCATCTTGTATGTTATTTATCTTAATAGATAAAAATCTTTAATTATTTACCTGAATAATAAATTTTCTTGGTTTATTATTTATTTTAATTAACTTATTTCTTATAAAACAAAATTAATTAATTAATTACATATATTTATTACATTTCATTATTATGTTTCTTATAAGTCAACAATTTTTTTTGTATGTTGCGTATGGTCAAAAAGGACATTTTTTAATGTTTAAAAATAATAATCGTGAAATATGTCTCATATTTATACAAAAATTATACTATTTAAAACCTATCAACAAATATGGTATTGTAAAAACAAAAATATGTTACAATTAGGGAGACGGTAGGTTATAGTTACACATTAGTAAGGTTTACATCATTCAATGATCGTTATGGAAAAAAGGTATAAATAATTTTAACTTTATATAATGATACTAAGATCATAATTAAAATATTAATTATTTATATATATATATATATATCATCTATGAAATTTATTTATGAATAAAGCGATGCATCGCTTTGTAAAGAAGGTAGTCTACTTGTACAAATGAATGACATTGTCATTTTCAGTATAAGAAATAAAATAATATATTTTATTTTATGAATTATGTATATGTGATAAATATGATAATAATTTTATTTATTTCACATATATTCCTTAGATTTATCCATATTACAATACATGAAATATTTTAGAGGAAAATGAAAAAAATTTCTTTACAATGCGATAATATATCGTACAGACGTATGATGTTGTTGTTCCCCCAAATAATTGAAATGAATATGTTATATGCGATATAATATTTCAATAAGTTTATATTTGTTTCAAATATCATATATATATATAAATATATATATATATATACTTTAACACCATCATAATAACATGTTGTGAGATACAATGATAGAAAAGAAATGATATCGATTCATAAGGCGGTAGTATACCATTCACATGAATGCTGATTTTGTATCCCATTTGATGGAAGAGGATATTTGTTTTAGGAATGAAATTAACTTAATAATATATATATATATATGTTACATAACTATTTTATTATATAATAATAATTCAAAAATATTTTAATGATATGGAATTATAAATAAAACAATGAGGTTCAGTAAATCATGATACCTCTTCCTCGGATAACTACCTTAAGTATGCACCAAAATAATATATATGATGAATTTTTTATTACACCCAGGGATTTAGAAAATTCTTAGAGAATTATGTAAGATATTGTTTAGGTATTTTAAAAAAATCGATTTTATGGTGTTAATAGTATTGGATTGGGGTTCCCTTTTATATGTTATGTGAGAGGAACACTTGATATTTTTTTAAATAAAAATTAAGGCCAACATTTTTCATATTATAAAAGGATCCAATGTTTACCATTTTCACATTAAAATAGAATAATATCAAAATATAGAAATAAAATATATTTTACAAATTTTCTATCCCACTTTAACAATTATCATTACCGTTTGATCCAAAATAAATTCATGTTTAACTTAATTGCGGTGAAAGTTTTTTACTATTTTTACTGTCCAATATGGTAAAAATTTAAGTTGAAATTATTAGATAATATAAATAAGTAGGATTCAAAAATGGAATATATTTTAACATTTTCAATTCATATAATATGAAAATTTTAATTTAAAATTGGTTATATTGAAATGATCAAAAAGTGTGTTTTTGGGAATTCTTTTTTTCAAAAATTAATATGTTTTTACATTAACTATTTGACTAGTAATAATACGTTTATGAATACAAATTAAAATTTATTTTTATATAATATAAATATTTTATTTAAATAATTATTCTTTAGGTATTGTCTTAATCAATTTTAGTAAATAAATGTTACAGACATAAAAATAGTTTTTAAAAAAACCCTGTTTTTTAATATATATATATAAAACAAATAATAAATTTCAATTTTTAGGTGACTAAAAAGTAATTTAGAGGGTTAAATATAAATAAATAATTATTATAATAATATAAATCATATTAGAAACATAATTTGACTTCAAAATTATTAAATTTATTGAAACAAAATTAAATTTTAAAAAAATCTGTACTTTTCCCCATTCACTAGAAAATTAATATTTTTTGGAAATTCTATGGTTTCCACCCTAACTTACTTTTGATATGCTTATTTAAAAAAAATATTCATTTCTTATAATTAAAAATACCATATTTAGAAATTAAGTATTTCAATAAAAACTTTTTAAGCATAAAGTTTAGTAAGAATTATTTCATTTTTGATGTAAAAGTTAATTCATATTTTTGTAATGAGTTTAACAGTCCAATTCATATAAATAAATAGGAATATGATTTATTATATAATTAACTAATTTTTTTAACATTAAATTAGTGTTATATAAAAATTTTCCTTTTTTGTATATATTATAATTTTATAAAAAATGAGGAGTTTATATGGATGTTCATAATTCTATAAATTTTATAGGGATTCATATATTGGATGAAAAAACCAGTCATATAAAAATAGATTCAAGGTTTCTATATCTTATGTCTCTTAGTTACGAAGTTCATAATGTTTCTACCGATGTGTTTTCTCCTCACAGTTATAATTTTCCCCTTACAGTTCCAGATTAGAAGAATTTGGAAAATGATTTGTGATTAAGAAATGATATATTTTTCTCATTCTCTGAAAGTGAGTTTCTTAGTTTTAATGGAGTTATAACTAAAAAATTAATTTTGGAGAAGTTAAAAATATATGAAGTAAATATGATTTTTAATATTTATAATTAAAAAAATATGTTTATTTAAGAATGAAAATATCAAAATGGGTGATTTTGAATCTGTTGGTGACTCCTTTACATGTGTCAATTAAATTATAAGCATCAAAAGATGTCTATGGTAGAATATGGAATATATATTCTTATTTTAAAATATCTTATAAATTATTTATGAAAATTTTGACACCAAAGTTTTGTATTTATAAGATATAAATTTTAAAACTCAATCTCAAGATGATCTCAACATCTCCCTAATTACATATAAAATGATAAGATATAAAGTTATAAAGAGTAACAAGAATTATGATAGGGAAATTTCCATTAATCCTTCTAATCATACGAAATATGAAAAGTTCTCAATGATGATGAAGTTAGTAACTCTAATATTGATGATCGGTTTACTAAAAATAATTATAAATTTATGTCCTTTTATAAAAATTTAAAAAAAAGAATATTAAGTTGAAAATGGATGTTACCGTGGAAATGTATTGGTTATCTAGATATTGGTAATTTTACTGTGAATCGCACTCGAGGAAATAAAGATGAATAAAATAATGAAAAATTAATAAATTCATGAAGATATGTTATGAAAAATAATAGAAAAACCATAGCCTATTCCAATTATAAATAAAGAAGTTTATCCAAATAAAAAAGGAGAATATTTTTGTCCAATGGTGATGAAGATCGTAACAGTGAAGAAAAAGATAAAAACATTAGTGATGATTCTGTTTAAAAAACACATATTTCTCATATGATTGATAATAATTTAACTAATGATAAATGTACTAGTTTTGAAGTGGAAGAAAATTAGATTTATTTTATGATTAAAATAAAGTTGAAATAATGTATTTTGAAGATTTTAATACTTGGAATAGTGATCAAGATGTTCATGAAAAGAAGTACTATATTAGGAAACTAATAATATATTCATAAATAAAAATATAGGATGACAAACAAGACTTTTACAGTTGGTATATCTCTTGATAAAGAGTGGAATCTCAATATTAAGATTAAATATAAGATAAAATTGAGTGTAGAAAAACTAGATCATGTTCAAAAATAATTAGTAGAACCGATAAAGAAGATATGTAATTCGAAAACTCAACTATAGAAATAAGTGAATGTTATAAAAAATGTGAACCTAAGATAATTAAAAAAAGTGTATCTAAATCATTGATAATAAAAAAAATCTATTCTAAAGAGTAATAAATATGATAAACCCATTAATATGTCTAAAATTAACAATGTATAAATACATAAAATTTACAAAATTTTGATGTTGGGACTAGGATTGTCTTCTACTTGTGGATTAATTGTGGCTGAGAATAAATATAATATGAAAAATAAAATTTCAAAAGGAAAAAAATATTTTTAAATACAACGAAGTTCCACTGTGGAATGTAATAATTTTTATAGATTTGTGGTTTACAAATATACAAAATAAAAAAGTTACATGGTAAAATATTCCTTATATTGTTGATGATAGTATTACTATGGGTTTTGTTATATAATAATTATGTATTAGTTTAATCAACAGTAATATAAAAATTCCAATAGAATCTATAAATACTGTTTCGTTGGGGGTCAACCCAGTCAAAGAAGGTAACTTCAGAAATTTGGAGTGAAAAATGAAAATAGATTCCAGATTCGGGAAATAGTTTCTAAAATATATGAAAATCCTTGAAACCTTTCAAAAATATATCTTATTATGTTTCAAGGAAAATAGTGTTTTAATGAAAGTTATGAAAAATTAGATGTTAAAAAATATAATAGTAATGAACCAACACTTGTTGTTGAAAATGATCTCAAAGCTATTAAAGGAGAATAAACCTAGATTATGTATTGTTGTTATTTTCACATATGAAAATGTATTATAAGGAGTTAAATAATTTGAAATATTTTATGGATTTTATAGTGTCTTTTGGTAATGATGAGTCACTCAAAATCGAACGTTTTGAACCTACTATCATTGAGGAACAATGTTTAGGTCTAGAAGATCCTTTTTTGCTGATTGGATTAAACAAAAATTATTAGTTTATCCAAAAAATGTGATAATGAAAATTAATGTGTCTTCATAAAAGGTGGTTTTGTTACCAAAATATTATAATACGGTAATGTTGGTAGGAATAGACAACGAACCATATGAATCTTATTTCATGTTAGTAGTGTAGAAAATTCATTCTATATTTTTTTAATGAAAGAAAATTAGATCTGGAATAAATTTTTGGCTCATTTGTGTTATATGAATATTAGAAAACTATCCAGGAGAGAAAATATTAATAATATTCTTCACAAGACTAGAAGAAGTGACTGGTTTTTCTCCATTTTTTAAAGCCATTATAACAAATTTACTATAAAAAAATTTCCAATTACATTAACGTGTCTATATGGGCTACAAAATTATGATATTATTAGGACGATGAGTAAAAAAATTGATAAAGTCAATAAATTTTTTTCTTTCATTGATGACTATTCTTTTATTACATGTATTATGTTTTTCAAATATAAATCTGAAGAGAATACAATTATTAAGAATTATAGGAGAGGTGTAGAGAAAGAATATAGATATTATGTGATAATGTTGCAAACTGATAATGATAGAAAATTAAAAAAAAATCAGAAATTATCTTGAAAGACATGGCATGTTTTAAGATTTTTTTTCACTATACACAACACAATAAACTAGTGTTTTTGGAAGAAGAAATGCAGTTTTTTTTGAGAGACCACAAACAAAGTTTTTCTAATATGAAACTTCTAATATGATTCAGAGGAAAGCTATCAATGAAACAGCTTTTTTAGGGTCAATTTTTCAACATTATAGAATCTTATATATCACCCTATCAAATTTACATTAATAAAACTCAATATTTTAAACATTGATGGTTTTTTGTGATTCCCATCACTATAAAAATAATTGTGGAAATAAAATAAAAAATTTATATGATAAGTGGATGGGATTTAAATTTAATATTCTCCTAATAGTAGAGGATAAAAGTGTTATAATAAAGAAATATGAAATATTTTTTATACTTCATATTTATGAGTTCTTGAAAAATATAACAACAATTATATATATATATATATTCATATATTGAAGATGAGGAAGATAGGATCATTTTAATTGAGAAAAGGAAAAAGTTCTTCAAAATGAGGATTCTATGTCTCATGTTTCTACTAACAAGTAATAAAATTATACATTTCATCCAAGACTGAGAATGCATGTGAAATTTTAAACCATCATTGGTGATAAAAAAACATGTTCAAACTAGAAGAACATCATGGTTATGTTACCCCACTTCCTCATACTCAATATTGGATCCAAAAGATGCTTTTGAAGCCTTTGAGTTGCAAAAGTTGATTGATGCTATGAATGAAGTGGTAGATCTTGTTATGAATAATGATACATTGTATGTTTTCCCCAAACCAAATAATAATAAAAATTGGTACAATGATGGTATTTCAGAAAAGTATGAATGAAGATGGTGAACTCTCAATAAACTAAGAGTGACTGATTTGTAAAGCTTACCAAAAAATTGACCTCATTTATTATGATGATTCTTTTTCCCCTATAGAATAGTTAATAACTGTTGGATTATTTTTTAATATCACTACACAATTAGGATATAAACTTTTTCATGTAGATGTAATGTTATTATTCTAAATAGAGATCTTGATGAATAATTTTATATTGAAAAAACTTCTGTCTTCATAATTAGAAAAGATGGAAGTTATGTGTGTCAGTTGAATAAGGATTTATATAAGTTGAAAAAAATGAGATATTTGGATTCCAAATTTTATACCTAGTAAGGAAATTGGTCTTCAAGAAAGGATGAGTTGATAAATATACATACATTTAATAAAATAAATATATTTTCCTGAATGTGATTTTTTATGTTGTTGATATTTCATTTTCTAGGAATAATTTATAACTTTTAAAACTTTTACTAAGGAGATGAATAATTTATTTAAAATGATCGTGTTTATATAAATTTAGTATTTTATTGGGATATTAATTTCACAAAATAAAAAATATATTTTCCTTTCTCAATAAAATTATTCTATGTTACATTTTTGGTTGTTTATTATAAAGGATTCAAAATCAGTTTCCACATTAATTTCTGTGGGAACCATGTTGAAAATAGATAGAGAAGTTAAGAAAGATAGTCCTATGGAATTTAGTATGTTGGTTGGAATTTTTAATTATATAAGGTCTTTAAGGATGGATATTACATATGTTGTTAATTTTTGTGTAAAATTTCAATGTACCCTCAAAAAATATAACATCCTGGTACGAAAAACAATTATATGATATAGAGATGGCATAAAAAATTTCTAAATAGAACACCACATCTCTTGAAATATTGATTTATTTAGTTATAAAGATGTTTATTATGTAGTATGTTTTGATGAATAAAGATCCACATCTGATGGAGTTTTCATTTTTGAAAACGTTATGTGATTTTGTAGAAAAATAATAAAAATTCAGTTATTCTCAGTGTTGTGAAAATATAGTATTTTATTTCCATGGAAATTGAAAAAATACTTTTGTGGCCAAAAACTCATTTGAAATGTTTGTTGAAATAATTGACATTACCCTTAATTTTATTTGATATTGATATTTTTATAGACCTCAAAAAACATAAAGTGAAAAATTATCATTTAAATAATATTAATATCAAATATCACTTAATCAATGAGCATGTGTGGAGAAGATAAGTAGCTTTGAAATATCTTCCTTTAATGGATCATGTTGTTGATTCATTCACAAATCCATTATGGAAAAATCAATTTATAAACTGAGGTTGAATCGTGGCATACATCCTCCCTCTCTTCAAGGTTATGGTATGTAACTCTATCCCCTCCCTCATATAGTATTTTTATACTATTTAATAGAGGTATAATAATAATGTTACATAAATTTAAACAATGGAATGATATTAACATTTTAAGGAAGATATATATTTATGGGTATTGTTAAAATGTATATGTTATGATTTAAACATCTGTTAATTGGTTTAAAATTTTATGGAATTGTTTGAAAGAAACTTTTTTCATGTAATAAAAGTTGAAAATATAGTGAAATTTTAATATTTTTGGAAAAAGGGTTATAAGGATTTGTGGAAGAATAAGTTTCATTAGTCACTTCTGCTAGATATCATAGTTTTTTTGTTCAGTGATTCCTGTTTTCTAAATATAATTTTCTCACATAAGCATATAATTTTTGAATAAGTGATCCATAGATTGTGAAATAATCTTTTTTTAATTTATTATTCTTGGTTTAAAAATAATTTCAAAGGTATAAATTGTTGTAACCTTGTTTGAAAAAGATGGTTACGATGTTTATTTATCTAATAGTTTTGTTGGAAGGAATGTATTTTGTTTTCTTTTACAAACCCCCCCACTTAGTTTAAGATTCAAAAAATGGTGATCAGAAAAATATGGAATCAGATGAGTTGTAATAGATGTGTTTTTATTAATCATGTGCATTATTTATAGATTTTTACTGGAATATGATCTTTAAATTGTTTAGAAAACCAACAATCATGTAATCAAAATCTGGTGATTCTTTTCTATTCTGAAAATTTCCATGATCATGAGTTTCAAAAATCTCATAGTCCTAGTATTTATTATAAATGGAAATAAAGAACTTCTATTACATAAAATTTATTATATGTAGTTTTGGACATGTTCTGTGAAGAGAAGTCTTACATATTGTTTTTTAGAAGAATAAATTTATTTTACAGTGTTTTTAATGTTTTATTATTTTTGAATTAGTATATTTATAATATTTTTATTGATTCTTTATAAGTTTATCCGGTAAGATAAATATGAATAATAATTTTTTTTATTTAAAAATTTCCTCCTAACAAAGTTCTATAGGGTTCATCAGGCTATAAAAATTTGAAAAATGATTTTTACAGTGAATCAGATGAATTTTTTATATATGAAATATTTATTTGAATAATTCTTGTGGTGTTTTATGATCAATTTAATGTTTTTAAAAGTTATAAAATGGAGGATTTTAAATAATTTCATTGGGAAAATTATTAGTACGAACTCCACCACCAAACGCATTGTACAATGTTTATCAAATAAGGATTGTAAGTTTATGATGTTGTAGTTCCTAAAAGATGATTCAACGGAATTAAATTATAAATATCATATCTAATAGGAAGTTATATGAATGTAATATTTGAATTTTTCTAACGGATGTCATCAGATGGAGGGGCCTCAATCGGATGAATATTCATGAAATTCAACCGGAGGAACTTTTTGTGTAAATCATTAAGAGAAATAATTTTCTTTGAAAGTAAATAATTTTAAAAGATGGGGAAGAATGAACTTTTTATTAAAGTGTTTGAGGAATTTTTGAATTATTTTTTTTCCTAGTTCGTTATGAAATATTATGATATATAATCATTGGTTGATATTTTTTTACAAAAGTTTCCTGACTATTAAATATTCAATAGTGAATATTTGTGGGGGTTCAAAAACAATATGATGTTTTCATAAAGATAGAAAATTTATTATGATGAATTTGTATTTTAATGCTTTGAATATAACATAGTGAAAAGAATATTCCCATAGAGAATTTATGAAATATAAATAAGGGTGAAGTCATTGAAGTTTCTCAAATTTATTCAATAATGTTCTATAATTATGGAGAAGATTTCAGTGAATTGCTTGAGAGAAAGGTTTACATATGGTATTTTCATTTACTAGAAAACAAAATTTGTTTTTCCTCATATAAAATTCAATATGATACAATATAAAGAGTTCAAAGTGAAAATAATGTTGTGAAATATTCACAAATATGAAAAAAAAAGAAGTATATATAATTTATTTCATATAGGGACCTCAGATGAAATTTTATCTATCTTAGATTTGAGTTTGATGATTCCAAAAAAAATATGTAGAAGAAAAATAAAAATAATAATTTTTTAACTAGTAGATAATATATAATTTGTAAAAATGTGAAAACCCACCGAAAAACTATTATATCATCTATAATCGGATGAAATTGTTTTTTCTTAGTTGCAAAAGTTTTCTAATGTGACCATAAGAACTTCCCTAAGTAATTTCTCAGAAGGAAATATGGAAAAACCTATCAAATAGATAGCCAAGTATTTAAATAAATTCATACCTACATATAGTTATGAAAGTGGAGAATAAGAGTTTAGAAGGAATAGAAAAAGTGCATTTTATACTAGAAGAATAAATAAAACATTCTTAACATGTTGGTGAATGTTACCAAATGTTTATACAAAATCTTTGTTTCATATTTTAATCTACGTAAATCACATACACTATTACTGTGGTTATAGAACAATGTAATTATATACATATTACCTTCTTTTTAACAATATAATTTCATTATTTTATAGTTTATTTTATAGGATTTTATTATTTTTAACTCATGATATGAACTAGATAGTCTTGTTGGGTTGTTAATCATGAAAATTATTTTGTTCCTATAGTTTTTCTTTTGGGTTTTTAAAAAAATTAATTCTTTAACATGCTTTTAAGGTTTTTCCAATATAAAGAAAAATATAAAATAAAAATAGATCATAGGTTTACCCCCTCCCCTTATTAGTGATCACATAGATTCTTCTAGTACCTTTTAATATTAAATTATCCCTAGGAATGACCTAAGTTATTATGTAACAACAAGAGTATTCGAAGGATAATATTACAGGGAATTTAATTTAATTTTCAATAACATAAGGTACACTAAATGGTCATATGGTTAATTCACAATCTATGACAAATAATGCATCCATGTTTATAATTTCACCTTGAAAACACATCAATGAATATATTAGTGTCCCATGATTCCATCCATCACAAACCATAACGTGAGTCTATATATCACTAAGGGCATGCCACATCTTTAATGTAAATTCTGGTATGTAACCATATTCAAGGAAAATATATTAATTTTTGAATTCTCTATATTCATAAAGATATCCATTATCACACTTCGAAATTATAAAAGCTCTTGGTGTCTTGTTTTTTCTATTCCCTAATCATCTAATCCCATTTAGTCTTGTCTAGAACTCATAGAATAACCATGTCAAGTGACATGAAATTTAGAATAATGTACCATATACACCATTTAACATTTAAATTTTCTCATATAACTCATTTTAATCATAATAAGCAATCCAAACCCACCTTAAGAGGTGGTTTAGTCATAGTAGAATTTATAAATGTGTTAATCGCATATAAAAAAAATACCGCATAGTGTGGTACTAGTCGAGGTAGAAAACCAACGACATTAAATGGGGTAAAAGGGAGTATCTCATAAAGTTTCTAAAATTTAATTATATTATTTTTACTATTTATTGGAATTTCACCGAAATTTAAGTCCGTTTTATGATGGGGCATGATATAAACATTATGAATTTTAGGGAGATAATTGGACCACCTACCATGTACTAGTAAATGACTCATTGACTTATATCAACATTGTATTTTAGTTGGAATAAGTAATATGGGAGAAATTTAACACACATCTAGAAAATATGGAATATTATCTAAAATAGAAGTAGCATAAAATATGATGAAAAAAATAAAAAAAAAAGGAAGCATGTGGATTTGGGGTCTTATAAAGGGTGATCTATAGAGAAGAAAGGTGATCAAATTAGGAATCTGATGGATAAGATCTCACCAATCCTAGAGGAGATGATATGGGATATCTTTATAGATGTAAGGTGATGTGCATTTACGGAAAATAAATTGTGGAATAATGGGTACAGATATTAATGTAAATGTAATAATTTCCCCCTTTTTAAAGGGGAATATGATTTGGCCACACCATTTTCCAAACTATGTGCCAACCATATACTCTTATTATCTATGAGCCACACCTTGCATGGTTCATACACATGGTTTTAAATAACCACTATACAAAATTATCATGGCCCTATGATAGTTTTAGTCCCATTATATGGTTAGGTAAAAGGTTAAAAGAAATTGATCTCCAATTATGTGCTTCACACATATAATAAATTTAAAATTTTTGATGAGAACATGGCCTCCCATGCATGGTAAAACAAACTATTTTATTCACATATAAATCACACTATTTATCCACATAGTTACTAAAAAATGTAATAACTATTTTCCTCTATCTATTTCTCTAAATAATAGAGATTTAGGATCCAAACAAGACACAGATGCTATGAAACCATTATTTAATCCACTAGAAACCATTTCATACATTAGAAATTTTTTAAGGAATAATAAAGGATTCTACCACATAAAAAATCAGGGATCATAACCCCCCGAAACAACTCATCCTTAATATTCCCTTTCATTGATGGTTTCACAACATCTAGGAATAACTCTAGACACTAACCATGAATATAGACATTTCTATTCCATGTCTCATCTTGTACATGGTCACACTACCATATTTATCATACTTGAGGAAAATTCATATCTCATAGATCCTTCAGTCCATAATTAATAATGCAATCAAGATACACCTCAAAAGAATTATCAACATCATCGGGCTGATGGAAATGAGATTTATCTGAATGATAATGTAATAACTATGAAAATTGAAACACATCAGGCCTAGCCATGTATCTCTAAGGATGTTATATCTATTAAACAAATAGTTTTACCCTCACTAAAATCATAAAAGGAAAAAAAATCTTGCAGATAGATTACCCAATATCTCATTTCATCAATGACCCAATCTAGGAAAAACAAGAAAGAAGACCCAATCTCCAACCTAAAGCTCTAGAGGGATGAAGATATGTTCAAAATAATACTTCTACCAAGACTGGTATGTGTTCACTCACATCCTAACCAATTATACATACTATGATACCTCCGGAATGAGATAAGGTCCCTGTAACATTGTTTCTCTAACCTCCCACTGTAATGGGGAGAATATAATGACATAAAATATGGTGCTCATAAGGAGTCCTATAAGTCTTGTCATTGAAAATAATACTGTAAAAATACATATCATGATCCAACTGGTATTCCAAAAAACCAGAAAAATCAAGTATGTGTGGTAGAATAATTTCTTCAAAAAATGTATCATATTCTTGGAATAACCATCGGTCTAAGGGTGCTAGGTTGTCCTTAGAAGAACATGTGTACCGATATCCTTATACTCCCCCTAACAAATATATGAAGTAAAATAAAAATTCATGTCTTATAAACTTGTACATTGAACTCAGTTAAATTTTATTATTTCATAAGTGTAAATCCTTCCAACATTTTCCACTAAGATGGTATGATTGATAGGTAGGAAGTTAGAAAACTTTGTCAGCCAATCCACGATTACCCATATAGAGTTACTTCTATGGGAGGGACATCGGAAGTCTAAACACAGAATCCATTTTCATTTCTTCCCATTTCTACTCCGAAATGAGTAACACCTCTAAAATACTAGCAGGTTGCTATGGTTCTCCCATCTCCTGGTGATTGGTGTGACAATAGGTAAGAAAACCTACAATCAACATTTTCATCCTAGTGAACCAATATTAGCAACATAGTACTTGATACATATTGGAAATTATATGTTGTACTCCCTATATAGAATTATGTGATTCCCACATCAATTCCTCTCACACATATGTAAGAACCCTTATATGACCTTGAATGTGCAAGAAATCGTCCTCATTAACATCCCAACAAGGATGTGGTTTCCACTAGAAACACATTTCCTCATGACCAAGCCTTGGAGATATGAAATCACTCTCATCCTTACTCAATGTAAAATTGATGAGGTTACTATTAAATATATAATGAATAGATTCTTGTGATTCACATGAACCCTCATATGCATCTCAGAAAGAGTAAATGTTAATTTTCATTATATATTTTCATTCTAAATAGTTTGTGTCTAAGTTTCCATCTTATAAAATCATCCATTGCTTTACCTATCCCAATATATAAGAATCAAAAAATTCAAAGGAAAAAAGATATTCAATCCATCTATGTTGTCAAATATTAATGTTACATTTATTGAATATGAATCTTATAATTTTATAGTTTAGGTATACAATGAACCTCTCTCCCAACATTTCACGAATCTATCAGCATAAATCACAATCCACAAATAATGGCTGAAAATTCCATGTCCACTAATTAGGATCATGAGGCATCAACTAAAAAGATCCATACACCACAACATGATCACATTTATTATAAATGTATATAATACCAATTATTTATGAATTTGATTATATTTTATATCCCCTAATAGGTCCAGTATTGGACTAAGGTAATCCTTCCATTCAACTCTTGAACGGATTTTTCACAAGCTTTAGACCACTAAAATTTAACACCATTCATTTTTAAGCCTAAAAGTGGTGGTTCAAGGCATAATAAATCATAGATAAAATGATTATAGTACCAAAAACACTCCATTAAAATATTAATATCAAATAAGTTATTGATATTTTCCACGGAAGCCCCATCTCTCATCATTTTTTAATTTATAGATACTCTTGATTTCAAAATGAAGTGACCTCAGTAGAGAACTTTATCAATCCAAAAGTAACATTTTGTGACATTGTATTATACCTTTTTCTCTTTTAGTGTATAAAATACTATGTCAAGTTGATTATAATTTTCATTTAGTGTGTGAGAATACACCAAGGTATCATCCATCATAACAACAAGAAAATATAACAATTATGGGAGGAAACCCTAATTCATCAAGTCCACGAAAACAGCTACTACATTCATGAGACTGAATGGTATTGATAAATATGAGTGTAATAAATGAACATGATTAAATGTTTTATAGGGTATATTTTAGTGTTAAATCATATCTTATTTTATCCACACCTCAAATCAATCTCTTAGAAAGCCTAACCTCCTCATAGTTGATCAAAGATATCATTTATACAATGTTGTGGATATAGGTTTTTAACTATGATCTAATTCAATTGTTGGTAATCTATGAAAATAATATGGATCCAATCCTCCTTATTAGGGAAAATCATGGGGGAACCCCAGGTTTATGTATGGGTTCATATAAACACTTTTTCTTACATTTCCTCTAACTTTTTATTAAGTTCCCTTATCTCCTTACATTCCATCCTATAAAGAGGAATAGATACTGGAAAAACTCCCAAAACCATATCGATGGTTAATTCTACCTCTCTCTTAGGAGGTAGTATAAAAATTTTAGCAGTAAATACATCACTAAATCAATTTACCATTGGATAAAAATATTTTCGTCACATTCCCTGATCATCTAAAAGGAGGATATATATATATTAGCAGACACTCCACACAACCCACGATGCGCATGTACAGATCAACTACCCTAGACATCACATTCTTCCTTATGAATACAGTTTTGAACCTATAGTGATAAAAATACATGATATGGTGACAAAAAATGAAGTGATAGCTGCCAATTTTATGGGGGTCCTTTAAATGGAATCCATTTGCTAATCATACTCCCAAAAATGTATCAATGTACATTAATCCAAAAAAATACTCAACTTTTATACCAAGAATCTCCATGATATAAATATATTTGAATGAATGTTAAGCACCTGTTCCAAATAAATATCATAATAATTTTGATGATAATAAAATAAAACATAAAAATTTAGATAGGCCAGAACTCTATTCCAAAGTTGTATGTTGAACTGCATATACCTATCCAGAACCAAATCCTTGAGAAATAACATAAGTACCCTTAGTTGTTCCCGTATTCTAGTTATATAAAAGATTATTCAAGCTTCTAGAGCCTCATCCACCTCCATGGATTGTAGTTACCCATATCCCTATATAACATGGATCTATGATCTTCCCCATAACCTGGGATAAGTGAAAACCCTCTCTCACTGGTCATAAGAGGAATTTTTCTAAAAACCCCATAAGATTACCCATATTTCCAAATGTTTGGCACTCACCATGGTATATACTACACCAGGGCTTCATATTCCCAATCTACAATATCAATGAAATAAATCATGGCTACTCGAACATAAAATATAACTAGCACATCCCCCACAATAAATATCAAACTGACGCTTCTGGATACAAGATATAGCACTTCCCTATTGGGGTACTGAGACACTATTCACCTTCTCTTAAGCATCCCTTGGGATTCAGTAAATGATGAGGGATTGGTTCATTGTCTCATGTACAGTAGTCAAGAAGAGAAAATTCACTAGAGATCAGATGGGGTATATGATTCAATACTCAAATCACATTTCCTTTATTATTTTTACCCCAAAAATAACAAGAACAAATATTTGGTGCTTTTTGAAACTAACAATATAGTCTATGAAAAACATAATACCTTGTTTTTGGGACATAAACTCCCAAAATAATTATACTCTTACTTTTTCCTAACAGAAGTAATCATATAAGGTTGTCTTTGATATCCTTCCAGACCATAACCCAATACAGATCATCATGGTTTAAAACAGCCCAATAACTATGGGTAGAACCTCTTTGAATATATATATTTCATGATTCACTCTTATATTTGGAGGTTTCTCTAGATACTAAATGATTAATAACTTGGCCTCTAGGCATGTCTCAATGGCTAGGGGAACACTGTCCCTTGAAAAGCTAGGATGGTGTTATTTCCAGAACTACCTATTCAACATTTCTATTATAGTGTTAGGGAATTTGGATCACTATACAGACTCCACTAATCCAAATAATCCCTCTCAAAACAGTGTGTTAGTTCTCAGATTATGTATCAAAGTAGGATTTGTAGGTAGCCCAAAATGAGGTAAAGTTGGTTGTGCAGTACCCAATACCTCAAGAATAATTTCATCAAGACTATCATAGAAACTGACCCAATTCCATCTTGTTGGCATATTTATATAATTCCAAACACATTCCCCCACATTAAATTCAATAATATAAATTATTTTAGATATAATATTAGGATTGGTAAAAATACATTCTACACATGTGTCAAAACCCAACTACCTGCTCATAATGTTGCGTGTAGGTAACTCAAATAATCATGAAGTAACAGAAGTGGTACTCCCAATTTCCCACAAATAAGGATATGTCTAGGTCAAAGAGTCAAGTCCTATAATAGAGGTTCTATTATGTGGTGTGTATTTTTCAAGTTATAAGGGAAAATTCCCTTTAAGTTGCAATTATATTCATTGTTTAATAGAAACCATTTATTTACACTACTAAAAACTCAATAAGATTATGTGTGTGTATATATATACATGAATCATGATCTAGTTAGATAAGTTACCATTCAGAAATTGTAAATTCAAATTCATTATAAGTAATAATTTTTACATCACATAACTATAACCCAACATTTGACATCAGGTCTCAGAATGTAAGAATCCATATGTAATGGTTAGATTATATGGATCACCATTCCCAATTTATATATAAAAAAATTATAATTTTTAATTTTTATCCGCTTAACCATAATAAACTAATATTTTATCTATTGTAACCAGATTTTCATAGCTCAAACATGTGAAAATTGGTAATTTAATATTCCACCATAAATATATATTGGAGGAAACTATTTAAGTGGTTGAGAAGAATTTATATAAAAAATTAATTTTTCATTTTTCCTATAAGGAAAATTATTTAAATAACCATATAATCACTAAGTCATACCATCAATAAAAGCTATCATCAAAAAAAATTAAGTAGTATAGTAAACAAGGCATGGAATATTCATGTAATTTAAATCAATAAGTTCCTAAAATGATGCAAGAGTTACTACTCCATTACTATACTATTTCAACAGATAAAAAACAAAAAAATTAAAAAAATAAAAAAAATATATGTTTCACCCTACGATTAATATAATTCCACTATAATAATTAAAAATTACCACAACTGGTCTCATCCATGGAAGCATGGTTTTCCCCTATACGTGAGTTAGCTACTCTTGAGAATAGGATCATTACTAAATTCTAACACAAACGTCTCTCCAATATAAAAATAAAAAATATAAATTCAATGGAAATGATGATTTGATACAAATTTGGGATATCCCAGACCTGATTTTCTCATACGTTACATGAATTTAATGGACACATTGCATCAAACATTCCTCCCCGTCTTCTAGATTCTTCCAAAAAGTAGTTGGGTTATGTGATGGAATGGGAAGAGATTATACCCTTATAATAAAAGTAGAGAACAATGTTTATATATAAATTAAACAATATTATATTTAATAATGTATTATAGAAATATCTTTAATAATTAGAAGTAAACATTGTGGTAAGAAATAATAAAAAATTTATAAGAATTTTCTTATAAAAAATGATGAAATTGAAACATTTTATACAAAAATGGGAAGTATACAAACAAGAATTTTATATAATAAATTATACAAAAAAATAAAAAATTAAAGCTACCACTAAGATAATTAGGAGAAAAAACAACCTCTTTTAATTATGTAGTTTATCCCAGTACAGAATTTCAAGCATCTATAAAATTATGCTTCACTTTTTTCCTAAATGCATCCATGAAGTCATCCTAAGTACCAATCGGTATCCTAAACATATTTTGAGTAATAATTAGTATTCAAGCACTAAAAATGACTATAAATATAATCTATTTGAATATATTATAAGAGATGTATATTTATAATAGATTAATGTAGTAAAATAACAAAACATATCTATATGAGTTCCTCATGGGATTCCCATCAAATAAAATAATCTTCAACCTATGTTGGAACATCATTGAGCACATTAAAATTAAAATTTATATATTTAAGGTTGGTAATGGAGGAAAAAACCAAGGAATATATATGTTTTACTAATCATGTAAGGCCTCATAGTTTCGATATATTTTAAATTTATAATCCATTGGGGTTTACCATAGGTAATTCACCATAACGGGGGAGTTTTACCTAAGGCCTGGGATATTTTCATAGGAATACTAACTTTGAGAAATGATAGGTGCCTAAGTAATAATCCTATTTTTTTCATAACATCAAGAAAAAACTATGGAGAATCATATTAAGAATTTAATTTAATTTCTATAAATATTTTGAAATGTAATTTCCACGTCAGGGAATTCATAATCAAAGATAAATTTAGAATCCATGTTTGTTATTTCCCATTGAAAATGAATCAACAAATTGGTAGGAATCCCATGATTCTATCCAATACAACCCACAATGGGTGTAATAGTATTACTCAAGTCATTATATACTATCAAAGGTCATTCATATCAATGACCATAGTCAATCATAATATTTGAATTTTTCAATTTCCTACAATCATGAGGATTTTCATGATCTCAAGTGATAATTAAACACGTTCTAGGATAAATGATCATTCAATTCCCCATAAGTATAATCGCATTTAGTCATGGGGATGAATCATAGTTTACCCATGGTCTTGTGACATAACATTTCCATTCACATTCCAAACATTTAATTTAATATTACAATTTACATTGTTCATTCATTTGAATCATAAAAAAAAATCCAACCCCACATTATGAGGTGGTTTGTTCGTATTTTTATATATAAAGATGTAAAAAAATATCTAATACACACACCCCAATATGTTGTAAATATATAGGTATAATTCTTTAGATAAAAAATGGGGTCTAAGGGAGTATCAAATTAATTTAAAAACATTTAATTAAATAAATGTTATATTTTAGAGGTGTTGCATAGAAATTATATGGTACAAAATACCAGTACATGAAATAAAAATTAAAAGTATTTGGGAGAAGAACTATAAATCATACTTAATTCTTCTGAATTAATCCTTTTCTGATATCAGCTTCAAATGTTAGCAATAATGAGAGAAATTATATAAATTTTACAAATGGCCTAAAAATATTCAATTTTAGCTCACATAAAAATAAAATCCAAGATATTGAACAAATTTATGAAATAAAACCATTGTATTCATATTATTATTGAGATAAATCATCTAATATGAATGATAATCAAATTAGATACTAGCAGAAGGATATCTCACCAACCACAGTGGAGAGAAAAATGGGAACACTCAGTAGTGGGTGGTTGTTTTGTGTTTGAGGAAAACATAAGTGGGAACAAGAGTTAAAGATATAAATGTAAAATGATTCATTTTATAATCCTTAAATGAGAATATGGTTTTTAATAATGGTTTTCCAAAATTGTGCACCAATCTCTTATCTCACACAATCCATGAAAAACAACTTGAACAATTCATACAAATGGTTTGAAAATTTGTTCAAACATTATATAGTTGGCACTATATAAGGTGAGACCCCCACCCATATGAATAGCTTCCTGACTCAAAGAAACTATTATTTAAACATTCACTTCACACATACAATTAATTTAACCTTTTAGAAGGCAATATAGTCTCCCCCTAATTGTTAAAAAACATTTCTCATTACTTTTGTGCTACATGGTTGAGTTGAACGATTCGGACTAATTGTTCTCTAACCATGTGCCTCTTCTAATCTTTCTTGAAACTAGATATCTGGGTAACAAACAATACTTGAACGTATATAATCCCTTGAATAACACTTTAGGTTTTATTTAATGGAAAAAAATATTTAGAAAAAAAATTATTGGATAGATACCATATCAAAAAAGAATGAATCTTACACTGATGGAAAAAAATAAACGACTTGGTAACTCTCTAGGCTCATAGCCTAGTAAATAGAGTATTGGGTCGTTTTATTAAGAAATAGAAATGGATATTCCCCTCTATATCCCCCTTATATATTCCTCTTATCCCCCTGACCTCACCTGAACCATCACCCCTTAGATCTCTACTTTTATGGTTTTTCGTCACTCTCATGCATCTATTTATAATTTTTTGTGTTTTCCATGTTATTATTTGGTCAAAGTGAGCCTAAACCCATCCACATTATAAATATCCATCTTCTCTTACATTCTTGGTGTAACCCTAATGTCAAAATTTTGTGTATAATTTCTCTGGACATGATGTTCCAAGCTTGATTTTGGTGGAATTAATTTTCAAGTTATCAGGATTAAGCATAAAATATGAATTCCTTATCATGTTACAATTTTTATATAAATTTATAATCATTTAATTTCATGTTAATATTTTTGTGTTTTTGAGTTCCAATATGAAATCTTATTTTGATGTCACCATGAAAGGTTGAGATTTTCACTAGTGTTTTATTAACTTTAGAGGGGTCGTGTGGTGTGTGAAACATGAAGATAATGAAGGGAATCACACATTAATAACATTATTTGGGCTTTAAACTTAAGATATGGAGAAATGGAATGATTCTTTTAGGATCATTCAAAGATACAGAGACTTGTGTAAGTTTTCTAAGGATTCATGTAGTGAATCCTAATGAGTGTTCTCTATGTAACTAGATTATTAGAACATTAATGGGTTACTATTATAGGGTTTTCTACACATTAAAATAGACATTTATGTTTTAATTTGGTCTTAGTATAAGCTATAAAGACTTAGGTTAATGATGTCGGTGATTAGGTAGCGGGTTTCCATCATCTCTTATAGTTTTGAAGCAGTGTGATGTTTGGGTCATTGAGGTGGAATGGGTTGACCATAAGTGATATGGATTATCCTGATATGTGGTCTAAGGATGAAAATGAAAAAAAGCGTTTGTTTTGGTTCTGAGGATGGTTATCCTGAGTGAGATTTTGAGTTTTTGTATGGTTTTGAAACCATTTTTGTGCAATTTAATGCATATTATTATATTTGATTGATTTTCCATCACTTTATTGTAATGGTTCGGGATGTTTGGACCCTTCCCATTGCATGTGGGGATGGGCCAATATATTTGATTATCCTCTATTGAGTCTATGGATTTGGGTTAGGCTTACATGATGGAATTATCGAGTACACAAGATGGGTTAGGGTACTTGATGACACCCTAAAATATAGGATATGTGTGGGTAATGGGTTCTGTGGGCCTCTCATAGTAACACATATTCCAGTAAGTAATGAAATAATGCTTGTAGGCCTAAGGTTCTTGGTATCCTATTAAACACAAGAAGACCTAGTGAAATGGATATTTATTTGTGTATTTGTTTCATCACATACACATTTATATAACTTACTTCATTTATGATGAGTATGAACTGGTGGTGTACTAATATGCTGATAATGGGACACTATTTTGGTATCTTAGTGTGTGTGTGTGTGTATGTGTGTATCTATTATGTGGAAGAGGATTTTTGGTGAGCGCATCAGACCTAATTGGGGATGTTTGGCTAGAGGATCAGGTTGGATAAAGTGATGGGTAGTCTCTGGGGTGATCTAGAGCAGATTCCTAGTTATTTAATTTTTTCCTTTTGTTTATTATATATAGATATAAGGTATGAGGGGATCTTTATTAAATGTTATACTACAGTTTTATATCATTTATAATATCATTGGGTGTCATTGGTATTGTCTCTACATTATTGTTATTTTGGTTACTCTAATTTTTAGTACTATCGTCAATATATGTACACTCGGACGGATATCGATTATCAATGGCATAATCTTCCCAACATCCACCAAGTCCCTCACTGCATGTCAAAAACCTATTTCATATGGGGATGTTCATATGAGATAATGTTACATCCCCTCATCCTAGGATTGGTGATCAGGCTATGGAATAACAAAATCCCGCAATGAATCCTCTACATACATGTTTTGTAACTATCAAAATAATATCTAACCTCATTACACTGAATAAACTAATGGATATCATATAAGTTAATCCCTGATGGGATCCCCTTATATTATAGACTCGATTGATTTTATGGAAAGAATTTTTAATTATAATGTTTGAATTAAATATACCTTAAGACAACATATTTTACATATCATCTAATTATATTATAGCAACTAAGGATATTAAATAACCCTAATATTGGAAGGTATTGGTTAAACAAACTATATTTGTTTCTGGGAAGTACAAATATTTTAATATTGTGGTAAAATATAATAATTAATTTTTATCATGACTCAAAATTTACTTGTCTTCAAGGGAATATTAAACTCCGTAAGTCCTAGAGGAACGAATTTTTGATGATACACATATTTCATAAGAAAGTAAAACCATAGTGCTAGTTTATAATCACCATTGAGGGTGATGTATTATAGAACATACAAGGAGTAGTAATTTATAGTAATATTTTATTTTAAATTTCCATTTAAATTAGGAATATATTACATGTACCAATATATAGTTTCATTTCATGGGATCTTCCCTGTTTGATGTAATGTTATTGGTGGGTATTTAAGGGAAACAAGGAATGAATGGTATAAGAGTGGAACCAATAACACTAAATTGTTCTTACCAAGTTTCCTTTCAAAAATCCATTTGAATTTTGAATGATAGTGAAACTTTATATGATCATTATATAGGGTATATTATGTCAATACCACATTTCTATGAGGAAATATTATGAAATGTTTCATCATGTCATGACCTAAAATTTGGGACGACACCAAATAATTTCCATAAAATATACTAGTTTTTGGGATCCTTTTACGTATTAAAGTAAACATAATGATTATAGAATATTCATTTGGAATAAGTTATCGTTAGTTGTCTAAAACAGATTATGTGTATCCCTATAATTTTATAATATAGTTATTCTCTATTACATTTGGAAAATATATGATCAGACTTATAGTTAGTTTAGTGTCAGAATAATTTCTTCAAGTTTGACTTGAATTAGAAATCATTGTTATATGGATCAAGATCTACTGGAATTGGTAAATTATGCTTCTTGGTCTATGTAATAATATATACCTTAACCAAATACTAATGATCAATATAAGGTAAAAATTCAAGAGGGTTTCGATTAAGGTATCACATACTTCACATCTATCCCATATTATTATATAATCAAACTCAAGAGGAGAAAAATGTGATGAATATACTAAAAATTACTATCATTAAACTATAATATATATTAAATTAGTTGATAGATATAGAGATTTTATATTTCAAATGTGTAAATTGTTAAGAAAAAATTTCAAAATAGACTATGAGATTTACAAAGTCTTATATTGAGAACTATCGGACGGTTCTAGAAAAAGAAAAACTATATGACTTTCAACTAATTGGAGAAATGAGAATACTATTTTTCAGAGGATATAAAAATAGTCATATTTAGATCATTTTGATCTAATATCATTGATATTCCAATATAATATTCTAGTTTAGCTTATTATTTCTAGTGTTTTCCATATTTATAAGGATTGAGTACATTTTCGATTATGATGCAGCTTAAGAATCTGTTTTAGAACTGATTTGTTCTATATTTTGGAGTTAATAATAAAAAGATTAATTTTAATCATTTTATGGTGGTATTTAACTATATTATTATCTAATATGTTGGGATGAAAGAGTAAAATGGTCATCTAATTGATAAAATACATCTTAAGGGATTTTCCTATATTGGATATGTCTCTATAATCTTAATATACAATAATGTAGTGAAAGCCTAGAAATTATATCCATGATCTGCAGAATCATGTTTATCATTTGAGAAATTATAGATGTAGATTTTTTAGTAGTTGGATTCTATAAAGTTTTAGTCTATTACTATTAGTTCTCTAGAACCAATAACTTTAGAAGTTATGATTACCAATACATTCATGGTCGTGAATATTGTTGTCATATTATCACATGATGAGTATCCTTATACCGATGATTATCATCATTGTTTCTTTATATTATTTCTGGGATTTAATGGTTATGTGTGTTCCATATTATGATGATAATCCTGATGTCTTATGATGATATTCATAAATAAAAAATCAATAGATGGGTGAAATCATTTAACTAGGCATGGATTATATAGGCTATCAGGTGTAGAGGGATCACAAGGCATTGATGTTAGATCCAAGGCTTTAAATTTCTAGAAATAGTGTCAAGTTTGTGTTTGTTGTTCATACATAATGGGATGGCCAAGGAGTTTAAAAGGGGGAAAATTATATGGTACATATAATTTCATTGTAGAACATGGTGTTGTTTCCTAGTGTTTTCCAATTTTTTGGTCCAAAATTTAGAGATGGAGAAAGGTGTTTTTTTGGAAAGTGGAATTCCACAAAAGGATAAGAAACATCTGAATATTGCATTTAAGGTTTTTTTTGGATCATGTCATCAAAATATGGAAAAGGAAATAATCACACAGAACATTAGTTATTTATCATAGAATATTACACTCCAAATGAGGAATCAAACGAGAGTTTTGTGTAAGATGAGTTTTTTTTAATCACTTAAAAATATTGAAAACACGTGGGATGAGATAAAGACTCTTACTTTCCCAATATTGAATCAAATTAAAGCTTATTAATATGTGTGTTTTCATGAAAGTAACTTGCATTCATGGTCATCCAAGCCTATAAATATGTTTCTACCCCCATTATAAGACTTACAACTATTTCCCACAAAAATTTGGTGTCTCTTCCGCTTGAAAGAGTTGTGTGCAAGAATATTATGTGAAAATAATTATGAATGCAAAGTGATCCTTGATTCAATCAAGAACCATTTAATCTTATTTAATGGTTGTGTGAAAGATAAGGGTTGACTAGAAAAAATATTGCACCGAAATCCCAAAACTGGTGCACGAGTGCATGTGTTTCATGCAAGTACATAGTTGAGATACTTTTAAGTGTTGAATTTCTTATTTGATTGATCAATGAATTAAAGTGCATAAATTCAGGACATTGGATCTATAAAATTTTCATGATATATATGGGAAAGTATTTCAATTAAAATCTATTGAAGATATATTCACGTCGATAAACTGAGTAAGGGTTCTCCAAGAGTAGTGAGATTGGGGGAGTCCATAAAAGTGTTCTAAGGAAGAGAGGGTGTTATCCAAAAAATCATGTAAAGGAAGTGGGTCTTGAAATAAGTGATTGTGTCTGATCTTATATCTTCCAAAAAAAATATTGATTAATGGATTTTCATATGACCAACACATTCTCAGTGTATGCTTCTTGTACTTTCCATTAGAGGTGAACAAACAAAAAAAATTCATTGTTCATGTGATTTTTTTACACCTTCTTACTCTCATGGGAACAAGATCTATCACATTAGAAGAAAAATATAACACCCTGATTCACCCCTCCCCTCTCTGGGTGTTCTAGGGTCCGTCATTTGTATCACAGGAAGGTTTTTAGTGTTAAATCTATCCTCTATTATATTCATGAAGATTTCAATAAAATCAAGTGGATTCCCTCTCTTTGATGGAAATAACATCCAGATTTGGAAGAATATGATCAAATCAATTCTAATATATCTTGGAATGGTTGTGGTTTTTTCACTACATAGGCGATATAGGTTTCTGATGAAACATGAATTTCTATGACTATAACAGATAAGAAAATTCTTGATGAAGGCACAAAAACACTAAATTCTCTTATTTTTTCTCTATCTAATCAAGTCAATTTATAGGTGGTTAGTTTTACTTCAGTCAGTCTACTTGTGAAAAACTAGAAAATATATATTATAGTGACAATAATGTGAAGGAGGAAAAACTCTATGTTTTTCACAATAGGTTTGATGATATGTAAATTCTTCCTAATGAAAGTAATGATACTATTTTAAATGGAATCACCCAAGTTTACGGAGAAATATAAGGACATGGTGTTGTTTTCAAAGTAATTGATATTGTAAATAAAAACATGATAAGAAAAACTGTAAACTTGTGAGTGGTCTTGATAATTAGTTTATTGGATTTCATAATCTCAAGGAAGAACATGAGGGTGTTCCAAATAAGAATTAAGATCTAAAAAATCAAAAAATTATGAGAGTTATCTTAAAAGTGTCATCATAGTATGTTGATTGGATTGATGAATAAATTTATTGTCTAGAAATTATATGAAGAAAACATTAAATAACTCCTGGAAGACCAGAAGAAGTTGTAGAATTTATTCTTGGGATTTAAGAGAAAGCAGTGGTAAACAATAACCATACATTCATACTAGAATATATTGTTATGATAGTTTAAGGGATTGAAGAATAAATTATTTCTCCAAAGAGTAAACATGAAACTAAATATAATTCAATGTAAACAAAGATGAGAATTTTTTTTGGAAGGTTCTTAGATTTAGAGTCATTATATGGGGATAAGAATGGTTATGGGGGAGCATATAAGGTTTTTAATGATTAAATATCCACATTAATAGGAAATAGTGGAATGGATTGTGATGCTGAAACATAAATTAATGGAATTAAAATGGGACAAAATAAAGGGAAGCTGAAAGTGGGACATATCACAAAGTCAGCTAAAGTCCTAATAAAGAAATCCTCATATTAAACTAAAAGGATAACTGAAAAATATCCACAAGTAAAAATAAATTATCTTCCTTGAAACTATTTTCAAATGGAATGGTACATTAGGAGGAATAAAAATAAGAAGACATTTGCTCTTATAAATTTTCAATTTGGCGGAATTCTAGGCCATTCCATATCATATTGTGAAGAGTTAAGGATAAATTTAAATCGGGAAGATCTAAGAGGTCAAAAAATTATAATGAATTCATATAAAAAATTAGATAGTATAAATTGATTTTATGGATATATTTTTCAATTCTATAACTACGGTCATAAATCTATAGATTTCTGGCATAGGAAAGGTGGTAATATTACCCATATAACTCCATGAAAATTAAATTCCGTCCAACCAAATGGATTTTCTCTTGTAAATAATTATTATACTCTAGAAGAACAATATGATTATGAATAAAGAAATAAACATGGAATAAATATCTTAAAAACCATTAATATCCTAAAATCAATAAACTATTTCATTGATGGAAAATAATAAAATTGGGAAATCCAACCTTGCCGAAACATCTCTCAATGCAACAGATAATAGTATCAGTTGGATTATTTACTATAGATCCTCTTCACATATGATAGGAAATTCATATTTATTTATGAATGTTTTGAAAATTGTTTATGGAATAGTAAGGTTTGGAAATGATGGTGCATTAAATATCCAATGCATTTTGAGTACAGAATAAGAAAATGATGATCTTAAGAAAAATGAATTTCTCTCTATGGATAGTTTTCATCACAATCTTTTGAGTGTGACTCAACTCTATGACTCTATACTTATAGAGACATTTAATACATAGGGGTTCACTATAAAGGGAAATATATATAATTCTCTCATTAAAGGATGTAGAAGATATGAAAATTCATACAAGGTGAGAATTAAATAGAAAATATGATATATAAATATTGAACTACAAAACAAATTTTGGCACTAGTGGTTGGGTTAAATTAATCAAAAATGAATAGAAAATACATATAAGCTGAATAATGTCCTGGAAATTTCTAATCTAAATCAGGAAATGGAAAATACATGTGATTCTTGCATGTGAAAAAAGTAGGTCTGCATTTCATAACATCTAATGAAAAAAATGGAATCAAAACATCTTGATATAATCCACATACACATATATGGTCTATTAAATGTTTCCATGATATATGAAGAAAGGTACATAATTATTTTCAGTGATTATTATAGTTGAATGAACTATGGGATGATTATACACAAGAATCATAAGGTACTTGTTTTCTTGAATAGTTATTATTGAATTGATCATAATGATACCAGTCGGGAAATCAATGTTATATGATATTAAAATGGAGGGGAATACATATCCCATGAATTTTGAAAATACATGAAAAACATGGAGTAAATCATGATTAGGATGCACTGAGAACGCCACTGAAAAATGGGGTTGTTGAAAAGAGAAATGATAGGTAAACAATATGGGCAAGACAATACTGACTAAGAGTTGTATCTCTAGTCATTACTATATAGGATCTATTCAAGTACTAGTGTACACTCAAATTTTTATTGGTATATATGAGGAAGAAACCAAGACATCATATGATTTATTCCATAGGAGGAATCCCTATCTGATTTTATCTTGCATTTTTGAAGGTAAAATTTTCATCAGAAATAAGGAAAGAAATTAAGGTATGTATTGTGATGCTACAAATGTGCTAATATTATTTGGATATTCAATTAACAGAAAAGTCTAAAAATATTTTGATAATCATCTTAAAGGAATTGTGGAATTCATTTATGTTAATATCATTTGAGAGAGTACCACAGGTACCTCAAGGAGCTCTGTTACTGATATGATATATCATAAAGAAGATAGTGGACATGGAGCATAACATAATACAAACATAGAGTAAGTCATGAAAAACATTCAAAGGTCACAAAATGATGATGATTCAAAAGATGACACCATTGATTCAAAAACTTCACCTAAACCTCACAGGAGAAAGAGAAGAGCATAAATTTTTCAATCCAACACTATTAATGGTTGGACAGTATGAACACATAAAAGCATAATGAGTAGTGAAACACATGTTTTCTTCATATCAATTTTAGAACAAACCTCATTTGAAGAATCTATTAAGGATGAATAATGGGTAAATAACATAAATAAAGAACTAGATAGGATTGAAAACAACCAAACATGGTAAAATGTGAAGAGACATAAAGATCACAATTTCATTGGAACAAATTGGGTCTTTAAGAACAATTTTGATGATCATGGAAATGTGATCCAAAATAAGGCATTCTTGGGGTGTGAATTCTATGCACGGATTGAAGACATTTATGTTGAAGGAACATTTTCTCCAGTTTCAAGACTAGAGTCGATCAATATATTTCTTACAATGGAAATTTAATGTGGATAAAAAGTGTATCATATGTATCTCAAAATAGATTTCATGAATTGAATTATTGAATAAGAAGTCTATATTGAAAATACAGTAGGATTTATGATTAAAAATTATGAAGGGAATTTTTATAATGTAAAGGAATACATGAACTAAAGTAATAACCACAATCATGGTTTTCATAACTATATTATAATCCGAATAAGATTCAATTAAAAAGAGTAGGTTTTCAAAATTTTAAATGCCTATGATTATAGAATTCACATAAATCTTTATGATATAGTTGATTCAAAAGAAAGATTTCATGTTCACTTCTCAAGATAAATATTTAGTAGTTGATCTAAATTAATCAACTTGCATGAATCCAAACCAATGTCGACTCTGATTATGGTTGGAAAAAAACTATGAAAAGATTGATGATGGGACTTTTATGTATCCCCCATGTATATGAGAATCATTGGAAGTATATTATAAGAGACTATAATGGATCCAGATATTGTATTTTCAACATTATAAGAATAACTATTCTAAAGAAATACAAAGGATAAGCATTTGGTAGTAGTTAAAAAACATGATGTGGTATAATAAAGTTACACTCAATTTTAGATAATACATTGTTTATGAAGAGATAATGAATTGTCAAAAAAAATTGATGCTGACTTGGTTGGATATGTAGTGTATAGAAATTCCATAAGTGGTGGAGCATCCTTTATATGAAACAAATGTATGGGCTGGTTAAGCAATAAATTGGAAATCGATTATCTTAGTATGGCTAAAAGAAAGTATATTTCTGCTATAAAGGATTTCACTAAGATGTAATGGATGAAGCAACAACTGACTCATATTAGTGATGAGGTGAAACAAATTATGTTCATTCATAGTAAAAAATGGGTGTGATTTATATTTCAAATAATTGGATTCACCACTCACATACAAAACATATTGAGATCAGATATCATTTATTCATGGAAAATATAAACAAGTTGTGAGTAAAATAGAGCACATTGTAACTATGACCAAGTGGATGAAATTCTGAAAAATCCATTGGTAGCACAGGTTTTTGAGAAAAACCAGTTGATCCTCAGTGCTCAACATCCTCCATGTGCATGAGGAGGTTAGCGATTCTCCCCTATCTCTAGTTTTATTAAATATTTTAATATGTTTGTGAAAGTGATATGGGATTATGAAGGATAAAAAATATAGGGGTGTGTGTTTTGAGATCTATAATTAAAATTAATGTTCTTTGGGTTTATTTCCAACAGGAGAGAATGGATAAATGAGATTTTATCTGTTCTTTTCTTGATGAAAGATTTTGAAAAACCATGCAATGCTTTTATGGCATGATGAGAATTCGATGTTAGGAGAAAACAACCAGATCATAGATTAAAATCATTAAAAGTTCCAAAAAACAACAAAATAATTCATTTTTTCCTTCTTATTTTCTACACTGAGCTTTTATTTTATTGAATTATATTGTCCAATTTTTATTTCTCGTATCAGGTTTTGTTAGTAGTTGGTGCATTGTTTAATGTATCTGAACATTTCCAAAAAAACATAATGGGGGAACATTTTAGAACTAATGATTTGGATTTATAGAAAAATATTCTAGTCTATATTTATTGTAAATACACGCTAGTTTATTTTTTGAGGAGTTTATAAGACATACCTTTTTATAGTAATGATGATTTTAGTGTTGAATGTTCCATTGTTTCCCAGAATTTTCCTATTTTTTGGGTCCAAAATTGGAAGAATAGAGAAAGGTTTTTTTAGAAAAGGGAGTTTCACACAGGGATGAAGGAGAATCATAATTTTTGAGTGAAAGGAATGTTATAGGAACATCTCATAAAAATATTTCAAATAATTTAAACATGTGGAAAATTATTTTTTTCACATAATAATCATATGATCGAAATGAGACCTCAAAGATAGTTGTGCACAAGAATACTTTCTTGTTAATCACATTAAATATGGAAAAGTCATGGGATGGGTAAAAAGATATTACATGCTAAATATGACTTAAAATTCATGCTCACACATATGGTGGTTGGTATGCAAGTAACTTTAGTGAATGGTTTTTCATGTCTATAAATATGAGGCTACCCCCTACGAAGACTTAAAAATTTTTCCAATCAGATTTTTTTGTCTCTACCTCATGAAAATAGTTGAATGTAGATGAATTACACATAGTAAATATGCATGTAGAATGATTCTTGGGTCAATAAATACCATTTGAATATCATGGTGTCATTTACTGAAAGATAAGTGTTTATGGGAAGACATCTTGTGTGTGCCAATGGTGTGTGCAGGTGTATTGTTGAGTTTTTTTCATCTTTTAAATATATGGTTTCATTGATCAGTGCTTTCAAGTAAATAAATTCAATAATTAATTGTAAGAAAATACTCATGATATATACAGACAAAGACTTCAATTCCAATCAATTGAAGTTACCTTCATGTCGATAAACCATGTAAGGATTCCCCTAGTTCATTAATCATGGGGAGTTTATAGATGTGTCCCAAGGGACATAGTGTTCCTCGAACATAATGACAATACTTGAACTTCTGTATTCTACAACTAGTGAATATTAGTTTATTAATGTATGAACAATATATTATTAGTGTATTCCTCTTCGACTAGCCCTTAGTGGTGAACCAAGTAAAATTTTTGTGTTGTCTCTTCTCATTTGATTGTCTATTTTATGAAATTTCCCATAAAACCGATTTAACAAGTTACTACCAGAATGGGAACAAGATCGTTCATTTAGATGAATAATTTTACACCCAGATTCACTACTCCCATTTCAAGGTGTCCAAGGTCCCTTAAATTGGCACTTCTTCTCATTAATATCAACCTTGTAAATATCCAAGTGAGTATTATTGTTAAAAAAATAACAAGAAATCCACATATTCCCTAGGTTATTGGGTGTTCCTATATGTTTTCTTCTGTAATAGTAAATAATCATTTCGATTATTATTAATATATATCAGGAGTCATGTAATTATATATATTGTTGTAAATATGATCACATATGTACATAGTGATTTTGGGAATGCTAGGGGTGTCATTAATAATGTGACATTTATTAATAACTTAATAAACGATTTTTTATATCTATTTCAAAATGAAAGTCGATAAATTTTTTTCTTTTCGGATAATTGAATAGATTAATTCCATTTCAAAGTAAATTTACAATAAAAATGTTCATTTTTTGTAATTAATATAATGATATTTGAGTACATATGATGATGAAACATGGGATTCACCCTACATGATGCGATATCCAGAAAAATGTATTAAATTTCCTGATAAGTGTTCATAGGGGATAGTCATAGCTTTTAATTATCCTTTCCGCCTTAGGTTAAATGATGTCTTTCTATATATTATATATTAAATTTTATTTGTAGAAATTGATATTGAGATTGGGGGCTGGAGGTTCACATGAAATTTTTATTCATAGAATCTACTAGTTTAGAAGAATTAGAGTTCAGGATGAAGTGGTCCACATGAAAGGAAAAGTTAGCAACTGAGTGAATGATCAAAATTAAATTAATTCATCTATATTATTCTGGTTGATTATAATGATAACATAAATTCATTCTCAAGGTATTAATATGTTTATTTGATTATAAAAAAGAATAGAAGAAATAATTTTTTTAAATAATGTTTTGACTATACAAGAGTCATTAAATAATTATGAGAGGAACAAAAAGAGTTAGTGGCTCTTAGTTCATCATTATAGGTATATAAATGTCACTTTTTATAGGTGAAATATCATTGATTGGAATGAAATTTATATAGAGTTAGTAATTTCATTTTGGGCCTATTTATGTTGATTCACTTATACTGGGGGTCAAGGTACATTTTGGAATGTTAAAACTTACTATTTATACTCATTTAATGGATATTAATAGAAAAAAAATTCACTTTTAGGACTCTTATAGTCTACCACACTAGTAAAAAAACCTTTTTAGGTCATTTTTTTAAGTTTTTAACGTCGGTTTTGAGGCAACGTTATTGTGAGCGACGTTAAAAATATGATTTTTTACATCAGTTATTTAATAACTGACATAAAAATGGGTTTTTATGGTTTTTAATGTTTGATTTAAAAAACTGATATGAACTACTTTCTTTAAATTCCATCAAAATTCCATTTTTTAAGTCAGTTTTAAAAAAACCACATTGAAATGTCGTTATTTATGTTAGTTATTTAGAAATCGACGTTAAAAATGACTTTTAGTGTCTGTTTTTAAATAATAGACATAAAATTTTTTACCAACTTGTAGATGATTTCCTATGCTTTAATTTTATTGGTCGTAGAGCTCAAATGGAGTTACGGATAAAAATTTATGACCATCAGAAGTTTGATATATTTTTTTCAAGGAAAGATCGAACTAGCCAACCATAGCTTCCCCTAAGAAGGAATTTTAGAATATAAAAAGGTTATTTATTTTTACTATTATATAAATAATTACCCATCATTATAATAAAAAAATAATAATTAAATGGTATATTAATTAATGAAACTACTTATAAAAAATATAATTTATGGAAAAATAATTACAAATACCTTGATGAGATCATGGAAAGAATAAATGGTTGATTCGTATGGAAGATCAAACATGTTGAGTCGGTGGAATGGTGATGTTAGAAATAAAATATCCTTAAATGGTATATCAATTATAAAAACTAATAATAAAAACCATAAATCATGGATAAATAATTCAAAATACAATGATGAGATCATGGAATGAAGAAATAATTGATTCACGTTGAAGATCAAATGAGTTTATTTCGGGGTAAGATGATGGTTGAAAGAAATTATCATTAAATTAGGATATTATTATTATAAAAACATATAATTGAGATGATAAATTAAAACTAGGTGTTAACATTTTTAACAAGAAATTGGAAATTTTTATGTCACAATGTAAAAAAATTGAAATTTTGTGTTGGTGGGAAATTAAAATAATCATTCACATCAGTTTTATGATAAACATCATGAAAATATATTGAATTTTTCACTTATTTTTCATGTTGGTTCGTATATAAACAACCTAACAAATCAATTTTTCATCACTTTTTCATGTCGGTTATTAAATAAACAACGTGAGAAGGTCAATTTTCATAACTTTTCATGTCAGTTATTTAATAATAAATATGAAAAATGTTTTTAACATGTATTAACTTTTCCATGCATTGATTTTATATGTCAAGGAGCTCAAATGGAGTAACAAATTAAATGTTATGGACATAATAAATTGGCCTTTTCTAAGACTTTATTTAGAGATAATCTACTTCGGATGCCCATAACATCGGATCAGTAAATTCATTTGAGTTTTGTGACCTATCAAATCAAAGATTAGAAATAAACTAAATGTTTTTAAAAATATTTCACATTATTTATTAAATAACCATCGTTAAAAATACCTATTAATGTCGGATATTAAATAACTGATGTGAAGATATCAATTTTCATGACTTGTCCACATCGGTTATTTAATAACTGACGTTAAAATGTATATTTCCTATTAGTTATTAAATAACCGATGTGAAAATGTTTACAAACACATATTTCATTTCCCAAGATTCTATTTGATAGGTAATAGAGCTCAAACAGAGTTACAGATTAAACATTATGGCCTTCAGAAATTGGCATTCCCTAATATTTTGTTTCGAGATGATCAAAATATGATACCGATAACTTTTGATCTATAACTCTATTTAAGCTATGTGACTTGTAAAATCGAATCATTGGAAATGAACTACAATATTTTAATCATTTTTCACTTCGTTTAATTAATAACTGATGTAAAAAATTCCTTTTAACATCGGTTATTAAATAACTGACCTGAGAAATATAGGAAAATTGATTTTTCATGTCGGTTTTTTAGAATCGATGTGGAGATGTAGGTAAATTAGATTTTTCAAATTGTATATTATATAACCAATGTTGAAAACATATAAAAATGGAATTTTTGCAACGTTTTTTTATAATGGACGAAAAAAATCATAGAAAATGGATGTTTACATCGGTTATATAGTAATGGATGTGAAAATGGATTTTTAGAAATTTTCACCTCAGTTCAAAAATCCCAATGTGAAAAAAACAGATGTTAAAAATAGAGTTTTACGTGTTACACTCCTCTACGTCCTTCTCTCAAACATCCAGATAAGGAAATATCAAGAACATATTTATCCCAATTTAAGGATTCATTGTCTAATATTTTTACAATCACAGGATCATTGTAAAGTATTTGATCTTCCATACAAGAACCTATAAATATAATCATGAGGTTATTGTTATAATGGTATATATTTGGCTGATATATAAATCATAATTTATTTCCTCCAAGCTACATAAATCTAATGTATAGTAGATGTCTTTAGGATCCTGGGGTTCAAAAAAATAATTATTTTGGTTTCTTTTTTTTATACTTTAATTAATATTCACAAGATATTTAGTTTGAATCAGGTATCTCTTATTAGAATCAAGTATATTATGATTGATTTACAATTAAAAATTAAAAACACGCATGAATTTAGGGTTTTTTAGTGTTCCCAGTAATTTCACAAAATTTCATGAGATTTATAATATAGTGTGAATGTTATGTGTATAGTGTGAATGATATGTGGGTCTTTGGGATATCACCTAGAATTTTTGGGTTTGGACATTCCAAATCCATTTCTTTCTTTTATAAATGTTGGATTAGTATTTCATATATGGTATTTAGTAAGAACAAAGGACCAAGGATATTGAAAAGTGTATAATTCAATAGATAATCTGATAGAGACTTGGCTCAGAAGTATATGGGTACTTGTTGAGTTGTTGTAATTGTGAATGATCTAAATAAAGAAAATATTTATCCAAATAAATCATCTAATATGGTTAAACTATGTTGAAATAATTGAATTGTTTCATTTTAAAACCATGATTCTGAAATTTTTATTGAGATAAAGAATCTGGTGTTCTGATGCATAGGGCATAAATGTTTTTTGAAGAATTCTATTTATAGAGAAATTAGAGGAACTATTATTACATAATCAGGTGAGGTAAATATTAGTTGGAATTATGTTTATAATTTTTTAAATTAATTAAGTGTATTATATATTAGATAGGTAGTTTTAGATAAATAATGTTTTTCTTAATCAAGTGAGTATATCATAAGTCTACATATTGGTTTTAATTGATAATTTTTGTAAATTATATACTAATATATAAATTTGAAATTAATAAATGATCAATAATTCTTATTAGGAATTAAAATCAATTTTGTGGGAAGTTTTTAATGAATTGTTTCATTACAGGTTTGTGTAACTGAGCCTTTTAGTGTTATTGGTAAATTGAACTAGGCGTGATTTTAAATTTTAGATTTAATTGGGATTTCAAATGCATATAACATATGTAACTGATGATTTTACATATTTTCGAATAATTAATTGGAACATAGTATTTTTTTTAATGAAGTATATTTGGGTGGGTTAATATTCTATAAAAGTTTGGTAAATTACACTGGTTATCTGGTGGGACTATATTATATTCATAGTGTCATATTTAGTGGGGTTTGAGGCCTTAGATATAAATTTGGTACATAGTGGTTTCAAAAAAAAATTATCTATAATTATGATGAAATTAATATTTTTTATAATATTTATAACTCCCCCTAACCCATAAAATCTATTCTAAAACTAGGAGGTTGAATGACCCCCTCCCCCTCTCATCCTCTTCTTTACTTAAATGTATCTAAAATTAATATTTCTAACATGATCAATATGTTTTTTACAATAATGGATTTATATATGAATGGAAAAGGATATACCCATATAATATCATATTATTTTATTTTTTCAATTAGATTCATAGAGAAAATCCCAATTTTTTGAATTTTAATTTGATTTCCCACTTTAATGAAAATGTAACTAAACTAGTTAGTGATATTTGTTTGGATAACTTCAACATGTAACATATAGGTGATAACTTATATATTAAGTAATATTTTTTTTGATATGTGTGATTTCATATGTGTTGTAAGGGACATAGGATATTAGAATCTTATTTAGGGACCATGATAGTTGACCAATTTGTTATTAGGTAATATAATTAATCCATGGTTTTGGTAGGGTTTTTCATTTTTAGTTCATTGATCATATTAATGGCTAGTGAATCCATCCCTAAGGGGTGTGGGTATCAAATCAAAAAGTAGGCGAAATAATAAGTCATTATTAGTGAGGTTTTTTAGGATTATACTAGGTTGTATTACCTTGATCTAGGTTTATGATTCTATCTTGATTAAACCTTTGTTTAATTCAAAATTTAAAATAAATTTAACCATAAAGAATTATTGGAATCATATGTGTTTTTTTAGACAGATAATATGTTTGAGACATAGTAATTCTTCTTGGGTTGTTCATGATAGAGTTTTTAAATAGATCATAAATCAATAATTATTCCACCAACTGAATAACTTTTAAGACTAAATGTACAAATGTAATTTTTTTAGTATTATATTAGAAGATAAAGGTGGGTATCAAGTCGTGGGTATTGACATGAAGCCTCGGATTGTCTAAAAGTCTTGGTTGGCTAAACAATCAAGGGGAAAATTGAGAATATGGTTTATAAATGAGATTTCTAAAAATACATGGTGCATGATATGGTCTTAAGAATAGTTCCTGATGTGTGACCATTAGGGATATGGATTTGAAAGGTTGGGATGAATGTTATGACTCTTGTATAATTATTGAGATGGGGATTGGATAAATCTGGTAGTTGATGTGATCACTATAGAGGTAATTCATATTAGTTTATATTGATATGAAGACGGTGGGTTTAAATTTTGTGGAACTAATGGGTGTGGTTTCCCTAAGGTGAGATGAGATTAATGATTAATTTATCATAAGAAAAATGTGATTATGTGTATAAAATAAAAACATAATCCTATAATAAATTGTATATTATAGGTATAAGGGTTATTTATGGGTTCTTATTTCCATAGGTGGTGAGTTTATATATATGATGCATTGGATGTGTAAGATGATAGAAGACGTCTAGGGAATAGGTTTTCTGTGTCTTATATTTTTTGTTGTTATCTATAGTTTAATGTGGTTTAATACACCATGGAAATAAAAATTACTAATTTTGAGTAATGACTATGGATTCCTAGGGTTAAACAATATCCATCAAAAATATTTCATTTCATCCCTAAGGGTTAATACATCGTATTCCTCTCGTATGTTGGAAATTTTCATTACATAATAGTGTTCTCTAGATAGTGAGAAATTATTGACCATATTTATATTCTATTTATTGAAATTTCCAAACTGAATCAAATCCATATTGAACTATACTACAAAACCCATGTCACTATTGATCGTACTTAGATATATTATCCAAAATAAGAGGGGATAGGTTTTCTAGGGTATAGTTTAGCACATAATGACATAATAATCATCCTTTGAGAGACCATAATCTCATCATCACAGCATATAAAAACTATATTTAAACCAAAACATAACCCACTATTGAAATTTATAGTATAAAATAGAATTATAGTGTCATGTTACAACACAAAAAAAATACATGTTATAATGGATAGAACCATGTGTTTTCATGAAAATAATCCATAAAGTATCACCAAATGATTCAATCACATATATGGTAAAATAAAGAAAAAAACCTGAGGATTCACCATAAACCCTAAGCCCCACCTCCTATGGTAATTAGTCAATCTATCCCCCTAGTTTTAACAAACACTGGAAATAGTTTACATCAAATGATCTACAATTTTGACCCACTTTCCCTTATTCCCATAATTCTCCCATAACCTAGTCATATTCAAGTCAATCCAGTAATGTTTGGAATGAAAAATCCAACCACCCCTTATTCCTCTACCTATAATACTCAAGAAATTTTATTATTCTGGGATATATTTCCCTATCTTCTTATATGGGCCTAGAATTATTTTTATTTTTAGGAATTCACACATAACTATTGACTTTCTCCCCCCAATTAATGATCGAAACATGACATTTATATGAATTTATATTAAATTCCCCAAATTTCCTTTATTTTATCATTAGTATTACATTTTATCAACTTTGAGTTTTGTTATACCAATTAATTTAGATTATGATAGATGATGACTTAATTATTTAAATAAGGGATCATATTTAGTAGAGAAATTATGGTTTTTCAAACACATATAAAATTATTTAATTTTTTTGTAATGTTATTTTGATATTATTATATTAGTATGTGTTTCTGATATTATTGTTATCTAACTATATTTATAAAAATAAAGATTACCTTTTTAAAATTTAATAAAAAATTTATGGTTTCCATGATTAGATTGAATAATTTAACATTTTTATTTATAAGTATATATTAATTCAATAATTATTAAATAGATTGTGTAATATCATGTAATTATTATTTTCTTTTTAAATTTTAATTATATTTAAATTTAATTTTAGAAGCACGCATTATTGATATTTTTTAATATAGTTTTTAAGTTACTATCATAATATTTTGTAAATATTCCATAATTTTGTAAAATTATTATGACACTAAAATAAAGTAAAATTAATCTTTTATACTAAGTTATATATCATATATATAGATTTTGAAAATATTATACATTTTTAGAGTTGCTGAAATTTATTTAATTATATTCTATTCAAATATATATTATGATAATTTGAATTTAACATTTTGTTTTTTTATTATATTTACATATTCCACTTGAAATAAAAAAAATTAGTTTTTTATATTACAATGGATAATAGTTTTATTTATAATATAAATTTATGATTAATCAGTTTCAAAATGAGTTTCAACTGTCATGAACTGAATCTGGTCGCCATCAAAACCAGCACCCAACCTGGCCAGTGACAAGGCCCGAATGAAGTTCTCAATCTACATGGATAGGAAGAAGTTCCCAGGTATCATAAACTGAAATTTGGGAATTATTTACCTGATTTTGAAAACATAAAACAACCAATGAATCCAAAAATATGAATCTGGGTTTTTCAAAAATAATCATTTTTTACAAAATTTCATAACTGATCTACACAATTTAAGACAATTCCAAAAGGCCACTAAAAATTCACAAAACCAAAACTGGAAATCCAAGTACCACCCCAAGGAAAGAGGGAGTCACCCTCAATCTATCTCCATGAAAACACATGAATAAGGACCACAAGAAACACGAACCACTAACACTAAAAACTGTACCCAAACCTACGACAAAAAAAAAGTCCACATACACCCAAAAGTTTATGTAGGGTGTGAGACAAAGCCATGTAGGATACCACCAGTAAGTCATTTCATGTGATAAACATTCAAAGTCAAAAATCGTGCATGTTTTCATAAACAGGAAATGCTAGTTACAATTTCTAAAATATGCAACTACAAATAAAAAAAGTTTCCAAGTGTGCAATCTTAAAGATTCAACACTTTTAAAAAAATAATGACAATGATACTGAATTTTCCATCCTACCAAAATGTGTTCTAATGTTATGAAAAAGGTATCTAATGATCAAAGGAAATGGGAAATAACCCCTAGGCACTAGCTCGTTGTGGTTCCCAGGTACCTCGTATCTCATTGAGAGTAACCATCACAATAGTTGTTCTCATGCACAAGCCACTAGTAGGGATCATAACCATAACCTATTGGTCCCCACCATCATCATTTTATTTTAGTTAGTGTTGTAAGCATCAAACATGCTATGTCAATAAGAGGTAAAACCTCATGGGATCACTAGAATACTATTACAAGTCCACCAACCTAGATACTATGGATTCACTCTTATTCTCAAACAAGTTCAATAAGACAAGGAATATGATTTTCACATGGATATATGACTTCCACATCATAAATTCACCAAAAATCTCACATTTACATCAAAAAAGTCATAAAAATACACTTCTTCATTCAAATACATAATTTAATCATACTCAAACCACAATAGCCCACAAACAATTTCTCACATCTTTTACAATTCGACAAATTCATTAACAATTTTATAAAATATTTTCCCAGATTCTGGAAATCACATAACATCCCACTCAAATGTTACATAATACCCTTTCCATAAACAAAATCCACTTTTCACATCACACTCACCCAAATATCCCACAAATACGTTTCACACCAACAACACAAGTTCATAAATAACCTCAACAAATTACAAAACATTATCAAAGATTTGGACATCACAAATGACCACATTATATTTCAAAAACACATTTTAAGAATATACACCCACCAAAACAATATATAAACATCCTTTTCACACTTTGTGTAACTCATTAAATCATTTTCAATTTTTATGAAACCATCCCAAGGGGTAAAACCCTATTTTCAATACAACCCATTCCCAACCCGTCTTTCAAGGACAAATCACACCAATAACAATCCATAACATAACTGGTATCCCTATAAATATTTATTAAACAACTCTCAGATGTTGTAAAATCTCCTTGAATAATATCATAGAAGTTACACATGAAAACACACATTTTCATAAAATGATCTCAAGAAGTATAACAAAGTATTACCCATAAAATCCATTTAAAAATCCCATTCAAGGCCCACATGACACTAAGGAATTAAAAAAAGAATCATCATCCCCTTTCCATAACTAATAAATCAATTTCATATTTTTTTAAAACATCCTCAAAATATCTCACATGTGTTACATATGAAAACTAAACAACTTCAAATAAAAATGAAACTATAAAATTAAATGCTTAACAAAATCCTCCAAAAATCGTTATCTCACCACACACTTCATATGATAAATATTTAAAATCAGTAAAACAGGAAATATAACTCATTACTAAATGGTTACACATGAAATCACATACTGAAAGTGTCAAAAACCACAAATATTGGGTCAAAACGTCAACTACACAATTACTACACCACAAGGGTGATTAATCTATCCCTAGACCGCAATATTTGACCAAAAGACACCAAATCAAACCCTAGATTTGAACCCTAACTTCTGGAAATTATATAACTTCACAAAATATGGAGGAAACTCTAATGAGAAGAATTCAAATGAAGAGAGGAACACTTACTTGAAGGAATACTGATGTTTCCCCACCAAAAACCCCATAAAAGAAGGGTTACATGGGAGCTTGATAGAACTTGGAGGGATCCCATGGTTTTTGGTTTAGAATGGGGGAATAATGGTGTGGATTATACTTATTTCTGTGTGGGAAAATGGAATTTAAAAAGTAATTTTAGTGACATGGAAACACCTGCACGGTTTGCCTACATGGTTTCGTACCGTGCTGCCAAGTCGTGTGGCCTGTTCTGGCCACCCAAAACCATGCCATTCTCCTATAATTTCAGTGGGGTCCAAGGGGAAACCAAGGTGAAAGTATATTCTATGGATAGGAGTTAAAAATCCCAAATGAAACCATCCTTTTCACCACAAAATTCATCCCACTCATGGGTTCAAACCATCTCACCAGCTTACCCCACAAGTGGTGTAACTAAGAGTGTCACTAAGGATACTCCAAGACAACACAACCACATACCATAAAATTGACAATAGGGAATTCCAATTTACATAAAATACCCCCAATACTCAAGACATAGGTCAGTAACACAACAGGAACCAAAATTTCAATCTGAGAACACCTGAAATCCAAGAGAACGCCAAGAACCAAAGAAGGATTTGAAACAAAGCATGGAATCAAAAAACCCGGTGTGACAATTCTCCCCACCATAAATATTTCCTCCCACAAACATCCACAAAAAGGTCAAAAAACCAAACCCAACTAAGAAACCATGATATAAAATTTTTCCAAGTTTCACCCCCAAGGCCAAAACACCTCCAGTGATCAATTAAGGAAGGAATACTCTCACAAACCAAAACATACACCACTTTCCAAAAATGATCAATCACATTCCGATATTATCTAAAAATAAAATTCCTCAAACACTATCTGAACAAGACTCAAGACATTTACCCATATGAACAACAACATCAAACAAGGTTACAATTACCTTAATTTAACTAAAACATTTGGAACTCTCCAATCCCAATGATTATCCAAGGAGGATGTTGTTAGTTATGTAGCTATGAACAATAATAATGACCTCCAATCCAAGAACAATGATAAATATGAGTTACTAGTATGAGGAGATACAAATGGGATCCCCACCCTAAGAGACAACTTATTTTTTCCCGAGACAGGATCAGGGCACCAATAGGGGGAGGCCTGAATGGACTCCCCAATACAAGGGGTATACATCCAATATAATGTTTTTAAGGAACATAAAATAGAATTATAGTGGGTCTCCCACTATAAGAACCAACCATCTAAACTAACCTGCATGGTCTGGCACATAATGGACCCAAATTTAATTAGTATGGACGGCCACATGGTCATTCTGCATAGTTTGGAAGCTGTGCACTGACCTTGTGGATTCTTCCATCTACATGGTTTTCTGGGGAATGGTTACTACTTACCATGGAAAAACCATGCGATCAACCTATTTATCCATATTACAAACCTTTCCCCAAAAACATTTTGAAATACCTAGGGATTTCCCCTGGATAGGCGCCAGCTTCTCACTGAGATCGATAACTGGAGATCAAAATATTGAAGCATCTTTGGCCTCGCAGTTAGGCTTTTGAGACCCCTGAAAGGAACTACTCCTTCCGGGGCTACCAAAAACAACACTTCAAACCATGATGGATTTACCAAGACAAAAAACACTCCAAAAATCACTTTACCCAAACCTGAAATTTCACTGAAACAGGGGAATAGAGGATGTACACACATCACATCTTCTTTCTTTGGGTGATAAACAAAAAAAGGAAAGGCCATATATAATCGCATTCCTCTAAAACAGAAGATTTTGAAGTTTGTCCAAGGGATACATTCTCTCAACATAATAGAGACTCTAATTAGATTGTACAAACGTCACTAGTACATTAAAATGAGAACATGACATCAGAATGAGTTACAGAACATGTCCATTGTGACAGATAGAAACAATACATGGAAGGGAACCTTATTACAAGTCCCCAAACAACACACAATTCAAGAAAGTGGTCGTAACAGCCTCTCTAGACTTGATTTCCCACACTGGTGGTTTAACATGAACTCCTACTCCATATAGACTATAAAGGACCCGGAGGCCCTCTTGCACACAATTTAGATAGTCATCCACACTAACAACCCCAGACCAATTCCACCTTCGACTAATTTGGTAACATAAGATACTATGGTTTATTTCAACCATCCACAATAACATTAGTCCCATAAGAGGATCCAAAATCAGATAAAGGAAATGGTCAAGACTCAATCTCCAAAGCTCAAAAAAGATTCCTTATATTGATCAACTAGAGGATTTCCCAATGGAGAAACAATCCAGGTTCCAATTCAGTTTTGCACTAACTCTTAGTGGGGGCATACTGTACCCAATGAGTGAACTGAAGGACCCAACCAAGCTGGTCAGTTGGTCAAAACGTGCCACAAAAGAGAGCTGAAATAATGAGGGGAACTACCATAAATTCTTCTCAACTGTTTCTCAAAAGAGACCACTAACTAGAACTTCAACCTATCTTATGGACGAAACACAAACTATACCACCCCAAGCCTCCATGGTACGCTTCTCTTTGAATAATACAGTAGTGTGTGTTGAATGCAACTTTGAGTTCTAACACACACCACAACTAATCAAACTAACCGTTATGAATATTAATACCCACTTTTTGAAACATTATACATTTTATCATTAAAAATAGACTTTATTTTTGGATTCATAATATCAAAATTATCTTAGGGTGAATTTTTGGTACTTTTCTGATAATTTTCATATTTTGATGAATAGTGAAAATTACTAAATTTTAATTAAAAACAACTTTCTTAATCCAAATAATTAAAAATGATAAATTATGAATTTGAGTGGTTTTAAAGTATATTTAGAATATATTTTTACCATTTAATCTAATGTTGGTCATTAGACATAATTTTAGATTTAAACCAGACATAAACAAGTGTAAATCTTTTGATAGTTATTATTTCATAAAAATAGGATTTTTGTTTTGACAGCGGGAATTAATTTTAAATTAATTTCTACCACTTCTACGTTTTGAATTTGGAAAAATGGATTCCATATTTGAAATCAGGATTTCCAAATTGTGTAAATAGCTAACTTTTATATTTATACATTTTGAATACTTACTTCGGTAAATATTTTATTTATCAGGGGCATCTTTCGGTCTTTTTTGGACCCCATAGAGCCACTTGTAAGTGATAATGTCACTTTATATTAATTAAGATAAATTAAATACAAAAATGGAATAAGCATATATATATTCTAGAAAAAATGGGTTATATATGTTATATTTTATACTATAAATATTCATTAGAAAGCTAAAAGGATTTCCTATGTACTGATATTTTATTTATAATTTTTACACATAGAATAATTAAATTTATTTATGACACAATAATGATCCATTATTTTCCTTATTAATGAAAGAATCAAATAATTGGTATTATAAATGATAAAAAATATTATTTTATTTTTTTGATTCCATACACAAATTTTAAAGGTTAATATGACATGTTATGATTGATTAAATTAGTTTGGTACTAATTAATAATGTTTCTAAGACTAACAAAAATCAATTTTTAAATAGTGTCAAAATTGACATAAATGAGTTTTTAAAACACATATTATATTATTAAATGATTTTATATTCCTAAAAATCTATGGTTAATCCAAATGACTTATATAGTGATAGTTGTATCATTAATGGACCACTTGGGGGTCTCTTCGAAGTATATAGTAAGTTTATTAACTATATAATATAAAAATACAAAGAGACATGGTAAATATCAAACTATTTAACTAAGAGTTAAATCAAAAAGATAAAGTTAATATAGTGACTCTAACCTATCTAAAACCTATTGGTTGAGTTTTTGTCAACCCATACTCACCTTATCCTTGAGATAAATCAGTTTGGAGCCATTATAAATCGAATATGAATTTATTAAAAAATAATATTTTAATTTTTTCCTATGGTGCATCTCACCCCTCTTATAAAGGTCTCTCCCCCTTATAAACAATTAACACCTTCATATCCATTTAGCTCTGCCAACCTCTACCATAATACCCTCTAAAATTTCCTCCCTTCATCCTAGAAGCCTTCCTTTAGTCAAAAATCCAACCTATGGAGCCGTTTTGGTCAAATCAAAAGGAAGAACCCAATGAAGAGGTAATGTTTTCACCACCCTCTTTCAAGTTCCTTTGTTCTTACACTTCTTCTTTCTTGGTTATTTCCATTATAAAATAATAAATCCTTTATCCTCTATATACTATGATTTTATTATAAATATGGTACAACCATATTCAGTATTCTATCAATCCTTTGAATGAAATTTCACCTTACGTTTGTGCTTACGGCTTACCGTCTCCACGTCATGGTGTAATTGTTATTCAAAACATTATTATTTGGATGGGTATGATAATGATGTTTAATTGAAGTAAATAATAAATATAAAATTATAATTATTCTCTATATATGATATACCATCCAATTATATATTATTTTAATACCAAAAGAGTGATATTGTCGCTCGTGCATACGTACGGATTACCGTCTCCATGAACGTGCTGAGACTCATTCTCCATCGTATCGATTCAAGACTAATTTTCATTTGATGATTAAAAATAATTTTTTAAATACTTGATATAATTTTGGATATGAATAATATACAACCAATCCACAACAAAAACGGCTTATTTAATAAAACATATAAAAGAAAACGAGTAAGTTAACACCCAAAACGACTATAATACTAAGATATTATTAACAAATCAATTTTAAAAGATCATATATGATATCATATTAATTTATATGATTCTTTTATAATTTAATAACAATTATTTCACCATTATACATGAGGTTAACCTACCCTCGACTAAGGAGAAGTACAAGGTAAGGGGTTTTCATCTCACTCCTTATTCCCATGAGATTCATGTCGTATTGCCACTATTACCATTTGTGTGGTGTATGTACAGCCCATAATTGTATTATTTGTATAATACGCTTTAATTTATGTGTACTTACATATTCACTGTATGATAATTCTTTCATGGGGTGTATGTTTCGTAAGTTACCAAATTGGTAAGGGTTAATTCCTCAATCTCATTATTATCCGAGATTGTTTATGTGTATGTATTTACTGGGTTATTTTTATCATCCATGTCGATTTTTCATGAACATGATTTCAAAACAAATATTTTAAAGATTTTTTGAAAGGTACTCTTTATCAAGATCATAATTTTAAATGTTTTAAAGATTTAACATTCTAAATATTTTTAATTAATGTCCATATTTTCAAACTAATTTTAAGGATTTATTTTATAGACATGAATGATTGGAAATGATAATTCATTTAAAAAGTTTAAAAGTTGTATGGGACACTATGATTCAAAAATATCTTTTAAATTACTTCCTTTAAAATTGTGTGCCTTTTAAATGATTTTACAAAAATTTTATTTCTCTCAAAAAGTTTTACTCATCATTTTCATCTATGTCAGCATCCTTTACTAGATATTATTTGTGATTGAGGTTGATTTATTATAATACAAATATCCATATTGTATTGAATGAGTTATGATATGTTTTACTGTGGATGTGATATTTTTATACCATTCATGGTTTATAGTTAAAGTATTAACATTTCATATTCTAGTTTTATTAAGAATGTTTATGATATGTTTAAACCTTTTCATATGAAAAATGTATTGGACTTACTAAGTGATGGGTGAAGCCCACTATAGCTCCTCAATGCATAGGTAGGTCTCATGAGACAACTAGACGTGGAATTGTCTGAGGCAAATTCCCAATTTTGATATATGGTTTTGGCTGAGGCCATAATCATTTTTAGACGTCTTGGTCGAGGCCTTGACAAAATGTTTTAGAATGTCTGACATTATACATTTCCTCATTATAAAAATAATATTGATGGTTCATGAGGTCATTTGACTAGTAGAATATCAATGATTATGTTTTATTATGGCATTATTTACTCAACTCATATTCCTGCCATAAAAGTATTCATGTTTATTATTGGTAAAGGCATGTTGTTTCAATTATTCATCATGCTTATTATTTATGTTATCTTCTACTGTATTTCTTACCCTTACTGAGCATTTGATCTCACCCCTTTCTTATGTTTCATTTTCCCAGGATATGAAGAATTTAGTTTTTAGTGACTTGCAGGAATAATCTTGGAGGCTTGGTTGTTCCTAATATAATAAATTAGTGTTGTATTTCTTTTCATGTTGAAATTTTGAACTTATGTATGAATCTTGTTTCCAATAATACTTAAATTATCGGTCATTCAAGACAAAATTTCCTTGTGATCATGCCAATGTTATGTAATAAGGCACCGACTCTAGGTAACTAGGGTCGGGGCGTTACAGTTGGTATCAAAGAAAGTATAGTACAAACCTTGAAATCTAGATTCAGATAAACTCTGATTAGAGCACATAGACCTAAGATAGTATTTGAGGATTAGTATAGAATAACTTCCTAGAATTTTGGTATTGTAGAAATTTTGTGAGTTTTATGAGAAATAAATCCATGTCTGGATACAAACAGGTAGAGGTGGCTCTGGCATAGATGTACCTAGGGGTAAAACTCGAAAACACCGCTTTGAGCTAGATTCGATTGGGAACTGCTGCACAACAATGATCCTTACTGCACTCTTGGTTATGACACTCCCAGGGGATATTCGTAGGATAATTATCATTTTATTTACAAACCATTATGAAGGTTTTATGAGTATATACTTCCTCAAAGAAAACATTTTTATGATTATGGATTATATCCATATACTTTTCAATTTATGTTAAGTGTTTTTCAAGTTTGGAATTATGTATTGCGATTAATAAACTAATCTAGTGTATGCCATTGTTTAGAAATGGAGCCTAGTGGAAGAAATGGAAATTGTATCAATGCATGTACACCATGTTGGTATCACCCTCCTTCTCAAGATAATTATAGTGGAGATGGTGATGCAACTAGTCCTAATCAGCTAATCGCCATACTGGGACAACTCACTCATGTTATGAATAATAACCTTACCTGTATAGAGAACCCAGATCCACAACGTGGAGGATCAATGTTATATCGCTTCAGGAGGAAACAACCACCAACATTTAATGGGAGTAGAAATCCCTTAGTAGCTGAGAAATGGATAAATTCCATAGAAAAAATATTCCATGCATCGGTAGGTCTAATGAGACAACTAGACGTGGAATTTTCTGAGGCCCATTCCCAATTTAAGTCATGGTTTTGGCCGAGGCTTTAATCATTTTTAGACATCTTTGAAGTAGCCTTGACAAAATGTTTCAGAATGTCCGGCATTATACATTCCCTCACTATAAAAATAATATTGATGGTTCATGTGGTCATTCGACTAGTATAATACCCATGATTATGTTTTATTATGGCCTTATTTACTCATCTCATATTCATTCTATATAATTATTCATGTTTATTATTGGAAAAGGCATGTGGGTTTAATTATTCTCCATGTTTAATTTTTTTGTTATCTTCCACTGTATTTCTTACTCATACTGACATTTTAAGCTCACCCCTTTCCATGTTTTAATTTTCCCCAGGATTCCAAGAAGTGTATAAAGATTTATATGCAGGGTTAAGCCAACAGTAATAATTGTGTTCTCAATGAATTATTTACGTAGTGTTTTATGTTTGAAATTGCAATGTAATGTTAATGTATGTAATCTATTTTCCAAGACTGCTAAACTGATCGGTCTTTTAGGACATGATTTCCTTGTGATCATTCCAATGTTTTAAAATAATACTCCGACTCTGGGTAACTGGGTTCGGGGCATTATAGTTGGTATCAGAGTAAGTTTAGTGAAAACCTTGGAAACTAGATTTAGATAAACTTTGATTATAGCACATAGCCCTAAGATATACTTTGATGATTAGTGTAGAAGAACGTCCTAGAATGTTGGTATTGTAGATATTTTGTGATTTTTTCAGGCAATACATCACAGTCTGGATACGATAAACTATAGGCGGCTCTGGCACAGATTTACCTAGGGGTAAAACCACAAAACACCTATTTGATCTAGACTCAAACGGGAATTGGTGCATGACAACGGGCCTTACTGCACTCTTGGTTACGGAACTCCTGGTGGATATGCTTAGGATAATTCAAATTTTCTTTACAAACAACTATGAAGGGTTTATGAGTATATATCTCCTCAGAGAAAACATTTTTGTGATTATGGGTTATATCCATAAACTGTTCAATTTACATTAGGTATTTTACATGTTTGGAATTATGAATTGTGATTCTTAAACTGACCTAGTGTATGCCATTGTTTTGAAATGTCACCAAGTGGAAGGAATGGAAATCGTATCAATTCACGTACTCCATGTAGGGATTGCCCTCCTACTCAAGAAAATTATTGTGGAGATGGTGATACAACTGGTTTTGATCATCTTATCACCATACTGGGACAACTCACTCAGGTTATGAGTAAAACCTTACCCGTATGGAACACCCTAATCCAGAATGAGGAGGATCAATGTTAGATCGCTTCATGAGGAAACAAAAACCAACATGAAATGGGAATACAAATCCATTGTTAGCTTAGAAATGGATTAGTTACCTAGAGAAAATATTTTAGGCCTTGGGGAGTAGTGAAAGGGAAAAAGTTGTCATGGCGGTTTATCACCTCACTGGAGATGCTGATCAATGGTGGTCCTTGATTCAAAAAACAAAAGAGTATGAAGAACTATCAAGTATATAATGGAGGGAGTTTAAAGAGATTTTCATAGAAAAATAATTTCCTCATGACCATCATGCGGATTTAGAAAGATAATTTCTAAGTCTAAGGATAAAGGTGGATGAGAATGATGCAATGTATGAGGCTAACTTTACAAGGTTAGCAAGGCATGATGTAGATTATATACATAACCCAAGAAGTAATATTGACCATTTATTTGATGGTTTAAAACCATTTCTTCTTCAAGATTTGTTATCACAATCCTTCTCATCATATGAAGATATTGTCTCATGTTCTATCAAGACAGAAAAGAAATCTCTAAATATTATAACAATAAAGTAATGCAGGTGAAGAAAAGAATGGTGGAGAAAGAGATAGGTAATGGGAAAAAGGGAAAGAAGGATTTTCCCTTATGTAATAATTGTGGGAAGAAACACCCTGGTACTTTCCTAAAAGGAATGAGAGTCTGTTACAAGTGTGGTAAAAATTGACACCAAGCTCAGGTTTGCAAGGGAAATAATGTTTTTGTCAACGTGGAATTCTATAATTGTAGAGAAATGGAGCATTATGCAAATGAATGTCATAAGAACCAAGTAAACTTACCTTAGAAAAGGCCAAGGGAGGAAGGCCAATCTTATGTTGTTACTAAATTTGATGTTGAATAATTATTCTATTTGTGTTTTTAGGTTAAAGAACTATATTCTGGTTATAAGTAAAATGTGATATATATAAGGATTGTACTGCAGTACTATTTCATTAAGTACTTGAGATTGTTTGGAACCAAGAAAAGTGACTCAATAGCAGGTAAATTTTTTGGAAAATGTATGGTTGAGAGAAAGATAAACCATAATATGGTTCTGATACTGAGGTAGTGATTTTGGAATAATACATGATTGATTTGGATAAATTATATTGGATATTCATGACTACCTTGAAAATGATTAATTATTTCTATATTCAATCACTGTTTGAGTTTACACCATTTTTGGATAGAAGGATTATATCCAGTGTTCTATAAGGAATAAGGGAGAATTAATGTAATCATTAAATGTTTTATGGTAATTAAGGATGTTACCATGTTTTAAAATAATACATGATGAAGGTGTTCACATGTTATTACATGGAAAAAAGGATCTTAATTGTGTTTAACTTCCTTCTAAATTTTGGACTATGAGTTTGGATAGAAGTATTTTAGATAAGTCTAAAGGATGGAATGGATTAAGATTGAATTGTTATTTTTGGATTTTTATAAAAGAACAACACGCAGACCGTGTGACAACCCGTCGCATCGGACAAAGCTATGGGAATTGAACCCACAACCATAGTGAGATTTGGATTTATCGCCTACCACATAACTAAGTGATGTTCCTGGATGGTATAATGTAGTTTCATTTTATAAATGGTTTGATATTTGAATTACGAATTCATTATATTTGGAACCCTATATTAATTGTGAGTTGTATTATGTTTTGGAGTGAAAGATGATTTTATGATAGAAATTTATTAATGGATAAAACTCAAATTATAAGGTAAGTATATCTCTTTATGATCTTATCCAATCTCATAAATAAATTCCTCAAAATTATGAAAAGGAACACAGAACAAAAATGTTTCCTAAATGGTACCTTAAATCATCATTAATTTATGGCTTTGTGATTGTTGGCCTTTTCATAGCCAAGTTTTCTACCACTCTCTATCAGATATTCATGGTTGGATTTCTCTTCCATATCCTTGTTTTTCTACATGAAACCCTAGTGTGTTTTATTTTAGATAACCTTCATACTTACCACTCTTTATTTTAAATAGAGGCCTCATTAATCCATTTTTTGATATGGGATTTCAACTAAGATATTTTGAAATGTCAACCCCAAGTTTCCAATAACGAGTATAAATTGGGATGACGCAATTTATTGAACGAGGGTAGAATGTAAAATCCCAAGCTTCCACGGTATGCTTCTCTTTGAATAATACAGTAGCATGTGTTGTACGCAACATCGAGTTCTAACACACACCACAACCAATCAAACTAGCTGTTAAGAATATTAATACTAACTTTTTGGAACATTATACATTTTATCTTTCAAAATGGAAATCATTTTTGGATTCAGAATATCAAAATTATATTAGGGTGTGTTTTTTTATTTTTCTGATAACTTTCATATTTTTATGAATACTGAAAATTATTAAATTTTAATTAAATACAACATTTTTCATCGAAATAATTAATAGTGATAAATTATAAATTTTAATGGTTTTAATGTATATTTAAAATATATTTTTACCATTTAATCCAATGTTGGTCATTGTACATAATTTCACATTTAAACCATATATAAACAAGTTTCAGTCTTTTGATAGTTATTGTTTCTTAAAAACATGCTTTTTATTTTGACAGCGGAAATTAATTTTAAATTAATTTATTCCACTTCTATGTTTTGAATTTGGAAAAATGGATTCCATATTTGGAATCAGGATTTACAAATAGTGTAAATGGGTAACTTTTATTTTTAGTCATTTTGAATAATTACTTCAGTAAATATTTTTTTTACCATGGTTAAAGGGTAAATTCGATCAATAAGGGTAAAAATGATATTATAATATTATTAAATTAGCATAAAACGTGTCTTAACCCTATTTTTTGATAAATTTCCATCCATGGGAATCTTTGGGACGATTTTGGGACCCCTTAGAGCCACTTGTAAGTGATAATGACACTATATATTAATTAAGTTAAAGTAAATACAAAAATGTCATAAACATATATCTTCTAGAAAAACAATTTTTACATAGGGTTATATATGTTATATTTTAGACTATAAATATAAATTAAAAAGATAAAAAATATTTTATACATAATGATATTTTATTTATAATTTTTAGACATTGAATAATTAAATTTATTTATGATACAATATTGATGCAGTATTTCTCTTATTAATGAATGAATCAAATAATTGGTATTATAAATGATAAAATAAATATAATTTGAGAGTTTTAATGCCATACGTGAATTTTATAGGTTAATATGAATTGTTAGGACTTCTTAAATGAATTTTTTTCGAATAAATAATGTTTTGAAGACATTTACAAAAATCAATTATTAAATAGTGTCAAAATTGACATAAATGAGTTTTTAAAAACAAGTATTATATTATTAATTGATATTCTATTCCTAAAAACCTAATATTCAGCCAAAGGACTTATATAATTATAGGTTTATAATTAATGGACCACATGGTGTCTTTTGGAAGTATATATTAAGTTTATAAACTATATAATATAAAAATACAAAGAGTAACGGTAAATATCAAACTATTTAACTAAGAGTTAAATCAAAAAGATTAAGTTAATATAGTGACCCAAAACTGTCTAAAACATATTGGTTGAGTTTTTGTCGACCCAACCCCACATTATCCTCTAAATAAATCTGTTTGGAGCTATTAGAAACTGAATATGAATTTATTAAAAAATAATATTTTATGTTTTTCCTAAGGTGACCCTCACACCTCTTATAAAAGGGAACTACCCCTTCTCACTAATTCACACCTTCAAAGACATTTTTCTTTCCCAAACTCTGCCCAAATACCCTCTCAACTGTACTCCATTAATCCTAAAGGCCTTCTTTATTCAGATAGCCAACCTAAGGATCCCTTTTGATCAAATAAAAAAGAAGAACCCAAAGAAGAGGTAATGTTTTCACCACCCTCTTTCAAGTTCCTTTCTTATTCAACTTCTTAATTATTTGTTATTTACATTATAAAATAATAACTCCAGTATCTTATATATAATTTGATGTTATTATAAATATGGTACAACCATATTCAGTATTATGTGCATCCTTTTAATGAAATGTCACCATACGTGTGTATGTACGGATTACCGTCTCCACGTCGTGGTGTAATTGTTATTCAATACATTATTATTTGGATGGGTATGATAATAATGTCTAATTGAAGTAAATAAAAAATATAACAATATAATGATTTTTTATATATGATATACCATCCAATTATATATTATTTTAATATCAAAAGAGTGATATTGTCACTTGTGCATACGTACGGATTACCGTCTCCATGAACGTGATGAGATTCATTCTCCATCGTATCCATTCAAGAATAATTTTCATTTGATGATTAAAATTAATTTTTAATCACATGATATCATTCTGGATATGAATAATATACATCCCATCCATAACAAACATGGCTTATGTAATAAAAAATATAAAATAAAATGACTAAGTTAACACCAGAAACGACGATAATACTAAGATATTATTAACAAAGAAATGTTAGAAGATCATATATGATATCATACTCATTTATATGGTTCTTGTATAATTTAATAAAAATTATTTCACCATTATACAGGAGGTTATCCTACCCTATACCAAGGAAAAGTAAAAGGTAAGGGGTTTTCATCTCACTCTTTATTCTCATGAGATTCATGCCAAATTAGCATTGTTACCTATTGTGTGGTGTATGTACTGCCCATAATTGTATTCCTTGTATAATACACTTCAATTTATGTGTATTTACATATTAATTTTTTGATATTATTCCATTGGGTGTATGTTTCTGAAGTTACCAAATTGGTAAGGGTTAATTCTTCAATCTCATTGTTATCCGAGATTGTTTATGTGTAAGAATTTACTCAGATATTTTTATCATCCATGTCCATTTTTTATGACATGATTTCAAAATGAATATTTTAAGGATTTTTTAAAGGTATTATTTATCAAGATTAGAATTTTAAATTTTTTAAATATTTATCTTTCTAAATAATTTTAATTAATTTCCATGTTTTTAAAATAATTTTAAGGATTTATTTATGTGGACATGAATGTTTTGAAATGATAATTCTTTTAAAATGTTTCAAAGTGGTATGGGACACTTTTATTCCAAAATCTATTTTAAATTACTTCCTTTATAAATGTGTGACTTTTAAATGATTTTACAAAAATTTTATTTCTCTCAAAAAGTTTTACTCGTCATTTTAAACTATGTCAGCATCCTTTACTGGATATTATTTTTGATTAAGGTTGATTTATTATAATAAACATTTTCCATATTTTATTGAATGAGTTATGATATTTTTTACTGTATATGTGCTATTTTTTTACCATTCAAGGTTTATGGTTAAATTATTGACATTTCATATGCTAGTTTTATTTGAATGTTTATGATATGTTTCAACCTTTTCATATGAGGAATGTATTGGACTTAGTAAGTAATTGGTGGATCCCGCTATAGCTCATCGATGCATCGGTAGGCCTCATGAGACAACTAGACGTGGAATTGGATGAGGAACTTTCCCAATTTGAGTTATGGTTTTGGCTGAGGCCTTAATCATTTTTAGACGTCTTGGCTGAGGCCTTGACAAAATGATTCATAATGTCTGGAATTAGACATTCCCTCGTTATGGAAATAATATTGATGGTTCATGTGGTCATTCGACTAGTAGAATACCCATGATTTTTTTATGGCATTATTTACTCAGCTCATATTCTTGCCATAAAAGAATTCAAGTTTATTATGGGTAAAGGCATGTGGTTTCGATTATTCTTCGTGCATAATATTTTTATTATCTTCTGTTGTATTGCTTACCCTTACTGAGAATTTGAGCTCACCCCTTTCGATTTTTTAATTTTACCCCGGATTCAAAGAAGTATATTATGATTGATATGCATGGTTAAGCTAAAGGAAATAATGGTGTTCTCAAAGAACTATTTACGCTGTGTTTTATGATTGAAATTGTAATGTAATGTTAATATATGTAACCTACTTTCCAAGACTGCTAAACTGATCGGTCTTTTAGGACATGATTTCTTTGTGATCATGCCATTGTTTTAAAATAATGCACCGACTCTGGGTAACTAGTTAGGGGTGTTAATGTATGTATCAGAGAAAGTTTAGTAAAAACCTTGGAAACTAGATTTAGATAAACTCTAATTATAGCACATATCCCTAAGATAGACATTGAGGATTAGTATAGAAGAACTTCCTAGAATTTTGGTATTTTATAGATTTTGTGAGTTTTCCAAGAAATAAATCCCAGTCTAGATACGAGCAGGTAGAGGTGGATCTAGAATAGATGTACCTAGGGGTGAATCCCGAAAACACCACTTTGATCTAGACTCAAACTGGAACTCGTGCACGACAACAGGCCTTGCTGCACTCTTGGTTACGAGACTTTCAGGTAATATGCTTAGGATAATTCTCATTTTCTTTACAAACCATGATGAAGGGTTTATCATTATATATCTCTGCAATGAAAGAATTTTTGTGATTATGGAATATATCCATAAACTATTCAATTTACATTAGGTATTTTACATGTTTGGAATTATGAATTGTGATTCATAAACTGACCTAGTGTATTCCATTGTTTAGAAATGGCACCTACTGGAAGTAATGGAAATCGTATCAATGAACGTACTCCATGTAGGGATTTCCCTCATACTCAACAAAAATATAGTGGAGCTGGGGATATAACTAGTGCTGATCAGCTAATCACCATACTGGGACAACTGACTTGGGTTATGAGTAATAACCTTACCCGTATAGAGAACCCTGATCCACAATGCAGAAGATCAATGTTAGATCTCTTAATGAGGTAACAACCACCAACATTCAATGAGAATACAAATACATTGGTAGATGAGAAATGGATAAGTTCCCTAGAGAAAATATTTCAGGCTTTGGGGAGTAGTGAAAGAGAAAAAGTTGTCACGGATGTTTGTCGCCTCACTGGAGATGATGATCAATGGTGGTCATTGACTCAAAACACAAAGGAGGATGAAGAAGTATCAAGCTTGGAATGGAGGGAGTTTAAAGATATTTTCTTAGAAAAATACATTCCTCATGACCATCAAGTGGATATAGAAAGACAATTTCTCATTCTAACGCAAAAGGGGCATGAGAATGTTGCAAAGTATGAGGCTAACTTTAAAAGGTTAGAAAGGCATGATGAAATTATATACGTAACCTAATAAGTAATATTGATCGTTTCTATGATGGGTTAAAACCATTTCTTCATGGAGAATTAGTATCGTAATCCATCTTGTCATACGAAGATATTGTCTCATGTTCTATCAAGACAGAAAAATAATTCCCTAAATCTTATAACAATAAAGTAAAGCAGGAGAAGAAGAGAATGGTGGAGCAAGAGACAAGTAATGTGAAAAAGGGAAATAAGGATTTTCAATTATGTGATAATTTTGGGAAGAAACACCATCTTAATTGCCTCAAAGGAATGGGGTTCTGTTATAATTGTGGTGAAAAGGACACTAAACTCATGATTACAACGGAAAGAGAGTTGTTGTCAATGTGGAATGTGATAATTGTAGAGAAATGGAGAATTATTCAAATGAATGTCTTAAGCGCCAAGGAAAATTACCTTAGAAAAGGCCAAGTGAGAAAGGCTACACTTATGATATTACTATTGTTGAAGTTGAATAATTATTGTATTTGTGTTTTTAGATTCAAGTACTATATTCTGGGTATAAGAATAATGTGATATATATAAGGACTGTACTATAGTACTATTTCATTAAGGACATGAGATTGTGTGGATCCAAGAAAAGTGACTCAATAGCAGGTTAAATTTTTGGAAAATATATGGTTGAGAGAAAGATAAACCATAATATGGTTCTGATACCGAGGTAGTGATATTGGAATAATACAATATTGATTTAGATAAATTATATTGGATATTATTGACTACCTTGAAACAGATTAATGATTTTTATATTCCATCATTGTTTAAGTTTAAAACATTTTTGGATAGAAGGATTATATCCAGTATTCTAAAAGGAAAAAGGGATCAAGAATGTAATCAATAAAGTTTTTATGATAATTCAGGATGTTACCATGTTTTAAAATAACACATGATGAAGGTGTTCACATGTTATTACATGGAAAAAAATCATCATTGTGTCTAACTTCCTTAAAATTTTGGACATTGAGTTTGGATATAATTATTTTGGATAAGTCTAAAGGTTGGAATGGATTATGTTTGAAAGGTTGTTTTTGGATTTTTATAAAAGGATGACACACAGACGATGTGACAACTACTCACGTTAGACATAGCTATGGGAATAAAACCCACAACTATAGTGCGATTGGGATTTATCGCCTACCACTGGACTACGTGAAGTTATTGGATGGTATAATGTTGTTTCTTTTTCATAAAGGGTCTGATATGTGAGTTATAAATTCATTATATTTGGAACCCTATATGATAAATTTTTAGTTGTATTATGTTTTGGAGTGAAAGATGAGTTTGTGGTAGAAATTTATTAATGTATAAAACTATAATTATAAAGTATGTATATATCCTTATGATCTTATCCAATCTCATAAATAAATTCCTAAACATTAAAAAAAGGAACTTAGAACAAGAATGTTGTCCTAGATAGTACCTTAGATTATCATAAATTTGTGGCTTTGTGATTGTTGGCCTTTTCATAGACATATTCTCTACCACTCCCCATAAGATATTGAAGGTTAGATTCTATTCCATATAAATTTCTTCTTACATGGAACCCTAGTCTGTGTTATTTTCTGTAACCTTCATACTTACCACTCTTTATTTTAAATAGAGGCCTCATTAATCCATTTTTGGATGTCGGATTTAAACTATGATATTTTGAAATGTCATCCTCATGTTTCAAATACCGAGTATAAATTTTTAGGACACCATTTATTGAAATAGGGGAGAATGTAACACCCCAAACTTCCACGGTATTCTTCTCTTTGAATAATACTGTAGCATGTGTTGTACGGAACTTCGAGTTCTAACACACACCACAACCAATCAAACTAACCGTTATGAATAGTAATACCAAATTTTTGAAACTTTATACATTTGAAAATTCAAAATGGAATTCATTTTTGGATTTGTAATATCAAATTTAGCTTAGGGTGAATTCTTGGTACTTTTCTGATAACTTTCATATTTTGATGAATTGTGAAAATTACTAAATTTTAATTAAAAACAACATTTTTAATCAAAATAATTAATGGTGATAAATTTTGATTTGAGTGGTTTTAAAGTATATTTAGAATATATTTTTCCCATTTAATCCAATTTTGTCCGTTTTACATAATTTCAGATTTAAACCAGACATAAAGAAGTGTCAATCTTTTGATAGTTATTGTTTCTTAAAAACACGCTTTTTTGTTTTGACAGCGGGAATTAATTTTAAATTAATTTCCTCCACTTATGTGTTTTGAATTTTGAAAAATGGATTCCATATTTGGAATCAAGATGAGCAAATTGTTTAAATAGGTATATTTTATTTTTAGACATTTTGAATAATTACTTCGGTAAATATTTTATTTACCATGGTTAAAGGGTAAATTCGGTAAATAAGGGTAAAACATAATATTATAATATTATTAAATTACCCTAAAACATGTCCTAGTCCTATTGGTTGATATATTTCCGACCATGCTAATATTTGGTTCGATTTTGAGACCCCATGGAGCCACTTGAAAGTGATAATGACACTTTATATTAATTCAGTAAAAGTAAATACAAAAATGTCATAAGCATATATCTTCTAGAAAAAACAATTTTTACATAAGGTTATATATGTTATATTTTCAACTATAAATATTCATTAGAAAGATAAAATGATTTCCTATATAATGGTATTTTATTTATAATTTTTAGACATTTAATAATTCAATTTATTTATGACACAATAATGATGCAGTATTTTCCTTATTAATGAAAAAATCAAATAATTGATATTATAAATGATAAAATAAATATAATTTCAAAGTTTTTATTCCATAAAAGAATTTTATTGTTTAATATTTCATTTTATTATTTCTTAAATTAATTTTTGTCTAATTAATAAGGTTTTTATGACTAACAAAAATCAATTATTAAATAGTGTCAGAATTGACATAAATGAGTTTTTAAAACAAATATTATATTATTAATTGATATTTTGTTCCTAAAAATCTAAGGTTCGGCCAAATGACTTATATAATGATATTTGAATCATTAATGGACCACATGGGGGTCTATTGAAATTATATAGTAAGTTTATTAACTATATAATATAAACATACATAGAGACATGGTAAATTTCAGACTATTTAACTAAGAGTTGAATCAAAAAAGATAAAGTTAATATAGTGACCCAAAATTGTCTAAAACCTAATGGTTGAGTTGTTTTTGACCCATCACCACCTTAGCCTCAAACTAAATCCGTTTTGAACCATTAGAAACCAAATATTAATTTATTAAAAAATAATATTTTATGTTTTTCCTAAGGTTCCCCTTACCCATCTTATAAAAGGGAACTCCCCCTTCACAGTAATTCACAAATTCAAAGCAATTGGCTCGGCCAAAATATGCCAAAATACCCTCTAAACTATCCTCCCTTCATACTAGAGGCCATCCATTATTCATAAATCCACCCTATGGAGCCCTTTTGATCAAGTCATAAGGAAGAACACGAAGAAGAGGAAATGATTTCACCACACTCTTTCAAGTTCTTTTCTTCTTCCACTACTTCTTTCTCTTTTTTTCTATTATAAAATAATAACTCCAGTATGTTCTATATATTTGGATTTTATTATAAATATGGTACAACCATATTTAGTATTCTCTCCATCCTTTGAATGAAATGTCACCATACATGCGTACGTACGACTTACCGTCTTCACGTCGTGGTGTAATTGTTATTAAAAACATTATTATTTTGATGGGTATGATAATGATGTGCAATTGAAGTAAATAATAAATATAAAATTATAATGATTATGTATATATGATATACCATCCAATTATATATTATGTTAATATGAAAATAGTGATATTGTCGCTTGTGCATACGTACGGATTACTATGTCCACGAACGTGATAAGATTAATTCTCCATCGTATCCATTCAAGACTAATTTTCATTTGATGATTAATTTTAACGTTTAAGAACTTGATCAAATTATGGATATTAATAATATAAAACCTATCTATAACAAACACAACTTATGTAATAAAACATATCAATGAAAACTAGTATGTTAATACCAGAAATGACGATAATACTAAAACATTATTAACAAATCAATGTTTAAAGATCATATATGATATCATATTAATTTACATGATTCTAGCATAATTTAATAAAAATTATTTAACCATTATACAGGAGGTTAACCTACCCTCGACCAAGGAAAAGAACAAGGTAAGGGGTTTTTATCTCACTCTTTATTCCCATGAGATTCATGTCATGTTTCCTCTATTACCTATTGGGTGGTGTATGTACTGCCCATAATTGTATTCTTTCTATAATACACGTTAATTTATGTGTACTTACAAATTAAATGTTTGATAATTCTATCATGGGGTGTTTGTTTCGTAAGTTGCGAAATTGGTAAGGGTTAATTACTCAATCTCATTATTATCCGAGATTGTTTATGTGTAAGTATTTTTTGGGATATTTTTATCGTCCATGTCCATTTTTCATGAACATGATTTCAAAATGAATATTTTAAGGATTTTTGAGAGTTACTCTTTATCAAAATCATAATTTTAAATGTTTTAAAGATTTTCCTTTCTAAATATTTTTAATTAATGTCCATGTTTTCAAAATAATTTTAAGGATTTATTTATATGGACATGAATGTTTTGAAATGATAATAATTTTCAAAATTTTAAAATAGGTGTGGGATAATTTGATTCAAAAATATATTTCGAATTACTTCCTTTATAAATGTGTGACTTTTAAATGATTTTACAAAAAATTTATTTCTCTCGAAACGTTTTACTCGTCATTTTCAACTATGTCAGCATCCTTTAATGGATATTATTTCTGATTGAGGTTGATTTATTATAATAAAATTTTCCATATTTTATTGAATGAGTTATGATATGATTGACTGTGGATGTGATACTTTTATACCATTCATGGTTTATGGTTAAATTATTAACATTTCATAAGCAAGTTTTAATACGAATTTTCATGATATTTTTAAACCTTTTCATATAAGGAATGTATTGGACTTTGTAAATGACGGGTGGAGCCCTCTATAACTCATCGATGCATCGGTAGGTCTCATTAGACAACTAGATGTGGAATTGGCCAAGGCCCATTCCCAATTTGAGTTAAATATTTGGATGAGGCCTTAATCATTTTTAGACATCTTGGCAGAGGCCTTGACAAAATGTTTCAGAATGTCTCGCATTATACATTCCCTCATTATAAAAATAATGTTGATGGTTCATGTGGTAATTCGACTAATAAAATACCCATGATTATGTTTTATTATGGCTTCTTTTACTCAGATCATATTCATTCCATAATAGTATTCATGTTTATTATTGGTAAAGGCATGTGGTTTCAATTATTCTCTATGCTTAAAATTTTTGTTTTCTTTCATTGTATTCTTTACCCTTACTGAGAATTTGAGCTCACCCCATTCCATGTTTTAATTTTCCCCATGATTAAAACTAGTTTATTATGATTGATATGCAGGTTTAAGCAAAAGGGAATAATGACTTTCTCAGAGATCTATTTGCGCTGTGTTTTATGTTCAAAATTGTAATGTAATGTTAATGTATGTAATCTATTTTCCAAGACTGCAAAACAAATCAGTATTTTGGGACATTATTACCTTGTGATCATTCTAATGTTTTAATATAATTCACTGACTTTGGGTAATTGGGGTCGGGGCATTACACAAACCCAAGACACAGTTCAAACAAGAGGGGTTCTGGGAATCAAAGAATCCCACAAAAAACATTCTCAGAAACACATAATACAAACTATCCAATTCAAGTCATCAAGACATCATTTTTACTTTAATATAATCACTTTGAATACAAATGGTTTAGCAGTTAGTATATCCACCAATGGTATCCCATGGGCCACACACATGAATGTTTATGTGCCGCATCAAGCACCCTCCTCATATCCATCCCATCACTCATCTAGTCGTGTTATTAACCATCCATCATACAATATAACCCCATGGATATGGTCTACCATGGAAATATCAATGGTTAAAACAAAAATTCATTCCACTTTTCAAAACCAAACAGCCAACCAAATCTTTGTTATTTCTCAAGACTGCTAACCACTAAATCAAACCCAATTTATAGCTTATAAAACATTACATAAAGACACAACCAATCAAATGAAATATATCTTTAAATATATTCACATCTATTTCAAAACAAATCATCCCATTAAAATACCTTTTATTTTTTTACAAAACACTATTGGAACACTTTCTCAAAACCAACATTTACATAGTACCTTTTTAAAAGAGGTGTAAACACACCATTTCTCATTTCAAAACAATTCTGAAAATTCAGTTCCACAATTTCAAAAATAAAACGATACCCACTTTATTAAAAAAATGATTTCAAAATTACTTTATTCTTCTTAAAACCATGAAATTTTTTCTTTAAATTTAAACTTCCAAGATTTTAAAAGTAAAGGACACAAGACAATGTGAGGGGAAACTAGATTCGACAGGTGACTTGGAAATATGGTTGGCGTCCATATTCCAATAACTTCACTATCATAGAGAGTATTCTGTGGAAATATCCCTTGATCAACTTGAATTTCCAGGACTTGTGAGATCATTGAGACCATTAACCCAACTCTCTACTCATTTCCCCAAATCATCATCAAACCAATAAAACCAAAGGACTCAGATAAGCCCTGACATCCCCTAAAGACTTAAATCCCATTAGGAGGTGTAGTGATCAGAAACACTACCCATAACTAGAAGATAATGTCCCAAAAATCCTTAATCTTGACTATCCCTATAGTAACACCCTAATCTTCCAGGGTATGCTTCAGTTTCAACAAAATGATTGTGTGTTTTGTATGCAACTTTGAGTTCTAACACACCACAACCAATCAAACTGGCCGTTATGAATATTAATACCCACATTTTAAAATTTTATAATTGTATATTTCAAAGTGGACTTTATTTTTTGATTTTGAATATCGAAATTAGCTTATGTTGAATATATGTTGTTATTCTAAAAACATTCAAATTTTTATGAATTGTAAAAAACACCAAGTTATAGTTTAAAATTGAATTTTTATTGAAATAGTTATTTATTGGATTTAAATTTATTTTAGGTCAAAATAGATACATTATACCAATATAAGTTCAATGTAATTTAATGGAGTCAGTTTATAAAAATTTTAGATATATAAAAATTTTATTGAACTTTTTATTGTCTTTTACCCACCACCAAGGTGAATTTGAAAATTTACATAAAACATAATTTTAGCGCTTTTGTGAGTGGAATTTCAAAAATCTGAGAGAAATTATTGATATCATTAAGTAAAATTTTGTTCAATAATATGTAAATAATTTTTTTGAATAGTAACTGTTTCCTTTTATTTTCCTCGGTTAAAACTAAATACGGTAATTAAGGGTAAAAATGATATTATTATCACCCTAACATAAGTCCTAATTATATTAGATAAGTATAATTCGACCAAAAATAGCCTTTGGAAGAAAATATGAACCTCTTTGGTCTACATGGTTTATATTAGGACATTTATTATTATTTTCTTTAAAGAAGAGTTAAAAGAGTTAAATTCAATGTTTAATAACTAAACCATTTTTAATATAGGTTACACACAATATAAGTTTGAATATAAATATTCATTAGAGAGATAAAATTATTTCCAATATAATGGTTTTTTATTTATAATTTTTAGGCACTGAATAATTAAATTCATTTTTCAGACAATGATGATGTAGTAATTACCGTATTAATGAAAGATTAAAATAATTGATATTATAAATATTCAAATAAATCTAATTTTAGGATTTTAATGAATTACAATCATTTTATAGGTTAATATGAAATGTTAGGGTTTAATAAATGTATCTATATATAAGTAATAAAGATTTTAGGACTTTAAGAAAAATCAATTATTAAATAATGTAAAAATTGACATAAATGAGTTTTTAAAACAAATCCAATATTTTTGGTTGATATAAAAATCCTAAAAATCTACATATCGGACAAAAAACTTATATAATGATATTTTTATCAGTAATTAACCACTTGGGGTTTTCTTGGATGTTTATAGTACGTTTATTAACCATATAAAATAAAAATATGAAGAGAAATGGTAAATGTAAAACTATTTAACTAAGAGTTAAATCTAAAAGATAAGATTAATATAGTGACCCAAACCTGTCTAAAACCTATTGGTTGAGAGGTTTTCAACCAATACCCATATTATCCTTTGAATTATTCATTTTTGAGCCATTATAAACCAAAATTGATTTTATTACAAAATAATATTTATATCATTTCCTAAGGTTCCCCTCACCACTCTTATAAAAAGGCACTTACCCTGATCTCTACTTCACACCTTCAAAGCTATTTTGATTGGCCAAAACCTTCCCAAATACCCACTAAACTATCCTCCATTCATCCTAGAGGCATTAAATCAGTAAAAAAATCCAACCATAGGTTCCCTTTTGTTCAAATAAAAATGAAGAATCCGAAGAATTGGTAAATATGTCCCCACCTCTTTCATGTTTTTTCTTCTTCCACTTCACCTTAACTTGTTGTTTCCATTCTAAAATAATTACCCCATTATCTTCTATATACTATTATTTTATTATAAATATGATAAAACCATATTCATTAATCTATCCATCCTTTGAATGACATCTCACCATAAGTGTGTACGTACGGCTTACTGTCTCCATGTCGTGGTATAGTTGTTACTCAATACATTATTAATCAGGAGGGAATAATATTGATGTATAAAAGATGTAAATAATAAACATAACATGATAATTATTCTATATATATGATATACCATTCAATTAAATATGATTTTAATATCAAAATAATGATATTGTCGTTCGTGAGTACGTACGGATTACCGTCTCCATGAACACGATGAGATTCATTCCCCATCACATCAATTCAAAAGTAATTTTCATATAATGATTAAAAATTAATTTTAAAGAATTTATATCGTTATAAATATGAATAAGATACATCCTATACATAACAAACATAATTATGTAAAAAATTCATATAAAGGAAAATGAATCAGTTAACACTTGAAACGACGATAATACTAAAATATTATTAACATAGAAATATTGAAAGATCATATATGATATCCTATTAATGTATATAATTATTGTATAATTTAATAACAATTATTGAAGAATTATACAGGAGGGTAACCTACCCTCTAGAAAAGAAAATTACAAGGTAAGGGTTAATCTCACAATCTCTTTATTATTCGAGGTTGTTTTTACGTAAGTATCTACTAGGACCTCTTTATCATCCACATCCATGTTTCTTAAAAATTTATTCCAAAACATTTTTACTATTTACAAGACTATAGTTTAAATTCATTTATACCCTTGTTTTAATTTTTATACAATGGTTTTAAAGGAATCTTTCAATCGTTTTCCAACCAAGGTACCTTATAACCTTTTCGAAAAAATTATGGTAAGAATGTTTTTTTAACTTATTCGATGGGTGCTGCTATTTTTTTCCATTATAACATCGTTGAAGCTTCCCTTAAAAGCATATAATAATATTTCAAAAATAAATATACTCTCTTATAAATATATTACTTTTAAAGGATTTCAAAATAGAAAGATGTATTTCTCTAAAAAAAATTGATTTCATATATGGAAGCTTTCTTTGATGGATTTTAAGCTTATTTGAAGTTGATTTATTATGATACAAAACATCCATATTATATTGAAGATTATGTGATTTTTTTTACAATGGATGTGTTATTTTTACACCATTCATGGTTTATGGATAAAGTATTGACATTTCGTATGCTAGTTTTTATACGAATGATTTTGTATGTTTAAACCTTTTCATATGAGGAATACATTGGACTTAGTATGTGACGCTTGGAGCCCGCTATAGCTCCTTGATGCATTGGTAGGTCTCATGAAACAAAATAGTGTCTTGGAATAAGGCCTTGACAAAATATTATTTTTAGACTTTGAACAAGGCCTTGACTATGTGGTTATGAAGTCTGGAATTATGCATTCCATCCTTACAAAAGTGTCTATTGATATTACATGTGATTATTTGACAAGTAAAATATCCATGTGAGTAAGTAAATGGCATTATTTTGATTTATATTTTCCATATTATGATGAATTTTATGTTGAAAAGGCTTTTGATTTAGTTTTATACATTGCTTTAAATGTTTGTGCTTATTTATGAGAGTTTCTACTATATTGTTATCCTTACTAATCATCTAAGATCACCCCTTTCTATGGTTTAAATTTCCCAGGATGCGAGGATGTATATTATGAATGACCTATCAGGATAGTATATGGGATCTCTGTGTTTTCTATGTAAACAATGTTGTTTTAGTTTTCCATTTTATGATGTAATGTAAACCTTATGAATGTATCTAGTACATTCAAGGATACTAAACTAACCGATCTTTCGAGACTTGATCTTTTGTGATCATTCTAATGATACATAATAATTCACTAACTCTGGGCTTCTAGGGTCGAGGAATTATAGTTGGTATCAGAGGAAGTTTAGTACTAACCTTGGAAACTATATTTAGATAAACTCTAATTAGAGAACATAGCTCTAAGATAGACTTTGTGGATTAGTATAGAAGAACTTCTTAGAATTTTAGTATTGTGAAGGTTTTGTGAGTTTTCTATGAAATACATCCCTATCTGAATATAATCAGGTAAAGGTGGCTCTGGCATAGATGTTCCTTGGGGTAAAACCCAAAAACACCTATTTGAGCTAGACTCGAACAGGAACTGGAGCACGATAATAGGCCTTACTGTACTCTTGGTTACAACACTCCTAAGGGATATGCTTAGAATAATTATCATTTTCTTTACACAATATTTTGAAGGGTTTATGAATATATAATTCATCAAAGAAATATTTTTTATGATTATGGTTTATATCCATAAACTGTTCAATTTATGTTAACTGTTTTACAAGTTTGGATTTATGTATTGAGATTCATAAACTAATCTAGTGTATGCCATTGTTTAGAAATGCCACCTAGTGGAAGGAATAGAAACCATATCAATGCACACAATCCATATAGGGATTCCATCTGGATCAAGATAATTATAGTGGAGCTGGTGATACAACTCAGTTGATCAGTTTATCACTAGACTCGGACAACTCACTCGGGTTATGGATAATAACCGTACCCGTATAGAGCAACCTGATCCACAGAATGGAGGATCAATGTTAGATCTCTTCATGAGGAAACTACCAAAAACCTTAAATGGGGTTACATATCCATTAGTAGCTATGAAATGGATAAATTCCATAGATAAAATATTCCACACCTTGGGAGTAGTGAAAATGAAAAAGATGTCATGGTAGTTTACCGCCTTAATAGAGATGCTGATCAATGGTGGTCATTGATTCAAAACACAAAGGAGGATGATGAAGTATAAAATATGTAATAGAGGGATTTTAAATAGATTTTCATAGAAAAATAGTTTCCTCATGACCATCGAGCAGATATGGAAAGACAATTTCTGAGTCTTATGCAAAAGGATGATGATAATGTCGCAAAATGTGAAGCTAACATTAAATGTTTAGCAAGGAATGCTACAGATTATATATATAACCCAATAAGTAAGATTGATCGTTTCTTTGATGTGTTAAAACCATTTATCCATCAATCATTAGTCTCATAATCCTTCTCATCATACGAATATATTCTCTCATGTGCTATCAAGACAGAAAAAGACTTCTCTAAGTCTTATGACTTTAAAGGAATGCAAGAGAAGAAGAGATCTTCTAAAAACTCTAGAAATGGAAATAAGGGGAATAAGGGAAAAGTTGAATATCCATCCTGTACTAAATGTGGGAAAAAACACCATGGTGCTTGTCTGAAGGGAATGGGAGTCTGTTACAAGTGCAGTGGAAAAGTCCACCAAGCTAGTGATTTCAAGAGGAAGAAAGAGGTTATCCATGTTTAATGCTATAATTATAGAGAAAGGGGATTTATGAAAATTAATGTTCTAAGCGTTAGGGTAACTTACCTCAAAAAAGGAAAAGGGATCAAGGCCAAGCTTATTCTATCACTACTGCTGAGGTTGATGCTCCGAAAGACATAGTGGAAGGTAATATAATGGTTTCCTCAAGTTTAGCCAATGCATTATTTGATTCTAGATCATTGAATTGTTTCATTTCTTCCCAGTTTTCTATGAAAATTATATATTTCTAATTTTATTTATCAATGGAGTTGTTAGAAAAAAATCCTAAGGGAAGTATCATTACAACAATGTTTTGTGAATTGGTTCCCATTAAGGGATATAAATGTTATTTATTTTCTGATCTCATCATCATAACCATTATTGAATTTGATATAATCCTCAGTATAGATTGGATTTCAGACCATGATGCAAAAATTTATTGTAAGAAGAAGGAGGTTACAATTTTTAATGATGATAATGAGTACCTTATCTTTAGAGCAGAAATGTCACCATCTAATTCTTATCTAGATCCACCCCTAGTAGCTAAAATAAATACAATTATCGGGGATGAAGAGAATGAAATAACTATGGTTCAGGAAATGTATTTTCAAATAGAGGATGAACCTATTGTTCAAGAATATATTGATGTGTTTCTAGTGGATCTAACTGGACATCCTCCAGAATGAGAAATTGAGTTTTCCATTGACTTAATTCATGGTTCATGGCCCATATAGAAGAACCCTTATATAATGGACACTATGGAATTAGTGGAACTAAAGAAACAAATAGAGGAATTGAGAAATAAGGAATTTATTCACCCGAGTTTTTATCCATGGGGAGCCCCTGTTCTTTTTGTCAAGAAGAAAGATGGGTGTATGTGGTTGTCCATTGACTACAGGGAGATCAATGCTATAACAATAATGAAAAACTATCCCCTACCTCGCATTGATGATTTATTTGACCAAATTCATTGAGCTAAATTCTTTTCAAAGATTGAACTTCGATCTGGATATCATCAGTTTTGTGTGAATGAGGAATACATTCTGAAAAAAGCATTTCAAACCAGGTACGAGCATTATGAGTTTACAGTAATGCCTTTTGGATTGACTAGTGTACCCTTTGTCTTCTTGGATCTAATGAATTGAGTTTTCAAGGAATGTCCTAATGTCTTTTAATGGTATTTATTTATGATATCTTGGTATGCTCCAAAATCTACGAAGATCATGAAAATCACATGCACATTATTCTAAAGACTCTCAGTGGACATGGATTATATTGGAAGTTTTTCAAGTCTGAATTATGGCTTCAGGAGAATTATTTTCTTGGCCATATTGTCTATACGGATGGAATCTCCTTTGATCCTTCTAATAAAAGAAGAACCCAAGAATGGTCAGCACTGAGGAGTATAACTGAGTTATGGAGTTTTATTGGTTTATCAGGTTATTATCGGTGTTTCATCCAGAATTTTACCCAGTTGGCTAACCCGTTAACAAATCTCACATAAAAAGGGGTTAAATTTGTTTGGAAAAATGAGTGTGAATAATATTTTGAATAATTGAAGAAAATATTAGTCAATTCTCCTATCTTGACCCTACCATCGGGGAATAATGGGTTGTTATTTATAGTAATGCATCAAATAAAGGACATGGTTGTGTCCTTTTGTAGAATGATAGGGTTTTTTCCTATGAATCATGATAGCTAAAAATTCATGAGCAAAACTATCCTACTCATGATCTTAATTTAGCAGCTGTAATCTTTTCTTTGAAGATATGGAAACATTATCTCTTTGGTGAAAATGCGAGATATATACTGATCACAAGAGTTCAAAGTATATTTTCTCATAGAAAGAACTCAACATGAGGCAAAGGATATTACTTGAACTACTCAAGTATTATTATTGCAATATACACTACCACCCTGGGAAGGAAAATAAGGTGGAAGATGCTTTGATCAGAAGGATCATGGATTTTTGGACAATATGAGAGTTTAAAAGGATCCTATATACAAGTATCTAGTAATGTTGGACATGGGGATAACTATGGAAGGTGAAACATCAATAATTTTTCAAATGGTTTCCAAACCATATTTACTAGAAAAGATAAAGAGTTCTCATAAAGATGATGAAGAGTTTCAAAATAACATTAAAGCTGTGAATGATGGGAGATTGAGTGACTTTGTGAATGAAGATGGAATTTTGAAATTTTGGAAGAGAAGTTGTGTTCCCGATATACCTAATATAAAAATTGAATTGTTTTATGATGTTCATTGATCGAATTTCTATATACACCCTAGTAGCACAAAGATGTATAGAGATTTGAAGAAACATTTTTTGTGGGACAACATGAAGAGGGAGATTGCTGATTTTGTGTCAAGATATATGGTTTGTCAACAAGTGAAAGCTAGAAGGAAACGTCTAGGAGGATTCATGCATCCTCATACCATACCTGAGTGGAAATAGGATAATATTATGATGGACTTTATCAGGGGAATACCAAAGAATCCTAGAAGGAACGAATAAATATGGGTCATTATTGATCGTCTTAAAAAGTCAGCACATTTTCTTGCTATAAGGGAAGATTCACCACTTGAACGTCTAGTGAGACTATATGTTAATGATGTTTTGAAACTTCATGGAGTACTCATATCGTTTGTTTTTTGTCGTGATCCATGTTTTACATCACGATTCTAGAAATGTATTCAGAGTGTTCTGGATACTGAACTTAGTTTGAGCACTACCTACCACCCCCAATCTGATGGACAATTACAACGTATTATTCAAACCATTGAAGAAATGTTGAGATCATGCTAACTAGACTTTCAAGGTATGTGGGATCAATATTTACCACTTGTAGAATTTTACAATTACAATAGATTCCATTCATGTATTCAAATGGCACCATACGAAGCGTTATATGGAAAGAGATGTCACACACCAACCAGTTAGGATGGTGATGGTGAAAGAAAACTCGTAGGCCCAGAACATGTGGAGGAAATGGTGGAAAAGGTGAAGGTTGTCCAAACCCACATCAAATCGGCTCAAAGTAGGCAGAAGAGTTAGGCTGCTAACTAAAGGAAGGATTTGGAATTTCAGGTAGGAGATCATGTTTTCTTGAAGGTATCTCCATTGAAAGATGTTATATGTTTCAGTAAGAAGGGAAAATTATTTCCCAGGTACATCGGACCTTTCAAAATTCTAGAATGAATTGGGGTTTTAGCTTACCATTTGGCAATGATGTCATGTCTCTCCAAAGTTCATGATGTGTTCCACGTATCACGGTTGAGAAAATATATGCTTGACCCAACGCATGTACTCACCTATGAGGAATTAGAACAGGAACCTGATCTGTCTTATTACAAAGATCCTCTCAAGGTTCTTGATACAAGAGAACAAGTGCTGAGAAACCAAACGACTCATCTGGTAAGAGTTCTTTGGAGAAATCATAATATGGAAGAGGTAACGTGGGAACCCAAGGAATATATGATGAGTAACCACCCAAGTCTTTTTATCCTGTAATAATCATGAAATTTTTAGGACTATATAATTAGAATGAGGGGAGAATGTAACACCCCAATCTTTCAGGATACACTTCTCTTTGAATAATACAATAGCTTGTGTTGTACGCAACTTCGAGTTCTAACACACCACAACTAATCAAACTAGCTAGTTGGAATAGTAATACCCACTTTTTAAAATTTTATAAAATTTATCTTTCAAAATGGACTTAATTTTTGGATTCAGAATAACGAATTTATCTTCGGATGAATTTTTTGTATTTTTTTTGAAAACATTCAATTTTTCATGAATAGTGAAGAACACTGAGTTATAGTTTAAAACTGATTTTTTATTTAAATAATTATATATTTTATTTAAATTTATTTTAGGTCCAAATAGATACATAATACCTATATAATTTCAATGTAATTCATTGGAGTTAGTTTATAAAAATTTTATATATATATATATTTTTCTGAACTTTTTACCATCTTTTACCCACCTCCTAGGAGAATTTTCAAATTTACATAAAACATTATATTACCACTTCTGTGAGTTTAATTTCAAAAATATGAGATACACGGTTGATATTAGTAAGTAAAAAATAGTTTAATAATCTGAAAATAATTTTTAGTGAATAGTAACGTTTTGATTTTATTTACCTCGGTTAAATGTAAATAGGGTAAGTAAGGGTAAAATGTTATTATTATTACCATAAAACATGTCCTAATTCTATTGGATAAGTATTATTCTACCAAAAACAACCTTAGGAATAAATTACGAACCTCTTTGGGACACTTGGATTAGATTAGGACATTTATTATTATTTTATTTAAAGAAGAGTTAAGGGAGTTAAATTCAATGTTTAATAACTAAACCAATTTTAAAATATGGTTACACACAATATAAATTTGACAATAAATATTAATTAGAAAAATAAACTTATTTCCTACATTATGGTATTTTATTTATAATTTTTAGACATTAAATAATTAAATTTATTTATGACACAATGATGATGTAGTAATCACTATTTTAATGATAGATTTAAATAATTGATATTATAAACATCCAAATAAATATAATTTGAGACTTTTAATGAATTAAAATAATTTTTTTGGTTTATATGACATCTTACAGTTGATTAAATGTATTTATCTCGAATTAATAAAGTTTTTTGGACTTTAACCAAAATCAATTATTAAATAATGTCAAAATTTAAATAAATGAGTTATTAAAACAAATACAATATTATTGGTTGATATAATAATCATAAAAATCTAATTTTATGGAAAAAGACTAATATAATAACTTTTGTAACATTAATTAACCACTTGGGGTTCTCTTAGATGTCTATAGTATGTTTATTAACCATATAATATAAAATAAAAAAGAGATGTTAAATGTCAAACTATATTACTAAAAGTTAAATCTAACAGATAAGGTTAATATAATGACCCAACCCTATCTAAAACCTATTTTTTGAGATTTTTTCGACCCATCCCCACTTTATCCTTTGAATAATTTCTTTTTGAGCTATTATAAACTGAAAATAATTTTATTGTAAAATAATATTTCTAGATTTTCCTAAGGTTCCCCTCACCCCACTAATAAAAGGGCACTTCCCCTTCTCTCTAATTCACACCATAAAATCTATTTGGATCGACAAAAACCTGCCCAAATACCCTTTCAAATTTCCTCCATTAATCCTAGATGCCCTCCTTTATTCATAAAGCCAAACTAAGGAGCCCTTTTGATCAAATCAAAAGGAAGAACCCGAAGAAGAGGTAAATATCTCACCACCTCTTTCATGTTTTTTCTTCTTCCACATATTCTATCCTTGTTGTTTCCATTATAAAATAATAAATAAAGTATCTTCTATATACTGTGATGTTATTATAAATATGGTACAACCATATTCATTATTCTATCCATCCGTTAATAGACATGTCACCGTAAGTGCGTACATATGGCTTACCGTCTCCAAGTCATGGTGTAGTTGTTACTCAATACAATATTATTCGGATGGGTATAATATTTATGTATAAATTATGTAAATAATAAATATAACATGATAATGATTCTTTATATATGATATACCATCCAATTATATTTGATTTTAATAACGAAGGAATGATACTGTCGCCCGTGCATACGTACAAATTTCCGTCTCCACGAATCCGATTAGATTCATTCCCCATTGTATCCATTCAAGAGTAATTATCATTAGATGATTAAAAATAATGTTTAAAGACTCAATATAATTCTGAATATTAATAATATACATCTTATCCATAACAAACATTATTACGTAACAAATCATATAAAGGGAAACGAATCAGTTAACACGAAAAACGATGATAATACTAAAATATTATTAACAAAGAAATATTGAATTATCATATATTATATCATATTAATGTATATGATTATTGTATAATTTAATAACAATTATTTCACCATTATACAGGATTTTAACCTACCCTTAACCGAGGAAATTTACATGGTAAGGGTTAATTTCACAATCTCTTTATTATCTGCGGTTGTTTTTAAGTAAGTATCTACTGGGACCTCTTTGTCATCCGCATCCATGTTTCATAAAAATGTATTCCAAAACATTTTACTATTTACTATTCTATGGGTTAAAGTCATTTATACCCTTTTTTAATTTCTATAAAATCTTTTGAAAGGAATCATTCCATCATTTTCCAAACAAGGTACCTTATGACATTTTTGACAAAATTAAGGTAAGATTGTTTTTTTAACTTATACGACTAGGGCGGATATTTCCTGTCATTATAACATCGTCTAAGCATCCCTTACAAGGTTATGAGAATATTTTCAAAATGAAATTTTTCTTTTATAATTACTTGACTTTTAAATGATTTCAAAATAGAAAGATATATTTCTCTAAAAAATTCTATTTCATCTATATCAACATCCTTTGATGGATTTTAATATTATTTGAAGTTGATTTATTATGATAAAAAACTACCATATTGTATTAATGGTTATGTGATATGTTTGACTGTGGATGTTTCATTTTTTCACCATTCATGGTTTATGGATAAAGTATTGACATCTCGTATGCTTATTTTAATATGAATGTTTATGTTATGTTTAAACCTTTTCATATGAGGAATGCACTGGAATTAGTAAGTGATGAGTGGAGCCCGCTATAGCTCTTCAATGCGTCAATAGGTCTCAAGAGACAAACTAGTGTCTTGGCACAAGGCCTTCACAAAATCTTTCTTGTAGTCTTGGCACAATGCCTGGACTTTGTGGTTATGAAGTCTGGCATTATGCATTCCATCATTATGAAAGTAACTATAGATATTGCATGTGATTTTTCGACTAGTACAATATCTATGTGAGTAATTAAATGGTATTATTTTGATTTATATTGGCCATATTATGATGAATTTTATGTTGAAAAAGATTTTGTTTTAGTTTTTTACATTGACTTAAATGTTTATGTTTATTTATGAAATAATCTTCTATATTGTTATCGTTACTGAGCATCTGAGCTCACCCCTTTCTATGTTTTAATTTTCCCAGGATGTGAAGAAGTATATTATGACTAAAATGCAGGGATATTCTATGGGATCTCAGTGTTGCCTATGGAAACAATATTGTTGTATTTTTTTCATTTTATTATGTAATGTAAACCTTACGATTGTATCAAGTAATTCCAAGGCTACTAAACTAATAGGCCTTTCGAGACTTGATATTTTGTGATCATTCCAATGATACGTAATAATCCACAAAATCTGGGCTTCTGGGGTCAGGGTGTTACACTGATTGTTCCCCAAGTAACATGACCCAAATAGTTAACCTGAACCTCCCGCTGATACCATTTTGTCACAAATGGAATTTGTTCACTGCCAAAACTTGCACCCAACCCGGCCCATGAAAAGGCTTAAAGGGTGTTCCCAATCCCCACGGGCTGGCACAAGTTCCTGCGTATCATAAACCAAAACATGGGAATTATTTACCTGAGTTTACAAACATAAAACAACCATCATATCCAAAAATACGAATATGGATTTTTCAAACACAATCATATTTTACAAAATTTCATAATTGAACTACCCAATTTAAAAAAATTAAAAAATACCATTAAAAAGGTAAAAACCCAAAAAAAATGGAAAACTGATAACCACCTCAAGGAAAGGGGGAATCACCCCCAAGGCATCTCCACGAAAATTCATGAAGATGGATGGCAAGAAACCCGAACAGCAAACACTAAATATTGTACCCAAACCTGCGACAAAAAAACTGCCAAGTATACTTACACCAAAAGGTGTAAGTAGGGTGTGTGCCAAATCATAGTAGGATACCACCACAAAGATATTCCATGTGATAAAAATTCAAAGATGAAAATCTTGCAAGTTTTCATAAATATGAAATGCTAGTTACAATTTATAAAAGATGCAAATTTAAATAAAAATAGTTTCCAAGTGGGATATCTTAATTATTCAACACTTTTAAAAAAAATAATTGCAATGCTACTAATTTTTCCATCCAGCCAAACTGTATGCCAATGTTATTCACAAAGTATCTAATGACCACATGCATTGGGAAATAACCCCTATGAACTAGCACATTGTGGGTCCTAGGTACCTCATATCTCAGTGAGAGTAACAATCACAATATATGTTCTCATGTACGATCCACTAGTAGGAAACATACCCATAACCTAGTGGTACCAAATAATCATCATCATATTTTAGTTATTGTTGTAACGATAAAACTTGCTACATGAATCAGTGGACAAACCCCACGTGATCACTAGCATACTAGTACACGTCAACCCACATAGATACCTGATTTTCCCTCTTATTCTCAAACAAGTTCAACACGACAAGAAATATAATTTTCACATAAAAATACCACTTCCACATCACAAATTCAACAAAAATCCCACATGTACAACACACAAGTCACAATAATCCACTTTTTCATTCAAATTCATTTTGAAATCATAATCACATGAAAATATCCCAACCAACATTTAGTAATCTTTCACAATTCAAAAAATCCTATAAAAAAAATTATAAAATATTTTCCAAGATGGTAAACCTAACACAACATCCCACTCCCATGTTACATAATACTCTTTTCATAAACAAAATTCACATTTCACATCACACTCGCCCAAATATCCCACAAACAAGTTTTTCACCCACATCACAATTTCATAAATCCTCACGAAAAATTACAAAACATTTTCAAAAAGATTGACATCACAAATGACCATATTATCTTTTATAAAATCATCTCAAATAATATCACAAAAGATACATTTGAAAATGCACATTTTCATAAAATGATCCCAGATAGTATAACATGGTATTTCACATCAAACCCATTCAAAACCCCCATTCCAAGGCCCAGATTACACTAATGCATTAAAGAAAAAAATCAGCTACATTAAACAAATAATAAATAAAATTCATATTTTATAAAACTACCACACAATATGTCACTTCTGTTATATTTGAAAACTACACAACTTCAAACAAAAATGAAACAATAAAATTAAATTCATAACCAAATCCATAAAAACCCGTTTTCTCACGAGAAAAAGCATATGAGGAACATAGAGAATCATTAAATCAATCAACATAACTCATCAAGAAATAGTTACACATTTAATCACCTACAGAAAGTGTCAAAGCCCTCAAATCTTGGTACGAAACTTCAACCGCCCCATCGCCGCACCAAAAGGAAGATAAATCAGGGCCTAGACCACAATATTTGTCCAAAAAGACACCAAATAAAATCCTATATATGAACCCTAACATCTATACATTTTATAACATCAAAAAATATAGAGGAATCCCTAAATAGAAGTAATTAAATGAATAGAGTGACACTTACTTGAAGGAATCTTGAGTTTCCCCACCAAAAACACCATCAAAGACGGGTTCCATGAGATCTTGAAGGATCATTGAGGCCTTCCATGGATACTAGTTTCTAATGGGGGAAGAATAGAGGATAATATACTTATTTAAAATAGGGGAAAAATTGAATTTCATGAGTATTTTTAATGACATGGATACAACTACATGGTTTTCATGCACGGTTTAGAACCGTGCGGCCAAACCGTGTGGCTAGTTCAAGCCACCCAAAACCATGACATTATCCTCAAATTTTAGGGGAATATAAGGGGAAAACAATGGGAAAATATAGACCAAGTATATGGTAGAAAAATCCTAAATGAAACCAACCTTTTCAACCCAAAACTCATCCAACTCATGGGTGAAAACCACCTCACCATCATACCCCACAAGTTGTGCATCTAAGAGTGTCACTATGACAACTCCAAAACAACACAACCTCATACCATACCTTTGACAAAAGAGAATTACGATTACCATAAAATACACCCAATATCTAGTTCATAGATTTATAACACAACAGGTTCCAAAATTTCAAACCCGGAACACCTGAATACCATGATAAATCCAGAACCAAACGAGGATTTGAAACAAAGCATGGAATCCAAAATCCGGGTGTGACACTAACTATTTTTTGATATTTTCCTTTCTAAATGGTTTGGATGAATAATTTATGTGATACATTATTATGATTTTTTTCAAAGACCATGGTTAAATCCTAAAGAAGGTAGTTACCATATAAAAAATGGATTTTATACTGACAATCATGTTTCAATTCATAATTGAGAAAAAACCTACGTTGCAATTGTAATGAATCAACTGAAAGGATTTGTATGTAGAATTTGTTGTATGATTAGAATCAAATCATTAAACAATATAACAGTTTGTTAGACTAGTGTAAGAGATAATTAATATGGGCATGTGTTTTATATATACTAATAAAAATGATGATATTTTGTGAGTTATAATTTTGATACAAGATTAAAGGATCCCAATATATCATGACATTCCCTAACCCACCAAGTCTCCTCATGGTTGGAAGTAGGCCTTGTGTACTTGCCCAAGACTGCCACTAAAATTACTAGGGTTTGAGACTAGAATGAAGATTTCATAAAACTAAAAGGTTGGCCTTATCCTATAAAAACTTATTAAATAAATAAAAAAACAATATATAATAATATCTAACAAAAAATAGAAATACTAATAAATAAATGAACTATAAAATATTGCATGCATTATATGTAAAATGAATAGTTCAACATGACCAGCTGGTATTTTTCCAAATTTGGTATGCCCAAAACTGAGAGAGGATGAATCACTGTTAGAGTATTTCTATCAGATTTCTATTTTTTCACTTGTTACCTCATCTCTAGTTTAGTGAATAAATTTCTCTCACTTATAACTTACCTACACCATTGTTGGTATGCATATGATATAATAATAAAACACACAAACTAAAATTAATGTTTGAAAATAAGTTTCACCTCCCAATATATTAATATGTCCTTAGTGTAAAATGATTTTTAATACACTCTAACACACTTTACTATTAATTATTATAAGAATCTCAATAAGGGGTATGACCATTGTACCCTTACAAACAATAAAACCAAATAGTTAAATCCTATGATTTAGCTTTCCATTATACACAATTGAATATTATTATGGAACCTTAAAGTAGATCAACAACATAATTTCTTATCTCTTGGAGAAAAATATGATATTCTTCCTCAAATAGAATCAACCTATAATATTACCTCGATTAACTTTTGTTCTTACAATATCAAAATAATGAAAACTAGGATCACTAGCCTTTTTATTTAGCCTATTTTAATTTATGATATAATTGACACACATCCTCTATATTCTTTTGAAGTCATATTCTTTAGTTTATATAAAAAGAATTAGTTATCTCTTCCTTACCTTGATACAAGGGAACTGAATTCTACATATTTCAGTGGCTCCCACTAATAATATTATTCAATACATAGTTAGTATCTATGAACATATTATTCAAAAACTCTTCTACATTTTATCTCCACCTATATATTTATACACCATGCAAGAATATCTTCCATAATATTTTCTTCTTAAAAAATATGAAAACAAATCCTCCATACTCTCCCACTTCATGAGTCTAAAAATAGAATTCAATTAAATTTAAAATATTTGTTTATAAATTTTCTAAAAGGCTCATGAAAATTATAAGATATATAAATTAATTTCCACCTTATTTCCTCGCATATTAAATTCCACAAATACCATATATATATATATATATATATATAATTTATTACGACCACATGTGATTATGTAACAAAACATATGAAGGTTGTCTCCTTTAAATGTGATGTTGAACTTCCATGCATTCTTCCCTATTTATTATGAAATGTCATGTGGAAATACTCTTCTTTATCAAAATCTATAATAATTAAAAATACTTCATGTTAATTTTAGAATAGAAATATTTTCTACATTTCGTCATTGTATATGTATTATTCATCATGTTCTTGTGACATAGATAACTCATCATCTACACTAAGTCCCTATGGATTAAACTATGATGGGGTTAGGAAATTTTATTTTTCATTATTAGAATCATTTACTATTATTTCCAATACTATGGTTCAGTCACAATTCTATGCATGTTTTATAAAAACCATGAATTATTCAATATTCTCTTCGGTGTTTTCAAAATCCATACTATAGTACCAGTTTTTTCTAGAATCTCTAACATCTCTATTCTTCACTATAAACTTCATCTCAGAATAGATTAAGATATTTAGTATTATGATATTACCACCATTATAACACATCGTCTTCATTGTTAAATATAACCTAAAATTAATCTTAATATTCATTTTGATATTACTCTTCACTTTAATTATATTGTTATGTAGTTTTATAAATTTCATAGTACCTTTATGAAACATCATGAAGACCCTTACATAGATCTTGAAAACATTTAAGTATATCCATATAACTTCTAAATAGCTAGTCATTACCTTAATGTAGTGTCATATGTACTCAAATATACTTTATGAAAATATTGTTAAACCTGAATAAGATGTTCGATAACCATTATATAGCTCAAGGGTACCTTTATGTGGGTGATTTTACCCTTTTAAAATTCAATATTACCTTCAGGAAGGTGACTGATTTCCCTATTTACATTAACACATAGTCCTGATTTTCAAACAGAAATTTTTAAACTCAATTATAATTTTATATATTCAATGAAACATTCATATTACAATTATTTATCCAAATTGATTTCCTCATTACTATTATATATATTCCGGTCTTTAGAGTTCCATTAAATGGAAGTTTTAATGACTTTTATACATGTTTCTAGATTATAGGGTTACCTCTATATAACTAGATATTTCCATTACTTAACTAGTAAAATTTAGGGTTTACCTATTCACAATAACTCAACTTATAGAAATTAAATCTAGTCACCTCAATCACATTCAAAACCACTTCAACGGAAGTCAAGGAATTATTATATTTGTAAGATCATCTTATATCATCTAAATGAAATCATAAAGATATATTATTCATCATTCAAATCACTCTCTAGAATTATATTTTTTCTTTCAAAAATTATTCTTATGAAAAACCAAACAAAATCTTTAATAATCTTGATAAATGTAAATTACCTTCCTTGTTCTCCAACTTATAATATTATTTAATAACACTAAATTTTTAGAATTTACTTTATACGTTGTTTGAATATTATTTTTTAACACTAATCATCTATGATTGTATTTATTTCTTATGCACTGAATAAATATTATTCATGTTCACTAGATCCATTATTCTCTATCATCGTGCTTTTTTTTCTTATAGTCTTAAAAGATCCTTATTAATTTATTTTTATTCAATTTCAATTTTATTACATTATCCTGATTTATTAAAAAAATAAATAGGAAGCACTTCCATAATTTATGTATGTTATTCAATATTCATGTATAATTCTTAATTCACTACATATAATATTATCGTTATTGGGATATCCATTTGATTCACTAACAATATTTTCTAAATAAAATTCCTTCCAATATCTTCTTCTAATTCACATATTAGTACACATTTATAAAATAATGAAACAAATCAAGAAATGTTCTCAACGGTCTTTCCTGTTGTATTTTCTTCCAATACCAACTCGAAAATGTTACATTGATATTCTCAACCCTTTTGTACATATGATTTTTATTCTCTCCAACATTCTCCTGTTTTAAATTTTCAAATCTCACCCATATTAATAGAAAAATTATAATAAATCTAATTAGTGGATAGTATCACTTAATTATTAGCAAGGTTCAATCAATAAATCTTCCCTAAGTAAACATGGTCCATTCTCGGTATTTGAAAAAAGAGGGTCAGGTCAATAAACAAAATCCTTTAAAAATTAATAATGATACCAACTAAAAATAAATTATAAAGTCATTTAGAAACAATTCATGTGTAATAATGATAAAAATAAGTAATTAAAATGAGTAACATCATTCTGTTTGAAATTAATACCTAATATCTGACCCATGTCTCAAAAAACAAGTCAAAAATAATTATTTATAAATATTGGGTTTTTTAAATCAAACCTAGGGTATTATAATATTTCTTTATTTTAGTTTAATTTATAAAATAAATGTTTCTCTCAAAATATTATTTTCATTTTAAAAAAAATCAATGATGAGAAAACTTAATGGTATACCTTTTATAAAGAAAATTCTAATGAACTTCTCAAAAAATCCAAATTTATATGAATTGAATTATTATAGTTGTGTCTAAAAAAACTCCCCCTCATTAGATGTATTCCAAATCAACTCTATCATGGTAGATATTTAAATCATATATTAATTTTAATATTATTTTAGAATTAATTACAATGTGGTGAATTTTATCAAATGTATAACTTTTATTCATATTCACTTCACTTAATTAGTTCTCAATTTGAGAAAGATATTTACTTCCAATTCCTTGGATAGTTACAAAAAAATACAACACAAAACAAAAGGGTATAAGAGTGAACCTCATTTTTTTCATTATTCGGATAAATAGGTTCATTATTTCTAATCAACCAAGAAACTATCCCTTTTTTTATTCAATTTTATTAGATCTATTCATGCTTACACTTTTAAAGTTTAACTATTTTTGGGAGTAATTGATGCCTTTTCATTCCCAACTTACAATAGTCTATGATCTTCCTTTTAAGATGGACCATTATAGAACATATATCACATTGTGTAGGTTTTATGTTCTTCAATAATTCTTATTAGGATATAATAATTTTTATACTATCATTAATGTTTTGTCCAACTGTCTTGCACCTCTGACATAGTTTCTCCTGAAATCCAAGGCAATCATCTCTTGATAACCTCTCATGATATTAAAATCCTTACACATATAGAATATTTTTTTACCTTTGACTATTGTTTTTACCCATTCCTAATTCATTATTTTATATTTTAGGAATATCATTGAGTCAAATAATTAAACATTCCCTAGGTGTTTCCTCAACCAAATCCATTTTCCCACATGGATTCCTTGGAATGCCTTTCAATGGGTTACTCCTTTTATTATTCCCTTGTAATACACTTTCAGTATTCTCATGCTTACTTCTATGAATATTGAAGCACAAAATTTTCATAATACATTATGTTATTTTTACTCTTTTACTACAAATGAAATAACTTTTCCCTTTTGGTTTGAAAAGCTTCTTGATTTTATTAGGTTTACTTGATTCTATATTTTTATTCAATTTATCTCCAAAGGATTTCTCACCATACTTTTTCATAATTTTATTAGGAATGTCCTTTCCATTATTTTTCTCATATTTTTTTCTAAGGTAAAAATTTATATATATTATTTAAATTATATTTTCTAATATTCTAATTTTTTATAGTTTCAGGATTGAATGATTTATACTTTCATGCCTCTTTACACTCACCAATTATAATTCAGAAATTATAAATATATCAAATATTTTAAAATATAAAGAAAGTGTAATTATATTTTTCATTCCTATATTTCTTTTCTATCATATTATCTTTTCTCTCCCTAGATCTAGGAACATAATTTCAGCTAAAGGTTGACACATTTCATCCACAATATTGACCCTTTTTCAAAACCTTTTTCAAGACCAACATTTCCATATAAATTTTTCTTTCTTTTAATAGTGTTTAATCAATCAAAAAATGATAAATTTTCATTCGAGATATTTTTGTGATATATTACCTCTTAATTGGGATTTCATTTCGAAACACCTCCACATATACTTTCTTCTTACCAGATTGAATTTATTGGTGGAATCGTCTCTATTTTTTTACATCCACTTCTCTGTAGTTTTTTTATTTAAGAAAAAAATGTACAACAAAAAATTATCAAACCTATTATTTTTATATTAGGATAGTACCTTCCCCTTTATTGATTCAATATATAGATTATTATATGTTCTCAAGATTTTCTTTCCTGTATATATCTGAATTTCAGCGTAAATATTTGTCATAATTTTCTATGGCATTGGCTCTTATTATAAATTTTTATAAGAACATTTCTTGAGGTTATTCTATATTTTTTAATTGAACGTCATGTACAAATTATTTCATAATAATTAGGAATTTATCATTCTCAATTTCAATAATTAAATCTTTTCATTCCTTTTTAGTATTTTAAAGATCATATTTATGAATTTTTCTCTTTTATTTTCTTAGAAAGACATACTTTATTATTTTGTTTTTCCTCACTCTTAGTTGATTATTTAGAATAGTAATTATCTCCTTAGATATATGGTTTATTTTTTTCTATCATTTCATTGGATTCCTCTATCTTTTTTTATTGTATTAATTTATTCATTTTCAATGGTGGATAATTTTTCTCCAAGATCTTAATCCATGATATTTAATGCTCCTACTTATTTTTATATATTTATAAAAAACATATCCCGTTATGAGAAATAATTCACTAAAATATTTTTATTTTCATTAATATGGGTGATTTCCTACTTCATTCCTCTGATAGATCTATGAATGAATTTAATTCTTTCTTTTATAAAATTGCTCACGATATTCAAAAAAGTTAGAACATGAATCATTACATACCACATCAAATGATTTTATATAGACTTGGTCTTCTCTATTTGTTCTTGACACATCAAATATACAGTCTTGAAAAGTGATTTTCCCCTCCTCATTATATATAAATAATTAATTACATGATTTAAACCTACTTTCAATTTCTTGTATTGTTAATTCCACTACCTAATGTTAATCTTCTATTCTTAATTTTCCTTAATCGAGATTACCTAGTGGGAAACAATTTCATTATTTTTACTAATGAGGGATAAATTATAATCATATTGTTAGTTAAGAGATATATTATCATCAAATATATTTAGACAAACCATAAATTGAATACCATCAATGAATAGGGACACTTTTATCCTCTATCTCCAAGATGAGTCCTTTCTACGTTTATTTATGTATATTTTCAACCAATTCATTAATTTCTGGTTACATATAACTTAAATAGTTTCTTTGATAAGGAATTCATGGTATTAATCAAATTTTAACATCATATATTATTTTAAAATAGAAGCTCAATTAAAATACATCAAATATGAGAATATAATAGAGTTTCAACTGTAGATTTGCTAAAAAATGATAGGGTCTTAATGGGTTGTTACTAGAAATTTTACTGGGGTGAATTAGAGCTGAAATATTTTTATCTAATTTTTATTAAATTACTTAATTTATCCTCACCAGTTCAATGAATGGATTTATATCACTTTTTTATTTATCTTATCCTAGCTTGGTATGCATATAATGTATGAAGAGAAGAAAAAAATAGCACCAATTATTTTTAATTAGTTCTTACCCTCCTAAAGATGACTAAGCCTCTATTGTACCATGTTTTTTATTCAAGATGGATTATCTTAAAATTTATTATGAAAAGACGCTCATGAAAGTGTATGATCTTTAGACCAACGTAAGCACTTGAACAAACCAATTACACAGTAAACATTAAATCAATCATCTAGATACAAGAATTGGACTGTGGATACATAAAGTATATCAATAATATAAATTATTTTCTCTCAATTAAATATATCATCTTTGTACTTAAATTTAATAAATAGAAAATATTATATTAGTTAACTTTAGATCATACAATATAAAAATATTCCCCTCTAGGACCAATCAAATTTTTTGTTAACCAATTTTAATATTTCACATAATTGATATATTATTTTCTCATAATTTATATTATTCTCCAGTTAAAAATAATATAATTGGATCTCTACTTTCAACTTCAATAAATTGGATTTACAATAAGATTTTATATCGGTCCTAAATCTTAATATTCTTCTACACACATGTATTATACATGAGAAAAATACTAGAAAACTATTTTTTATTTTCTCATAAACTATATATTCACTCAACATAATTGAATATTTTCTATGATATTTTCTCTTCTTAAAACCTAAAATATCTACCTTGAAATTATAATAATTATTTAGTGTTCAAATGAAACAAATTTAAATATCATTTATTCTACTGTAAATTATCTTTTAGACTCTGCATAAAAACAACCATGATATCGGAGTAAGTCATATCCTTCATCTATCACCTAGGAACATCATCAAATACCACAAAAATTTAAAAAAATAACAAAATATGATAATTTAGAATAAAACATGTTTCGGCTCCATAAAATATAGTACAGAACACAACTGCACTCTTCCTTATTCATTATGGAATGTAATTTTGATACATTATTCATTACCATCTACTAGAATCATGTCAAATACCTTAGGATATTTTTATAATTGAATGTACAACTCACTTATATTATCGTTTTTATCACATAATGGAAGTGGTGCGAACTCGTTATTAGGGAATATTCAACACAACATGAACTAAGATGTGTTTGTGTCTTCTTTTTTCTTCTTGGGTAGTCTCTTTTTCTGATGTTATCAATTAAAAGGTGTGGTCAAAATTATATTCCCATTTTTCAGACACCATCATTTATTCCTTCTTCTCTTCATTATGGTCAAAAGTCATACTCTAGTAAAAGTTTTGTAATAAATCTTTTCTACCTCCATTCTTCACCATTTATTCCATCTCAGCATGAACCAAATATAGGTAGAATTGTGATATTACCTCATTGATCACAAATCATTTTCATTTTCATATTTAAAATTTGATTAATCATAATTTAAATTCTGATAATTCTACGTATTGTCTTCATTATTACATATAATTTTAGAAATATGAAATTACGTTTACGAAACAACACAAAGACCCTTAGTTAAGTATTGATAACCATTATGTAGGTATCTATAATATCAATACAATTTTCCCTTAGATCTCGTAGGTCAAGAAAAATTCAAATGATCATTACACAAACACTGGTGACCGTGAAGTATATGTTCAATAACCCTTACATAGTTTAATGGTACCTTTATGTGATTGATTTTACGCTTCCAATGTCAACCACACCTATATGAGGCCTATTGATTTACTTTTTTTCTTTAAAATTTTATTTATATTTTTAGGTAACCATTAATTTGATTCAATTATACCTTTATGTAGCCATTGGTTCATGCATTCTACCTTTACATTGCCTTTCATATTTCCTTATTACTATTACAATGATGCCAATAGTTAGACTACCTTGACATAGAAGTTGTGATTGCCGTTACAAAAGTCATTTTGTCATAGGATTTCCTTTAAACAACTGGTTTTTACACTTATTAATCTAATACAGATCAAGATTTACCTTTACACAACTAATCAACTTATACAAATTTTCTCCAATCACCTCAAACATATTCAAAACATATTCAATGAAATCATGTCATTATAAGTGGATTAAACACTTTTTAAATAATCCAAATAACTTATTAAAGATATATAACAATTCATTAAAATAAATATATTTAGTAATAAATTCTCTACAATCAATTATAAAAATTAAATTCTAAGAAGAATATTCAATATGATTGGGAGCTTCCAATTACTATCAATGTTATTCAACGTATCATCATGTTTACTCATGATACATTAGAATAATTCACTATACACATTGTGTGAATCCTAAATTCAAACACCAATCTTCTGGGATTTTATTTACTCCTTATGCACTTAATATAGATAATACATGTTCTTGGGATCTCTTTTTTCCCACAAACAAGCTTGGGTTCTCCTTCTAATACTCCAATCTATTTCTTACTTCACTTCTAATTCACATAACCTTTTATAGAAAATTTATTGATTCTTTATAAAAATGGTACTGATTTATTTCACTTCAATGTTTCAAAACCCCCTTTAATATTCATTTAGTATTAAAAATTCAATGTATATCATTTTTTTATCGTAAAACTCCATTCTCTAAACCATCATGCTTGGTTTCTTGAACATTATTCCAAGAACATATTCTACATCACATATTTATAGACAATGAAAAAATATAATTCAATATAAAGGCATCCCAATAAAGATATAACACTAAAATGGGGAATACAAATAGAGAATAAAAAACCCCTTGGGGAAACTATATCTAGGTATGAGAAGACACCTCCTCACAATATAGTTTCATAGAAAAACATTATAACCATATCCCATCATACTCCTTTGATAGATACTATATATTAGCCTCCTAGATCCACATATTCCACCTACAATCCAATCCTTACAATATCAGCATATACACAAAACTAATTTTCCACAAATCCCATGTGGTTTTCAGTACAAACATACCAAGTTGGTTGACCCCAAAACACAATGTAATGTTAGAATAATATATCATCTCAGCACAATACTATGGGGAACATGAATTAACCCAATGGTTAATTATATGAAATATATATTATAACAATAAAATAACCAAGTGTTATTATGAATAATTTCTATTATAGAACATATATTCCTTCAACTATAGATATTCATAGAACTATAAGTCTCAAAAAATCTTAAAATTTAATACCCATCTACATGTTTTATAATAAAATAATGCATAAAAGATAGTGTATCTAAAATTACATAACAACTATATCAGACATAATTATAACTTCCTAGAGTTAACATCTATCATCATACAAAAACATAGCTATAATGTGGGACTCATGCCTCACTGAGAACTACACCCTGATCATGGGGTACCATAACTCAATAATGAAAATTTTGGAACATATGTCATATGGAAACACCTGAATTCAATATGTAGAGGACAGATACCTAATAACATGGGGGATTACTAACCTCTCCTTAAGTATGGGGGACCAACACCTTTTCAGGATCCTGGGAGTACTGTATCCAAACCCAAATGGAGGACCAAAATCATGAGGATGAATTTTTAGATCCCCAAAACCTTAAGGGGTTCTTAATCATCATTATATATATGATAACTATAACTTTTCCAAAAAATCATTTATATGAAATTATCAAACTTGTATGATCTCTAAATGACTCACCCATATAGCGACGTCATCTCCAAAAAGATAAGAATCATCTTATACCCAAGATAGATAATAAAAAACTCCACATGTATAAGAAACATATATAATATTAATCTACGAATAAATTCACAGACAATCAATTACTCATTTTTTTTGTTCAGGTACCCATGCAAGATGTTATGATAAATTCCATGAATTTTCCTACACACTGCTTGTACTTCTAGAGTACACAGTCTATAGTTTCTGGGCATTCACCAAGTGTGTTTGGAAATTACCTAGAATGAATATAGTCAAATTATATATAATTCATAATATGTTATAGGGTTTATAAGACTTCATATTTAATATGTGCATGTGTCGCCAGTATACACTGAGTTTTATGAAAATATACATGACATGTACATTAAATTCATGTCATCTTGAACTACATGGGATGATTAGTGTATATATCATGTACATGGCAGGTCTACAAAACCAAAATTCACAACATGTTCGATGAGACATACATAATTTGGAACATTGAAGATACATTTAGTATGAACCATGTTTGTGTTGAGTAACCCCAATGACAAAACACAGTGTGTGTGATGGGAAACATAATGTGTGGCTATATCTCCTGATTTTTTTTCATGGGGTACACTATGATGCATGAAATTTTGGATAACACAATGTAATACCTAATTTCACATGGTGTTACAAATATATAACCTTCATAAATCCTATGATACATATATTATGATATTTACATCATCTGACATAGAGGATGACATGTTAATTAGCCTATAACTTAAAATCTAAGATCTTCATATTAACTGTAATTTACTTATTGTGAAATCCAACAAGATTTCCACTATAGTCTTACAACTGTAAGGCCACTAATGAATGTCCCAAGCCACCCATTACCATTTACTAATTCCAAAATCCTTATGATCACCATTTAAAATTACAAAATTCCATTTTTTATCACAAGTCATCATCATGAAATCTCTATTGAATCCATGTAAAAAGTTTTCAAAAATATACATTGAGCATATTCTATGTTTCCCACATGCTGACCCATAGACATTACTCACCCATCAATGAGTCACACAACACATAAGAAACAAATATCATAAAAAATTCACATATAGTCATAAAGTGAGGGCTGATTTGAAGGTCCAAACACTAAAAAAACCAGCTCGTATTTTCAATTATAAAAACACATTTGAATTTCTAAAAGACAAAAAATCTGCATCTATTTCTAGGTGAATTGGAAAATAATTTAATCCCATGAAAAATTATTGATCCAAAACTAAAACATTTAGCACATATATTGTACCTAAAATTGGAAAAACACCTAATTATATACACATCAAAGGTGTTGGTATTTTCATCTAATCTTCTATTTGTGAGATATTTATATTGGGATCCAATGGATAAGTATTTATTTATTTGATAAATATTAAAATTTTCTTAAAATTTAAATACCTCATACTATCAAAAAGGCTAAATTTAAGATTTTTCAACTTTAGAGTCATCAATTATTTGATGCAAAGAAATAAAAAAATTCTTGCTATGGAAAAATATGGATCACTACATCCTCCTACCCATTAAATATTTTTCTATTAGAAGGAATGGAACATAACTTGTTAAAACATTAATCTCACAAAACACATTGTGAGGAAGAATAATGAAATTCCATCCCACATATGATCTGCCATAGGAGAACCTAGATCTAATAGATCCCACACAAACCGAACCAGGAATAGAATTTTTACTACCACCTTCATTATTATAGCACAAGTTAAAGTCTATAAATCATCTGAACTTAACTCAAAATGGTAAATAAATAATGGTACAAGATGCATGGTAATTAAACTCACCACCTTTAAAGTATAACCCATCAGTTATCACATCAATACCATCAATTCATATTTAAATACACTATAGGGAGATTCAATTAAATATTTCACTCCATAACCATAAAATATAATAGATATACTCTTATTTTTATACATTAACTTATCATCACCTTCTAATAAGTATCAAATACGAACATGTCCAACACCAAGAATAATGAAATAATTAAGCTTAAAACTCAACCCTTTTTAATCTTCTATGCAGCAAGAAAAGTACACCTCTAACTCCAAATAGGATCACATTCACCACTAAATCAACCATTTTTTGTGGCTACTTCACATAGAGGGGACTTATGAAATCATTAAAAAAAAGTACAATCCTCATCAATCCAATAAGAAACCAACCGTGAGATCATTAGAGACCAATTAATCCATAATATTAAGTGGGTTACCTCAACAATTCATATAAACATAGTATAATGACTCAAGATGTTACTATATCTCTTCTAACACTCATGGGAATAAAATCAAAACCCTCATAATGATATATTTCAACGTAATACAATATTTTCAACAAGAGGAATACTAATTATTGACTAAAAATAAACCAAAAATATGTTATACACCATCATGATACCTCTATTCAAAACCACACATCATAATACCAAAGATGTTACTGATTAGAACATCATTATCTCATCCTAAAGAAAAATTACCCCCACCAAACATTATGGGGAATGCCTTTGTCAAAAAAATACAAAAAGTACCTAATCATAGATTATCACACATTTGACACTACAACATCAGGACTCCAAAATTTTTTGATATGTTAAGGTCAACATATATATATAAATTCATACCATTTATTTTATTTATATTAAACTAACTATATTGACACCATAAAATTATACCACGTCTTATATTCGATGATCCAAAGAACACTCATATCCCAAACTCACACCTCAATATTCTACTACACTACAACTATTAAAAAAATAAACTAAATTAAATACCCAATTCATTGGATTCGCATGATAAAATTTATTTAAACAATTTTAGAATCAATTTGAACAACCATAATGACCCTTGTGTCCCACAAACATATCACGAGAGTTAAACACTCCTCGTGTTATAACTAGAATTTCAAATAGTCTATAATGGTATATGAAGGATTATCGTGGAGTGTCACCAAGAAAAATACAAGGATAATATAAAATCCTAAATTAGGCCTTTAGGAATACCTTTGTCCGCCCACATATTTTAAATAGTACACAATGATATTAATAGAATAATTTCTTAATCTAGTCAATCAGATACATCATTTATTCCCGGAGCATTGATGGGTAATCCTAGGAACTATAGAATTTATTATTATAGATTTTGAGGCAATATGGTATGAAATAAAATCCTATGATGTGAAACCCTAATATATCCTACATAATATTCATGTCATCAAAAAATACTATGCTTAATATTTCTAAAATAGTTTACATATCACATCACAATATAATTAAAAACTCAATGATGATTGGAATAAATCCTTTGAATCCTTGTGCTACATTCCTATAAAAACATCAAGATGATCACAAACCATTATATCCTTTCCAAAAATGGTTTCATAGACCATTATAATTAAAAATTGGAATCTTAGAAATGTGCCCTCATATTTCAAAGAAATCTCAAACTCTTAACTACCTAGATAATAATATTATTGATGTTGGTAGTAGAATTATGATAAAGTGAATTGTCTTAGAGATCTATTAGAATATTAAAAATACAAAAAATACATATAATGGATTTAATATATCATTCTATTAAGGATAAATATGACTTTCCTTGTATAAGACACAAATTTTAATAAAAACATCATTTGGAATTGCATGATTAGCTCAATCTATCATCAGAAATCATCTATATACCAACTATCACCATTGTGGTCCAAAAATAAATTTATAGATAGTTTTAAATGGGTTTTTTAGAAAGAAATGTACGTCTCTAGAAAATCAATCACGACCAAATCATATTTTAAATTTACCTTCTTAAAAATGGATATAGTTCTTATATTATAAAGGTGTCTTATCTAAATATTTTCATTAATATAGTGGTTCATCCATTGCACTGATTTAAAAAAATGTAAGAGATCATCATTATGAACAAATCTTTGGAGAATTTCCAAAAAAATTATTGGTTATCATTGTTATCTCTAGGTCTCCCACATAGGTGGGTAATATAAAAAACACAACCCCAACACAAATTATCACCACAGAGACCTTCCTCAAACTCTTGATCTAGATTAAATTTCATCACATATAATTTTCATGTAATACCCCCTCTATAACCACAACACATTCATTGATTTGGTCATAATCAATTGAAGGGGTCCATGCTTCCATTAAAATCATCGAATATAACTCTTGAATAAAGAAAAAAAATATATTCATTATAGTGTAGTATAATTGTGATTTCAGGTAAACACAATTGCTCCATAATATGAAAATTAAATAAAATAATCCCAAACTATTTGGTGGATGCCTAAACTAAACAAGAAGCATAAATATATTAGATTCCAACTGATCCTACATAATAAAAATCAAGATCACCTCATAAATCTGTGAGGAATCTATCAAAATAAATAGAATAGAATAATTCATAGCTAAACAAGATTATTATTTTTGTCTATGAGCAAGATATATACATAGAATAATTGGAGGAGGATCTTCTAATTCATAGAAGAGTAATGATAAGTAAAACTTATTCAATAAATAAACCCAACCTTTAGGACTATTATGTATATAGTAAGATAAGTATTACACACTAATCTCAGCTAAACATGCTTGGATATAGTGACTACAACCAGAAATATATAACATACATGGGAGGAATTCTCCCATAACAGTATCTATTATAAATGTTTATCTAATACACAATAGTATCCAACAAAAAAGTAGTATATTTAACCAATTGAACTATATAATAATGCATTCATGAGATATAAAATGATTATTAAAACACCATAGAGACAATACATGATATCAAAATACAAATGCAAAAGAAAAAAATCTAAAAGTCCCACCATATCCATGAATAAGAAGACACATCCTTAGTAGATAGTCACTTGAAAAACCCTCCAACAAAAACCATCTATCACAGTGATAATTTTTCAACTACTATATATTTACTCCACTAGATACACATCTATCATTGAAAATATAATCCATAAAATGTATTGATTCGCATAAAATATATGGGAACAATGATCATTCAAGGTAAAAATATACATTCCTATAATGAATTACCAAAAACATAGAGTAATGTTAGAAAAATTTCATATCTCAACACAAGAATCAGGGTAATGTAATACTACCAATAGTAAATGATATGCGATATAGTATATAAAACAAATAATTAATCAAGTAACCTACTATTTTAAAAACTCATATTCATAATGGAATAAATCCCACAATCAACTACTTATACACAAAACATTATTAGTCCCATAAAACAACAAAATAAATGTTATTGATATAGGTCGTATATAGAGAAAAGCCGAAGAGGTCAATATATCTCAAATAATATAGAATTAATATCACAGATCATAATAATAGAACAAAAATCACATTTATCATGATAACATGCCGTAAAAAAAATAAAATGCATGTGCCTCTCTAATGATTGTGCATCATTGAAAGGGGTAGTGGACCCTAATTGTAAATAAATTGTAACTTATCTCAGATGGAAAACTTTTTTCCCTATAATTTAGGGCTCTGTGCCCCATCACATGGAGAATTATTAACCTTTTATCTATTGTTTGTTATCCAAACCTCAAGGATCTAAATCATGATCTAATAAAACACCGGTGTACCTACTTCATTGTTGCAATGAGGGACATTTTCTCTATTTTAATAACATTTATTTGGGTCTATAAACATCGTGTGAACATAGAATGACAACACCATGAAATAAAATCACCTTAATGAATCTAAGGAACGTCAATTATCTTACAAACCTCTGAAATAAAACCAAATGGAAAATAAATATGTACCATTTCATTCTAAATGGTCATTCTATAGAAACGGACTACATATATTCCAAGTTATGACACTTATGTTAAACAATACAAGAAATCCAAAAAATTATCTAGTCCCCAACATGTACTTCTAGATTTAATGGTGTATATCCTCTAATACTTTTTATGGTGTGTTAATAAATTTTCCAAGACAAATGGATTTTACCTACATGGAATGACAAATATGGTGAATGGAATTCCCATTATGGTACATAGAATGTTGGACTTCTAGTTTCATCAGGGCATGTATAAAAAGTGCATGTTTAGTCATATACAAAGTTACATGAAATGTACTTTAAATACATGGTGTGTGTAACCATGTTTTATGTTTGGCATTTATATTAGGTATATTCTGAGGCCACTCAGTACACGTATATTCCATTCTAAAAAAGTCGCAAAACATTTGGAACAACATTAAAACAGGGAATATACACCCTTTACATGCAGAACCACTCCAACTATTATATAGAGTGTGGGTGATGTGACACATGAAATGTATGTCTAATTTGTTGAAATAGCATGTAATTGGGTATATAACAAGGAACATGGTATTAGAGAACATTACAATAACTGTGGGTTAACATGGAATGTGATACATATAGCTTAAAATATCCTTATCCATCAATAATTTTGACACACAAAATTTGTATCCAAGAGAAATACATGTCATATATTTGGTAATTTTGAACCAAGTTCCTATTCTTCACCATAATTTTTTTCCAACTTACTCCGCCATGATTTACACAATAATCTCGAAACTTAAATCCCATATATGTGTCACTTATGGAAGTTATTCTCTTTAAGTGAGTATAATGCATCGAGAATATTCTCATTACCTCATAATAATTCTATTTCTATACATTCATCATTATATCTCATCCTCTATCATAGCCGCATTTAACACGATCCAATAATACATTGTTCATATACTAGCATTCTTAGAGGCACACCCTAAGCTACTGTTCCACCATCATAGAGTTACACAGTGAAGAAAAAAAATTAAAATTGTGAAGAAAGGGGATAAATAATCTAAGATAAGTTCATTGTGGGATGGTCAGACCACCCAAAATCAACTCACATTTTTATTCTATAAGTAATTTAGAAAGATATAAATAAAAATATTTATTTGGGGAACAAATATTTTGACATTTTCCATCTCTAATCATCATCATCACACGTTAAAAAAATTCCAAAAAATAAAAATATTAATAATATTGCAATTAATATTATCATTCAACTTTTTTCCCATGATCAATAGACGCAAATACAAATTTATTATCCCAAACATTAAAATTTAATTTTATTTAATAACTTAACTTAATATGTAATTCAAAAAAAATATTTAACTCAACATTCACAATCATTCCATTTCATTGACAAAAACACATTATTCAATGAAAAAGAATTGTAAAATTAAAATTATTTATTCATAAATAAATCCATTAACAGAATCTAACAGAAAAAAATCATCAAAATAATAATTAAAGACTTTTAATAAATTATATTTATTTTTTATTTGATATTAAATTATTTATTAAATAAAAAAAATATATATCCATTTTTTACATTATAAAATATTTATATGGTAATAACCCAAAATTTTAAAAGTTCATTTAGTTTGATAAAGAATTCAATATGCAAGACCTAGCTTAAAATATGATTAATTATTTTGAAATAGAACTCAATTTTTTGTAAAGTATTTTTGTGCTTCAAAAATAGGTTTTCTTCAAAAAAATGGTTTTTATTGATATTCATAACTGAATATTTTATTATATTTGTTAAAATTTAAAAAAAAATTAATTGATAAAAATGTTATAATTTTTTAAATAAACATAAAAAATTATAATATGGTTCAATTTTGGTATTATTAGTAAAATATTGGGTTTTTTAATCGCAATAAATATTTATTTTTTTAAACTGAAATTTATTTCCCTCAAAATTTATCATTATGATTTTAATTTTATCTAAAAGTAATAAAATTTTTATTTTATTCTATATGATATAATAAATTAAAGCTTAATCATCACTATAACTGATATTGGTATACGTCCATTTTTCATTAAAAACACATTTTTCTAAAAACTAATTTCCATTGTGTTTTATATTTTTTTGGAAATTTGATTTATTAAAATTCTTGAAATTGAAAATTGAAAAAAAAATTTAATTTTTTGGAATTACTAGTTCCATATTTGGAAAATATCACACTTTTATTTTTGGTCCTTATGAAAAATAATTGTAGTAAATATTTTTCAAATTTGTAATGTTATACTGATTAATTAAGGTAAAAAAATAAAATGATAAGGACTAAAAATAACACTAAAACATTATATTAATCTTTTTTCGTGGGGTTAGACTATACTCATTAAAAATTATAATATGTGAAAATTTTGGGATAAATTTCTTCAAAAGTGACATATATGTTTTTTTTGTAAAGAAAAATGAAAAATGTCAGTCTATTTCTATTAAATTTCCCTTATATGTTCACAAGGGCATAAAAAAAATTTGAACGAATAATAAGCATTATATTGATAATAATAATGTTATTTTTATGATGTTAATTTATTTTTAATTTTTAGTGATGAAATAATAACATTAAATGATCATGTAACGCAAGCATAATGATTGTAAAGTAAATGAAAAATCCAAAATATGATTAAAGAATATCTCAATGTATTTTTTTGTGGGTGATTTATAGTTTTACATGACGTTTATAGATATAGGTATATAACATAATACGAATGTTCTAATATTATATATTTTAATTCCATTATTATCTTAGGGAAAAAACTCACATCAAATATATTATATATTAATTATTATTTTATTAAATAAAATTCATAAAAATCCTAAATTAATCCAAGTGGATGGGATATGGTTTAAAAAACTGTAAAAATCAATTTATTTTTTTAATTTTACTATTATATTATCTTTTTTGACCCTAAAGAGTAAAAAAATTGATTTCACTGTAATCTTTGAAAGGGTTAGTGGAGATTAAAAAATATATAAGGGTAAAAATGTCACACAAACTTGTAAATATTTAATTAGATGAGAGTATTTAGACTCATACTAATTATTTATTCTAAATATATATAAAAAATTCCAATCTTCAATGAAAGTTAATTTTTTTAGTATAGGTAATTTTAAGTGTTCCCCTCCCCATGCTTGTAAGAGGATACATCATCTCATGTCATATCCCCCACATACTTCGAGAGCCGATTGACTTTTCCAAGACCAACCCGAATACCTTACTAAAAATAATACCTATGGTGTAGATTTCTTTTTCTCAAATAATACTAACCTTTTAGTTCTTAAAGTTTAAAGAAAACGTGGTTCTTTAAAGAAGAGATATAGATTTAAATCTAAAGATTTAGTTTTATTTATTTTTATACCACGTTCAAATATTATTAAACCATGATGAAATAATAACATCAGTATATTCCATATACTAATATGTTATTATGTTAATGGATTAACCTATATTTGTCTTCTCTTTTAAAAACTAGGAAAAAAATCAAATGTTTTTGGGTATGGCAGATTACTACCTAATGAACTGATGTAATTCTGTTTCTATCACCACCCCACATGGATAGTTATGATGGTAAATTTTACATATATTTTTGATATATTTGATATACGTATAATTTTTTTGTTTTGATATATCAAATATTTTCTTACTTTTCTATCTATTTAAAAATGATAATGTCATTCATGCCTACGTGGGCATTACCACCTTCAAGAACAGATGTGACTCTTTTCTCTTATGAGCCTATCATTGATGGTACTAAAAAAATTATTTTATTATAATTATTGTCATTTTTTATATTATTAACTAAGCGTACACAAAACGTCTGACATAAAATTAATAAATTATGTAACTAAATAAAAAATGGTAATAAATGTCATAAGATGGGTAATGATAATGGTATTATTTGAAAAAATTTCTTAATAATTTAAATAACTAATGTAGTCATAATATTAAGGAGTTAAAGATTTTCTCATTTTAAAGGGTATTTATGGTAGGGGACTTTCATTTAAAAATACTCTTTTAATGTTTCACTTCAATATATTATTCATCATTGTTCTTATAAATTTTTCAGGAAAATTATAATTAATTACTTAATGGTCTATAAAGTATAAAAAAAAATTAATTTATTTATAACGGTTTAAAATTGACCCTTTTTATCATTTTCTAAATATATCATTTTTTACTATTTTTACCAATATTTAAAACAATGTTTTCCATTATGATAAACGACATAAAAAAAACATCCCACCATCATGAATTTTAATTGATTTGAAGATTACGTTAAATTTTTTTGAGGTTATTTTCAAATGAAATCATCTCCAAAATATTTTGGGAATTTTTAATTTTAAAGAATTTTAAAAATCAAGGGAAATTTCTCCCTCTCTTTATGTGAAAATAGAAAGTGTTATAGTTATGACCTCAAAAGAGTTATTATAGGGATTTATGATGAAAATGTAAAAGAATTAGAAATATTGACATGGTACTTTACCATTATATTAGATGATGGGTGTGCATGATACCACTTGTACAATGGGAGAGGATGATTCTTCTTATATGATGTGTGTACTTGAGAAAGTTAATATAATGGGAGAGGAAATCATAACTCTCCAATGAAATGTTTAATTATTCTTATCTTAAAAGGAAAGATGGTTTGGTCCAGAATTATCATTCCATTATACTTATAGGTGTTTTATTATGATTTTCCATTCTGTTATATTTACAGATTATTGATACCATCTTTGTGATACTGAATCTGGTCCATAACAGATACCGTCATTGTTATACGGATTCCTGTGTATAAGTGATACCGTCTTTGTGATACCAAATATAGTGTATAAGTCATACCGTCTTTGTGATATAGATTTTATTGTATAATTGATAACATCTTTATGATACCTAATCTAGTTTAAAATTGATTCCAATTTTATGATTCTGATTTTATAATTCTGATTCTAGAACAAATGAGATACTGGTTTCACAATCTGATTTACTTTTCCTTAAAAATCCATTTTATTGATAATGTTTTTCTTAAGAATCTATTTTTCTTAATAATGTTACAGTTCTTTATTGTATCATTCCAATATTATTGGATTCCAAGTTCTATTATATTACACTCATCTTTAACTTAACATCATTTATTATACTTGAAACCACATCATACAATCAGTTACAAAGTAATCATTGTATGTTTGACACATGTCTAGGTCCCTCCAAAATTTAATGAAAATATGACTGTTGGAGAGGATCAAACTATTGGGAAGTTTTATCTATAAATACAAGTTCACTTGAACGATGTGAAGTCAGATGATGATCAATAGTGAATGAAAAAGAAAAAAAGTTGTGATGTGATTTCTAGAGAGATAGGATCTTTCAACTCTAAGTGTTTCATGTGGATATCATGAACAACTTGTTTAGGTGTGAACAACTTGATTAGAATTTCCTCCTACAGACTCTGATCGTGCTGATCGTGGGCTTCCGAGTTTAGAAGATAGAGGTTCTGATTTCCTTCAAAATCGAGGGCATGCGGGGATAGCAACACACATACAAATCATCAGATTTATGACTTACCTGGGATTGGGTAAGATAGACTTTGTTGAAAGTATAAATCCAGGAAACTTTAACCAATTTTGTTGGATACCCTTCTCTTTGGGATAAAATAATCTTGTTGTTAATTGTTTTCTATTTCAAGTTGTTTTATTTCTGCTATAATCTTAACTTTGTTAAAGTTAGAATGTATAAATTTCTTATACTTTCTAATTATGTTACTCTGATTATATCATAGATTCTATACACTTTAAGTTAGATTATTTATTTTAATAAAATATGTATTAAGCTTTTATCTTAAGGTTATAAAGATTCAGAAAAGGTTTCTTTAAGAGGAGTTGTGAATGTTTGTATAACTTTATTAAACTAAACTTTAATGGTTCCCAAAGAATTTTTAAAGAATACAATTCACCACCCCCCCCCCCTATATATTGAGTATCTAAACTCATCATTTTGATCCTACATGACCCACCTCCATGGCCCAATATTGTAACTAATTAAAAAATACAATAAAAGTGAAACAATAGATATAATCAAAAAATTAAAAAATATATATATTTAATTTTTTGTTATTTGAATGGTTATTACAAAATTTAATATATATATATATACATATATTATAAATATTGATAAATAAAATATATTAAAGATAAATATCTATAATGAATAAATTGAAAAAATTATAAAATTATTAAAAATGTGTCAATCAAAGAAATATAAAAAAAATATTTAAATAATTATTAATAAAAAATAATAACATTAATATATATATAATTTATAAACATTAATAATTACTACATATTAAATATAGATATATAAAATTAATATATTATAATAATTCAACAAAAAATTAAAAATTATAAAATTATTAAAATAATTAAATAAAAATGTATTAATAAAAATGAATCAATTTAATATATATATATATATATATATTATAAATTGTAATAAATAATATATGTTATATAAATATTGAAAATGTATTAAATGTAATAATTAAAAACTTATTCATTTCTAATTCATTTTTGATGGTTTTAATAGATAATTATTCATTAATACATTTAATATAGAAATATATTCGTATATAATAATTTTTATATATATAATATTAGATAAATATGATTTCTCAAATACTAAATACTTCTTCCTATATTAGATAAGACATATATTTAATGAATAATGGTTTATAATTAAAAAAATAATATTAATTAAAGATACTGACTAATTGAATTGAGTAATGGACATTATTAAAATTTCATTTGATTTTTCAGTTTAACATATATCAAACATGTGTTTCATTTATTTCACATATACATATAATTAATTCATTATTATATTCAACACACACACACAAATATTTACATAATTAATGAAATCTTATATAGAAACACATACACCTCCTGTTTAAGTAATTTCTTACAATGTTAATATAAATTTCAGAATTTAATTTTGTAAGATGATACATTTTATATGTTAAATTTTTAATCCAAAAATTTTATTTTTTTATTTTTATTCATGTTACACTTAGGTATTATTTATTAATTTTTTATATTTTTTATTTTTTATTTTTCAATATTTAATCATTTTGTAATATTTATTTTTATATTATTTTTCAATATTTTAAATATGTGTTCATCTATATTTGAACTTCTACCTATTTTTAACAAGTTATATTTAATTAATAAAACTTACCCATTATTTTAATATTTCTAAAGTGTACCAATTTATAATTATTCTATTTCAATAATTATTTACATGCATGAATTTAATATTTCATATTCATTAATAATGTAAAAATATATCTCAAAATAAATATTTGTAAATAAAAAAATTATAAATTTATTTTTAATATATATATATATATTTATAATTATAAATAATTAAATTTTATTTTTCAAAAAATTATTATAAAATAATAAAATAAATAATTTTATATTTAAATGACTATAAAATTATAATATATGTATTAAAATAATGAATATATATACTATATTTTTATTTTTATTTTTATTTTTATTTTTATTTTTATTTTTATTTTTATTTTTATTTTTATATTTATTTTCATATTCACATATATTTATATTTATTTATTTATATTTATATTTATATTTCTATTTCTATTTCTATTTCTATTTCTATTTCTATTTCTATTTATATTTATATTTATATTTATATTTATATTTATATTTATATTTATATTTATATTTATATTTATATTTATATTTATATTTATATTTATATTTATATTTATATTTATATTTATATTTATATGTATATTTACAATAATATTTATATTTTTATTTGTATTTATATTTATATTTACATTTATCATTAATATTTATATTTACATATTTTTACTAAATATATGTAATTATAAATATATATAATTATTTAATTATATACATATTATTTTTTTAAAAAAGTATTTATATTAATATTATCTAAATTATTATAAAATTATAATAAATATATTTAGATAATGAATATATTTATAATTTATTTTATTTTTTTAATTTTTTTTAATTTTTTTTGAAGAAAGTGGTGCTTTGGCCGAATGACTAGACACAACATATTATATAAAAAGAGAGCATACATGAGTCTAAAATATGGGATCATATTATAATCTATCACATGAAGGGGGAGTAAATCATCAGGGAGATCCTCCAGCCTAGTAATATCTGGACTTACTCCTTTATTGAAAAGTCCATCTGCAACCATATTCGCTTCAAAATGGGTATGAGTGATAATATGGATAATGTATTGGATTGAACGGGGTCAATCCATCCAACATGTAGTAATCGACAAAGCTAGAAGAATCACACCATTCCAAATCACTTACACTATGGTAATCGAATCACTTTCAATTCCTATGTTGTTCCAGCCCTGCTGCATGGAGAAAGAAATAACATGAATCACACTCATCATTTCAGCTTCCATAGATATGGAAATACCACCACTTCTAAAGATACACCCAATAATCTAACCTAGATGATTCGTGAAGATGGTACCCCATCTAGTGGGGCCCTAATTTCCATTAGAAGCATCGTCCACATTAATTTTAATTCAATCAGGGAGTAGTGGTTACTAAAAAACATCAAACTTGCATCATGGTTTGTGAAAAATGCCATCAACCTGCAGTCGCCAACAAATCACAAAGTCTTTTACTGTGTTGTTCCATTACCCCTTATGAATCAAATCAGTTTCATGAATAGCAATGATTATCCGCATCTGACCTCCATTAATGTTGAGTGAGAAATTATTTTTAAGAATTTCATTTCTATCATACCAGACAACATGATGATGTTCAGCAACTACAGCAAGAATTAAATACATTATTTGTTAGTAGTTATCCATACCTACATAATTATTTAGTTGATTATTAACAGAGTCAAGAATCATCCATCTACCATCAAAGATGTCAAAAATATAGTTCCAAATAATAGTGGTAGTGGCGTAAGAAAAAAATAAATGGTCGGTATCTTTTATATGTAGATTACATAGACCACATTTTGAGCAAATGTGGATCCCAAACGATTGCAGAAAATTATCAATGGGAACCCTTTTGTAGGTCATACATCAAATAATAGTATGTCTGGAAGGCTTTATCCATGGCTTATCATTGTTTTTATCAAGTTAAAGTCATTTACAAAGTAATAAAAATTGTGGTTAAAAAAACAATTTGAATACAGCGTATCATTTTGTGAAGGAACTAAGATTAGAAAATCATCCATGTTATAAAAAGGATAGTTTTCAATGACATGCACAATATTCACAGGGAGACTACCAAGATGTGAATTAATAACATACTGAGTAATATTATTAATACTTTCAAGAGTTTTTTCAGTATGGATCATTGAAATTACAAAAACACTAGTCCAGTTTTCTAACCAGAACATTAAGGAAGATTTCCTGGAGACCATCCATCCATGGTTTGTCATAATATTGGCATACACTTTTGTAATGGAAGGCCAAATGGAAGAGTTCAGAAAGATCATTTTTCATTTCTTTAATTTATCAAGAGAAAAACAATTTAAATAAATATAAGGATATTAATTGTGTCTCAGGTTCCATGTAGCTCTGGCATTATGTGCCTCATTAAAGATAATTATATTTTTAATTCCAAGGACACCATTATCCAATTTTTTTTAACAATTAGACCAAGGTATAGTCAATAATTTCCTATCCATGGTGCTCCCAGTCCAAACAAATTTTTTGATCTAGACATTCATCTTCTTAATGAGACCAGAATTCCATTTAAAAACCATTATAGATTATATAATTTTGAATACAATAATAGACTTAAAAAGGAAAATAATCTACTCCATAGATATAGTATTTCATTTCCAATAGCATAGCTGATTAATTTTTTTATCAAAAATGTTAGAGAAATATCTTGATTTGGGAATGGCCCAAAATATTGGAACACCAAGGTATGGGAAAAGAAATTAGCCTTATTTAATAACTAATTAATTCATAATATTTCTCTTTATAATAATCAAAAAATTTATCACAATGATGATAGAGGATTTTTTCCAACTAATTACCCAACTCGAGATATCCTCATAGTGGGAAAGAGAACTTTTGAGAGATCAGATGTTTCTTTTACAACCTTGTAAGAAAAAGATGATGTAATCCGTATATAAAAGATGTGTGGGTAATTCACATTCCTAGAATCATGGATGTGAATATGTTTCTTCTGATCCACCTGGGTAGCAAGAAATGTACTTAAATAGTCCACTACAATGGAGAAAAGTATGGAAGAAAGGAGGTCACTTTGTTTAACGTCTTTGGTGATTTTGAAGTTGCCTCTGGGAGAACTATTTACCAAGATTGAAATGAAGGCAGAGTTAAACAGGTTTTTAATTCTAGTTACAAAGTAATTTTTTAATCCAAATCCTTAAAGTACATGAAGATAAAATTCTAGTACATGGAATCAAAATATTTTAGAATGTAATGTTTTATGGAAATTTTACCACCTCTGATTGTTTTCTTTAACATGTTAGTGCATTCTGATATAAGGAAAATGAATTCTCAGATAGATCTGTCCTTGATGAAAACAAATTAATCTCAATAGTTGATTTTGTTAGTTATGGTAGTAATAACATTTATTATAAGTTTAGTGATAATTTGGTAAAGATTGTTGATAAGTGCTACGGGTTGGAAAAGTTGAATCTCTGAGGAATTGTCTGCCTTTGGTATCAAAGAATTGAATTATGCGTTCAACCCATGAGATATACATACACTAGAAAATAATGATTTTAAAATTTTTCAAACATCATCTTCAATGGAATCCCAATAATGATGATAGAATCCATTATTAAACCCATTAAGACCCAGAGCACTATTAGGATACCAACTAAAATCATTGTCTTTGATTTCATGATCAAGAGGAATGCCTAAGAGAAAAGTTCTTTGTTTCTCAGTGATAACAGAAAGAATTATATCATTTAAGAGATGTATATTGATTTCAAAGACATTAAAGATAGATTTGAAATAGGAGACAACATGATTATCAATATCATCTTCATTATGAAAAAGATTTCCCCCATCTCTAAGAGAAGTAAATGGTATGAAACATTTTTTGATTCTTTGAAGAGTGTTGTAGAATGTAGTTTTTATGTCTCCATTATATATCCATTTTATTTTCAAATCTTGTTTACACATTTTATCCTTAAAGGTGATAAGTGATTAGATTTTCACATATATGTTGATTTCCTGGTTCTAATGAAAAGTAAAATCAGAGTAGGTGTGGTCTTTTTGAAGATGATGTAGTTCATCCTTAAGAAGAAAGATGTCACTGTCAATTTATTTAGATTTTGAGCTACACCAGCCTTTAAGATTTTTTTTGAAAAGTTTTAATTTAAAATATATAGAAAAGGCATCATGGTAATGAGTCATAGAGCACCAAATTATTTTAATGAAACTACAACATTAATGTTTTCAAAACCATGCTTTGTTGAATATGAAGGGTAGATGAGGTTTAAAGTTTTTGGTAATAAATAGTGACTATAATAGGATGTTGATAAGACTGAATTTTGGGGAGAGTGGTGCCGGAAATGGTGTTCCATTTATTTAAAGCAAGACTATTTGTGAATTCTCTATCCAATTTGATGGCTCAACTCAATTATAGTGTCTTGTATACCACATGTATTTGGCCCCAGTAATACTAATTTCAGTAAGATTTTTTTCATAAACTGTCTCATAGATAAAGAAGAGTGGCACGTTCCCATCTTCTCACATGAAGAAATAATATAATTAAAGTCCCGAATAAAAAACCATGGGTTATGATAATTATGAATTAGATAGGAGAGCTCCACAAAAAGTGTCCTTCCATCTTGATATATGTTCTTTGCAGAGATGAATGAAAAAAATAGATGTTTACAATCTATAGAAAAATAATATATGATATTTTTTTCAAAGAAATGGAAAATATTTACATTTTTCAATGATAGATATGAAAATAATCAATGCTTTCCAACAGTGGAACTATTTTGACATGCACCTATAAAAGAAAATCCAAAAAAATGAAATAAATTAGTATTGATGTTTATCTTGGGTTCAGCAACGAAAAAAATCAAAGGGCGATGAATGTTAAGAATTTTTTTACAACAATAAAGGTGTTGGGGTTAGTAATACCTTGACAATTCCATATTAAGATCTTCATTTATACCTATATTTGGAGTAATAACTCTCCTTTTTCTTACAATATGATCCATTTTGTCTAGATAATCTTTTGACATTTTTTTATGTGTTTGGGATGGAGTTTTTCTCCTCCATACCTTTAATGGAATCCAAAGGGATAGTCGTAGTACCTTCATTCAAGGATTATTTGGAAGGATATTGCATGGAATATTTAGTAAGAGTGAGAAAAGTTCTACTAATCAATATAGTACTAGTATCCTCATTTTATACAACATTAAAATTATAATAATTTGAAAATATATTAATGGAATAAATATTGCAAGTAATAACTACAGTGAGTGTGTCAACAGATATTGTATTTGAGGTTCCTGAATTTTTCTATATAGGATTTCCCACATGTTCAACTTTTTCCAAACTAGAAAGGGGTTTGAATTCATTTGACTAAGAAACAATAATTTTTGTATGTTCATCCACATCACCCAAATTTCCATGTTCCTTGATATAATCCTATTGAGAGCCACTACCAAACAGGAAGAAGTACAATAATTTTTTCCAAATACATTTCCAACATTCATACCCTCAGTGCATTCATTATTAACCTGTTGAGAGCCACTCTTAACCCTGGAAGAAGTACAAGTAGGTTGTCCGGAAGCATTGTCAACCTTCTTACCATCAGTTCATTCCGGGGAGATAGTGACTATATTAAACCGGTAGTTGGATATTTTCTTACTTAAGTCATAAAAATTAGAAGCAACAGGATATAATGTAATGAAAAAGGTCTTACATGCCTTGGTCCCCATAGAGATAAGTTCCTATTGAGATTTTATAGCTTCTATTACAAGAGCCCTTAATTCATCAAGGAGATCATGATTTTTGTTGGTATTATCCTCCTCCTCTATAAATTCATCCCAATATTTACTAGAGGTAATCTCTAAGGGAATCAACTTATTTTTTTCCGAACCCATATCTCATTTTTTTTCATGGAGGTTTTAGGGATATAAGAAATTTGGGCCTTTCTTTTTATTATTTCTCACCTATTTCAAATCATTATACATTGGTTGGACCACTTGTTTCCTAACCACACTATATTTTAATATAGTATACCTGATGATTGTACATATCTCACAAAATGAGGGTTTTCTATCAAACTTGATCCTAACATCAGTTTTGTAATTATTGGGATTAAAACATATTGTATTAGGGAGTTTTGATTCAAGATTAATTTCCACCCTACCCCTCACAAATAGGCCTAAAATATACAAAATATATAAATATATATAATTATATATATATATATATTTATTTATTTATTTATTAATAAATAATTGTAAATATATTTATAAATATATCTATTTATAAATATATTTAGAAATGTTTTTTACTATTTTTTTATAATTATATTATTATAATTAAAAATAGACATATTTTTTAAAATTATTTACATAATTATGAATAAGTAATTATATAAATAAATAATTATAAAATTATAATAAATATATATAAATAATATTTATATTTTATATATTTAATATATATATATACACAAATTAATTTATAATCATAGTCGAATAATTAGAAATATATTTACAAATATATTAATTTATAATTATAATTATAAATCATTTATCATTACAAAAAGAAGAATTTAAAAATGTATCACTATCAGCACAAAAACATTAGTGCTCATAAAAAATGATTTTAATGAGTAGTGTTTTAGTGATAATAAATGTATATATGAATCAGCGCTAAATGAGCACTGAAAAATATAGTCCTATATCATCACTTATTATTTTATCACTAATAAAAGATATCATTATTAGTGATTTTTTTAAAGCATTCATAAAACCCTCCTTTATATTTTTAAAAGTACCCCAGCCAAACCAATTTCTATCATGCCTCTCATGATTTCATGGAAATTTACTACTTTTTATTCTCCCTTCGACTTTCTCATGGATGAATCAAGCCTCAAATCTAAGGAATGTTATTTTTTATTCTTCTCTCTCATTTCTTCCATGTTTGGCTTCATCTATGTGAGTTATTGCATATTTATTCAGAATTTTTTGCATGGATTCATAACTTTCTTCACTTAAGATCTTCAACCATCTCTTCTGATTTTAGATTAGACTTAGATAGGACATGTTTTTTATTCTTATCCACTTCCTTTTATTTATATTTCCCTTATTTATTTCACCCCTTCCTTATTTTGAATACACTAGGATAAATCCTAGTGCGTTTTCGATTTTTATTTTTGTTTCAGTGTATATTTCAATAGAAACTGATCGTACATTGGGTCCTCCTCTCTCTGTTATCAAGGGTTTCTTCATCAGCTATTGGTGTATGTTTTTTTTACCTTACATGAATCAATAATTTAAAAAACATTGATTTATTGATGCGTATATTGGTATTTTAATTATTTGATAGTAGTATTAATTATTCTCATTGTGTATCTAGGAAAAAAAATTCAATTTTGGCTTGGTTTTGATATATATTAACGTGTCTTCGTATCTTTACGGAATTTTTTGAATATGGTTTCAACTTACTCAATTGTCAAATTATCATATTGGACCTTTAAAAGGGTATTTCCAATTTTAAATGATGTATTGTGCTTGAAAATTATTTTTATAAATATATTTCATAGTATTTTCAGGGATATTTGAAATGCCATGAATTTTGAAAATGTTTTAGGATGGGTTTCAAATAAAATGTGTGGTTAATAAAGGTTTAGATCCCCTTTGGGTGAAGGGATAAATTATGTAATAAAGCATCATTACTTTAGAGTGTTTATGATATGTAACTACACGGAATTCTCACAAAATTTAGTATTATTTTTAATATATGATTTTTTTGATGAGGTATTTCAGTTGATTATTAAAATGGATTTCTAATGAAATCTGTCATGATTTATTGTTCTCTAATTATTTTATTAATTGTTTTATAAATCATGAATCGTGATATTTTAAAAAATCGTTTTTGATGTAATGAAACTTGTAAAGACTTTTTGATGTTGATTCTTGGATAAATTGTATGGAATGTGAATGATTTGATTTTTGGATACTTGTGTGATATTTCATAAAACTAGTTTTTAATAAATGAATAGTACATTTCTTGAATTATAAATGAGTCTCATGGGATCCTCAGTATTTAGGTAGGTAGTCTAGTAAAATCATGTTATTAATGATCATCTCTTCTAAAAAATTGAATCTATAATGAAAACACTAACTAAAAATTTCTCAGGAAGGATGAAACTTGTAGCGGTGAAATCCTGCCTTCTGGGCGTGTATACCTAGGGTAATACACACACTGGGTAGAAATTCTTACTATGAATAAGGATCCATGAATATTTACCTAAATAACCAAAAACATTCCTTTACATTTGAGAGTGTTTTATGAGTTATTTTGGAGGATGAAAATTGGAGTAAAATATGCATCACATGGTAAACATGATTACATTTTTAAGTGAAACTTTCAGTGGTACTTTCCTAATTGAAACATGACTTGGTAAACCAGGTGGGAAATTCATTTATAACTTATAGTCCATTATTGGATATTTGTATTATGTCATATTACTGAGTTTTTATTTTGGAATGAGGATTTATAATAAAAATATTAGTTCTAAAAAGAGAAAAAATGTGAGTTTTATAATCGATAAAGGGGTTTTAAGTAAATCATTGAGTTTTGAAAATGAAAAGTTAGTTTTAAGTGGGTTTTAAAATGAAGAAACATTTTATTATCCCTTAAAATGAAATTAAATGGATTTAGTGTTTTGAAACCCATGAAGTGATTTCAAGGTAAACTCGTAATGTTTTAAACGTTAGAAAATGTACAAATTTCTATAAAAAGAGTATTAATCTACTAATTTATTATTAATTTTTTTAATATGATTTTAAAATATTTCACTTGTTGTTAATTATTTTAATATAAATGGGAGTTTTTATCCAATAATTTGTTTTAAAAAAAATTATTAATTTTCATGTGGAATAAAAAAAATCGATTTCATGCAGTATTTTAAAAGATAAAAAACAACATTTTGAATTTTCAAAGAGGTTTTGAGATAATATTTTCAATTTTAAATTATGATTTGGTTGTTTAAATATTTTTCCCCTCTTTTATAGTGTTTTGTAAATAGGTTGGTGTTAATAATGAATTTTAAAAATGCTTTTAAAAATGTGTCCAGTGTTAAACAAATGAGTTATTGATTTTATAATGGGGCATGGTAAATGTGTTTAAAAGAAATAAATTTATTTTGATGTGTTGATATATTTGGATGATGTTTTAGTTTAGGTTTATGATATTCAATAATTTTGTGATTTTTTCTATGATGTTTTTTTATTATATCTTTATTAAGAAACCCATTTTTATGAAAGTGAAGAGATTTTTAAAAAAATTGTGTTTGATTGAATTAAAACATTATGGAAAGTTGGAAAAAGTTAAAAAAATATTTAGTGAAATGTTATAAAAAGTGGTTGATAACCATATGGAGTTTTTAAAACACCTAGGTTTTAAAACTAATTTGGAGTGTCTTGAAAATGGACATTAATTTTATATTTAATTAATTAAATGTTATTTGTTTTGTAAATGTGGTAAATTTTACTCAAAGGATGTGATGGGTTTTAATAAATATAACTTCTTTTATGAAGAATGTTTTGAAACATTTAATTGGGTGTTTTTAGTTTTATTTAAAAATGTGATTTTTGTATTGCATTTTAATTAATGGGATTGGGTGTGTTGAGTTATCATGTTCTTTATATTGGACTTACATGGTTTATCTTTGGAAATATTAAATTGTATGGCCTTGTATGCTATGTTATTTTTAGTATCCCTTGAAACATATTAATGGAATGATCTAATTCCATCCATAGTTGTGATTCGTAGTGTGAGTCTTTATTTGGTTTGGTCATGGGTTTTTGAGGATTTTTAAAAATAAGTTTGTGTGGTCATATTGTTCCTTAGTTTAACAAATGAGACATATTTGAAGAAGTTGAATCGCCACCATTCAATAGCTTCTCTTGGTGGTATAGTTTAAACTTAAATATTTTTTATTAATTTTTTTTTTGGAAACTCATCCCCCATATCTTGTGGGCATGAACCTATATTTCATGAACTACTATATATAGTAGTTAACCCATATTGTGTACCTATGGTCATTTTGAATGAATATGGAGGATAAAATCTACAAATAGTGGAGTTGTTATTTTCATAAATTCAATTACTCATTTCCGTTAACGAATAATAAAATAATTTGAAATGATTAAATATTGGATGCTATTTAATAGATTTATCATGAAACCTCACCTTCGATTATGAATATATTATTTTTATTTATTTTTATTTTTTGTAATAAAAATGAATATATTAGGAACCTTATAGGATAGAAATGAATTGAAAATAGATTCATTCTAAACTTATGAAAAAATAGTATGGAGATAAAGTTAAATATTTAATAAATTTTTTAATAGAGTAGTAATATGACCCTTTTCAAATACATTTTTTGTTATTACATTTTTATTATTCTAGAAAAAAATTTCTGACAGAGTTTCAATAACATTTTTTTTCAGGGAATAGATCATAGATATAAATGTATGATTGAATATGGGAATAAGTATAATGTAAACACCGATTGGGATGATACGATAGTCTGTAGATCATTTGTTATGAATAAAAATGTAAATGATAATGGAGATCATATAGAAGAAATTAACATGGAAATTTAATAGGACCATAACGATTTCTCAATTTTTTCTAATAAGGTAAATATATATTCTAAGAGACAATTATAATCCAATTTTATGAAACAAAAACATTTTCAACTGTATTAATGTTATATAATTTTAATGTTCACAGTGGATGGAGTGAAACCATATTTCAAGAACTACTTGGCATCTTTAATGATATGATCCTATAAGAAAATGAGCATCTTTGTTGAAATTAAGAAGATAAAAATATTCTAATCTTAATGGGAATAATTTATAAAAAAATAAATTCTTGTATAAAATTTTTGATATTGTTTCTCAAGGACCATGAATCACTTAAAGAAATCCTAATGTGTGGTGCATATTGATACAAAAATTTTGAGTCATCTTCTTCAAAAAATTTATTGTTCATTCATATAAATCCATGGATTAGAAGAATATATAAATGTAAATAACCACAAGATAATTCACATGGCCTGAAAATAAAATAATTTAATTCATGAAACTATATCATACTATAGACTCTCTTGAGTGGAAGGAAATTTATTATAAGTATTTTGAATTCAGAAATGAGATGAGAAATATTCATCTTGACTTTTCTATAGATGTAATAAATCATATTTGTGTATAGAATAATATTCATTGTAGCTTTGCATTTATGTTCGTAAATTATAAATTTATTCCATGGTTATACATGAATCACCAACACATTATGTAATCTTTGCTTGTATCTATACAAAAATAATCTGGAAATCATATTGATTTTTATTCGTCTCAAATTACTAAATATCTGAAATTAATTTGGGTTATAGTGGTTATAATTTATAATTTTCATAGAATTGAATTAATTATATTCAGGTACCTATTGTGTGGGTGGATAAATTACTCTCTTTCTTAAAGAAATTTTTCAAGATATAATATTTAATAAATTTTGTGGTGTCTCATTTGTGAAGAATGCACACACTTATTTTGGTTGAAACATTCCTTAGAGGATGAGTTTTTTGGAAATCAAAATTTTTTACCAAGATGACATAAATATTGATCCTGGATGAGAGCATTAGATGGTAATACTGAACAAGGTAAAACACCATGTTCACTAACGGGTTATCAACAATTTGATAAAATAAAACAGATTAACACAATTTTAGGTAAACCATTTTAAAAAACATTACAAAATTGTGTAGGAAAAAGGATAAAATTTTATTTTAATTACCATATTAGAATTGTTTTGTTACTGAGACAATTTCATGATGTCATGCAATCTTGAAAAAAAAATTAATTTGAGAGTGTTATTTACATGTTACTAAATATTCCTAGTAGAACAAAATATAGAATGAAGGAAGGGTTGACATGGTTAACATGGGTGAAAGGGAAGACTTGGACTTGGGGAAGATTAAAGTGGGGAATTTTCCTCCTCAAGCATCTTACACTCCAACCATACAGTAGAAATTTTAATTTTTTATTTTCTTTAATGGTGTAAAAGTTACATATGGGTATTCAACATATATCAGTAATTTCATGTCGATGAATAAGTTGAATTTATAGGGAGTAAAGTCATAGAACTGAAATTTTTATCCATTATTAGATTCCCATCACTTTAAGTTGAATTATTCCAAAAACTTCACGGCATACATTAACCAAATTCTTCTTCTTTTCTAAAGCTATATACTGTACAGTGATAGACCTAATGAAGTGTTGAAACATGAATAAGAAGGTTTATATCCTATTATGTGAAGTAGAGATGTTCTTCCAACTATAATTATTTAATATAATGGTCCAAATGATATTTCACTTGGTTAGATAGGTTCAATTATTTTTTATGTCCATCCTAGATGTATTTAAAACATTAAATGGAAAATGATGTTTTTTAAAGTGTATGGAAGAAATCAATGACATCAAGAAGAATGAATTGATGAATAATATATTGTTAAATAAAATTTTGAACTCTTTTTTGATTTCCTATCATATGGCGATAGCATAGGTCTCCCAAAGCCTCATCACAATAGATTCCTTATGGGCAAAGGGATTTCAATAAGATATATTGTTACAATTACCTTCAGATAGTTGGAGTAATAGAACCTTTACATTTTATATAACAATGATTATGTTAATCCGTACATTTAATCCCATATTGAAATTCTTATAGATTTGAATCCATCATGTCTTTAAGGATATATATCTAATCCAAAAAATCAATAGTTTATAGGATAGTTTTAAGAACATATTTATATAGATTTTTTTGAAAATAAGAATAGAATTGGTGAATAAAAATTATGGATAGAAAGGGTGTAAAATGAAAAATGTACTACCTTAAATTGGTTTTGAAATCAATGGTTACACATTATATAGAGAAGAACACAATGACTACAGTATAATAAAAAATAGCATATTTTTTCTTGTAGCAGAAGCGATACACATATCTAGTTCCAAGGATAGAAATCCATTTTATAAAAAAATTTCTTATTTTGTAAATATCATATAGATATATGAGTTGTATAATAAAAAAGTTTAAGTATCGATTTTCAACATAAAAAGGATTGACAACAAAAGTGTAGTGAATGTTGATGAAATGGCCTTCTGGAAGATGATTTTCAATGTGTAAGGGGAAAAGGATGAGCAATTCATAATGGAATCACAAGTAGTGAATGTATTTTAAGCCTTGGATCTAGAATATAACAATTTCTTTATTTTCCTATTAGTGACTAAAATAATAGTAGGGTTGGAAGAAAATCCAATAAGGGATGACCCTTTAATTGAAATATTACAATTAGTTAATGGAGTTTCCAATGTAGATAATTTATTCTATGTTAAATGGCACTATAAAGAGGGTATATAGATTCTTGATTGAGGATCCAAATCCCTGAAACCTTTAAAAAATAATGAGATTTAAATAATAAGTTTAAATTTTTTGTTAATATACTATAATTTTTCTCATAATATTATTTTCTCTACTCTATTAAAATAATATAAATTAAATTTATAACTACACATGTAGAAAATGTCTTCTACACATGATGATGCTACCAATCCCTAGGAAGAATAGGTGGTTGATACTAAACCCACATAATTTTTATGGTATGAACATAATGTTCCTAAAAAAACAATAACAATGCAGCATCTAACTATTGACTAAAATTATCAAGGAAATAAATAAGGGTATAAAATTTGAGGTTCATTGGAATCAAGCTGACCATCCCATTTACATAAACAAGTAAATGTTTTTTTCAATCACAAAAAGGATGAATGATCCAATTAATATAGGTTCAGAGTGTCATGTACACCAGTAATGAAGGAAACCCTTTGGTAATGTAAACTTCTCATTTCACGATAACCTTTCTATATTTTACTGAAAGAATATATTATGAAATGTTGATTTAATTTTCATTATTCTATGCGTATTTCATTTCTTTTAGATAATTTCCAAAAGAAATATTCCATAATGGTTGATGCCACCCTATATGCATACCGAATATCTATATAAAATATCATTTGAGGGGTTTTGAGGGGAATGTAAATTCCAACCCACTAGTTACATACGAACACATTATAAAATAGGAAACATAGAATTATTTCTACAGTCCTCAGGATGAGAAATCATTTCATGTTCATTATATAAAAAATATATTATTTTCAATTATTTATTTTATCCTATGCGATTCAAAATTGTAAATTTATAAAATTTAAAGGAGTAATGAAAATAAATAATGTGAATTAAAACCAATATTCAACTATCATAAAGCAATGATAGGGTTTGCATCACTAGAGAAAAAAATTATGTAATTAAAATTGAAAATAAATGTTTTATGTAATATTAAACAACATATATTCTTTTTAGTATATCCATATTGATGAATCAAAATTTGAATCCACTTTAATCTCATGTAAAAGGCTAGGGAAGAATTATATTCTATATAAGGATGGAAAACTAGTTGATGAAAACACAAAAGAAGTATGGAAAATATTATTAAGTATAACATAATAATAATTATTTATGAAATATTATAATATTACATAAAAATATCTAATTATATTCATATTTTTTAAATTTGGTTTAGACATAAGAATCTAAAGTGACCATACTAAAATAAAAATTTCTTTCAGTATCCTTAAATTTGTGGAATAATATGGTCAGGATAGAGGATTAGGTTTTAGATTTTATCCCCAGACATATTTATTGATGTCATAACCAAAATAATAAATCTAAAAGATGGTGGCATTATTGCATTAACAAATATAGTCTCTACAAGATATTATTTTTATGTATGGTCTTATAGAGAAATATATGAGAAAGGATCAAAGTGAACCAATGGTGGAACAAATATCCATACCTGAAAACGAAAAGAACCTACTAGATTTTAGGCTATTTATTCCACTAAACCACATACATTATCTGATCTAATCAATTTTTTCATTACTATTTTTCCTAAATGTGAATTAAGAGACTTTTAATAACATTATGTTACTATATTTATTTAGGGTAAAGTTATATTCAATTTTTATTTGTCAATACTATCATGAAACCTCCTTGTGAGGGGTATGTTGTGAAATATCTGAGCTGAAATGTTACACAATAAATAACTCCCAAAATATCACATGAGAGTGGGTATTGAGGGATCCTAACAGTTGAATGCTTAGTTTCTTATTCTACTTGATCATCCAGATATTATAATAATCAATAATGTTATTGGAAATTTTATATCATATCCATCTAATCTTACAAAGATACATGAGGTATGTCTTTAAGAACATTCTAATGGAAAACATATAACCATTTATTAAAAATGGTATCTAATGAGATATTTTATTACAGATAGATACTGAGATGGGGAAACTAAAGTTCATATCATGGAAATATAGTGAATTGACCAAGAAATTGAAAGGTCATCTTGGAAGTACCATGTCCCCACCAATTTTACTGAAACAGTTATAATCATTAAAATATCTTGTGGATATTACATTCAATGATGAAAATTTATCTTACATTCTATATAAAGAAGTAATATTTGTATCTTTCATTACAGACATAGTTGTTCTTGAGTGTATAAATGAGATTCTCACGTTTGGCAGAATGGGAGTCTCATTTGTCAATAAATACATAAGGTACATTTTCATAATAACTATTTCAAAAAACGAAATAATATTTTCTTTAATGTTAATAACTATTAATAATTTCTATAGGGTTTTATATTTCTACTATAAAAATGAAAAATCCTTAAATAGTGATTTAGATTAACTAATATATGTATCATTTCATTGGAATATTGAAAATTAGAAAAAAAAAATGAATTTATCTGAAAAATGATGTGCCAAATGAAGTGTCTGTGAAGAAAATAATAGCCAACAAACTCTTTTTGATACCTATAATACGTGGGTAAAACTTCTCAATTTAATCGTATAAAATATCTTTTTATATGTTTCACTACTTATTTTTTTCTAGGAAGAACTAGATAATTATCACAATCAATATGGAAATTCCTAATATTTAGTTTTTGGATCCAATTCATGGATAAATATTATATCAACCACACATGATGTGTATTAGTAATTTTCAACAACTTCAATCAAAATTTTATTTAAAATACTAAAATTATGTTCTTCAGTATGTGTTTTAGAAAGAATGTTTTTACAATAGTAACATCACTAAATATAGGCTAAATCATGGTATAATGTTAGGGACTAAATATACAAATTCTATTGATTATATAAAATGGAAAAAATATGTTATATATATAAATATTTAACTATAAAAAATATTTCAAGAAAATTTACTTATTTTGGTCAATGTTTTTATAGTGTCCGAATTATGATAACAATAACTACTATGGATATTATGTTTGGAAATTTTTGATATATGTCAAAAACCAATGAAATACCATCATCCCCAAACAAATAATTTCTAAAATTAATTACAACTTCATTAAAAATATTTCTTAATCATTTTTTTATAAATATATTCTTAGTACTAACAATATTTATTAAAACCTTCATACTAAAAAAATTAGTACAATTTTCTAAGAGATGAGTGGGAAGAGTACATGGTGTCAGATTATTTTACAACATCAAATTTAGATGATTACATGCTATGTTTATGACATAGAATGTGCTTTGACCTTAGAAAAATATATTGGGTGTCATGAATTACTATTAAAATGGTTATATATTATTTTATATTTTTTTCTCAAGGAGAAGTGTAAAAGAGAAAATAATTTTTCTTATAAATGCATAGGTAGAATAAATGGTGCCAGAATTTATACATACATCAAGAAGAGGAGACCTCATTATATATATTTAGTTAATTTTTTCATCATTTTATCTACTATTAATAGTTAATTATCTTATTATTTTTATTTTCAAACTTATTTTTTAATATATTCACATTCGTTCAAAAAAACATGTCACATGTTCAAAACTACAAAAACAAGAATATAATGTTTTCAACCTTTAGATAAATGATCTATATGTAATCTTAAATATTTATTAATTGATTTCATGTCAACCTAACACCTAATGTGGTTTTTGTACTCGATGAAAGTTTTTTCAATACAAAAATGTCATTTTTTGTTTAAAACATACATCACGTAGTAAAAACTAACCTAAATAACTGGTATTGTTTTCAAAAAATAGTAAAATGATCAAAAATTCATTTTTGAAGTGTAGTATTTGACCACACATCAAACTAATTCATGATGTGACTGGTATTACTCAAATTTATTGGTTTAATTTTAAAATTGACATTTTAGTAAAAAAGAAAAGTGATATACTCAAAACCATGAAAAAACATTTTTACTATTTTGATACTTTAAGAAAATCTTACCTCCATCATTTATTATATATAGGAATCACTCATATATCAATCTGATGCATAGTGTACCTAGGATGACCCAAATGGGGTGATTATAGTTTTAAGTTGAAATTTTATTAATGTATTGTGTCATATTTATGTTTAATTCATTTCTTTATAATATTAATAACATAAGAGTTATTTTAATGTACATGTGGATTAATTATCACTAGTTTGGGTGGTTTTCTTGATGCTTTTCATTCTCATTACTGATTAGAATTTAAAGCTTAAACTAAGAAAAGAGAATCAATTAAATGGGTCAAGAAAGTGTATAGACATCAAGAAAATGTGAATTTATACAAACTATATATTTAATGTTAGCACCATTTTATCTATTATTTTTTAAATAATTTACAAATCTAATAAACTAGAAAAGAGAGAACATGTGGCTTTTAGATGGGTGCTCTCAGGAATCAACAGGTTTCCTCTTCAATCCAAATGGAATATGTTCTCTGTTTTCTATATTTTCAGATATTTTAAATAAAAAACACATCACATACTCCATCATCCAAATCATTATATGATACATAGGGTCCTTGTTTTGACTCGAACAATATGTTTCTAGTTTATAATTTATATTTTAGTTCAATAGACACAAATCGTACTCAAAAATGACAAAAAACATTCAGATTGTTTTAATACATTAGTAAAATGAACCATATTTCATTTTTGAAATTTAGTAATAAATCTCTCGTCAATCAGACCTACGGTGTGACTGGTATTACTCTAGGTGTGTCCTTTTATTTAAAATTGACACTAATTATAATAAAAAAAAATTGTAAACACTGAAAAAAACATTTTTATTGTTGTTATAATTTACCAAATGATCTATAAGTCATTTCGTACATGTAGTAATCAGTTTCACCATGATCAGATGCATGGTGTGGACGGTATGACTCAAAGTGTGTCTTTTTATTTAAAATTGTCATTAATTATTATAAAAATGAAAAGTGACATAATCAATTCCTACCTAATACATTCATATTGTTTTTTATACTTTAGTAAAACAATCTAAAATTCATACTTGACATGAAGGAATCCTCTGTACTACAATCCAATAGATGATGCACCCTATAAGACGCCAAGAGTGACTTTTTATTTAAAATTGACAATAATTTGAGTATAAAAATATAGGTTACATACACAAGACTAATAAAATAAATTCATGTTTTTTTATACATTTGGAAAATGATCGATAATTCATTTTGGACATGTAGGAATTATTCTCACCACAATCTCATATATGGTGTGACTGGTATAACTCAAGGTGGTTGTTCTCTTTTTAAATTTCCATTTTTGCTCAAAAATTTTTTAACCAACTAAAAACATAGAAAACACATTTGGATTGTATTTATAATTTTTCATAATGATTCATAAGTAATTTTTGAAATTTAGGTATCATACTCACATAAAACTAAAACATTTTATGACCATTTTGACAGAAAGTGCATATTTCTAGTTTATAATGGAATTTTAGTAAAAAGGGACACACTCAAACAAAGAAAAATTGTATTTTATATATTTTAGGATAATAATCGATAATTAATCTATGACATATGGGAATAATCCCCACCAATATTAGACACACAGTGTTATTGGTATGACTCCAAATGTGAATTTTTTATTAGAAACTGACCTTAATTTTTGTAAAAAAGAAATGTGACATACTCAAAATCGAGAAAATAAATTAGGATCATTTTGATACATAAAAAATATATATATAAATAATTTTTTATTTTTAGGAATCAACCATACCTCAATTTGAGGTACGGTGTTCCCAGTATAACTCCAAGTGTGCCTTTTTATTTAAAATTGACATAAATTTTAGTAAAAAAGATATGTAAAGTACTCAAAACCAAGAAAATGCATTCATTTGGTTTTGATACTTTATGAAAATGATTCATAAGTCATTTTTGATGAGTTTTAATCAATCACACCTCAATACGATGTAGGGTGTTCCTCATAAAACTCATAGTGTTTGTTATTAGTTTAAAATTTTCATTTTATTTCAAAAAGGGTTTCACTCAAGGAAAACAGAGAAAATACACTCATAATTTCATGATAATTTAGGAAAATCATTCAGGAGCCATTTTTATATGTTTTAATAATTCACACATCAAACTAACATATCTTGTGTCTAGTATGAATTAAAGGGTGTGCTTCCAATTTAAAACTAAATTTATTAAAAGACACAAGTAACATACTCAAGACTGAGAAAACACGTTGATATTTTTTTGAAACATTCGTAAAATGATTCTTAAATAATTTTTAATGTGCACGAATTAGCCACACCACTATCTGGTGTGTGGTGTCAAAGGTTTGACTCCAAGTGAATATTTTTATTTAAAATTGACATTAATTTTATAAAAAAAAGACATGTGACATACTCAAAACTAATGAAAGTAATTAGGATTGTTTTGATAATTTTAGAAAATGTTTCACAAATCATTTTGGATGTCTAGGAATCATCTTCCCCTAAATATGATATAAAATGTTCTCGATATGACTCAATGTGTATTAAATCTTCTTAAAATTGACATTTAATTTTAAAATGTGTGCAACTGACTGAAAACAAAGAGAAAAAACTCATATTGTCTTCATAATTTAGGAAAACAATCAAAAATTCATTTTTGACATATAAGAATTAGTGTTAGGTCAAAATGACACATAATTTGATGAGTATGACCAAATGTTCATGTTTCTATTTTCCAATGAAATTTTAGTAAATAACAATAGTGACATACTCAAAACCATGAAAAAACATTCAATTTATTTTGACTCTTCACTAAAATAATACATATGTCATTTCTTATATATATAAATTGATTTCATGTCAAACCATCACACAATGTGGTAGATATGACTCTAAGTTTATTATTTCAATATATAAAGGCCACTTTAGTTTCAAACATCCATAATGTCACGAAAACCAAGAAAATGATATTACATTGTTTTATCATAATTTTATCTACCATTAGTTATTTATATTTCTTATCATTATATTTATATGATTATTTAGATTATTTTCACATAGATAATGCATAAAGTCAAATAAGAAATGGTGCGACATGAAATAATCCACCAAAACTCAATATGATACATGTTGTTCTTGGTATTACTCAAATTATATGCTTTTAGTTTAAAATTAAAACATTTTGTTTAATTTATTAATTTAAATTATTAATAACATAAGAAAATTTTCTTATATAGGTGCATTATTTTTCGTTATCTAGGGTTTTTTCTGATAGTAGCATGACTATGGATTGGAGTAAAATTCTAAAGGAACAGAACGTCAATATTTTTTAAATTTCTATGATAATTTGAAGTCACTAATGTAATTATATGAATCGATTTTTTAAATTCCAATAAAATAGTGTTTTTAATTTTATTTTTGTTTTAAATTTTATTTCATTTAAACGCTTCAATTGTAAAATTTATTTTCTATATATTTTTGTTGTTTTGGTGGAAATAGTTGTTGTAATTTTAATGACACATGTACCAGTATGACCATTTATCAGTACTTATAATACCATTGATATAGGGACCCATTATAATCACAACAAAAAAATGATTAAGGGTCCATTTTTTAACATTAGAAAAATAGAAAATAAAGGGACCCTTTATCGGTTTTTTTCTAGACCTAATAACTGGGCCTTTTATTAATTCCATTTAAGGCGTTGAAAAAGGTGTCACTTATCGATGATAAAGAAAATACCTGATAAAGGTTAATTTTATAATATATTTTTTAGAACTAATAAGGAAAACCATAATCAATTATTTTCATGAACTAATAAAATCCTAGTTATTTCAATCATGCTCTTGTAATTTGTGCTTTTTTCACCGATAATAGATAATTTTAGGTCTATTAAAGTCCATATTTTTTAGTGTTATTTATTAAATGATTCTATAGGGTTAATGAATATAATTCTCTATGTTTCCATTATAAGATTAAATTTGGTTTTTGTGGGTTTTAAATGATTTCTATCAAATGGAAATGAATATTACATACATAAATTATTTTTTCATTATGCTAAAATAATAACATCAATAAGTTAAAAAATTTGTTAGTTTTTATTTTTCTCATTAGACTAACATATTTTTTGACTTTTATTTCCCTTAAAAGAATTTTTTCTCATCCAATTTTTTTCAAATGTTAATCAAAGTATTTAAGCATGAGTTGGAACGATGATAAAGGCTAAATATAGAAAATTTAAATCATAGTATATTGGAAAAAGGGATCACTTAATGAAATGGGTATTGTTATGTAAGAGTTTGACCTAATTCTCAAAAACTCTAAACCTAAAATCTTCCTCTGTATGTGAGTGATTCATATTTTATTCAGATTTTTTAGGACATGGGAGGTTAATATTGAGAAATATTGGACAATATTAACTCATTTAATTTAAAGATTATAATATTAAAACTAGGTCCCAGAGTGTGGGTTTGGGGATATTATAGACAGTATCACAACTGGATTTAGATAATTTTATAGATTATAATTTTTTTAATTAAGGTTAACTTATTATTTATTGATACCATTTTCAGTTTTTATGTTAATTATAGATTTTTTAAGTAAAAGATACCACTTTTGAGGTTTTAAGTAATGATATTTTAATATGATTAATAATATCTTGAGAGATATTTATGGTTATAAATCCCATGGTCTGAATATGTGTTTATGTAAAAAGGTCATTTCGTGATTAATTCATTTATATTTTGTGGTCATATGTTTAATGTTTTTGGTAACATTTAGAGTTAATTTGATGATATATGTTTAGTTAATTATGGGTTATTACATATTGGGAACATATGATTTTTCATATAGATAAACATGGGATTGAAATTTTATTTAGAAACTATGTGATTAATTTAATATCCTCATATGTTGACAAATACTTATGAGAACAATATAATCTTAATTTAAATGGCAATAATTTGGGATAATATGGTATTTTATTTGATGAATTAGGGTACAAATATATTATATAAGTATATATGATTTTATTATGGATTTATGGTGATTTAGTTAATTTATGGAAAGTATTAACATATTTTTGAGAATATATTCTTAATAAATATACATTTTATAGCGTATGTGAATTTAGGAATGAAAAAATATTGATTAGATATAAATTTTAAAGTAATCATAGAAGAATATGTGTTAAAATATTTATAATTTTTGGCTTTTGAACTGACTAGGGATTATGCTGAATAATTTGAAGGGTCATAAATTATCTAATAATTAAATTTGAACATTGGGTTTTATTCTTTGTATTTTGGATATTAATGTATTCTTTCTTCATATGAAAGATTATTCATTTTGGGTATTATTTTATAGTGTGTTAAAAATTTTTGTTTTATTAAATAATGGAAGAATATATTTTTATCCATTGATATAAATCATGGTAAATCAGAAGTTTACTATAGTGATTTAGGCATTAAATATTCCTACTCATCATTTGAGTAAAAATATGGCATAAAGGTGGAAACTGGTTGAAATACATAGCCAAATGATGAAATTGTATTAATGGATTTTGGGAAAATCAAGTAAGTACATTTCTTTTTGTTCATAGTTAACATGTTTATGTAATTCCTCAACTCTTAGAAAATGTTCTTAAAATAAAAAATTCATCTGATTACCTTTCTTTCTAATGAATATGTGGGTTTTTCACACCTCATCGGTTCATGGTTTTACTTTAATTTAATTAATCTTCATCATTCACATTCATGTGGTCAATTTTCACTATCACTCTACCTAAATATTTGTATATTCATATATTCCATAATGAAAACATATTCACTTCTAGATAGTGTTCCCCTTTTTTTAAAACTATTTATGTTCTATTTTAGATGACCTTTGAATTTATTTTTACAACTACTCAAAGGGAAGTTTTATTATACCTTTTTACCAACATGATATTCAATGGTGGTATTTTCAAATGAATAACCCTTCATTAATGCACTAAATCTTACATTATGAGGATTAAATGTATTTATTGGGAGAATTTAACAGTATTGTTTTTAACAGAATTTTTTTTTTGATAGCATATAAGACCCATAATATCGAGAATAAACAAGAAATAAAATATAATAATTTAAATATGATAGCTAAAACAATTAATTGGATATGTGGGTATGAATAACAGTGATAAAATAATGAAATATATATATAATGGTCAAACTCAATATAAATTTATTACTTGATTCTTAAGAAAAACAACTCAATATTTAGTAAACTAGTTGTATGCTTCAAAAATATGATTTCATCAAAAATGGTTTTTATTACTATTTGTGAGTGAATAATATAATAAATTTATTCATGTTTTATAAATTTTAATTTATTAAAGGGATATAATTTTCTAAATAAACATATCAAAAATTTATTTGGTTTAAATTTTGTTATTTTTCTAAAAATATTTATTTTTGGTGAACACTAAAAATATCGATTTTTATAATACTGTTATTTATTTGAATAAAATAGCAGAGATATTATTTTAATTTAATTTAAAATAAAAATAAGTATTTTACAATTATACATAATATAATTAAATAAATTTTAATCATAACTATAAATTATTTTGGTAGAAGTTCATTTTTTCATAAAGACACATCTTTCTAAAAACAGATTTTCATTATTTCTTACACATTTATAATAAATTTGATTTCTTCCAATTCGATAAACTTAATTTTTAATAATGGATTCCATAATTATATTTAAGATGTCCAAATTTGGAAAATATAATCCATTTAATTTTGGTTATTATGAAAAGTAACCTTGTAAAATATTTCTCACATTAGTAAGGGTAAATTGGGTAATAAAGCTCAAAAATAATATTATAAAGACTAAAAATAACCCTAATAATTTCATTAAATATATATTATGAGTTTTTTTCTTACATAATACTCAAATATTTTAATTTATGTAAACTTTTTCCCATTTTCCTTTCATAATCATTTAAATATTATTTTAGGTAATGAAAAAAATATATCTAACTCTCATAATTTGAAATTTATCTTATATGTCTACATTTGGATAGGAATATGTTTTGAATGGATATTAATGTTTATTATTAGAATAGTGTAATTTTTTATAGTTTTAATTTATTATTAATTTTTAGTTATCAAATAATTTCCCTAAATACCTAGGAAACACCAGCATAATGCTTATACAAGCAATAGAAAAATTGAGAAAATGACTTTTAAATAATATAAAATAATTTTTTTTGGGGATTTGTAATGTTAAAAAAATTTAAAATTGATATAATATATTTTGGATTTTTTAATATTAAATTTTATAAATCTATTTTAATATTAGTGACAACAATTTCAAAGTAAATTAATTGTTCCGAAAATCACATTAATGATATATTATAATAAAAACAATTAAAATGATTTTAAATTTATAAAAATCATATAATAAAACCATTTAATTTAAACTACTCTTTAATATCAAACACTTACCATTTATAGGTCAAACTTCCTATTATAGTCGTTTTTATAACCCCTAAGTAGTAAAAAACAATGATATCACACTAATCATCAAAAGGGATAACAGTGGATAAACAATGAGATAAAGGTGAAAACGTGACCTAACCTTTTGCAAAATTTATTATATAAGATTATTTATGCTCTTAATAATCTATATTGTAAATATATAATTTTCTCCAATTCTCCCTGAAAATTAATTTACATTAATTAATTAATTCCTAGAATGCCTCTCCCCTCACTTATAAAAGGGAATTCCCACTCCTCTCATCTATACACTTAAAAAGAATTTTTTTCATCCAATACCTAATTGTATACCTTCCTAAAATTCAAAAACACATTATAGAGGTGTTATTTTTGGCATAATAGAAACCTTATATGGATTAAGTTGTAAATCATTGTTTTTTGTGTGAAGAAGAGGTATATCTTTTAACAAAATGTTTAAATTTATTTATTCTTCTACCTTCATCAAATATTCTTCAACAATGATGAAATAATAAAATAATTATCTTAAATATATGGAGATTTAATTTTTTTAACGTAATAACCAATATACATATCCTCTTCCATGAAATGGGAAATGAAACCTACAATTATGAGTATGGAGGACGACCACCTCATGAATCGATGTAATTCATTTTCAATCACTACCTCTCACAGATAGTTATAATGACAAATTAAATGTATATATATTTTATTAATGGAATATTTATAATTATATAATATTAATATATCTACTATTTTCTGAAATTTCATTCCACTATAAAATGATAACATTATTCATGTGTATGTGTAGATTAGCACCTCCATGAATTTATGTGATTCGTCTCCCTTATATCCCATTCATGGGAGGTTATAAAATAATTTAATGTATAGAAATTATGATAATTTCATGATTAAGATTATTTATATTATAGAACAAGGAAACCTTTTATCAATTTCCGGATTCCAAATTGTTTCTAATATTATTAACCGAATGTCTTCAAAACGTGTAATATAAACATAAGTAACTAGCTATGTAAAACATGTGCATAAATGTCATAAAAGGGGAAATGATAATTTAATGAACATTAACAAAGTAATTAATTGATTAAATGACTATATTAAATATATTATTCATGATTTTAAAGATTTAATAATCTAAAATCTATTTAAGGTAATGGACTTTTCTTTAAAATTTATCATTGAATGTTTCTGGTAAAATTATTTTTATTCCACGTCCATTTTCAATTAAATGTTTCAAGAAAATTCTTATTTATTCATAAATGGTTTATGAATTTCATTTTGAACCATATTTTTATTTAACATATGAATAATGAATGAATTTTCCCACAATCATTAATTTTTATTTATTTGAAATAGACTTTATATTTATCTATGTTTATATTTATATGAAATAATTTCCACAATATTTTGGTAAATTTTCATTTAAATGAATTTCAAACAAAATGGGAATGTTTCCCTATTTTTATTTCAAAATGGAAAGGGTTTTGATTATCTATTAAAAATAATTTTTCAACGGATTTAGAATGAAAATGTGAAAGTATAAAAAAATTACTTCTAATATGGTACCAAATCATTATATATGATATTAGGTTAGCCTAAAATAGCATAGAAAATGGGAGAGTCAAATATATCTTATATGAAAGTTGGTGCTGATACAGGTTATACAATTTTTTAGATCAATATGGCTCTTTGATGTGGTTTATCATATTTATTTAATTAAGATCCAGTTATTTTTCATATTACATTACATTAGTTATAAATATAATTATCAATGTTTTCAATATTGTTTTTTATTTTATTTTTTATTATTCTTAAAGGGTTTCATTGAGAAAAAAAGAGTATTTTATAGGTCAATATTATTTGTTTTATGTACTCAAAGATTAAAGTGTAAAATGTAAAAACTTTATTTGATTTATTTATTTTCTTTAGAAATGAATATTTTCATATTTATACCCTTACAATGGTTTTTTTATCAACCCATATTTTCAAAAAAAAATCACAGCATTTAAGGATGATTTGGAATGACAATGGAGACATAATATGGAAAATGTGAAGACATGTATGCAAGAAAAAATAATCCCATAAATACATATGTAACCGAATGTAAGATTTTGTTATAATTTTATAAATCTATAAACCTAAATGGTTCTTAGTTGTGTGAGTGATCCAATTGTTTCATCTGATTTTGTATGTTTTGGATGGAAACAATTGGGTCATGTTTATAAGTATGTTGTCTAGAAAAATAAATATTATGTTTTTTGAATTGAAAATCTGAAATCAAATGAAAAGTTTTTATAATTTTGTTAGTAATTATACATGTTTTTACATGATAATCCCCCATGATGGTGTATTTTGTTAAAAAATATATTTTTAGTGTTCTAAAGGAAAACTGGAAAAACTAACAAAAATGCCCATTGCACATCGTGCAAATCCATTACATGATGTGTAGACAATTTTCACAATATAAGGACAACTCATGAAGAAATTCATGAAATAATTTCAAGATAATAAATCATTACAGAATATAATTTACTTATACACATCATGTATCCTTTAATTTCAATTACTTCTTTTAAGATAAGGTTAGGGGGAAGACACACGTCCTGAGTCCCAAATACATGTCATGAAAGGAGTCAATGTTCCAAATCAACAAATGATATTTTCATAAGATTTCAACATATTCAAAGATCATAGAGGAAGGCTTGGATCATAACTACACAACATGAAACCATATTTCATGTTGTGTAAATTCATAATTATTTACCTATAGGAGGCACAATGTCGATATAAGGAATGATAGAATTTGGACATCTCTCATTTCTCTCTCGATTTTTTCTCGATTTTCTTCCTCATTTCCTTCCCATGCTCAATATTTATCAATTATATCCATTTTTTACAATTAATCAATCATCATGGATAGATTTTCAAGAGTTCTTAATTTTTTTAGTTCCAACACTGTTATATGTTCTTTAATTGGCTCAATCATCAATATTCATCAAATATGAACTACGCTTCTTCTTATTCCTATTGAAAGTAAATAGTTTATTGAATTTTAATTTGATTCAAATTTATAATTAATATTCTTAAATTATTGTTCTTTAATTTTTTTAATATTAATAATTTCATGTTTTTCTATCATTTATCCTCAATATCCATTTCTATGTTAACCATGTTTTGAATATTTATTATATCAGTAATGAATTATACCATGATTAACTAAACTACATAGGGTAGGGATTGAGAGTATAGATTATTTATTCAAATTAATCTTTAATCCTCAACACGTTAATGTTTATAAATATTAATCATGTTTAATAATAATTGTTAATACAATTATTTTAAATAATATTGACCAGAAGAAGTTTGAATGAATGACCCTAATCTGATTGGGGTAGAATATTCTATGACCATTATCCTACAATACATTCTACTTTGAGGCTAGGATTAATCCATCTCATTTTTACCTATCTCCCGATCAAGGAATATCTATCTCTTAGATATATCTATTTGGTTTGACTATAGACAAATAGTAACCTCTTCTTTATTTTTAAACTAGACCTCATGACCATAATAAGTTATAATTAAATATAATACTTTATATTAACACAAATAATTGACCTTCATCCCTTCCTTATCTATGATATTTTTTCATTAAAATACTAGCATTAGTTATTCCCAAACTCAACCATATTAAGAGGAATCTTACCCCAAAGGTTCCTAAGCCTTCTTCCATCGATCCAATCTAAATATCCTTGGGGGACTGACCCCTCCCTACCATTATACAATTACCTATTAGCAAGTTTATTTTGGGAAAAATAAATATAATCTAACCAATGCCTATGAGAATTAAATGACTTGTGCGGGTATGACATATTTTGGCACTGTTTTTGGGGATTCAAAAAATGGTTGTGCCAAGGCAGGGTTACCAAAAACAAAATAACTCGGGATTATCTCCCTTTTTCCCCATTTTTTTCCTTTTACTTTTCCCTTTCATTTAAAAACCACCACGTCCTTCTACTTCTTATGGATTAGTGCATGCATCCGGACCCTCTGACCCATTCAAAGAGTCTTAATGCACAATAAAATCTTTCCTTTGTGATTAAAATTTATATGTAGATCTCTGCATGCCTCCATTTACAAATTGAGGAACATAAAAATCCTAGAAGTCTAAAAAATCCCAACCCACCAAACATGTAACCTACCAAACATGGAGAGCAGCCAGTATACCAAGAGCACACCATCATGGATTATGAATTTCAATAAATCCATAGTGCTACTCCCAGCATCATATTCCCTCTTATATAGGTACATAATTTTGAAATATATCATAGACACGTTCATATTATCCATAACATGGTCCAATTCAATGGGATTCAAAGTGAAGACCCCCTTGATAATATTTCAATATTTGTTTATGTTTGTGATAAATTTCTCAACCAGGTAGTTTCTTATATTGTGATAACACTTCGATTCATCACCTTTTCCCTGAGAGACTGGTCTAATGATTGGATCAAAATACAAGCACCCAATTCCATTGAGAATAGGGATGATGTATCCAAGATATTCATAGACAAGCGCTTTTTTTCGATTCGCACATGGTAATTATGGAACAATATCCATAAATTTTGTCAAGAAGACAGAAAATTCGTAAGGGAAGAATGGGGATATTTTAATGAGAATAGCTGAATGTTCCCACATCATCGAATAGATATATAAATTCAGTTCTAGAAATTTTATCAAGGCCTCCAACCAGTTGCTCACATACTCATTGATTCCAAAATTGATGGAGGGTCAATGTTCCAAAAAATTTAGGTAGGACAAGAAATTATAGACTATTTATCTCATAATGGTAGTCTATGGTAGAGTTAGTGTATACCACCCCTTCATGGGATCCATAAAGTTGAAGAGCATACTCAATAATCTACATGAGTTGATTCATTAACCAATACGTCAGAATCACTCAAACTACTTGTTCCATCACAAACCTCACCTACTCCAGTCATGGAAATTTTGTTATGAAAATTTTTTTGTGCCCATAACATTTTTCAAGACTACACAGAATGTGTTTATGAACAGTTAATCTAGTAGTGTTATTATGTTATTTACAATCAACAAGGTCAAAAATTTTATCATCCATAATGATACATTCTACAAAGGTCCATCCAAAATAAACAATAAAACAATCAAGGATACTACCAGCAAAGAAGTGTTCAAGGACCATTTATAAATCAAGGACCAACAAGATATTAGTTGATGAATTATGTTCATATACCACCAAAGTAAGAATCCCAACAACCCTTCCCTCAAAGTGGCCAACAAAAATTTCAAACAATTCCACTAAGACCCTCAAATTGAGTCATACTTCTATAATAAAACTTTGAAGATCTATGATCATCCTTTATTAAAAAGGAAAATCCAATTGTTTCCACTTAAGAGATGGAAATGACGTACCAAAGGGTATAACTACAAAAAATTTAGTATAAAATGTGTCAGATCTCAATGAATATATCAAAAATATTGTCAGGTACTCAACCTGCTAACAAAGAGACATACCCGAGAGAATAAAAAAAGGTGGTAGTTCTGAGAGGTGGAAAAGTAATGGATTTTCAGAATCCATGTCAATGAGATGGAATACATGTTGGGGTACCAAAATAATATACAATAGTTATTGAATAATAAAATGATAATCAATCCAGTGGAACATCCCAAGTAACACCTAAAGAGGTACCAACTTCTTTAAAATCTCTAATTTATGAAAACCCAAGGATGAAATATATATTTCTCAACCACCTTATAATCCACCTCCCTATTTTCCAAAAAGATAAAGGAAATGAAGGATTGATGGAAAATATAAAAAATGTGATATGTTCATGAAATATCACATCAATATTCCATTTTTGAAGGAAATTGATCAAATTCATACTTATGAAAAATTTCATAACCATCTAATTTCTATCAAAAGAAAAGTAGAAGACCCAAGAGTCAACTCACTAAATGAAGAGTGTTCTGAATTTTTTTCAGTAGTAACTTCCTCCAAAAATGATATATCCTATGATTTTTTTCAATTCCATGCTCAATAAGAGAGTGTAACATCGGAAGATCCTAGTGAAATTTAAGATCCAACATCAACCTCATACTGATCTATGTATTCTGAAATCTGGGAATCGAACAACTCAAACCCACAAAACTATTACTCCAATTGGATAACTGATTAGTAAATTATCCTCAATTAATTATTTTATATTTCCAAGTAAATGTCAGAGAGTTAATTTTTCTAACAGACTTTCTCATTATTGACATGGAAGAGGAAGGATACTATCCAATAATTTTAATCTTACCATTGTTAGAAATTCGAAAATAATTTATCAATGTAAATCAAGAAAGAATCGTATTCTTGATTAGGTAAAAAATAATTCATGTTCAACTTATAAAAGGAAACACAATAAATAGATGACTCTTTTGACTCCCAAGATATCTTTATCATAGATGAAATATGATGCTTCTTAAACATTAAATAAATGTGTGATGAAATGCTACCATATAATGATGAGGAATATGATTTTGAATAATTAAACTATATAAAATATCTTACAAGGTAATTAATCCCACCTCTTATACCATCAATCATTCATCCACTAAAACTAGAACTTAAACCACTCCTCAGTACACTCAAGTATTCCTTTATAGATATTGTTGAAGAACTACCAATTATCATTAAATCTAAACTATATTAGTCCTAGGAGTAAAAATTGGTTCAATTCATGAAAATTAATAAGTAGTCAATTATCTGGGGATTATCATACATTAAAGGAATCAATCCTACATCATGCACCCAAAAACATTCTACTTGAAGAAGGTGTAAAACCCAAAAGTCAACCACATAGGCTAATCACACCACCAATGAAAGAAGTTGTTATGAAATAATTATTGAAACATCTTAATGCTCAAATAATCTATTCTATCTCTAATAGTGAGTGTGTGAGGCCACTAAAGGATGTTTCCAAAAAGAAGACCTCATAGTACAAAATAATGATGAAGAATAATTTATCTCAAATCAAATTGTCACTTGATGTAGAGTATGTTTGGACAAAAGAAATCAAAATTTAGTACCCCAAAAAGATAATTTCCAATTACCTTTTATGGATAAAATGCTAGAGAACAAGAAGGACATGAATTTTTTTGTCTTGGGATGGATATTCAGTATAAAATAATGTTATTTTCAAGCAATAGATCATTCTAAAAAAACATTCACATGTGCATTTGGAACCTTCACCTACAGGAATATGTCGTTTTGTATGTGTAATGTACCAGAAAAGTTTCAAATATAAATGACACATATATTCCCTGATATGGTGGATGAATTCTTAAAATTTCTATGGATGACCTTTCATTTTATAGAAGATCCTTCATGGCCTGCCTAACAAATATTGAGTTAGTCTTGTAGCACTGTGAAGATAAAATAATTGTTTTAATTTTGGAAAATTCCACTTTATCGTCCAATGAGGCATATTCCTTAGACACAAGGTCTCTATGTTTTCCATAAAGGATGATCCTACAAAACTAAAAGTGATCAAATAATTAAATGATTTCACAACATTTAAAGGCATAAGGATATTTGTAGTCTATGATGGATTCCTTCGGTGATTTGCGAAGAATATTTTTCAAATTTTCCCACCCTATGAAACATCTGTTATTAAAGGAAATGCCATTTGAATTCACTGAAAAAATATGGAAGGCATTCAACACTTTAATGAAATTCCTGATTGATGCTCCTATAATCATTTCACCATATTGGGAAAATTAATTGGAACTGATGTGTTACGCTATTGACATTGTTGTTGGTGATGTTTTTGGATAGTGAGTCAGTCACATATTTTTCCTGATCTATTCTACCAGTTACACACTATATAAAGATTAGTTGAACCAAACAACCACAAAGAATGACCTCCTAGAAGTTATTTTTTCTTTTAAAAAATTCTTCTCTTATTTAGTTTTTTCAAATGTAATTCTACAAACTTATCATGCTTCCTTGATATATTTTATTAAAAAGGATTCCATGCCTAGACTAATATGGTGGATCCCATCTCATCAAGAGTTTTATATTGTCATCAATGATACTAAAGAAATAGAAAATTCTTTCTTTGATCATCTATCCCAACTCCCACTTCCCCTTCTAAATTATGATGATAATCTCAACAATCAAGTGTACATTCCTGATGAAACTCTATTCAACATAAATACAAAGACACAATTATGTATATTTATATTGAAAATTATCAAAGCATTGGATACATATACCCAGACCTATCATACCAACCAAGGAGAATATTTTTGGCTCAATCCTCGTAGTACAAACATGATGAAGCCGTCCTTTTTATGATAAGTGGGGATGGTTTGTTACATTGCTTCATTCCATAACATGAAACCCCAAATTCTTTAGAAATTTGTCATTCATACCCAAAAAGATATTAACATAGTCTATAGTATACCATAGAAAAGATTCTTCAAAGTTGAATTTTTTGGACGACACTCCACAAAGATGGAATATGCTTTTTTTCAACGAATTGACCATTGCCAACGAACTTGTAGCATTGGAAAAAAGGAATGAAATTTGAAACAAACCCAATAATAGAAGTTGAAATTTTCGATGTATGGGGGATGTATTTAATGGGGCCATTTCCTAATTCACAAGGAAAATCTAATATCATTGTTGGTATTAACTATGTTTCCAAATGGGAAGAATATTAAGCTGTATCTCATGAAACTCCAAGGGTATTCATTAATTTATTTATGAAAAATGGGTTTACACGATTCAGATATCTTAGACTAATCATTTGATATCAAGAAACTCATTTATATAAAAATTTGGTAATGGATTGAAAACAAGATATGACATTCTATACAGCAAATGGAATCCATACCACCCACAAACAAGTGTCCCAGTAGAATTGTCAAATAAAGAAAGCAATCAAATCTCAGATTTGGCAGTGAAAAAAAGATGAAGAGAGTGTAGTTTCAAATTTGATGATGTACTTGGGGAATAATTAACTACATACAAAACACCCATTCTCACCAAACCCATCCAACTGATATATGGTAAACCCTGTTATTTTCAAATTGAGCTAGAGAATCACTCATATTGGGTGATTAAAAATATCAAACTGGATTTTCAAAAACTAGGAGATGCTAGGATGCTGCAATTGAAAGAATTTGAAAAAATTAGAATGCTTGAATATAAAAATCATAAGATCTATAATGAAATAGCCAAAAAATGGAATGACCCACACATTACGAGATGCGAATTTGTTCTACGGAATGAGGTTTTGTTTTTCCACTCAATATTAAAATTGCTCCCAAGGAAGCAGAAATCCTAATGGTTAGGACCATTTTTATTCATTCACATATTTCCTTATGGGGGGGATTGAGATTTAGAAATAAAGAACACAACCATTAAAATTCAATAATAAAAGGATAAAAATCATTCAATAACCCTTCGAGGATGGGTGTGTTTTTAGTTTGAAATTCATCTAAGAATCAAAGTGATAGTCTCTTGATGTTAAATGAAGTTTTGATTGGGAGGTAACCCTTATTAGTTCATCTTGGGTAAGAATAGATTGGAATAGAATATTTAGGAAATCTTTAGGCATGCAGAGAATAAAGGAATTTATTATAGTCTAAATTTGAGTAGAAAGATCATATTACACAATGTGTACCAATAACTCATGATGTGCAGTTTCATGGTAATAAATATCACAAAATTACAAAATACATGATGTGAAACAAAATTACACATCATTCTTTTCCCCAATTCAATTTATAAAAATAGGCTGTTGGAATATGGTTTACAAACCAACCCTTATCAATTGAAAACTTTTACCCCCTCCCCTCTATCTCCCTCCACTTTAATGTTAAGCCCCTCCTCCCTCTACCATCCATTACTTTCTCACTTCCTCAACCCACCCACCCCCCTTAATACATAGATTCTTCCCCTCTCTATTTTAAACCATGAAATCTCATGGCACACATAATATTAGTGATACCTTACCCTCTAGATTCTATATCTGAGTACGATGAACCACCATCCGTAAAGCCTCTATGAGGTAGTACACCTCCTGCACCGCCACCACCTCCCACAGTTATTCCCTTCATTTCTGTTTCAGCCACGGAGAAACCTAATTCTTAAGAGGAAACCCAATCCACCTCAAGTGAGTCATATAATTTTGAAGACCCTCATTTTCACAATATTATCAACTTTTAAAAACCGAAACATCATGTGGAACTAAAACATTTATACGAGAAGATAATGAGGAATAACAGAACCATTGATATGGACATCCTTGCTCGCTTACATATCATCTTGGAGGTACTCTATCTCCTTGAGCACCTCCATATTTTATCCACCATTGAGGTACATAATTATACATACCGAGATCTATTTTTATATTTTATAGTTACATTTTAAGTCAAAATTGAAATCCATTACTTTAGAGGAGGTGGACGACCTCAAGATCGTTCCTTCACTGAGTTTCGCATTGGCCTTGGGATATATACTGAGGACTTCACAAAATATTTGGTATTACCTACACTAAATCTTGTGCATTACAAGTTTGATTTAAGATTCTAACACTGAGAGTGAGCTAATGATCACCAAGGCTATCCCGATCTGAGTCCCATCACTCTATATCCCATATAAATTACTAACACATGCATGTCTCACCTGAGCCGAGTCTCATAATAATGTCAATCATATTCATGTCATAATTCTCATTGCAGCCATGGGTGACTATTACGTTAGCATGATGTCTTAGTTAACATCCTTTTATAGAGCCCATAATCAAAGTAATTGATTCAAACTGATAGGGGAATCTTTAATTACACATCTATCCTGCCATCTCAAAAAAATTACACTGCCCTAGCACTCACCTCTCTTTGTTTGAAGGAATCAATTTATTTTCTATTATTGCACAAGATGAAGCTCTTGGTCAAGGACTATGATAACTACCTACTAGAACAAAGAGTATTTGAAGCTATTGACGAAGACCCAGGAGACCATACAGCAGACCCCACACCACCTACTGCCCCCCACATCCACCCCAGGACTGGGATCTTCCATACTCACCCTTGTCCCTCCTCATTTTCCACCCTCTAGTACCACCAACCCAACTACTCCCACCACCCCATATTATCTAGTAGATCACTAGACCACAAACATCTATATCCAAGAGAATCAGCACCAGATTTTATAGCACCACCATATCCCTTTTATTGAGTAGTCAATTTCACTATCCCTTCTTCACTATCATCACCCGCAGTCGTCCCCTCATCATCCACCACTCCTACCCCATCCATCACCCTGGACGATTAACCATTAGATCTAGTATACCTTTCTACCCATCATAAATATCTGATAGAGTAGGCCTATATGTTAAAGAGACTAGCAGCCACCCCATCCACTGATGTACCTTTTCTGATCCAGCTACAAAACCCAAAACCACATTACAGATCAGTACCACCCCAACACCCACCACTTTGATAGTTTCCATCACCACAACACCACCATAAAAAACATACCATTTTATCCCATCATCCATTCCATCCATTTATTAGGTAGGATAGTTGCAGCCCCACTTTATTCCAGAGTGGACTATCGATGATGCCATTACTGACATTGATTTTTCATAGTGTACCCTTTCCCCTCCCCCATTTTTTGTATTCAACATAGTGATCATCATTTTTTACTACTTTTATTCCCTTTCTCAAATGTATCACTACAACTTATATATATATATGGGAAACTGATTTTTCTTCATTTTACATGGATTATGTTTAAAATTGTTACACTTTTATAGTATCCATGTCCAGCTCCTTTTTATCTTATATAGTAATTAATGAACTTATGCCACCATCTATCCTGGTTTTATGAGTGACTCAGCACCTATCCATGGTTGAAAATTATCATGAATATTTATCACCTAATATTCATGCTCAGTATCCACACCCGCAACCACAGATACCTTTCCTACCACACCAAATACATTCTTTGTATCCCCTTGAAGTGATAAATCCCCCAAAACAACCCCAATATCTATATACCACTTCCATGAGTAGATCTAGAAGACATATGATAGCTAAGATGATAGAAAATAATGACTGATACATTGTTCCATCTTTCTATGTGACGAAATCATTATTATAACTTTATTGGAGGCACCCCATATTTTATCTATTTTCTCATTTTTATAGTCTCACTATTAGCCTATATAGTCATTTTATAGTTTTTTAATTTTATATTTATTCACCATGAACATTATTGTACACACATACATACATTTATAAAAGCTCTATTTCCTTACTATTTACTACAAGAAACTGATATTTTACTACTTATTCAATTATTAAAACACATGAACTAATATTTCATCTATTGAAGGATTTATCTTTCTCACCACTTTCCCAGGTAACCCAATTTTGAAATCAAGACATATCAGCATTCACCATGGAAGACCACTCTTTACAGGGAGATCACTATTCCAAATCATTTCATTTTCCAATTTCAATTTCCATAATCTAGGAATTATCTTTTAAAACCCTCCCTTGTTACTTCTACAGACATTGTAAAAACTGCCTCATTCTATGTGTGGTGGAGCTTTTATTCCGTTTCACTTTTGATAAAAATTAATTTTTTCCTATTCTCTTTTATCTAGGAGAAATTTTATATTAGGAGGCATGCTTTAAACCTGAAACTCATTATACCCATTTTAATAAAAGAAAAATTAAGGTTTTAAATTTTTTTAAATATTTATTTTTCTCAAGTTTATAATTTTATAATGATTTATGAGTTAATTCATTTAATTCAAAATCAAAATTTTTTGAAAATAAATTTGATAAAATTATTACGTAATTTTATATTCCTAGGGATTTCCAATTTTCTATACTATACTCCCATTCCCAAGAGGATTATAAGAAAAATATTTCATATTATTTTCTGAGCATATTTTTTTAGTGAAACCTATGACATGTAAACCTATTAGAACTTTTATTGAGAGCTTATTGAGGCTATGAAAAAAAAATACAATTTAAAAATGATTGTGGAAAACTTTGTTAAGATAATTTTTCTTGAGACCCACCTTACATGTTTCTTTTATTAACCTTGAAGTTTTTATAGATGGACTCATTGGATGCAATTATTCCATACCGATGATCCCTTCCTACCCCACTCTTTGTATAATGTATGCTTTCACATTGAACAAGTGTGGTGGATTTTTTCAACCAAAAGAGACTGGGTGATTTCACATAGCAGATATATTGTGGCGCACCTCATATTGTATGACTACGATCTTTGTATACTTTTCTGGATTTTACATCTATCACATTCCTTTGAAAGACAAAATGAACAAGATATTTGGATTCTGTATTAGGAAGATAAAAATTTGTCATTTCCAGAATGTTGAGTCCCCTAAATGATAAAATGTGGTTACGGGATGGATGTAAGGTATGTCTTATAAATGGATTTCAAAAAAAGGAACAATATAGTTTTTTCACTTACATGATACATTTATATATCCAACTCAAGCCTCTAAGGGTATGGAATTCATTATATATGGGGGATTCATTTTGTTAAACTTTTAACAATATTTATACATTAAATTCATAGTCGACCATCATTTTTTAATTTTTTCAATATTTACTCACCTGTGTAAAACCACAATGTCATTAGAACCTAATTGTGGAATCTATCAAGATTGATTTTGTATTTGTCTTTAAAAACTATAGAATATATAACCAATGCAAGTATATGGGTAGGAACATGTTCTTAGGGTATGACCATAACTCTAGTTTTATTTTACCCTGGTTGTTAAGAGGAAATTCATTATTAGATAAATTTTAAATGGGAATAGAATTTCAGGAACCATTAATAAAATGTAACGAAAAGATTAAGAATTTGTTTAATGAACGAAACTATGAATAATTAATAACTTTCATTGTAAAATATATTCTGGACACTATATTTTCTTCTTACAATTAGTTTTATTTCCCTAGATATAATGAATGTTTCTTATTTTTAAAATTTCATAAACTTTGAAATCCTTGTTGAGATTTTTTTTAGGTCAGGAAATTATCAATGTGTGGGGGAACTGTTAAGCTGAAATCATATATATATTTTTCTATAATTTTGATAAGGATTATCCAAGTTTTTGTTAAATAATGCACTAGGTATGCGTTTTTTATTTGAGAAAATATGTTTTCAATTTTATAAAGGAAATTTTGGAAAAACAGACAAAAAATTCCCAATACACATCGTGAATCTCCATTAAACGACATGTTGACAATTTTCATAGTATAATGAAAATTAATGAATCAATTTTTGAAATAATTTCAAGATATGAAATCATTACATGACATGATTCACTAATACACATCTTTTAACCTTTGATTTGTATTCCTACTTTCAACATAAGGCCTAGAGGAAGATACACATCACGAGTCCTAGATACACATCATGAAATGAGTCAGAGTTCAAAATCTACTGATGATATTTGTGAAATATTTGTGCATAATCAAAAATCATGGAGGCTTACTTGGATCAGAATTAAAAAAAAAGTGAAACACCATTACATTAATGTCTATTATACTGATTATTTACCTACATTAACCTCAATTTTGATAAAAGGTGTGATAGACTTTTGACACATCTCAATTCTCTCTTGATTTTCTGTCAATTATCTTTCTCCCTTTATCTATAAACTCAATTTGTATCACATAATTTCACAATTTTAGAATTACTCATGTTCCATATTAATTTTTAATATCCCTTCATTCTTTTTTTGCATCACCTGCATCGTGTCATTTGAATTTTTTTACCCAATAATCAATATTCGTTAAATTCATGTTGTGCTTATTATTTTTCTTATTCCAAATAAGTAGATGATTGATATTTTTTTGATTCAATATTTATATTTATTTTTCATAATTGAATGTCATTTATGTTGTTAATCTTAATCATTCATTGTTTTTAAATCATTTAACCTCAATATTTGTTGGTATGTGAAACATGTTTGAAATTTATATTCTACTTGTAGTTTATTCGTCCATGAATTTATAAACATCTTCAGGTAGGGATTGAGATTAAGGTTTATTCAATCCAATTAATATTTATTTCTAAACTTCATAGTCTTCAATAATATTAATTTGGTTAAATAATAATTGATAACTGAATTATATCAAATAACCTTGACCATGGGATGTTTGAATCAATGACCCTGTTCTATTTGGATTAGAATAGGCCATGACTATTAGTCTATGATACTTTGTGATTTTGAATCAGTCACACCCGGATTTTCGATTCTATGCTTTATTTCAAATCCTTCTTTGGTTCTTGGATTTATTTTGGTTTCTTGGTGTTCCAGGTTTGAAATTTGTGTTTCTGTTGTGTTACTGATCAATGACCTTGGTCTTGGGGGTATTGTATATTATTTGGACTTCTCCTTTTTCAAAGGGAGGGTATGAGGTTGTGTTTCTTTGGACTTGGATTAGTGACACTCCAAATTACACCACTTATGTGGTAAGTTGTTGAGGTGGTGTTCACTCATCAGTTGGATGATATTTGGTGTGAAAAGTATGGTTTCATTTGATATTTTTTCCCTTTTCCTTGGAAAATCATTCTGCCTTGGTTTCCCCCTTCGACCCCCTAAAATTAGAGAACAATGTCAGGGTATTGGGTGGCCAGAATAGGACGCACGGTTTGGCTGCACAGTTCCAAACTGTGTAGGAAAACGGTGAAGATGTGTATACTTCATTAAAAATACTTTTGAAATTACATTTTTACCTTCCCAGAAATAAGTCTAATCTATTCCATTCTTCCCCCATTAGACACCACCAGCCATGGGAGGCCTCCAAGCTCCCTCAAGTTCCCATGGAACCCATATTTTATGGGGTTTTTGTTAGGTAAACTCAAATATTCATTAAATTCTGTGTTCCTCTATTAATTTCCTTCCTTCTCCTTAGGGTTTCCACCATATTTTGTGAAATTTCGAAATGTCCAAAAGTTAGGGTTTGAACCTGGGGTTTTATATGGTGTCTTTTTTGTCAAATATTGTCGTCAAGGGATGGATTTATCTCCCTCGTGGTGAGGTGCTGGTGCGCTTGATGTTTTGCACAAATATTTGAGGGTTTTGACTCAAAAGGTATTTGGTTCCATGTGTAAGAAATTATTAATGGGTTATCTTGCTCGATTTACTTATTTTCACGCTCCTCATATGCTCTTTATGGTGTGAAAACTGATTTTTTTTTGTTTTTGATTAAATGTTTAACATTATAGTTGCTTTTTATCATGAAATTGGGTTCTTTTCATGTGAGACTCTAGGAGTAATATTTGGGTGTATTTCATAACATATACAAATGATTAATTAGTGTTGAAAGGGGTTGTCAATTCTATTTTTTTTAATTCCTTAGTGTCATGTTGGCCTTGAAAGGAAATTTTTGAATGGCGTTAATGTGTGAAACCATGTTTTACTTCTTTAAAGTGATTTATAAAAAGTTGTGTTTTTCAGGTGTTCCTTTTGTGGTATTATTTGAGGTATTTTTATAACACTTCGGGGTGGTTTAATAAATGTTTTTATGGATTAAAATTATTTTTTTGAGTGGTATTTGAATGATTTTGGCCTTGAATGAGGGTTTGGAAAAGGGTTTTTTTCAAAACATGGTTATACCTCTTGGGTTTGTTTTAAAAATAATGAAAGTGATTTATTGAGTTAAACAAAGTGTGAAAATGGTGTACATGTACTGTTTTGCTGATTTTATTCACTTAAGATGGGTTTTTGAAAGTTAAATAGGTTATTTAAGATATCAAACGTTTTTAGAATGTTTTGTAAATTTATAAAATGTGTTATTAAATTGTGATGTGGGTTCAAAACATATTTGTGGGAAGTTTCATGTGAGTTTGATGATAAAATTATTTTGAAGTTAAAAAGGTAATTATGTGTCATGTTTGTGTGGGTTGTAATGTTATGTGTATCACCTTATAAGTGTTTTATTAAAATGATTAAAGGATTTGTTGAAGTGTTGAAGTGAAGTGAAAAGTGTTGTGGTCAATTTTGGTGTGACTGTGATTTCAAAATCAATATGAAGGAAACTGGGGGATTATGTGACTTGTGTGATATACATGTGGGTTTTTTGTTGAATGTGTGATCTGTAATTGTTATTTTCATGTGCATGTTATATTTGATGGCTTGTTGAGCTTTTTTGAGAACAAGAGGGAAGCTTGGGTATCAAGGTGGGTGGATGTGTAATAGTATGCTAGTGATCCCTTGGGGTTTGGTCTCAATTTCATGTAGCAAGATTGACTCTTATAATACTAACTAAAATATGATGATTATGATGATTGGGGACCACTGGGTTATGGGTATTTTTGCTACTAGTGGCTCAGCCATGAGAACAGATATTGTGACGGTTACTTTCACCGAGATACGAGGTACCTGGAACCTATATCTAGCTAGTGCCTAGATTTTATTTTACATTTCTTATATTCATTTGATGATTTGTTCTTACCATTGGCATATTGTATTATTGGATAGAAAACTTCCGTATCATTGGCATTTATTTTAAAATTGTTTATTCTTTAAATTATCCAACTTGAAAATTGTTTTTTTAAGTTACATCTTTAAGAAATTTTACCTAGCACTTCATGTTTATGAAAATTTGCCTGATTTTCATCTTGGAATTATTATCACATGGAATCTGTTATCGGTGGTATCCTAATGGATTGTCTCTCACATCCTAATTACATCATTGGGTGTAAGTAGACTTGGTTATTTTTTTCAATTTTGGGTACATTTTTTAGTGCTAGTGGTTTGGGTTTCGAGAAGTCCTTCTTCATGAATTTTTGTGGAGATGGAAAGAGGGTGGTTCACCCCTTCCTTGAGGTGGTTATTGGCTCTCCAATTGTAGTTTTTCACCTTTTTAATGGTCTTTTTTAATTATTTTAAATTGTGTACTTCAGTTAAAAAAATCAATAGATTATTGTGTTTGAAAAATCCAAATTCATATTTCCGGATCTATTGGATGTTTTCTGTTTGTAAAAAAAAGTAAATTGTTCCCAGTTTTTAGTTTATGATACCCTATCACTAGGGCCAGCCCATGGGTATCAGGAACACCCTTCGGTCCTTGTCTCGGACTAGTTATGTTTCCGGTTTGGATGGTGATGAGATTCAGTTTGTGAAAAAATGGTATCAAATGTGGTTTAGGTTAACTCTTTGGGTCATGTTACTTGGGAAACAGTAAGAATAGTCTAGAGTTAGGATTTTCAAGACATGTAATTGTTGTTATGCATAGTGTTCCTAGTCACTACACCTCATTATGGTATTTAATTTTCCAGGAGATTTGGGGACTTATCTGAGTCCTTCGGTTTTCTTGGTTTGATGATGATTAGGAGAAATGAAAAGAGAGTTGGGTTAATGGTCTCAGTGAGATCCTAGGTCCTGGAAAGCAATGGGGTATTGTGGATATTTCTCTAGGACACTCTCTGTGATGGTGAAGTGATTGGCATATGGCCGCCAATGATCTGCCCAAGTCAACCACCGAATCTACTTTCCCCTCACATTTTCTTGTTTCCTTTAGTTTTGAAATCTTGGATGTTTGGTTTTAAAGAAAAAATGACAAGGTATTAATAAGCATAAAAAAATTTTAAAATCAATTTTTATAATAAATAAAGAATAGTTAGATTTTTTAAATAGTGGAACTGAATTTTTAGAATTTTTTTGAAATGGAAAATGGTGTGTTTACGCCTCTTTTGAGAGAAATAACTATATTAAAGTTGGTTTTAAAAAAGTGTTTCTAATAGATTTTTCTAAAAGATTCAAAGGTGTTTTAATGGGGTGACACATTCTGAAGTTGATGTGAATAGATTTAAAGTGTGTTTTAATTTTAATGATTGTGTTTTTATGAAAATTTTTGTAAGCTGTAAATTGGGTTTGATTTCTTGGTTAGTGGTATTGAGAAAAAAAAGAACTGTTGGTTGACTGTTTGGTTTTGAAAAGTGGAACGAATTTTTGTTTTAAACTTTTTTATATCTATGAGTGACCACATGCAAGGGGTTATATGGTATTATGGATGGTTAATGGAATGAATAGATGAGTTCTTGGATAGTTATTAGGAGGGTTTTCAATTTGGCACAGAAGCATTCATGTGTGAGGCCCACGGGTACCATTTTTGGTTACGCTAACCGTTGAACCATATATTTAAAAAGATATTATTTAAAAGGAAAATGATTTCTTGATGACTAGCCAGGGATGGTGTGTATTATGTTTTTCTGAAGATTTTGTTGTTGTGGGATGCATTGAGTCCAAGAACCCTTATTATTTGAACTATGACTCGGGTTTGTGTTTGGTTGGTAAGATGGATTGAAGGGTAGGTTAATGGTCTCTTCTGAGAAAAGTGTGGGAATCCATTACAGTGGTTCCCCTCATGTTTTTAGTTCTGTTTTATAGCACGTTTTAACCAATGAACCATATTGGTTGGTTCCCTCGGTTCACTCATTGGGTAAGGTATTCCCCCAACAAACAGTTAGTGCATGACTAAAGCGCAACCCATATTGTTTCTCCATTGTAAAATCCTCCACTTGATCAATATAAAAAATAGTTTTCTTGATATTTGGATATTGAGTTTGAACCATTTCCTTTACTTGATTTGTGGGTCCTCTTGTAGCATAGGAGTGCTCGTTCAAGGTTGAAATAAACCTTAGTATCTAATTTTACAAGATTCATCAATGGTGGAAGTGTTCTGGGTTGTTAGTGTGGAAGAGTTTCTGGATGGTGTACAAGAGGGCGTTTGGGTCCTTTATAGTCTCAATGGAATAGGAGTTCATGTTAAACAACTAGTGTGGGAAATCTGGTCATGAAAGGGTGTTATAGACTCTTTCTGGAATTCTTTGATGTTTGGGGAAATTTTATAAGTCCCCCCTCCATATATTTTTTCTATTAGTTGAAATGGTCATGTTCGGTGATTCCTTGTGATGGCAGGTTCCCACTTAACTATAATGGTGAAGGTCATGAAATCCTCTAAGAGTACCTATTATATTGGGTGTATGTATCCCTTCAAAAAAAAATAAAAATCCTTTGTTTTAGAGGAAGGTGTTTATATGTGTCCTTTCTTTCTATTGCTCCTCACCCAAAGAAACAGGGTGTGATGAGTGTGTATATTCTAAGACCTTATTTTAGTGAGATGTTGGGTTAGGGTAAGGTGAGTTGGGAATGTGTTATGTATTGGTAAACTTATTGGGGATTATGGTGTAGTTGTTTGTATCACTGAAAGAAAAAGTTATGTTCAGGGGATTCTAAAGCCTAATTACGAGGATGAAGATTATTCAATCATCTAAGCTCCAAATACAGATTCTGTAGAGAAGATGGTGTGTAGTCAGGGGAAATACCAAGGTCTTTTAAACACTTTTAAAATTTTCTATCCATAGTATGAAAGATAGTAAGAGTCTAAACATATGGTGTTTTCGTATTTCTTCTATTGTTCCTATTTGGTGGAAAGAGGTGGAGGGCCTCCTGCCCATCTTATCACCCAATGTCACTCTTTTCCCCTTTAATATCCATTGAGTTTTAGGAGTATGATTGGGAATTATTCATGACATGTCGATTGCATGGTTTTCGCATGGTTAATAGTCACCATGTCCCAAAAAACTATGCAAGTAGAAGGATCCACATGGTTAGCGCACAACTTCCCAAACTATGTGGATTGACTGTGCGACCATCCCAACACTTTAAATTTGGTTTCCTTAATTTTCAGACCAATCTGTTCAATTAATATGGTTTTTCATTAAGATGGGGAGACCCACTATGATTCTCATACATGTTCCTATGGAAATTTTTAATGTAACTCTACCCCTTGTACTAGGGAGTCCGTTTAGGCCTCCCCCTATTGATGTCCCAATCCCGTCTCTGTAAAATTTGAGTTGTCACTTATGATGGTGATCCCATTTTGTCTCCCCATACTAGTAAATAATATTGTTCCTTGTAATTGGATTGGTAGTAGGTATTCTTGTTTGGATCTATCTAACTACCTACATTTTCTTTGGGAAAATGTTTGGATGTGAGAATGCCCAACAGTCTTGTTAATGTAAGGTAAGTGTAACCTTGTTCGTTGTTGTTGTTCATTTGGGTAAATTGGTGGAATCATGTTCAGATAGTGTTTGAGGAGTTTTATTTTGGGATAAACTCTGAATGTGTTTGATCATTTCATGATAGTAGTGTATATTTTGGTTTGTGAGAGTATTCCTTCCTTAATTGATCACTAGATGTGTTTTGGACTTGGGGTGAAAAGGGGGAAATGAGTACATCTTGGATTCTTAATTGGGTTTGGTTTTTCTTTGGCCTTGTTATGGTGTTCTAGGGGTAGAAATCTTTATGGTGGGGAGAATTTTCAAACCTATATTTTCAATTCCTTGCATTGTTTCAAATCCACCTTTGGTTCTGGACTTCTTCTTGGTTTTCAGGTGTTCCGTACTTGAAATTTTGGTTCCTATTATGTTACTTATATATGAACTTGGTCATGGGGTATTGTATGGAAATTTTAATTCTCTTTTTTGAATGTGATGGTATGAGGTTGTTTTTTTTGGTGTTGGCTTAGTGACACTCATATTTACACCACATGTGGGGTAAGTTGGTGAGACGGTTGGCACCCAGGAGTTGGATGAGTTTTGGGGTGAAAATGATGGTATAATTTGATATTTTTCTCACCTATCCTTGGTATATATTTCCCACTTGGTTTCCCCTTTATAACCCCTTAAAATTGGAGCAGAAATTATCTCCCGTTTGGTGTCTTTTGGGTCAAATATTGTGGTCTAGGGCTGACTCCCTTGTGGGGCAACAGTGGTGTGCTTGATGTTTCTCACAAATATTTGAGGGTTTCAACTCAAAAGGTAGGTAGTTCCATGTGTAGGAAATTTTTTATTAGTTATCTTTCTTGATTTACTTATTTTCATGTTCCTTGTATGCTTTTTATGGTGTGAAAACTATTTTTGATGGATTTTCGTAAATTTTTTATTTTATAGATTCATTTTACCTTGAAATTAGGTGTTTTTCACATGTGGATCTTGGGGTAATATTTGGTTGTATTTTATAAAATATGAAAGTGATTTATTAGTGTTTAAATGGGATTCCAATTCTATTTTGATAATTCCTTAGTGTCATGTGGGCCTTTAAAGGGGGTTTTTATATTACTTTAATGTGTGAAACCATGTTTTACTTCTTGAATGTGATCTATGAAAACGTGTGTTTTTCATGTGTACCTTTTTTGGTATTATTTGAGGTATTTTTATAAAACATGGTCTGGTTTAATAAATGTTGTTAAGGATTCCAATTCTATTTTGGACTGTTATTGGTATGATTTAGGCATTGAATGGGGGTTTTTAAATGGTTTTTGTGTGAAATACATGGTTATACCTCTTGGGTTTGTTTTATGAAAATTAAAAATGATTTATTGAGTTAAAAAATGGTGGGTAAATGGTGTACATGTACTGTTTTGGTGATTTTATTCACATAAGATGTGGTTTTTAATGTTAAAGAGGTTATTTAAGATGTTAAATATTTTTAGAATGTTTTTTCAATTTATGAATTGTTTTATTAAATTGTTATGTGGGTGCGAAACTTGTTTTTGGGCTCTTCAGTGTGAGTTTGATGATAAAATGATTTTGAAGGTAAAATGGGTATTATGTGGCTAGTGTGTGTGGGCTTTTATGTGAAGTGTATCACCTTGGAAATTTTTTATTAAATTGGTTAAATTATTTTTTGAGGTTTTGAAGTGATGTGAAAAGTGTTGTCGGCTGTTTTGGTGTGATTGTGATTTCAAAATCAATTCGATGGGAAAAAGGGATTGTTTGACTTATGTGATATACTTGTGGGTTGTTTGTTGAATGTGTGATGTGGAAGCGGTATCTTCAAGATAGAATTACATTTCATGTCTTGATGAACATGTTTGAGAAAAAGATGGAAGCCAGGGTATCTAGGTGGGAGGACGTGTACTATTATGCTAGTTATCTCATGGGGTTTGGACTCAGTTTCTCATAGCAAGATTGAACTTACAACAATAACTAAACTATGATGATGATGATAATTGTGGACCACTAGGTTATGGGTATGTTCCATACTAGTGTCTTGTGCATGAGAATGAATATTGTGATGGTTACTTTCACCGAGATACGTGGTACCTCTGACCCACAGTGAGCTAGTGCTTAGGGGTTATTTCCTATTACTTTTGCTCATTAGATGATTTGTTCTCACTATAGGAATAAGATATGATTGACTGGAAAAATTCATTATCTTGTTCATTTATTTTAAAAGTGATGATTCTTTAAATTATCCCACTTGAATACTATATTTTTTTATGTTGCATATTTTAGAAATTATAACAAGCAATTCATATTTATGACAACTTTCATGATTTTCATCTTTGAATGATTTTGAAATGGAATATATTAGTGGAGGTATCCTACTGGGATTTGGATCAAACCCTACATTAACCTTTGGGTGTATGTAGAATTGGTAATTATTGTTGCATGTTTGGCTACAGTTTTTAGTGTCAGTGGTTTGGGTTTCGAGCATTCCTTCATCATGCATTTTCATGGAGATAGATTGAGGGTGATTCCCCATTGACTTAAGGTGGTTCTTGGATATAATTTTTTAGTTTTTTACCTTTTTAATGGTCTCTTATCACTGTTTAAAATAGTTTAGTTCAGTTCTGAAATTTTGTAAAAGATGATTGTGTTTGAAAATCCAGATTCATATTTTTCGATTCGTTGGTTGTTTTATGTTTTTAAACACGGAAAAATCATTCCCAATTTTCATTTTATCATACTCGAGCACTTATTAAAGAACATGGTGATCTGGAATTCCCTTCGATCCTTATCTCGGGAAAGGTATGGTTCTGGTTTGGATGGCAACCAGATTTGGTTCGTGATAGAATCCAGGCTTAAAAAAACCTGGTTACAGCTATCTACAGATCCAGGAATAGTTTTCGCATAGATATATCTAGTTTGCATGACCATAACCAACTAGTGAACTCTTCTTTCTTCATATCCTATGCCTCTGGACCATAGAAAGTTAGAATTAAATATGATCCTTTCTCTTGAACCTTTAAATTGATCACAGTCCGTTCCTTACCTTTAGACTTTTTCCTTATAAATCAATGATTTAGTTATTCCCAAGCTCAACCATCATAAGAGGACTCCATCCATAAAGGGTTCTAATCCATGTTCCTTTGATCCAATATAAGGACCCTCATCGGACTGACCTAGCTCTACAAATATACTACACCCTAATAGCAAGTGTAGTTTAAAAAAAATCTAATCTAACCGCAACACACATGGATTAAATGAAACATGCGGAGAATGTCAGGCATCAAATATAGGAGTATGATTTCAGGTGTATTATATATAAAATATTCAATTTTTCTGTATTTTATTCCTCTTTTAGGTAAAATTGAGAAAATCAATAAACGTTTGATCATAGATAGAATAATCGAATACATAACGAATCAGGTGAAGTCAAATAATCAAATTTCATACCTTATGGACATAAATATCGATAATCAAAAATAAATTTATGTCACAGTAATCAAAAAGCATCACCATGGGAATTAACCATAAAATTCATAATGAAAAAACTATATCTCTCATCAAATCTATTAGTTAAGGGAGATTGGTATGATACACATTCCTAAATTCTTTTTAAAAATAAAATCTTTATCCCTTCTATGTCAACTAGACAAAATATTAATCACATAAAAAAGGTTCCATATAGAACTCAAAATATGAGAACGTAACTTGTACATCTCCTTAGAAAGACACCACATTTTAGAATTAACATTAATTTTTACATTTTAATCGTATACACCCTTTATGTGTATTTATATTTTCATTTGTATGAATATTATATATTTATTTAATAAAAAATAAGCATTCCATATAATATAAATAGATTATAGCTTCAAAAAAATTCATCCACGAGGAAAACAGCACAGTTTGATTTTAGTAAAAATATCATAAAAACATTATAAGATCTACCACTGGTGTAAATTTACCATTTTAACCATTATAAAAGGCTCAAAAAATCAAAAATAAATTATGTATCACTGATATAATATAGGGACCTTTAAATATAAAGCATGTGTTAAAATGGAAAAATAATTTTTAATTGCAATTGCCTAATGCGGAAAATTTATATTTATTTATAAGAATAATATTGATTATCTAATTAAATTTTTAAGGACTCACTCACTGAGGATGAATGTACTCTAAAACAATTGTACATGAAATCAATGATAAAAGATTAATTTATATTTTTAGTTGATAAGATCTAAAAATAAACTAAATGTTATAGTTTTTTATGGAGATAAACTTTATACATAAGTGATTGAAAATAGTTTGGGATGTTAGGATAAAAGGATAATAAAGATAAAATTCAATCCATTATTCCTAAAAATTTAATGTGACACTTTCCTTTGACATCAGAGATTAGAAAAAAAAATATTAAAAACAATTACAATAGATATGTAATGGCTTGAATATGAGATAAATAAGGATAATTGAAAATTATTATATCACTTATATATATAATAATGGTAAATTTTTTATAGGAAACATACTGATTTTATAATGAATGTATGAAATGTTAAATTGGTATTATCATGTGATTGATTCATCCCATTTTCTATATTAATAATTTATATAGTGCATATCCCATTTTCATAAAAATTTACAACATTATTTCATGGTTTTGATTTAAAAATCTTGTTGTTATCATAAGTTTATTAATGTCATGATAAATTAATCCTATAAATGTTATTGAAATTTAAAACTAGAAAAAATGAGTTCTAGGAACCATGAAATTTTACTGTGAAAGAATATAGTGCATCTAGAAAGGATTATTTAATATTGCCTTTATGACTTTTAGGGATGATGAATAATTTAAATACTTATGGAATGAGGTCTGGTTAGAGTATAAATGGGAAATTATTATTTCATATTTTAATAAAAATATATATATATTCCAAATTATTAATGTTTCAATGTAAAATTGGCATCATAAGAAATATTTTATGTATTCTAATAAATCATACATATAGGAAAAATAAATGAAAATTTGACAAATTTTTATTTAAAACCCCAATATATATTATGGTATAATATCTATAAGAAAATATTCTAGTTTGAATATTGTTCTCGAAATGTATCAAATAAATTCAATAAATAGAATAAATTCCTCTTGATATTCATAAATTATTTAGAACAATATATTTAGGTTCTTCAATTTTTCAAATTATCTATTAAAAATATTTCAATTAATTTCATATATAATTAATATCTAGAAAAATATTTTCGAAATATTAATTGTAACTCATATAAAAGTAAATCGAAAAAATATGTTCTTTTTTTAAATTAGGGATTAATGAATTGGGGTATGAAACCTAGATTTACTTCAATGATAATTATTCAAAATTAAAAATAATTTCATTATGCATATTTTTAATTGTAAATTTCAAAGAAAAAAACTTCTTCTATGTGTTTAAAATTTTAAATTCAGTGATTGTTATTTGAGTAATATATCAAAAATAGTAAGTAAAAGGTATAGAAAACTAAAGCCTCATAAAACCCATCACTATAATTTTTTCTTACATTATATAATTATAATACCTATATAAAATTTTCATTCAGATAGTGTAAGGGTCACTATTATTTGATTATGAGGAATGTATTATGAATATTTGGGGTAAAAGGATAAGCAAGGGTGTTATTATGGAACTGAAAAAAAAATCATAGGTAGCCTATTATGACATCAAAAAAATCATCCATTATTTTTCACATTTATGTTACTTATATCTAAAGATATTTCCATTAAATTTAAATTTAATGGTCATGTTTCATGTCTCCAGAAGTATCACTCTATAATAGTGATGTTTATAATCAAAAATTATGTGAGGAATTATTGTAAAGTCTAGATAATTCCACACATAAATGTTATATCTATTTATATCAATATTTAATAAATTTAACCAATACAAATTCGATGACCATAAAGGATGTGTTTCTTCGAAAACTATATAAATAATATTCTTATTTCATAAAAGATATTCAACATCAAATATAATGATTTTCCCATTTAGTAATCTCTAACTACATAACCTGCTTAAATCATTTCTTCATAACCTAGGTAAGTGAAACATAAAAAAATGTGATCTTAGTTTCACATTAAGGTTAAACATGGGATATGTCAATTAATGGTCATATAAAAACATAATATAAGTATAAATGTATAATCTCTTGAAAATAACATACTAGATTCATGCCCAATGTATCTAATATAATTACATGAGTCATAGAATAAAAAATTATCATTTCAAAAGACCAGATTTATAATTTAAATTAATATAAATTAATTAATAATTAACTATATTTTTGTGACATAAAATAGTTGCATCCTCATAAGTATATAAACCATTTCATATGATAATTTTAACTGCTAAGTCTGAAAAATAATAATAGATCAGGCATTAACACCTATTTCCCATAGTGAATCGATTATATAAAATTGTTTCTCATAAAGGACCAACAAAATCTACTTGTTTCCCATATAATATAATCTACATAAACATATTTTCCCCGGGAGGATAAAGCAAATTTACTTGTTCCCCTTACATATATAATGACATATAATACCATACAAAATTCATTAAAGGGATATATAATTGAGGTCACAACTATCACATAATTAAAACCATAAAAATGTGTATCTTAGGATCCTAAATAATTAATCCTATATTCATATCACCACTTGTGAAAAGAAAAAAGGTTTAATAAATATTTCATCAATGTAGGAAAATATAACCAATGGAAAACAAATTGTTTTTTAAAATCTCATCATAATAATCATAAACAATATATGTAAATAACAAAGATCTTTCCATTGGATCATATACACTATAAATATAATAAACACTATATTTTGTTTTCATTGATGAATAAAATTTTTACAAAAAGACATTATTGAGGAAAATACCCTTTTTATTTTAAAAAAAATTCCTTAAAGAATAAAAAATGACAAAAATATTATAAAAATAATTATTTTTTTAAAAAATAAATGTCAAAACTTTTAATTTAATCTTTAAATAATTTATTATCTATGTTAGTGGGAAATTATGTCGATTGTGTATAAGTTAAAAGAAAACATTCCTATCACATTTTTAGTAAAAATGTCAAAAAGTAACTCATATGGAAAATGGGAAAAATATACATTTTAATGAAATTATTAAAAAGTTAAATATAGGGAAAATTAGTTTTGATAACAATTATAGAGTATTGAAAAAAGTCCTGAATTTTTTTAGAAAACATGGGCATGGAATAGAATGTTTCCTAACTGATATGTAAAACATAGTTGATTTTCCTTAAAACGTTCTTTCATTATCTTATATTATTAAATTAAAAAAATGAAGTTCAAAATTTATTATCAATAATTAATCATAGGATAGTAAAATTTAAATGGTTTTTTTTTTGGTAGGGATTATATAATTTCCTCAAGGTATAGTCAAGCATAAACAATACTAGCTAAAATAAGATTCAAACATAAATCCCTTACCTCAAGTCTCTCCTTTCCCAATTCATTTTCAAAACACATGTATTGTAAAATAATAGTTTTATTAAATTTAATATACAATATATATATATAATAAAATATATATTACTATTTATTATTTATTTATGATATCATACAACCCATTTATAATCAATTTCTTATCCAAATAACTATTCTGGGTGAAAACTGCTTGATTTTTCATTCATGTTTCATTTTGGAGGACTTGGTATTCTTACTCTTATAATGGTTCTATAATTTACCTAATTTTAAATATTTAATATATATAGTATTTATTTATATTTATATATAAAATTTATAGATAGAAAAAAGAGTTACACCATTCATGGAGATTGTTGGGTGTACATAAGCATAAACGTTGTTTTCAATTTCCAAAATATGGACCAAAAGAAAGATAAAAAATAAACCTTTAAAGAACAATTATTATATATTATAAATTATATATCTTCACTGAATCAATCCTTGTTACCATACATGTAAACTAATTGTGGAATATTAATCACATCACTCTATAGAGATGGTGGTCTACATTTACGCATGAGCGATGTTATCATTTTTTAATGGTTTCGAATGTAACAATTCATAAAGGATATTATCATTAAAAATAATAATTATTCCATAAATAATATATATAAACTATAAAATTATCATAAAACACATTCATAAAATATGATTATGAAAAATGAATTATATCTCTTTGTGCAGACGGTAAACCACACGTACACAAAAGTGATACTTTCACTTCCCATTTTATGTGAAAGACGGTGCATAATAGTTGTTCAAAAATCATAATAAAATTTAATAAAGCTTTGGATACATAATTTAATATTTAATTATGAACATAATATATATATATTAGTTAAAATAAGAATTAAAAAATGATTTATTAAGGAAATTACCTCTTCTTCAAAACAACTCCAATAGATATCCTCTTAAGGATAATACGATTGGTATTTGGCTAACATCATGATATATATAATGTTTATAATGTAATCAGGAAGTTAATTTTTTGTGTTTTTCTAATATACAATTCTCAAAATTATGTGAAGAAGAGAAATGAAAGGTTCCCTTTTATATGTGGTGAGAGGGGCACTGGTGGAATTTCTATGAATATTAAATATAATAAAGTCTTTCTCCAGCCAAAATTCTAAAAAAATGATAATGATTCAAAGATAAGATAATATAGATTTTAAAACCTATCATAAAATAAAATTTTAATAGGTTTATTGGTATTTTAAACCTTATCTTTTGGTTTAACCCTTTAGTTAACTTATTTTAACCTCAACCATGGTAACATCTTTTTAACTCATAAAGGGTTATAATTTAACTTACAAGGTGAAAAAATGTATCATAAATAGAAAACGGGTCATATTTTACATCACATATTATTAACCTTATCCACTTTCAATATTCTTATTATTTTTAAATAATTTTATAAAACGTAATTTTGATAAAATTTCATTAATGTTTATTTTGACACTACTCGGTTAATTTGACCTGATAGACAAAAAAATGTTAAAATTTTGTGTATGATACATTTAAATAGTAATAAAATTTTATTTTCATATATAATATAATTTTAACATAATAAATCATTTAAATTATACTAATTTTGATATTTTTAAAAATCATTTATTTTATTTTTTCTATTAATTGAAGAATTACTATGTCGATGTTCCATAAGCAGTTATAGTAATTGTATAATTACTAATAATTTTAAAAAAAATTGATAGTGATTTTATTATTCTCAAAATAAAATTTTAAATTTTTTCATATCTTTCATTCTCCCTATGAGTATAAATGGTAGATATTTTGAACTAATAGACTGATATTTCAAAACTATCTTTGACTTAAATATTATATACGTCATTTTCGGTGTTGTATCCCTTAATAACTAAATTTTTGAGCATAATTTGATAAGTTTAAATTTATATTAAACTAATAATAATTATAATGAAAAAGTACGGCCATATGACTTAGTTTTAACAAATATTAATAAGATTTACCCTTGATCAAGGTGATAAATTTTACCACAATTTCTATTCATAATGCCAAAAAATAAAAGGGGTCTATTTAAAAAAAATTAACATACAAATTCCAAATATGGAATCAATTTTATCAAATTTATTTTATATAATATTTTAAAATTAGTTGTAAAATTATCACAAAAATTGATATGAAACCCACTTTTTAGAAAAATACATTTTTAAGCATAAAACATGACTTATTTTTAACTCATTTATAAAAATATATATTACAAAAATGATAAAAAATTGATTGAATATAATATGTAAATATAACTAAAATAATTTCCTAAAAGTAACTAATTTAATTTATTAAGAAAAACACACTTTGCGTGCATAAAAATTGTTTTTCAAAAAAAACTCTTTTATTTCCAAATTTTTTTTATTTTCATTTCTAATTAATTTATAATCAATTAATTAATTTTGTAAATATAAAACAATATATATAATTTAAAATTTAGTTATTCATATTCAAAATTCAAATTAATTAGTTAGGATATAACTATCACATAATAATATTTAAAGGGTATAACACGGTTTATTTAAACTTGGTGTCGTGTGTAATGTAAGCTATCCAAAAAATATATATTTATAAAGAACTATTTCACAAAATCACACACTATTAAATTATACCCCATAAAAAGAATTTCCCCTTGAAATTAATCACTTTTATAGACACATATGAGTGTACTTAACCCTCATCACATCCTCTGGTTCCAACATAGATTTCTCAAATTTTTGGTTTCACTACGAAATATTGACCCTATGAGTGGTCTTCTTTCATAGTACGTAAAATCTCCAATAAAAAATTTCCCCCATATGTTCTTTATAAGAATGTTATTTTTACAATAGTATGACCTATATGTTTAGTATATGTAAATAATTAGTTATGTAGTTCCAAAAATGAGATAAATGAAACACATAATGAATTTGAGTGGGATTTTGTGGAAGCACCAAATGATTAGCTCCTATCTCGTTATGATCGATAATTTTGATTGGAAAAAATATTTGGATCAACATTACCTTATTTCTAATCCTCATAAACCTCTTACAATGATATATTCTTATAAATATCTTTCATGAACATCGAACTCTAGATCTCACTGATAGTTTTCCAGAAAACGTCTCAATCAATATTTTGTTGCACTTAGATTTTGGTGGATTCCTCCAACATTCCATGTAATTTGATTAGTTGGGTATGGATATAATATAATTATTTATCCAAATTCACCCCCAACATCTTTAATTTGTGTAATTATTTACATAGAGGGCTTTAAATTGATCAATCTTAATCCATGATAAAACTTTATTGTTGTATGAAAATTCTGCCAGTGGAATGTGTTGGAAAAAAAACAACATTTAATTTCACAAAGAAATCTCTAAAAATGTATTCTAATGTTTTAATTTCCCTCTCATATTGATCTTCTTTCTGAGGATGATAAGATTTATTGAAATATATCTCTATATTCAGATCTTACTAATGACTTTTCTAGAACATCAAAGTAAACCTATGATCCTGAGTATATACAATAGAATATGGTACACAATGAAATATTAAAATTTCATTAATTTATATATTGGTAGTCTAATAAATAGATAAATTCTCTCTAATGGAAATTAATATTAATAAATTCATAAGTTAATTATATATAGCTCATATATAATTGTTTTCTTTTATAAGTTCTTGGGATTTCGATAACAAAATCTTCGGTGACGTTTTTTATTTCCTTTCTTGTATGTTTAATGGTTTTAAAATCCACGTATAATAATGTATCTCAAACTAAAAAATCAAACATAGTAAGAACAAAGAATCATAATTTGTAATATCTCTCTTTATTTTTTCACACTATAAATACTCTTTCAAATCTATATATATCTTCATAGATCTAGGGTGAATAGAGAATGAAGTACTATAAGAATATAATAATAGATCCTTCTTCAAATTTGGTATTATGGATAAAGGAAAACTTTTCATATAATTTTTCATTCCAACATAATCAAATTTAAACTCAAGAAAATTTATGAAATTATTATGAAGTTCAAAATCATCCTTCTATACGAATTTAATCCAAACATTTCTAAATGGTTTGACATTCCACTGAGAAATATAATATTTATCTCCTGCATTAAATACTTTCATAACCATATATTGTAAATCAATAAATATTGGACTAGTTGTGATCCTCATCATATATAACATAACATTATACATTCAACATAGTAAATCTTCTACCTTGTTCTCTTTTTCAATGTGGTGATCTTTTTAGAAATTGCAATCTTTAATCAACTTCAAAAATATTCACTTATTAATATTAAACTACATTTGTGTGAAATTATACTTGAAACCTTAAATATCAGCATATATAAGATACATTTCCCAAAAAATATAATTCCAACATATCTTTATTCAAAACATTACTACAAGAAAATGCAAAATCATGAGTTGAGTAATTTTAATCATGAATATTTAGTCATCATGAGGTATAAGCAATTTCCATATCGTTTTTCATGAGAACAAATCTTAGTCCCTTGTTTGATGCATAACTATAGATTTAAACCCCTTCTCTACTATAGGGTAAAGTAAGCATAGGTTCACTAACTAACATTCTCTTTACATTCTTGTGATTTTAATCACATTCATTAATCTAAATGAACTTAGCTCCCTTTCAATTTAAATTGGTGAGTGGATTAGAATGTATTAAGAAATTCTCCCCAAGGCACTAATAATATCTATCAAAAGAAAAACAATTATGGATCATAGTCACAATGGTTATTCTAGTCCAACATTAAATAAATTTTCAATTTGAAATATCCACTCAAACACAATCACATGAGATTATATTTTATAAAATAAAAATATTCCGAAAAAATTCACACTTCATAAATTTCGCATAAATTTTATCCATCATTTGGGTATTCATCACACTCCTCATGTTATGTTCATTCTCTTTTGTGATCTTTGACTATGTAAGAATATTTTATAAAACTACTACCACAACCTGATCAACATAATCTAAAACGACTCTATTCATTAATACTATGAAGATAGTGGAATAATTAGTAACACCAAATGGAATCATTATAAATTCATAGTGTCTATACATTTCTTGGAATGTTGTCTTGGGAATATCCTCATTCTGGACCTTTAATTGATGAGATAAATAATTAAGTCCTTTCTTATGGTTTACCTATACATAGTTGATAAAACAAGTCATCTATATAAGGTAACGAATAATTTTTCTTGATTGTGACCTTATTATGTTAACAACCATTAATGAAATGGTTCATTTATCTATATTTATTCTTAATAAAATGAATATGTAAACTTCATGGTTATTAACATTATTTACTGATTGTCCTAGAGTTTCTTCTCTAATTCCTACAACCCAATCAAGTCTATTCTATAAGAAATATTTTACATAGGTGTGGCACAAAGAAAGTGTTCCATTGAAAACTAAACATAAGATTTTATGGAAGACTAAGAAAATCTTGGATGAATATATCAAAAACATTTATATAGTAGAAATATATTCAACGTGGAGTTTTCCCCAATAATTTGAGATAAACACCCCTTTTGAATTGGAATCATGACTCAAACATTGAATTTAATTTCCACCAGAAGTAATATGTATAATCAGATCGATAGAAAATAATAGATTGTTTCCAAATATAGAATGTAACTTACCTTATATGATAATTAATGAGAGACATATGTAGAAAATTAAAATCCATTAAAAAAGAACATTGAATTCAACTAGTGGAAGAATAATGCAATTTTCAATATTTACATTCCCACAAAATTCAATTCGAGTAGAATAATTGACACGTGATGCGATCATCATACCATTAAGGGGTTTTAATTCTAACTCCATGTCTAATTTTTTTGTTTGTAATTCAATAACCTTAGAAAATTACTTATATATACAAGTGTATGTAGAGCCAGAATAAAATAATACATTAGATGTTCTAGATAAGATGATAAATGTACCTTTCACTACACTATTCTCATAACCCACTTTAGTAGCTGTGATTACATGTGATTTCCCTTTATCATTGGGATTATGTTTTTGATGATCATTATCATAAAAAACGTTCATATTCGTTTATTGATTCTCATTTTCCCATATTCTATACATTTGAAAAGGGTGATTGTTGGTGGTGCATTAGTTGGTGACTTTTTTCCCTCTACTGGATTAATGAGCCTTTTTATCCCCATTTGACAATCACTATCGTTATGACCCTCCTTTACATATTTAAATCACCACCCAATCCCATTAAATTATTTTCCTTGATGTCTATTTGCAAATTTCTACAATATGGATGGAAAAACTTTTCTTCTACCATTTGATATATTCAATATTTAATGAGAGTTAATATTTACTTTCTTATCAAAACCATGGAAATGTGGGAATATAAATTTTTTATTTCCAAATTTAGTGAACATAGAATGATTTATTAATTGCTAATAAAGTCTATTAAAGAAAATTCCTTTAATAGAAATGGATTTTATTCATGAAATAATTGATCAACCTTTCTTTTAGAAAAAATGATTATACTAGAGGTATAACATTCAAGTCCTTAAAAATTATCCTCATATGAACTAATGGATTCATCTTACATTTTCATCTGCTCAAAGAATTCCTTCACCATTTTTTACATAGAATATGAGGAAATTACTAACTAAAAAATATCCTATAAAACTCATCTCATTCCATGGATTCAATTTCACCATCATGTCTCATATTCATAATAAAATTCCTCTATAAATCTATTTCACCATTCAAATGATAAATATCTAGGATATATTTTTCAAGTTTTGATTACTGAACAATAAAAAAAAATATTCTCAATGGTAATGACCCATCATTTTTCTACTAGTGGACTATAAGACTCACTAAAATATTGTGGATGTTTCTTAATGAAATACTCAAAAATAAATTTCTCCCATATTTGGAAGGATTCATAGACATATAAATTTGGGTGAGGATAAAAAAAAATTATTTCCAACTCACAAGGATTTTAGTTTGTCAAGTGTAAAATATTTTCATTGTTTATAAAATTAATTTTTAACATGATGACTTCTAGTTCCAAACATTTAATAAAAATAAAAAAAATTAATCATTTATATACAAAATTTAGAGGGAACAATTAAATAATACTAAAATATAATTCATAGGATTCTTAAATCATGGAAACTGGTTCTCAATATATGGGAACTTTGGATGAACCTTGGTTATCCATGATCATTACCAAAACAATAGTATTTTATCTTATACTTATAAATATCTTCATATTATCACCAATTATTTCTAGTCCCAATCACTGAATATTGACTAAACCTTGATCTGATACCAAATTTAAAGGCCCATTATTTTATGTAAAGACCCGCAAATTTCAAGGAAATTTTTTTCTTAATTTTCTTTGGAATTTTACAAGAGCGCAGCTTCAGACGGCACCTGATTCCGAGGCCCGGTGTGCCCGGAATCAATTTCCGAAGTTTGGCTCGGGTACGTTCAGTGAACGGACGAGCGGGTTTTTCTATCTTTTGAACCGGTGCCCGGAATCGAATTCTGAGGGCACCGATGAAATCGCAGCGCCGGTATTTGCTTAGAAACGCCTCTTCCGGAGTTGCGTTTGCTCAGACGTGGTTTTTAAATTTTACGGCTTTAAGTCAGAAATAAAATAAAGTTTGTGCGACAACTTTATTTTATTTCACTTAAGCTGCTTGGAAGCCACTTGAAGTCACTTAAAGGCGGCTTGAACTGAGTTGAACTGGATAGGATGCTATCCAGAAATATCCTACCCCTTGGTAGGATATTTGTGAGGCTGGGCCCACACGAGCCCCGCCGTTTCTTTCGCTAAGTAACGCACCCGCGAAAACCCGTCAAAGTAACTGAAAAGTCAACCGACGCATTTTCTTTAATTCTTAACAGACCATTTAATTGGGCGGTTTATTTCGTGAATTAAATGGACTGTTTCTTCGTGATTTAAATGGGTCATTTCTTTCGTTGAATTAATTCAACGAATTGATGGATCGTTTCTTAACCGGTTTCGTGTGTTGGCATGTTTATAAAATAAGACCAACCCAAAAATCCTTGGAAAGGATTTGAAAGAATCTTCGTTCCTCCACCCTCTCCGCGAAGAACGCGAAGAACGCGAAGAACGCCAGCGACCGGAATTCGACGACGCACACCAAGATCTGCGACGTCGACGAGATCTACCCGCGACGTTCTTCGGCGACGCCTCTTCTTCCGCGGCCGATCCTCGTTCGGCAACTAAGGTGAGAATCGGATCTTTTCTTCTCCCTTTTTAATTTCAATATCAACGGATTTAAACTAATTAAATCCGTTTGTTCTTGATCCGGAGTTTGGCGACGCGACGCCGGATACCGCGACGTTTTTCCCCCTTCTTCCGCGACGAGCAATCCCGCGACGATCCCTCGTTCGGCAACGACAGCTGCGAGGTAAGGGTTGTTGGAATTCTTTTTAAAATCCCGTGTTTATTCTTTTGAAATATAGAACCCGATCACGAAACAATTTTAATTTATTTAAAATTGTTGATTGGTTTCTTTCTTGTTTCTCCCGTTGATTATGACTAACGCGGAGGGTGCGGGTCTAACGAACAAGACCCGGCAACCCTCCGTCGATCTTCCTTTTTGTGTGGATTTGGCGAGCGACGGCAAAAGCGCGACGCAAGGGCCATATGTTGATTCCGCAGTGGAGGACGCGTCCCGGGAGGAGCAACGGCGCAGACGGGAAAGAAATCGGGCCACCGGAGCATCTCCGGCGGCCCGCGGAAGGCGGCGGCGGCGCGGGTCGCCGGAGCGGCGGCGCCGGAGACCGGTGGCGGCGGCGCCCGGCGCGCCGCCGTGGAGAAAGCCCGCCGCGGCTGAAGCCGCGGCGGCAACGGCGGCCGGTTCCGCGGCAGCGCGGAACCGGGACGGACGCGGCGGCCCGGCCGCGTCCGCGTGGCAGGCGGCCCCCCGCGGGGCCGCGTTCGCTTGAGCCGCGGGTCAAGCCCGCGGCGCCCAGCCAGTTCGGCCGCTCGGCCGAAGCCGAGCCGGCCGGTCCGGTCGGCCGGGCCGCGCCCAGGCCGGACCGGACCCGGCCGAGCCGGTTCGGGCCGGTTCGGGCCGGGTCGCCCCGGGCCCAGTACCCCCGTTTCGGGCCCTCTACGGTCATTCGCCCATATCTTGGGCCTGGGACCTCCGATTGACGAACCGTCAGCGGCTACGCGATCCTTGGATCGAGACGGTCGTTTCGGTATATTATACTCAAGGTTTCGGAAGACTTTGGGTTCGGCCGGGTTGGTTCGTACACGAAACCAACCTGGCCCTCGGAGCGGAAACGCTCATAACTTGGGCTACGGGCGTCCGAACGACGTACCGTCAGCTGGGGTAGTTTTCTCTAAGTGAGACGGAACTTTTGGCATACTCCGCCCGAGGATCGGATACAGGCGGAGTACGGTCGGGTTGGTTTTGCCCTAAAAACCAACCGGGCCCCTGGGACGAAAATGCCAATAACTCTCAGACCGGGCGTCCGATTGACGCGCCGTCTGTCGCGTTGAGATCCTGTTGTCGATACGGAACTTTTGGATACATCAACTTCGGACTACGTGTCAGTTGATGTATCAGCCCCTCGGCTCGTGGAGCGGACCCTCCTAAACGAGCTCGCTACGTGCGGGAACCCTAGCGCTGGCTGTGACCTCGACGACAGAGCAGAGATCCTCCGTGGACTGCGACGACGGCAGAGCAGAGATCCTCCGTGGACTGCGACGACGGCAGAGCAGAGATCCTCCGTGGACTGCGACGACGGCAGAGCAGAGATCCTTCGTGGACTGCGGCGACGACTGTGCAGGGACCTCAGTGGACTGCGTCGACTACTGCACTCAGCGATCCTACGCGGATCAGTGCCCGATCCTGTGTGGGTCCTACTACCGGTTCTGTGTGAGCCACTGCCTACCGGTTCTGTGTGAGCCACTGCCTACAGGTTCTGTGTGAGCCCGATCCTGTGTGGGTCTTCTGCGGGGGTTAGTACCTATCGATCCTTCGTGGGTCCGACGACTTAGATGGATCAGTGATCATCTTTGACGTCATCTGAAAAAGTATACCTGGTTGAGCTGAATCTTATGTTACTCTCCTTTGTGGATTGTGTTGAACTATCCTATGTGGATTTACTATTTACTCTCCTTTGTGGATTGTGTTGAACTATCCTTTGTGGATTTACTGTTTACTCTCCTTGTGGATTTGAGTCTTGCTTTCCTTCGTGGATTGAGTTGTTCTTGAGCTCGTGAGCAGAGCTAGAATTGGGGACTTAGGTATATGTATGGGCATATACCTAAGTCGAGTCAGATGTTACTTCGTGATTGCATCTTTCTTTTGTGCTATATCCTTTGTGGATTTCGGGAGACCTTCGGGGGTCTCGGGGTCCTTACTGAGTAGTTGTACTCACCCCTGCACGGGCTATGCCCGCACCTTGTTGTGTTGGTTGCAGACGACGGACAGCGCTGATCACGGTTGGGGCGTGGAGCAGGACGGTACCTGGAGGTGGACCACTGGTCGGGACGTACTCGGAGCGGACGTGGGACCCGAGGAGCCTGGAGGCTATCTGTACCCACCCTTCAGGTGGGATTGCCAGTGGACGACACGAGACCGCCGTCTTTTCTTCAGTTGTTGTACTTTACTTTTCAGTTGTACTTTACAGTTGGGCTTGTATTTCCGGCCCCTTTTCTTTTCTGCACTTTACTTTCCGCTTGCTGACTCTGTGTGGTTGTTACTTATAAAGGCAATGCCTTCCCTGTTTACTGGGATTTTACGCCTTGGTGCTAGTCGCCAGCCCCTGGCCTATGGAAGGCGGGCTTGGGGTAGTCACGGCACGGGCCCCGAGGACGGGTCGTGACATTTTAATACATAAATATTACATCTATTTAGAGGAATATTAAATTAATTTCACAAAAACAAGATCGAGGACCATAATGGTTTAGTGTCTTTTGAGAATAGTGTAACATCTCATCCTATTTACCATACACCAGTGCCCTGGGTCATTTAGTATATGACCTCGAGAACACCTCCTTGTACGCTAAAGGTGGTCAAACAAAAGCTAGGATCTAATATCAATCATTGGGATACTATACCATATTTTTAAAAGTATCATGTTAGTATAGATAAATAATAATAACAAAATGTTATAATCAATAACAAAGCATAACCATTACAAAAAGTTTATGAAAATAGGAAATATGATATCCAAAATTAAACAGTAGATATGCCTTGCAATACATCTCAACTATCAATATGAAAAAACCAAAATCAATAAATACACATAAAAATCCCAAGATGCTCCAAATTAAAATTAGGTTCAATCATCCAAAATCTATACCAACTCATCAATATGACCTATAAATCTTTTCCTAATCATATCCTGCAAAGATGATGTCTATTCAGGTACTGATCTGATTTCCCCACACCAAACTATTAGTGACTCTAGATCCACTTCTAGAGGATCATCTACCTCTATATATTCATATCTTCCTCTCAAAATGAAAAACCATGGAGTAATATCTCTACAATTATAAGAAAATTTATAAATAAACAAGACACAACATTAACACACTTACATAAGAGGAATTCAAAAAAACCCAAAACAATTCACTCCCCAATCCCCGCCAAACGGTCAAAACCAAGGTCTTCTCACTACCCTAAACTATCCTACTTCTAAGTCATAATTAACTATGGTAAAGTCATACTCATTATTAAATTCTCTCATTAGGCACCCATTTTCCTCAATTTTCATCATATTAAAAATTTCAATTCATAGTTGGATTATTTTTCATTTAAATTACACATTAAAAAAACATTTCAACTTCAAAAACCTACCCAAATCCCTTTTTCATCAGCATGCCAAAAATGATTCATGATAAAAAATAATATTGGGTGGCTATAATGATGCATACATATATAACTCTCATTTCATTTGAATCCATAAGTGAAATATTGGAAAAAGTAAAAAACAATAATCACATCACATAAAAAACGCATCACTCAAGGTGAAATAGCATCAATTGTAACGACATACATCAATAACAACAATCCCAACCAAGGTATTTGGATTTTAAACTCACGCATAGGTTAGCTACTCCCATGAATGAGATTTTAAACAAAGTTCTAATATTACAATTTTCTTTTCTACCTCTCCCAAACAGTATGACAAAAAATTGAAAATAAGACTCCTTTGATACAACTTTTTAACATATGGACCCAAGTTCCATACACTGGTGCCCCAACATGGATGGTCACATGACCTCATGAATACTTTCCCATACACTGGTGCCTTCTGACTAGTAGTGAGGGTCTAATATAGATCATGGGGATACTATACCATATACATAAAAGAAGCACATTAGTGGAAATAAGTAAGAATAAACATATTATATAATAAATAACCAATACGAAACAGTATTAAAGGATGAAAAAAATATGAAACACAAAATAAAAAATACAAATATTATATATGTCATGTGAATAAAAGTCACATACCTATATGTAAAACCAACAATAAATAAAGACACTGAAAACTCCCAAGAAGGTCATAAATTTTGTCTGGTTCCCTCATCTATGCTACAGCCCAACCCATCGATATAACATAGGACTCTTGTTCTTATCCTATCCTAAAAACATATATTAATTAATGGATCTTTTACCTATACCCAGACTTCAAAACCTTGGTTGTAGACCAAAAAACAATGGGTATAGTCTATACCCACATTTCTATGAAATGTCGACAACCGAGTCATCGGTATAAATCTATACCAAGGGTTTTACAAACCATGGGTATAGGTGTAATATAACCATGGTTTTTAAACCCTTAATATATGCATTTTTATGTGAATACCTACACCCACAAGTTACAAAACTGTGGGTATATTCTTATACCCAAGGTTTGAAAAATCTTGGGTATATGTCATTTTTTAAAAGAAATACCCACTAGGATTTAATCCCACCACATTCCCCTTGTAGTCTAGCAACTTTAACACTACTCCATCACAAATTTAATTTTCTTATATAAAATATATATATAACTATATTAAAATATATATTTTTATATTTATTAATATAAAAAAATAATTTTTCAACCAATACATAAGGATTGGTCAAACAATGGGTATATGTCAATTTTAGTCAACTTGAAACTTATTTCCATAGTTTACAAAAACCATGGGTACACCCCAACCTATACCCATGGTTTTTTTAAATAATGGGTATAGGTATACCCTTTGAAAATCATGGAAACCTATACATACGGTTCTCAAAAAATTGTGGGTATAGGTCTATTTTCTAGTAGTGATACCATTCAGGTACCGATCTGGGAGAATGGTGAGGATATGAGTATAGCCCGGTAGTCCACCACCAATGATGTCTAAAAAATATCCCATCACTAAAAGTGTATAATAATGTATAAATAATAAATTAAAATTAATAGGGAAAATAGTTATCACATTTCATTATTCTTTAATTAACCACATAAACCATCGGGTTCCTGAGGACACTCGAACCCTCAATACATTATTCGGCATGTTCCATAGTCTAAACTGTATCAGAATTCTATGGTTATAATTTCTCATTTAATTTAAAATAATATCACATCCAATTGGAACCAAACTCAAATTCTAAATCATGGCCAAAGAACGCCATGTCTAACACCTCTGGGTATTTAGAGCAACATTCCCTATCCCACACAAGAGTGTTTCATGGGTATTTTGAGCCTCAGACACTGTCTAAAAATTTCTATCTCGTATTAGTATATAGATCATCATTTCCTATCCCACACACAATTTATCAAATAGGGGTATTTAGAGAAGAAGTACATATCCCACACCTCATTCATCACATATGGTTATTTGGAGCATCGGTCCCTTTCTCATCCTGATTTTATCAAATATTGGTATTTAGATCCTCAGTTTGTGTCCCACACTTGTATATCAATAAATCACAAAATATCAAATATATCACGTCATCCATAGTTAACCAACATTAATACTTCCTATTAACATCACACATCATGGTATACCATTAGTATTTATCACAATAAAGAAGGTTCCTCAATTTAATTATATGGAATATTATGAACAAATCAGTAATAACCAATTTATCAATATTTAACCATATAACCCAATAATTAATCCACTAATTAATTAATATAATTCCAAAATCCCAATATCCTGTTAATTAATTCACTAAATAACTAATCCAATTCAATAATCCTAATATACCATTGATTAAATCTCCAATTAATAAATCTAATTTCACCAATTTCCAATTTCCCAAAAATTCAACAAAATTCATAATCACATTCCAAATAAATAAAATCAATACTTTGATTCAATAAATTATTTAATCAATTAATTTATTCAATTAATGTTTTAATGGTAAAATGAGATAGTTATAATTATATGATACATATATGAAATTAGAATTTAATACTATGTGAATTCAATTTAGACCACCTACATCAAGATTTATGCTTAATGTTAGACAATGAAAATCCTAAATTTATGAAAAGTAACAAATACCATGAAAAATATAGATATATCGATCTAAAACCTGGATCTATGATCATACAAATATTGATCTAACAAACCTGGATATAGATCAGTTATCAGGAGAGTAAAACATCCCATAGAAGGATTAGAGAAATACTGGAGAGAGGGTTGAAACCACACTAGAAGAGAACATCTATCTGGGAAGGTAAAAATCATTAATATGTGAATTGATTTTCAAATAAAAAAGGTCATAACAACATAGAATCCATCCAAGAGACTCAAAAAATGAGAAAAATGTTTAGGGTCGATTTTGGTCAATTTGGGGTGAAGTCCTTGGGGTTTGAAATTTTAAAAACCAATTTTAGGAATATTAAAATCCACAAGTGTGGTTTCCTGGGAAGGAGGAAAAGGTTTTCCAAATGGTGAACCTTAATTTTGATCCCCTTCTTGTGGTTAATGTATACACCTAATATGGAACATGATTTTCCAGACTATGTGTCAGCTATGTAAATCCATTTATATGGGTTTTCACGATTTGATAGTATTGTCACACTATTTGGGAAAATTGTGCACCAATAATGCACTTCCTCGCTTCCTTCTATGATTCACTGATTTCACCCAAAATCTCTTCAGGGTAAAACCCAAAAAATATACACTCAAAATAAGAATAAATATTACCTTAAATGAGCACAATTAAAATCCATAAAAGTTTTTTATCTTACACTAGAGACATAATCATCTTATTTAATTTAATATATTCATCATATTCCATTAATACTTCCTCATTGAATACTATTCAAATACTTAACCTAAATAAATCCTTTATTCATAAAATAGGGAAAATAAACATAATAAAGGGTTTTCATAGATTCTCAGTAAGGGTAAATAGAAGAGATATCATTATATAATAATATAAAGTCATAATGTAATAATATTGTAATGATATCCTGACCATAACTTACAATGTTCATACCTAATCTTTCAAGGATCAAATACATGAGTCCTAAAATAAAGAATTATTATTCTAAAATACATGATTCATAAGAGTAAGAAGTAATCATAATTCAAACATGAACCACAATTTCATATCATAAATTATGTCATTATCATAATTATAGAAATTATTTCATATTCATGGTTAACTATCAAGACCAATGAATCATCATGAACATAGAATCAACACATGATTATTAAAGTAGAACAATAAAATCAACTAGTTTACCATAACATATCAATAACATCAATATGTCTCACATAAAATAACAATAATATATACTTCTTTCCTCTAGAGGATCAAATAACATTGAGTTGTTTCCCATAACTATATCATGAAATATATTACAATACCTAATTAATTTGTGTGATATATAATTTAGAGATCACACATTACATAATTGAAACATTATATTTATATTATAAAATATCATTAAACATTAATTTTATCATTATATCATAACCAATGTAATGAAAATTGGTTTCATAAACATTTCACAAATCTATCCTATCATTGACTATGGAAAATAAATGGCTTCAAAAAAATCTCATCATCAAAATCATACCCCTTAAAAATAAATAATAATTATGGTTCCATTAGATCATATAAATATTAATATCATAACAACACCAATATTAATTATCTTTAATAAATAAAAAGATCATTAAGAATATTCTTCAGAAAAATACCCTTTCAATTTTGAAATATATTAATTAAAATACAAAAAAAAATCTGAAATATTGCAGAAAATATTTTTGTTGAAAGAAACTATAGAAGAATTAAAATGAAGCTTCTAATAATTTAAAATTATTGAAAGTGTAAAATTTCATTCATGTCATATATGTTAAAAAACATTCATTTCACATTTTTGGAAAAAAATTCAAAATGTAACTTGTTCAAAAATTTAAAAGAATAATAAATCTAAACCATTTTTTAAATATTAAAACTATGTTGAGTGACATTAAATAATAATTATAGTGTATTAAAAACATTTTTTTAATAATTTTTGTAAAACAAGGGCATGTAAGAGAAATATTCCCAACTGAATAGTAAAACATAGTTGGTTTCCCTTAAAAATATTTTTTCAGTCTCTTGTGTACATAAATTGATTAAAATGAAAGGAAATAATGTATTATAAATAAATTTACAAAGTATAGTTAATTTTAATGTTATTTATTTTTTAAGGATATCAAAATTTCCTCAACTGAAATTCAAGAATATGTTATTCTAATTAAAATAGAATTAAAGCGTAAATCTCATACCATAAGTATCTCTTTTCCTAGTCCATGCTTATAAAACCTTTATAATAAATATGTATTCATTATAAATGTATTCCAAAACCATACTCATATATATTATAAAATTTATGACTTATTACATCTTATCACCCTTTTATAAATAGTTTGTGATTAAAATAACATCTCTTGGTGATGACTACCTTTTTTCATGTATGTTTCAGTATTATAAACATTGTATTTTTAATTTTATCATGGTTAAATTATTTCCATAATTTTATTTATTATAAAAACATCAAATATATACATTATATAGATATTCATCAATAGATTTAACAGAATAAAAAATTCACTACTGGAAAAATACCCAATACCAACGGTTTGTAACCGTTGATATAGGTCCCCAAACCGTTGGTATAGGCTATACCAATGGTTTGGAGGACCGTTGGAAAGTAAGCTGTGACAATAGGTCTATACCAACGGTTTTGGGAAAACCGTTTTTATAGGGTCTATACCAACAGTTCTGAAAACCGTTGGAATAAGTAATTAGAAAATCTATACCAACGGTTCTCGAAACCGTTGGTATATGTATTTCAAAAAAGAAACAACCGGTGGGATTTGATCCCAGGACCTATAGTTTATAACGGAATGACTTAACCACTAACATAACATGACTTTTGTTAACATAATTTCATAAATATATATATTTATTGTTCTAATTATTTTAAATTTTTATTTATATAGTGTTCTCCATAGGTAGATTCCAAAAAAATCAAAGGACCTTTCCCAATGGTTTTCCAAAACCGTTGGGAAAGGTCTTGTTTTTTTTGGGTATTCTGGACGATGGGTGAATTCTGGGCAACCTTTCCCAACGGTTTGCCCAAACCATTGGGAAAGGTGGTCCAGAATTCAGCCTATCCCAATGGTTTGGACAAACCGTTGGGATAGGCTAACCATTCCCAACGGTTTGGCCAAACCGTTGGGAAAGGGTGTCCAGAATTCATCCTTTCCCAACGGTTTGGCCAAACCGTTGGGAAAGGTGGCCAAAAAATGGTCTTTCCCAACGGTTTGGCCAAACCGTTGGGAAAGGGTACCTATACCAATGGTTTTTACAAACCGTTGGTATAGAAGCGTTGGGAAAAATCATTTTTCCAGTAGTGATTAATTACACCAATCAGGGATATGATAGGCCTTGCGTACACATAAATGAGGTATTCACATTTTTATAAATTTATTGAAATATATAAATATAATAATTTAACATTATAGAATCATTATTATATAACTTAAATCATATATATTCATTAAAACCATATTATCGTCCATTTAAATCAGATACAAAAAATGATTCACATCGCTTTATAGAGGTGGCATTCCACACGTATACACGAGTGATTTTTTATTCTTAGAATGGAAAAGAAGATAAAAATATAGATATTATACTCTCATTAAATAATTATAATTATTTAATAAATTTCACATATAAACGTTAAAATCATCATAATACTCATTAATTAAATATTCTAATAAAAATGAATCTTATCACTACATGGAGATGTTAATTCGGGCATACAGATGAGCAATAGTTTCACTTGTTATCTGATTTGAAAGAGGTTTCATAATTTTGGTTTCTTTATCATAATAAAACGTAATTTTATTTTTATTATTAATAAATTATTTAATGAATAACATAACTGATTTATAGAAGGTAAAATAAGAATCTAAATGAAAGTTATCGGTTATAGTGATTACATATTCTTTGAAACAACTCTTTTAGGTTTACTTAGAATGACCTTATTTTTGGTATTTTTGGAAAACCATAATCTCTATATAATGTATTAGGTAATATATAAGATAATTTTTTTGTTTTTGGTTATGATATAAAGCTCAATTCTTTTTGATAACGATTAATGAGTGGTTCCCTTTTATAAGTGATGGGAGGGACACTCCTAGAATGTCTTAAAAGAACAAATATAATAAAGACATTATCAAGAGAAAATGAGTCCAAAAGTTTATGTATTATAATATTAGAAAATATACACCTTAAATCCCAAAAACAAGTAAAATTTTAATAGGTTAATGGTTTTCTTAAAACCATATCCTTTAGTTTACCCATTTAGTAAACATATTTCCGCCTTAACCACATTAACATCTTCTTCACTCCTAAAGGGTTATAATTTTACATATATTGTAAACTTTGGCTGAAAAATTCCCAAGTGGTGACCAGTTTGACCATATATAATCCATATTGACCAATTTAATTTTTCTTATCATTTTCTAGATTATTTATATAATATTATTGTGAATAAAAAACATTAATTTTGATTATGAAACTGTAAATTTAAATTGGAAAAAAAGTAAAAAAGAAAAATTTTATATTATAATATAAAACATTTAAAACAAAATTATATTTCATATTAATATATATAATTCACTGAACACCCCACTCATTCAAATTATATTAACTTTAATATTTTTGAAATTAATTTATTTTATTCTTCTATTTATTAAATAATTAGAAGATCAGCATTGTATAATAATTTATAGTAATTATATAACTTATAAAAATGATAAATAAACATAAATATGTAAATAGTTTCATTATTATCATCAGAAACATTTATTATCATTTTTATATTTATTTTTCCCTATGTTGGAACATAATAGATATTTAAAACTAAGAGTGTGTTATATTGAAACTCTCTTTGAGTAAAAAATTATATTGTTAATTTTCGTGAAAAAGTGTCCATTAAAAAAATAAATACTTAGACTAAGTTGATAAGTGTTGAACCTAATTAATCCAATATGAATTATGATGAAATATTATTTCCTTATCACTTAGTTTTAACTAAGATTTTCCAGATTTGACCTTTATTGAGGTCATAAATTTTACCACGGTGGTTATTCTTAATACCAAAAAAGGGTCCTATTCAATAAAGTTTATACTCTTGATTCAAAATATTTAATACATTTGATCATATCACATTTCAATAAGTGGAAGAAATTAATTTTAAAATTTGTGTGAAAAATTCAATAAAAACTATTATTAGAAAAATAAGATTTTTTTCCAAACATAATATTTATTATTATCTCATGTTTCAAAAATATTTTCAAAGTTCTAGAAATATTTTTTGAATATATAATATTTATATTTCATTAAAAAATTAATCAAAAGTGTTTAATATAATTTTTTAATGAAAAAAAAACATTGTGTGCATAAAAATATTTTATTGAAAAACAACTCATTTATTTTACAATTTATTTTTATTTTTAATTATAATTAATTTATAAAAAATGAATTCATTCTATAAATATGTAACCATATTTTTTCATAACATTGTTAGTCATATACATACCCTCTATTCCAAAAACTAATCAAAACAGCCACATTATAGTATTTTTATAGTATATTGTGGTTTTGTTTAATCTCGGTGTTGCGTATAACACAATAAAAAGAAGAAATAAAATTTTATATAGAGAAATATTTCATAAAAAAATTGGGTGTTACATTAATAATATTCCTAAAGACTCTATATTGAATGGTTGATTGATATCATATTTAATAGATTTCTGATCTATGTATTTTTGAAATGTCAATATGGGATATAATCACTTAATGAGAACTGAAGAAGAATAATACAATCCCAATGTACCTATTTTTTAATCAATACCACAATAAAGGGGGGTATTTTTATAATATTAATAAATTTTTTCCAAATGGAAGATTAGGAAATTACTCTTCATAAAATATTGTACAACTATTTTCTAACTGAAGATTATAATTAATTATTATGTATTTATTTCTTATATAAAATTTTTTAATACATCCTATATAAAAATATTTTAAAATTAATAGGGAAAATAAAAATTTATTAATAATAAATCATCATTATTTATCTATTAATAAGAATGTACATTTTGATAGTAAAAAAGATTAATTCATGGTTAAAATCAAAGATGATAAGCTTAATTTTTAATAGGAGTTAAATGTGGGTAAATATTTGATATAATATGTTCATATTTTTGGATTCAAATATTAATAATATATAATGTATCTATTGAGATCATGTTTTTTTCAAAATAATTTAAAATTTAATGGTAAATCACTGGTTGTAAATGAATTTCAATTAATTATCAATTTTAGTAAAACAAATATGGAAACACAACATGTTTTCGAAACATTATGGGAAAAAAATTTGTTTTTCAAGTGTATCTAATATGAAAAATCCATCAAAAAATATAAATTATCATAATGTTTTTAAGAAAAAAATATTGGATTACTATTTACATGTTCAAATGACTATATAGAATTTAATGAGGTTTGATTCAATGAAATGAAAATGAGTCCACATAGATAAATAAGATTTTATAGTAATTTAAGTGAAGCATCAACCTCATACTTGTGAAGCCTATATTTCAACATAATATGAAAATAAATTATTATATGTATCCCATCATTTAAAAACACCATTCAAATGTAAATGTTATTCCTAGATATATTTTTTGAGAATGAATGGATAAAAAAGTTGATTTTAGTGAACATATTGTTAATCAACCATCTATTATATATGATGATTTAGATGATTTAATTGTCAAAATATTTTGTAAAATATAAATTTATTGCATAATTTATAGCATTTTAATAAGGTATTTATTTATTTTTATAATAAATGTTTTGTTGAATGAAGAAATATACAATAAATGAAAAATTGTATGTAATCATTTTTAGGATCTCGATTCTTTTTTTATGAACTAAATCTTTGGAATTTCATATGGCATTAATAAAGTTATAAAAATCACAAACAATTCATTATTTTTCTTGACCTTTTATACATATTATTTGTTTATAATAAAAGTATTTTATTTTATATTATTAATATATTTAATTATTTCACATTATTATTTTTGATATAAAATTCATTATTTCTTGTTATAAATGGGTTCATAGATAATTATTTCTTGAAATTGATCAGTGTTGTCAAGAGTTAGGGGTACCACCTTTAATCACTTCAATGAGTATTGAATTTAATTTTTATTTACCTATGCATATTAAAAAGTATTAAATTTATTTTTTTACAATGTTTTAGGGAGATTCCTTAAGGTGATAAGTCGATTTTATGGATGATGAAATAAAAATTAAGTTAAGGGTCATCTTATGTATAGTAATAATCTATAAAATTGTTCATAGTCTACCATTTCCCTTTAATCTAAAGTTCTTCCCCCTTTCGTATCACTCGAATTACAATTATATCACCCACTATATAAAAAACAATTATATTTTTAATTCCTGATGATGACTGGTCCTTTTCCTAATTTTTTCACCCATAAGAAACAAAGAGATTAGTTTCACCCCTCTTATCACACCCTGTTATCTATATCCCCCATCAATTATGTAGAATATTGATCCCTCATTCATTCAACCACTAAATTGGTATCCACTTTAATCTGTAAAAAATTTTCCTTTTTGTTTTATCACTCCACCACTTCAATATACCCCATAGTCATCCAATTGTTATCACACATCATACTCTATAGTATACTTCCATTTTTCCATGTTTTAAAATATAATCTTAGTGGATTCCATGTCATATTTTTTATGGTATTTGTTTCTAGTGTAATATAGTAAATATAATTAAATTTATATAGTTTAGATATATTAACTATTAGTTGTTGATTTCCCTTGAGTACATAGTACAATAAACAGACTTTGAGATCACACAAATTTGAATGATTCTCTGAATATATGTTACACCCCAAGATTTTATGAGAAATATTAATTTCAATTTCTTTTATGTATTATGTTGTACCCTACACCAAGATCATCTTGCACTATACGCAACACCGAATTATCTTTTAGTATATGTAACACTATTTTGGGCTTGTGTTGCACGCAAGAAAGACCTTCCTCGATAGCATGTGTCGTACGCAATACTGAGTTTCACTAAACAACGATATATAGTTATAATATTATTATGAACTAGCCATTATGAATAGTAATAACTAAATTTTAAATTTTATGACATTATAATTCATCTTTCACTTATTATAGAACATGGTATGAGAACAAAATAAAATTTTTAGGTAAAATAAGTATTTTTCAAAAAATAAAGTTTTACCACCTTTTGATGGAGCACCCACATTAAATCTCGTTTTTGACATATTTATAAGTTTAATTTGAAAAATAAAACATCTTCCTTGGAATAAATATATAAAAATTTACTTTGGATAAATTTTTGAGATTAATCTGATAACCTTCATATTTTGATGAATAGTAAAAATACGCTAAATTTTAATTATAAACAAATTTTTTCATCTAGATTATTTATATGGTTAAATTATAATATTTAATAGTTTTAAATTATAAATATAATATATTTTTTCCATTTAATATAATTTAAGTCATTATCATTAATTTCACATTGAATTCATAATTAAAAACATTTCAATCTTTTGCAACGTTTTAACTTTTAAAACTCGTTTCCTCAACAGCGGGATTAATTTAAAATTAATTACTGAAACTTCTCTGATTTTAATTTTAAAAAATGGATTCCATATTTAGATTCAGTGGGTATAAATTATGTTAATAGGTTACTTTTATTTTTTTGATGTTATGAATAGTAACTACGGTAATTTTTTTACTACAGTTAAAGGTAAATTGGGTAATTATGGGTAAAAATAAGATTATAAAATTACTCTAACACCTGAAAAAACTCTATTGGATGAATAAAAGTAGACTGATATCACCTAAGGGACGTAATTGGTTCATTTCATGGACTTTTGACCACGAAAATTATATAATTATTATTACAACCAAAGAAAGTGACAACATGTCACTCTCTTATATCTTATAAGTATAATAATTTTCATTTAGTGGTAAAATTCATAAAACATAGAACATGAATAGTATACAGAAAGAAAATAAAATTATCTACATCATTAGAATTTATTTATAATTTTTAGGGATTAAATAATTATCATTAATGATTACACAATAGTGATATAGATATTATTTTTTTGATTAAAATATCAAATAAATGGTTTTAAAAATATTAAATTAAATTTTATATAAACTAATTAATGCTCTAAACTAATTTTTTAGACTAATAATACATGTTATAATTCTTTTAAAAATTTTGGTTCGAATATATCCTCGGTGTGGAATTTATTTAAATTCAAAAAAATGAAGAGTGTCAAAATTGACACTATTGTTGTTTTATGAAACTAACATATTATAAAATTGTTTAAAAATCACAAAAATATTTAACATTTATAAATTAAAATTTATATGGTTGAAAATTTCATAAATTATACAATTATGGACAATTAACAACACAAAATTAATTATTTATAACAATTTAAAATTTATAATATTATTACCACAAAAAAAATTAAATAGATTAAATAAGGACAAATCAAGTCTATAAGGTTTAAAATAAATTTACATCAAGTATAAATTTTATTGGTCGATTATATTACAACCCTATCTCATCTAATTATCTTATTTTAGTCATTTTGGATTTTTTTAAGCCCCGTTTGAATTTATATTAAATTAATATTTTTGAGGTTTCCAAAGGTGGCCCTCTCCTCCCGTATAAAAGAGCACCTCCCCCCTCTCCTCTTCACTAAAATTTGTCCCTTCAAGCTCGGCCAAACCTTTCCCATTTCACTTCTCCACTTCCATAGAAACCTACTAGAGGTCCTGGTCTTCTTCAAAGGCCAACTTTAGTGCCCAAAGTGGAGGTTAAGAGAAGGCGCGTCGAAGAAGAGGTAATCTCTTCTACTAATTCATTCAAGTTTATTTCTTCTTCTACTTCCTATTATTTTGTGTTTCATTATAAAGTAATAACATCAGTATAACTAATATAATGATATGCTATTATAAATATTATACAACCCCATTTGACCTTCTATCCATCCTATAGAATACGAAATCACCACGTGTGCGCACATACGGAATATTGTCTCCACACCATGGTGTTATCTGTTTTTCCACCACCACCTTACATGGATGGGTATAATGGTGTAAATAATAACTATATATGGTTATTATAACATCATAATGATTCTGAGATATTATATCATCCAATCCAATTCCATTTAATAAATATGGGAACGATATCATCACTCCTACGTACGTACGGATTACCGTCTCCACGATGTGATGAGATCCATTCTCCATGTTAACCATTAAATAATAATTATAAGGTATATGTAATGAATAATAATGATATATATGACATGATAATGCTACTAGATTTATGTATATATGTATATTTCATCTACTTACATCCATTCACGTCAATAAGGAAAGGAAAATAGCGTTCATGCGTACGTACGGCCTACCATCTCCATGAACGGTGTGCTTCATTTCATTTATCTATCTATTATACACATATATATACTAAATATATATGATATATAAATCATGTTTTACATTCTGTATGTAATTAAATCATTATATAAGTAATAATAATATCAAGAACAACAAGTCCAAACACGTACGATAAATTAAACAATTTTACCCAAAACGCTGCCTTAACATGGAATTGACAAAAGAATGGGTAGTATAAAGTTATAAGTGAATCATATATGATATCGTAAATATTATTATGGTTCTTTTACAAGTTAATAATATTAATAAACCCACCATACATGAGATTCAAACACGTATGGAAGAAATTGGACCTAAGATAAGGGATAATTTTTCAAATCTCATTTTTATCTGAGATTGGTTATACGTAAGTTTTTACTAGGGTTATATTTTTCATCCATGTTCATGAAAATGTTTTTCATAAAGTGTAAAATATTATTAAATTTATGTTTAAAGTCATTTTTTCCCCTATTTGAAATTTACATTGTGTTATGGAAGGAATATTTCTTTGGTTTACCATACAAGGAACTCTTTAACCTTTTCAGCAAAAGTATGAGAAGAATGTTTTTTTTACTGCATGAATGGATTTTTACGGCTTCATAAGGCCTAATTTTCATGAATATTCCTCTAAAGGATTTCATGACTATTTTCAAAAAAAAACTTTTATTTTAAAATTGCATGGTTTTTGTGAAAGGAAAATTATTTTGAAGAAGAAGAGATATTTTCCACAATAATTCATTTCAAGTGTTTTATCAAAACCATTTTACATCTAAGATGAAATTATTTCATATGTGTATGATTAAAGTATAATGTATCTATGATTTACATGGTTTCATTTTTCTTATGATGAAATAATATCCATTTCTTTTATATGTACTATGTTATGATGGGATGATGTTTATGAAACCCATTTTATTCATTGGGTTATGATGAATGATTTTTGTTTATGTTGTGGCACATATAATAATTATTTATTTATGAGATGGGTGGGAACTATATCTCCCTCCAATTACTTGGGTAAATATTTATATATCATGAGATAGGCATGGCTGGAACGGTAAGTTAATATGGTTCAGTGATACAGGACTGGAACGAGGAGTGAACTCGATTTAGAAAGGGACTTTGTCCGCTAAGATGGTCTTGGCCGCAATGACTTGGCTATTATGGAAATCATATCATGTGCATAATGGTTTCCACAATTACATGTTTTATTCCCATGCTATTTTATCAAGATTAATGTTCCTTTTTGATCTATGCCTTATGTACTCAAAGATTTATTTCACAACTCAAGATCTTGATGTTTAAACTTTATGTTCTTGTTTATAGGTTCAAATGTATACGGTTTGTTTTTTTCTCTATTTTTACCCTTACTGAAAATTTTAGCTCACCCTTTATATATTTTATTTTCCCCAGGATATAAATAAAAGTTTTAGGTAAGAAAAAAAAAAGTGGAAGATCATTATGGGAGATGTTGAAGATCTTTCACCATGATTAGAAGATTATGTTCCGAGTTTCCAAAGACACTGGACTATTACGGTCCTTGGGTGTCAATTTTTTGTTATGTATTAAGTACTCCACAAAAGTAATGTAATTTCCATGTACTTCAAGATTGGGTCTCTATAGTTGGTATCAGAGGGAGGTTTAGTTAACCTTTGGAATCTAGGATTCAAAACCTTTAGTGAAATCCATAGAGATATTTCAAAGGTATGTATAGGGATGTCTCTAAGGTTAAGTATAAGTATAGGTTATAGTCCTATAATTATGGTAACTATCATTGAATTAAACCTAAGATGTTATATATTGAAGGCACTCCCCCTTTATTATGTTTTCCTTGCATGATTGTTGCCTCTCACACTATTCTTTTTGGGTTTTAGACGATGGCTGGAACCCTAAGGAACCTTTTTTATTAATGTATTTGAGAATTCAATAATTGTACTCTAGAACAAACCAATGTTATGGGAGATAGAGTGCAAAATATTATTGCTATACTTACACAAGCTATGAATCATTCTGGACTTGAAAATGATCAGAGAAAAGAACAATATTCTATTGAGTCCTTCATGAGGAAACATCCACCTTCTTTCATTGGGTCTTCTTATCCACTTGTTTCTGAACAATGGATTAGTACCATTGAAAATATATTTTTGATACTTCGATGTTCAGGGTATGAAAAACTCATTATGGTTGTTTATCGGTTAGAACATGAAGCAGACCAGTGGTGGACTCTAGTTAAAAATACAAGGCCCCAAGATTAAATTGAATCCATAGAATGGGACGAGTTCAATAACTTGTTTGTCAATAAGTACTTCCCTCTTATTCCTCGAACAAAGATGGAAAAGAAGTTCCTTGAGATTAAGCAAAAGGATGATGAATCATTTTGTATATAAGAAGCGAATTTTACAAGGCTTGAAAAGTATGCATCTGGCTTTATCATCCAACATGAAAGTAAAGTGGATTGATTCTTCAGTGGATTAAAACCAAATCATCGAAGGGAATTATCTATAAGAGACATCAGTAGCTATAACGAAATTGTGCGTTGTGCTATAATGGTAGAACTAGAAGTTTTTGTTACATATTCATCTCAAGGTTTTGAAAAGAAAAGAAACATGGAGTTCAAGGAAAAATCTCTAAATAATAGTGAAAATAAGATGAATGTTTCATTATGCTCAAAGTGTGGAAAGAAGCATGGTGGATATTCTCTTAAAGGGACTAAAAAATGGCTTCTGTGTGGAAAAGAAGATCATAGAGCATCTGAGTGTCCAAGTAATGGGAAAAAGGTAGCTAATGATTAGAATAGAGAAAATACTATAGAGAAAGAACCACCAACACTTCAATGCATCAAGTGCAAGTTAATGGGGAATTATGCTAACCAATTCCCTAATCCAAGTTTTATTGATGATAGACTTCAACAACCTCTTAAGGAAAAGGAAAAATGGAAGTCACATGCGATCCCTATTGGTGATGTTGAGTATGACAATGATATATTGGAATGATTATGTGTTTGTGTAATGGGATTTCGAAATAATGTTGTGGAGTCTCATTTATAGTATTGTGGAATATTGGAATATCTATGTGTTGGTTTAATGTGGTTTTCATTAATTATATGGTACTGGTAACCATGAAAAATGGTTGAAATATTTTTGGAAAGCCGATGATATGCGCATAATGAAGGGATAAGAAGAAAATAATATGTTTGATAATATACATGAGCTCATGACTGATATAAGGAAAAGGTGATATCATGGTTTGAGTATATAGAAATTTTGGGATTTTGGTATGTGGAAAGAGTTAAATTTTGACATCATTCATGTTTTCACTAAGGTTCAATGGGTATTCATTTTTCAAGAGAATACATGATTAAGGTATTCACATTTTATGAATGTGAAAAACAACAAGATATACTTATGATATATGGGGAAAAATGATGGTAATTAATCACATGCTTGGTATATGACCTCTCTAGTAATATTTTTTTCTTTATGAGATTGGATAGATGTATTTTGGATAACCCTAATGATTGGAATGGCTTATGTTGGACATTTGATAGTATTGTTTAGGTTTAGAACTTTTTTTCGATATTATTTCTGGAATTTTATAATAGTATAGTTTTAGAAAAAGGACAACCAGCAGGATGAGCGACAACCCATCGTGTCAGACAGGGATGCGGGAATAGAACCCACAATCGAAGTACGATATACCTTTATCTCCTACCACTGTCCTATAGGAAGTCCGTAGTTTTTAGAAATTAGTTTTATTTTATTAATTGGTATGATAGATGAAATATAAGTCCATTTATGAAACCATATATGATTAATCTCACTATATAATGGATTTATGTAAATAACGTTTGCTAACCTTATGTTTGAGACAGGTGTAATGACCTATCATTCTATCTCGTGATCTGCTAACACTTCGCGGAAGACAAATTCAACTTCCTTTCTTTAGGAGATGAATAGGAAATTGTTCAAGGCACAAACAACAGTGAGATTGTACCAAAATCAAGTAATATTTTATTTTAATTCTTCAACATTAGGGAAATTATCATGAAAACCAAAAAAAATTTCTTAGTGCCCTCATATCTGATGAATTATATGGTACCTTTGATCATCAAAAATTTATGTCTTTGTGATTGTTGGCTTTTTCATAGACATGTTCTATACCACTCTCCATCAGAATTTGATGGTTATATTTCTCTTCCATATCCATATTTTCACTTATGTTCCCCTATGTGGAAATCCAGTGATGAGTTAATTTGGGTAACCATTATGTTTCATACTTCACTTTTTAAAATTAAGTCTTATTATTCCTATTTACTATGTGGGTTTCTATGAAAGGAACTTTTAAGTAGTAAACCATTTATAACCCCGATGAATTTTGAGGGAAAAATTCATTTTATGGGGGGTAGAATGTAACACACCGTGATTTTATGAGAAATATTATTTTTAGTTTCTTTGATATCTTGTGTTGTACACTACACCAAGATCATCTTGCACTATACGCAACACCGTAATAGATTGTAGTATACGAAACACTATTCATGTCTTGTGTTGCACGCAAGAGTGACCTTCCTCGATAGTGTGTGTTGTACGCAATACTGAGTTTCACTAAACAGCGATATATTGTAAGAATATTATTATGAACTAACCATTATGAATATTAGTAACTAAATTTTAAATTTTTTGACATGATAATTCATCATACACATATTATAGAACATGGTATGAGAACAAAATAAATTTTTCAGGTAAAATAATTATTTTTCCGAAATTACAGTTTTACCGCCTTTTGATGGCGCACCTACTTTAAATATATTTTTTTACAAGTTTATAAGTTCAATTTTACAAATAAAACTTCTTAATTGTAATCAAGATATAAAAATTTACATTGGATAAATTTTTGAGATTATTCTGATAACCTTCGAATTTTGATGAATAGTAAAAATACTCTAAATTGTAATTAAAAATAACTTTTTCATCGAGATAATTTATATGGTTAAATTATAATATTTAAGGGTTTCAAATTATAAATATAATATTTTTTTACCATTTAATATAATTTATTTCATTATCATTAATTTTACATTGAATTCATAGGCAAAAACATTTCAATCTTTTGCAACGTTTTAACTTTTAAAACTCGTTTTCACAATAGCAGGATTAATTTTAAATTAATTACTGAAAATTATCAATTTTTTATTTTTAAAAATTTCTTCCATATTGGGATTTAGTGGGTCCAAATTATGTTAATTGGATACTTTTATTTTGTTGATATTTTGAATAGTAACTACAGTAATTTTTATTTACTACAGTTAAAGGTAAACTGGATAATTAAGGGTAAAAATAAGATTTTAAAATTACCCTAACACCTGTGAAAATTCTATTGGACAAATAAAAGGCGACCCATATAATCTAAGGGGTGTAATAGATTCATTTCATGGACATTTGACCATGAAAATCATATAATTATTATTAAAACCAAAGAAAGTGACAACATGTCACTCTCTTATATCATATAAGTATAATAATTTTAATTTAGTGATAAACTTCATGAAACATTAAACATGAATAGTATCTAGAAATATAACAAAATTATCTACATCATTATATTTTATTTATAATTTTTAAATATTAAATAATTATCATTAATGATGACACAATAGAGATATAGAAATTATTTTATTGATTGAAATATCAAATAAATGGATTTAAAAATATTAAAATAAATATTATATGAACTAATTAATGTTATAAAAAATTTTATAGATGCATATGACATGTTAGGATTCTATTAAAAAAATTACAATATATCCACTGTTTGGAATTTATTTAAATTCAAATAAATAAATAGTGTAAAAATTAACACTATTGTTGTTTTATAAAAAGAACATATTATAAAATTGTTTAAAAGTGACAAAAATATTTTAAAATTATAAATTAAAATTTTTATGGTCTAAGATGGCATAAATTATACAATTATGGACAATTCACAACACAATAGTAATTATTTATAACAATTTAAAATTTAGAATATTATTACCACAAAAAAATTAAATAGATTAAATAAGGATAAATCAAGTTGATAAGGTTTAAAATAAATTTTCAACATGTCTAAATTTAATTGGTTGATGATATTATAACCCTATCTCATATAATAATTGTATTTGATTCATTTTGGAAGTTTTTAATTGGGGATCAAATTTATATTAAATTAATATTTTTGAGTTTTCCAAAGGTTCCCCTCTCCTTTCTTATAAAAGGGTACCTCCCTCCATCTCCTCACAAAATTTGAGACTTCAAGCTCGGCCAACCCCTAACCATTTCACTTCTACACTTCCATAGAAACCTACTAGAGGTCATGGTCTTCTTAAAATACCAACTTTAGTGCCCTAATAGGAGGTTAAGAGAAGGCGTGTCGAAGAAGTGGTAATCTCTTCTACTAATTCTTTCAAGTTTATTTCTTCTTCTACTTCCTCTTCTTTAGTTGTTTCATTATAAAGTAATAACATCATTATAAATAATATACTTATATGTTATTATAAATATGAAACAACCCCATTTCATCTCTTATACATCCTTCGGAAAATGAAATCATCGTGCGTGCGTACGTGCGAAATACCGTCTCCAAGCCGTGGTGTAATCTATTTTTTCCACCACCACCTTACTTGGATGGGTATAATGGTGTAAATAAAAAATATATATGGTTGTTATAAAATCATACTAATTCTAATATATTATATCATTTACTCCAATTCCATTCAATAATTATGGGAACGATATCACCACTTGTGCATACGTACGGATTACCGTCTCCACGACGCGATGAGATTCATTCTCCATGTTAACCATTCAAGAATAATTATAAAGTATATATAATGAATAATAATTATATATATGAAATAATAATTCTATTGTATTTATATATATATATATACATATATATATATATACATATATATATATATATGTTTCATCTACTTACATCCATTGATGTCAATAAGGAAATGAAAACAGTGTTCATGCGTACGTACGACCTACCGTCTCCATGAACAGTGTGTTTAATTTCATTTATCTATATATTATATATATATACTAAATATATATGATATATAAATCATGTTTTACATTATGTAAGTAAGTAAATCCTGATATAAATAATAATAATATCAAGAACAACAAGTCCGAACACGTACGATAAATGAAACAATTTTACCCAAAACGCTGCTTTAACATGGAATTGACAAAAGAATGGGTAATATAAAGTCATAACTGAATCATATATGATATCACAAATTTTATTATGGTTCTGTTACAAAAACCACTATACAGGAGTTTTAGACACGTACGGTAGAATTTGGACCTAAGGTAAGGCATAATTTCGAAAATCTCATTTTTATCCGAGATTTCTTATACGTAAGTATTTACTAGGGTTATATTTTTCATCCATGTAAATGAATATATTTTTCATTAAGTGTTAAATATTATTCAATGTATGTTTAAAGTCATGTTTACCCCTATTTGAATTTTACATTGTGTTATGGAAGGAATATTTCTTTTTTTATCATACGAGGAACTTTTTGATTTTTCTGGAAAACATATGAGGAGAATGTTTTTTTTACTGCATGAATGGATTTTTACAGTTTCATAATGCATAACTTTCCTGAAGATTACTATACAATATTTAAGGACTATTTTCAAAAAAATCATTTTATTTTAAATTTTTATGGTATTTTTGTGAAAAGAAAATTATTTTGAAGAAGAAATGATATTTTCCTCAAGAATGCATTTCAAGTGTTTTATCAAAACCATTTTCCTTCTAAGATGACATTATTTAATATGTGTATGTTTCAAGTATAATGTCTCTATTATTTACAGGGTTTCATTTTTCTTATGATTAAATGATATCCATTTGTTTTATATGTATTATGTTATTAAGGGATGATGTTTATGAAACCCATTTTATTCTTTGGGTTATGATGAATGCTTTTTGTTTATGTTGTGGCACACACAAGAATTATTTCATTTTGAGATGGGAGGGACCTATATCTCACTCCAATTAATTTGTTAAAGATTTATATCTCATGATATATACATGGATTTAACGGTAATTTAATCTAGTTCAGTGATATAGTGCTGAAAAGAGGAGTAAACTCTATTCGGAAAGAGACTTTCTCCACTAAGATTGTCTTGGCAGCAATGCCTTGGCAACTATGGAAATCATATCATGTGTTTAATGGTTGTAACAATTACATGTTTTATTCCCATGATATTTTATCATGATTAGTGTTCCTTTATGATCTATTCCTTACGTACTCCAAGATTTTTTTCACAACTCAAGATCTTGATGTTTAAACTTTATGTCCATGTTTATATGTTCAAATGTATATGGTTTGTTTTATTTTCTCCATGTTTACCCTTACTGAAAATTTGAGCTCACCCTTTATATGTTTTCTTTTCACTAGTATGTAAAGAAAGTTTTTAGGTAAGAAAACAAAATTGTAAGATCTTTATGGGTGATGTTGAAAATCTTTCACCATGATTAGAAAATTATGTTCCGAGTTTCCAAAGACACTAAACTATTACGGTCCTTGGGTTTCATTTTTTTAGTTATGTATTAAGTATTCCACAAAAGTAATGTAATGTCCATGTACAACAAGTTTGGGTCTCTAAAATAAACACATTAAAATTATGGTTGATTACAATGATGATATTGAAAATATTTTTAAGAATCGAAAATGAGGAAACGAATTTAATAGACAAATGTTCAAGCATAGTAGAAAAATTTATGTTTAAGGAAAACAATTGAGAGAGGTAAGAGAGATAATACATAATGATGTGGGAATTATTATATTCATAAATATTATTTTTTTATAATTGAAATATATTATTTTTTAAAATAATTTTAACAAATAGTTTTCTCAATGTAACTTTGACATAACCTCCATGATGGCTAGAATAAGAAGACAAAAATATTAAAAAAATAATGGAAATTCAGGGGGAATAAAAGTATAACTTGTACAATGTTTAAAAATGAATTAATGGTATTACCCTTTAGGGTATACCAGTAATTGATGACTTTTACGTTTTGTAGTATGGAGAGATGATTACATATTGGAAAAAATACAACTTTAAGTTATAGTTATTTTAATAATTACTAAATTTTTTATTTGAAATTTATTTTTAAAGAGTCAATAAACTTATGATTGTTATAGTAGATTATTAACCTTAAACTACCTAATTTTTATAATATAAATATGTAATAAATCAAAATCAATAATAACAACATTAAACATATATACACTCATTGACATGTATCTCTTCGAGATCCTAAATAGACATAGGTAAACTAGAATAACATATTTCAATTACATTAAAGACACTTTCCTAAAATGTTAAACATAAACCTAAATTAGTAAATAATATTTTAAGACTTTTTTATACCTTAGTTTTTATAATGAATTTTATTGAATTTATATCATTTTTTATGATGATTTATGGAATTATGAAAAAAAATGTATATTGTGAATTATTATAAAGGAAGTGAAAAATAACATTTTTATGCTATTTTATAACAAAATATTTATTACTAAAAATATATTGTTATGGAGTTCATGGTTTACCAAATAAATTTTCATGGATATTTCACAATATTGGATTTATAAATAATTTGGTTGTATAATGTTATTTTTATATTTATATAGTAGAATTTTAACCAAAATATGAAAACATAACTTAAAATTATTAATATATGGTTATTTATTTAATATTATATGAAAAAATCAGATTTAAAATTAGGATAAATTTTCATGATTTTACTAGAATCTGACATATTATTTTCAATAAAAAAAATATTTTATTTGAAATAGTTGTACAAGAATATTTTATGTCAATAAGTTATTTTTGGGATGATATGATATTTTTAAAATGCATTATGTTTTAATTTATATGCATGAATTATATAAATCTATAAATGTAAGTTATTAATTAAAATTTCTTTATTCTATTGATATTTACAAAATGGATTTAGATATAATGTGTTCCCAAAAAATTATTTTTTAATGAAATAATATGAAATGTTTCATGTTTTTCAAATTTAAAATGATATAAAATTCTATAGTAAAACAATATATATTGTTGAAATACAATTTCATAAAATAAATTTGGTATATAAGGTTGATTTATCACATTGTAGACAATGTTGAACAAAAAATGTATTGAATATTAAATATTGTGTTCCTGGATCAATATTATTTTATTCTAGTGGGAGTAAATTTATTATAGAACTTTCAATAGAAATTTTTTAAAAAATATAGAATTTCCATTTATGTTTTAAAATTTTATTATAATTTATTATTTAATTTTTATATAATTTTAATTAATAAAATAATTTTATCAATTGAATGATCATAAAAATTGGGTAGAAAATTAAGATGAAATGTTTTATTCACATAATCATTAAAATACGTTCTTCAGTGATGATCATCATTCTGTGGATTTTTTCATCCTAGAAAGAAGATAATACCACATATGTATTGGTTTTATAGTAGTGTTTCCTTGAGAATTCCAACTAGTACTACTATATAGGATAAGTTTAATGTTTCTATCAAATACGAAATGCATATATTTATACAAAAATATATGAAATGATAAAATAATATGAATAAATATTTGGTCAAGGTAGTGTAAGTTTTGTGTTCTTCACTTACAATTAAGATTAAAGTAATGGTTGAAACATTTTTTATGAAGGATTTGTTAGTTTTTTATGATTCCTTTTCACCTCTTATAACTAATGATTTTGATATTAATGATAATAGTGTTAACTATGATTCACTTTTAGATGATGTTGGTGTGGAAATGAATTCATTGGTGTCGATCATGGTGATTATACTCCTAATGGTGACTCTTGTGGAGACATTGATACAAATTAGGGTGGTTGTGGTTCTAGAGGAGGGATAAACATTGTTGACACTGACTATGAGCATCATTTTTATGAAAAAAAACATATATGTAATCACCATAATTGTGTGGTGATAAACTTAAAAAAAATTATCATATTTATATATATGTATTATTCTATTATTGTCTAAATGACATGGTAGTTATATTTATTTGGTTAAATGTGACACACTTGTATTACAAGTACCATTCTGATTGTTTCCAAATAATGAGTTTACAATCATGTCTATTAAATACAGTTATCTGTGTACAACCATGGTCATTGACTATTGTTATAAATTTTAAAACCATAGTTACAAAATATGGTTAAAATTATATACTTCATGATCAAATAATTAATATGTATATATGACTCTTTCAAATTAAATAGTGGACATAGTTAGACCAGGTGTGAATAAAACTTATATCCATGGTCAACATAGTTATATCCATGATTAATAAATGGTTCCATATCCCATTATTCTATTATTTTCTCACTTATATTTAGCTACCTCAATTATATTTGGGGGTGCACTGATGAAAAAATGGTGCCAATAGATCTGTCATTATATGAGTTAGTTGAGTAGGGTCATTATAATGGTTCATTATTTAAAGAGTAAGATAAACTACATATTTTGTGATACTACATAGTTTATAGTGATGAAATAGTATTAAGTATAATTTTTTACATATTTATCTTAATTTAAGAAAACTATGGTTCATAAAATATTTTTAAACCTTTGATTTTCAACAATCATACACACTGAGGAAATAAAATTTCATTGATTACGCTTTAAGTAATAAAATCCGCACTCAAGTTTGGAAGGAATATTTTGATAAATGGAATAAAATTGGTATGTTAGTGAACATTTATTTGGGAATGCATAAAATAAGTAATGATGTAGTTATTTTAAATTGAGAAGTGACTTCTGTATTCTTGTATCTAGTGAATGAGTTGTAATTAAACAAATTGTGGTGACATGGTTGGTAATGAATTTTTTGTTCTTTTCATATAATAAGGGGTATAGTTTGGTATCAAAATTAACTCTTCATTTTAATGATAGGGTTTCTTCCCATTTTACTTTTATAAATAATCATTTGAAGTGTTTTAATCCTTTAGATTATTATTTTTAACCATGTAACTAAAAACATTCATCAGGAACTAAAGAAAATATGTTGACCATTGTGTATGATAGATTATTTCTCTGATTATAATTCCCAATATTTAGATCTTTAACACGTGAAAAGATATCATTAATAATTGGTTGGTTTATTGAAGAAAAATTATAATGATATTAATCTAGGAGGATATTTCTATAGAATTCAAGATTTTTTTACAAAAAACACCCAAAGAGAACGATTTTATTTCAGTTATGGAGAATCAACTGATGAAGTCCCCAATCACTTACACTATATTGATGTATAACACTTAACAGATGTTATGAAAAAACTAAATTCAAGGTAAAATAAAAAATAAATCAATTATCATACCTAGCATGTAACTCCTTAAAAACATGTATAATAACTAAGAATCAGTTACACTTTAGACTAATTCTTACTCTATAATTCATAATATTACATTTATATCCATGAATAAAAAATTAGAGAATGCTAAATAATTGAATAATTGAAATTATAAAACATGAGATAAATATTTATAAAAAATTTATAAATTAATTTATTATAAATACTTTATATTTTAATAAAATATAAACATGAAAAAATAACATGTATATGATATAAAGTTTTAATTTTTATATTTACAAGGTTTTAATATTAACACATTCACATTCTAGAAATTTGTAAAATTTATGAAAACATTTATTATCAAAAAATAAAAATTTCCACAATTATGCATAATTTTAAATAAATCACACATTTTTCAAATAATATTACTAACACAAAAAGTTTATACTTAAATTTATGATCTAGTCATAAATAAATATAAGCACTTTTATAATTCACCTTATTTTAACCATGTAAATGAACATTAAACCTATATCACATCCACTAAATTTTTTCCAATAGTTTAAATTCCCCCCCCCCACCCTTAGATTTGGCATGGAAATTAATAACCCCCTATATCAAATATTTTTGGGGATTTCTATAATTGGATATTTATTTATTAAATACATTAAAAAACATAATAATTAATTATAAACATTTTATAATGAATTAATAAATTAATAATTGTTTAATAAATTTAATATCATAAAATATAATTTTCTACAATTTTTAAACCATATATTATATATAATTTAATTCACAATTGAAAAATAAAAAAATGAATTCTTATCATGTATATTGTATTTAAATACATATCCATATCATAAGAAACAATTCACTTCTAAATTAAGATCACATATTATCACTGGAAATTCATATCCAATAATATAAAATCACATTTTTTCAATCATATTTTATGATGTCATTATATGATATATTACAGTGTGTCTATCGAAACTTATGATATTCTCAATATCACCATAATGGTGGGTTGTTTTTTATGTGGTGTAAATTCAGTAGGTTATTTCATAAAAAAAACCATGTCATAAGGTATGATATATAAAACAATTAAGTATTTAAACTATGTTATAACCTACAATATCATATATCTTAATGTGTGACCACATGATAACCTATGACATCCCATGTTAAAAATGCTACCATAAAAAATCTTTTATTTTTTTATTATAAGATATTGGTCTTTAGAATGATATCCAATTCTCAAAGAAAAATCCATATCTTATTTTTGGGAAAAAATGATATCCATTAATTATTAATTTTAAAACATGTTTTTTGTATCATTAATCAGGATAAAACTCAGATACCACTGAATGACTTCTACGGATCTAATAATAATTATTCAATGAAGTAGACTGTTATAGGAACCTAAAATTCCAATTATAACCATGTTATGAAGGAATGAAATCAAAAATTATATAAATTAATAACATGTACCTTTTATCATTGATGACAACACAATATTTAATCAAATGATGGATAAATATCACATGGAATATCCACTAGACACTTACATCTGAGGTGTGTCAACTTCTCAAATTGAATCACGAAATATTGGTGAAGGACCCTCATTACAACCATGATATTATAGTATCTCTTGAGGAAAAGGAATAAGGATTAATGGAGATTTATGGAGAATCAATAGAATAATAAACAACATCTCAAAAGATATGGGATGATTAAATTGGCCTTAGTACACTCTTAAGACTTTCATGGCATTTACTCAATACTGAAATATTTTTTTATAATTTTTATAATTTTTTCCATGTAGTTAACATTTAATGGGATTTTATATCTCAAGTGAAACATCAATAGTGGATGATATCCATATATAGAATATTAGTATATGAGACACTTAATGTTTTATAGCCATTATTCAATCATAAAATTCCATTTGAATTGAGAAATAGTATTTAAAATATCATATAATTTTTAAAATACTTATCATGTAGCGATATCACATAATAATATTAGGCTAAGACTATTGAGCAATATCATATAATACCCCATACAATATATCTAAAACAAAGGAGAATGATATACCTTGAACTTTGAGTTTATCATGTTATAAAAAGGGCATATTGTGTATCTTATGATATAATCCATATTACATTAAATTTATATATCCTTTATGGAATATCTCTATAAAAAAATCCTTGAATATGTGAGGATAAGCTTTCCTTAAATATCTATGTTATACGATGTTGAGGGTGTGGGTGAATGAGTAAATATTCTTGAATAAGGGATGATAATTCATAATAGATATATTACCCACTAAAATTATGATATAGACCTAATATAATTTTTTATTATTGTGATTTTCCATTAACATATTTACGTTTTTGGGTTATGGTGATTATTCATTAACATTTCTAATTGTAGGTTGTTATAATAATTTACCATTCATATATTCTTTTTTAAATGGAAATTGGGATAACTTGATCACATCATCTACGTATTTTATGTCTATTGATAAACCATTCAGTTTAATACTGAATTTTTATAGTAAAAAATAGTTCACATTTCATGCTTACAATATCTCGGTGGAAAAATATTCATCATGTATATCATTTTTGGTAAATTGATAGATCACTCACATTAGTTACATTATAAAATGGTTATAAACCATGTATATAAATGAATGTAACCTAAAAAGAACATAATTACGTCATTTATAACCAAGGTTTCACTTTCTAACATTCCAAGGATCATTTTGATTTATAGTTTTATAGAACTTGTAAAAACACTTACATATCAAACCATTACAATACAATGTTGACACTTTATCTCAATATAAATTTTTCCACAAATATATGATACTTAAATTTAAACAATTATTTCATTAAAAACATGCTCTCTTATTTAAATTTAAATCCCCTTTCTAAAAAGTGAGAACATTATATAGTTTTTTACACATCCTTAGGCCCTATAAAAAACATTTGATAACATGAAATGAGCACAAAAAACATAGAAAGTGAAAAAAATGAATGAAACCTGTTAGAATATTTTCAGAATCATGTATCCCCATTAATAATTATTTCATTTTACATAATAAACTTATGTGCTCAAAATAATAATTAATATTCTCATTAAATCAACTTCAAACCCCTGATTTTTCATAAAATAATTATAACCTTGAATAATGAAAAGATATTATTCATGAATTTTACTTTTGAAAACATGAGAACTCCTGTAGAAAAAATTTCATTTTTAGAAAATTATAAACATTAAATTATATCATAAACTAACTTTTTACCATTTCAAAGAAAATATTTCCATTAAAACACATTTTCAAGAATAGAAAAAACATGTAGGAAACTTGGGGAATCATAATTTGATCATGGAATTTCCTAATAGTATAATTATAACTTTATTATAGAATTCACATACATAAATTAACTTCATCACTTCATAAGATTAGTTACCTCTATTCACATTCACTTTGGAGTAACTTATATTAGTTAACGTCGGTTTTTACCAAATGCATTAGAGGGCTTCAGAGGGCTGACCAATCATATAATGGATGTAGTCCCATTTGGGTTTGGGTTCACTCCCCATTCCAAATTTCATAAATAACACCCAAGTTTCTGTTTGAAAATCAAAATAATATATAAATTTACCTTTTCATCATATATTGAAAAAAAATGGTTTATAACATACAATTTTCTTCATAATTACCATAAAAGTTTCATTTTATCCCATAAAAAAAATAACTTCTAGTTTGGTCATGGAAATGAGAATAAATGTCCTTCTCTTTATAACACATTAAAAAACTAAAAAATAAAAAACAATATTACTATAAAAACCATAAAACCTTGTATAGGAATCTTGAAATGGAATAAATTAAATGATGATGGAAAAATATGTTCATGTACTATTCATTAAAAAAATTATTTTTTCTTTCATATAGAGAGTCAAAACTGGTCCTTTTATAAAATATTTAAATTATTACTTTTTAAAACATTTATAAATAGTTTTGTTAAAATATTCATTTTATAATATTTTTAAAACCTTATTAAAAAATTTTTGAAGAACAATAACATGGAAGATAATGATATATAAGAAAACATTAAAACATGGTTTTAATATAAATAATATACCACTTTGGTTACTTTTGAATCAAAAGGTCATTTAAGAATTGAAATTGAAATTATTTTAAAAAAAATGAATTTCATTAAATTAATGATAAAATTAATTAATATTGTAGTATATATAAGACACAAAATAAATAATATGGTGAAAATGGAAAAAAATCAAAGAAAAAAAAATTTGACGATCAATCATTTACCACGTGTCTGACTCACCATGTATATTATTTAAATATTGTTATCTACTTTCCTAAGAAACATATTAAGGTATATTTACTTATAATAATCAATTTTATTTCATTTATTATCTAGTGATATATAGTTACAAAATCTATTATGTATATCTTGGATATTTTTTAAGATGTTCGATTCATAATCTCAAAAAAAAATTGGTAGGTCGACCAAATTCAAAGGGGTCATTATTCAACCATATGTAAAATATTAATCAAAAAATAATTATTATTTTCATACATTAAAAACAAATTTAGAATCACCCATTAAATTATACATTAAAAATTAATCAAATTACTCCATGGAGCTAGTAACCCATAAGTATACACAAACGACATTATCATTTTCCACCAATTGGATGGGTTAGAAAATGGATGATATATTATCTTTATAGAATTATAATTATTTTAGAAATATCATATATATAAATTAAATAAAAAATTATAAAAATACATTAGATGTGTTGATTGAAAATGAATCGCATCGCTTCGTGGAGAAGGTAGTCCACAAGTACTCTCAAATGATGTTTTTGCTCCCCAAAACATGTAAAAGAGGATGAATAAGGGTTTTACCATAAACATAATAACATTAAATTAGATTTTCAATACTAATTTTATTATATCTACATGGTTTGATAATATTATAAAGAGTTTTAATAATAAATAGAATGAAAATTTCTGGTTAAGAGTTTCAGAGCATCTTTGGAAAACCACCTTTGAATTACAACTTAAGCCTTCCAAATAAGTATTTTGATGTGAAAAGAGCCTCTAGGTCATGGATAAGAAGTTTTTTAAGGTATATAAAAAATCTTTATTCATGATAAATTGATCCATAGGTTTTATTAATAGAGGATAAGTGGTTCCCTTTTATAATTGAGGGGAGTGGCACTCTGTTAATTATTCAAAGTATTAATTTAATATAAAGTCTTAGTAAAGGTAAAGTAGAACCAACGAACACAAAATTAATATATAATAAGTTATATAGTCAAAATAAACTCATCTAAAATCATTTAAACATGTTTCGGATACACTTTAATCTTTATTTCCAAGTTAATTCACCTTAAAACCCAATTTAGCCTTAATAGTGATAACTTAAATTTTTACAAAGAAAACATAAGTATAAGTAAAAAATTTAAATGGTTATTAATAAAAAATTTATAAATTATGATTAACAAACATTAATTAATATTATAATATTCAAATTTTATTAGTATTGTAAATTGATTTTAATAAAAGTATACAAAACAAATGAAAATAGTTTTTAAGAAAATACCAAATTTTAGCATAAAAATCATTTTAACTAGAAGTCAAGAGAGAGGTTTATTTACACAAATTTTTTGGTTAAATGAAAAAAAAATTATCATTTTTTATCAATAAGAAATATAATGGTAACTTTCAACCATACCATTAAAGTTAAAGATAGAAAAATAGATTTTAATTTGAATAAAGTATAATTTATGTACAAAAAAAAAAGAGAAGACCGGGTTCTGAAATTATAAATAAGGCTTTAAAAAAAATTTATTACTCAATAAACAATAATTTGGTTGAAAAAATGGTTTTACATTTTATTAATTCATTTCTATATCATAATAATGTAATAAAATTGATGTTATTTAAAAATTATGTATTTCCACTATTCCAAAAAAATCAATTATTTTAGGAAAATGTATCAAATTCGCCCTATAATTAATTTTATATGTTGATTATAAAAAATAAATATATTTTATAAAATTTAACTTTTAAAATTTAGAAATTTATGTATTAAATAAAACCATATAATACATGTAAAGAAATTTAGTTAAAATAATAACTATTTAATATTTTTAATTTAAAACCATTCTGTTGTTTTATACATTGATAAAATTAATTTTGAAACATTATATAAGTGTAAATCCATATTAGTAACCTAAATTTACATTTATAAAATATCCAAAAGTTACATAATTCCTTAAATATATCAAAATAAAAATAATATTAAGGGATTATATTTAACCTTTAAATTGAACATATTTTAAGTCATGAAGTAAAAAAATAGTTTTAAATTTATAATGAATATATAATTTTATTATATGATATCTTTTGTGACATGAAATATATATACTATGACAGAAGATAGAAGTAGGTTAGAACATAGGTCAGTGTTCGGTATTGCGTCCTTATCTCTCTTCAATTAAGGGTTCGAGCCATATGTCCTTATCAAATGCAATGAGTTATCACTCGAACATCATAAAGCCCTTTTTATTTGAAAAGAAAAAAATTAATAAATAAAATCCCATTATAATTCAAAAAAAATAGTTTCAATAAAAGAATATAAAGGAAACTGCATATTTTATAAAATTTTTTATAAATTCTTTGTTTATAAAGAAATAAATTCATTTTACATTTACATTTATATTATAAAAGGGAAATTTTTTAAAAATAATCATTATAAATATTTGGATATTACAATGTAAGGACCCAGATTTTTCAAATATGATGAATTATATTCTATAAATGTATGATCATAAAATTTAAGTATGATTTATATTATAAATCTTATATAATTTATAATAAAAAATATTATTTTATTAAAACGATAAAAAACAATATATGTGAACCATAAAGATATTGTATAGAATTAAATATAATTCAATTGGATAATTATCACATTACAAAACATTACTAGAATTTGAAAATATAATTTTTTTGTATTCTCATAGAATAACCATAGATGTTATGAAAAATTTAACTAGATATAAACTATGAGAAACTAGATTTTAATTTTTAAATAAAATTGAGTGAATGAATAATAAAATAAATAAGAACTATTTATATGGTGTATAATAATTATCTGGTCGTAGGAATATTAACTTACCATTAATAGTAACAACCAAACTTTAAATTTTTATCAAACCAATTGGAGTAGAAAAATTCATAAAAATGTATTTAAAAGTTGTAAAAATAAATATTATAATTCTATAAAATGGTTTCTTAAATTATTGAACTAAAAGTATTTATTTTTATATGGTTTTTAGTGAAATATAAATTTTTTTTAAAAAATAAATATTATATATATTATTATGACATTTATTTAAATAAAAATACATATTTAAAATAATTATAAATTATCTAATAATAAATTAATGGTAACAAATAGAAATTTAATAACTCAAAACAAAATAAATATCATTTGTTCGTTATAAAAAAAATTTCAGGTATTATATTATTTTTTTTAAAGGTGAATATATTATATATAAAATTTTAATTTCATAAAATCTAAATTAGTTTTTGTAACATCATGTAAAAATTATCTTAGGGGTAATTTTTTTAATTTTTTAAAAAAGTTGTTCTTTAGTGAATAGTGAGAAATTTAGTTTTTAAAAATACAAAATGTTTTATGACATCATCACAATATAAATATGACCTAACAAATTTTAAAATATTTTTCAATAATTAAAGTTTATTTTATGATTAAAATAATTCATTAAAAAATAAAAAACCAAATATCAAATCTTATAAATAAATTTTCAAAATCAATGTTATATTTTATTCAAATAAAAATATATTTTTGATTCTTTACTTAGTATAAAATATTTACAAGTTTATTTTTTTTTTTGAGTGTCATAAAATTTTAAATAAACCACCATTTTTATCATGCCCTGATAAAAGTCATATAAATCTCCACTATTCGTAGTATCAATCCAAAAATAATAAAATAATCAAAAATTTATTCAAAAATAAACTTCCCTCTTAGCTATATAAACACCACATTCCCACCACATTCTTATCACATACAAAAATCAGTAATTATCCTAAAAATAACCTAATATCTTTCTAAATACCCATATCTATGTTCTTAAATCCATTGTCTTTCTAAAATCCCTCATCCAGAGCATTTAGAATCAATCCAAAGGAGGAATCTCAAAAGGAAAGGTAATGGTTCCCAATATCTCTTTCCTTTTTTATTTGATATTACTTCATCTGAAAATGATTTAAAATCTCATATTTATTTATATAAATTATAGTATATTAATGTTGTTAAGTTCATTCTAACCCTATATTTATAACAAATTTCAATATCCATCTCATTGAAAAAAAATTCATAGGTTGTTACTTTATCAAAATATAATTTCAAAAGTCTTTGTTTTACCTAATAGTGATCCTCTTAACCATTTCAATAACATAATTAATCATCAAATTTAACTACAATAATTTAGTTTAATATTACTCTAGTTTTTATTTAAGACAATTTTTTTATTTTTTACCATATTTTAAATTATTTAAAAACCATTATTCACATATGGTAGTTTTCCACTACCTATGGGAATAATGATGTTTTTTTCATGTGTTCATTTTAATGATATTTATTAAAATTCATTTCATGATTGAATAAAATATTAATAATTAATTTTTTCATATTTATGATGTTCAAATGATAAAATAGTCATGGTAATTATAATATTTAAGTAAACAATCAAGAACAATTCAAGTGTTAAAAACAATATTACAAAGGAAGATTCCATGAATTGTAATTATTTAATAAACTATTGAATTTCTCTTATTATAGAAAGGAAATAATATTATATAATTAAACATTCTTATTTTATTTAATTATTTATAAAATTCCTATCTACTATCACTATTACAATAAAGTAGATTCGGAATCATGAATCAAAAAACCACAAAACTATTTATGTGAAAAATATTTATTTAATAAGTGAATAAAAATTATAATATATGGGATATGTGAGATGAAATAAATTTTATGATGTCTCTAAAAAATAATTAATAAAAGAAAATTTCATATTTAGTAGGTTAATGGATCAAAAAAAGTAAAATGGGACATGAGGATTGGGGGACATTCCTTCTCTTTTTTATTCCTGAAGCTATGTTCCCTATCACAATCTATCATTCTCCCTCTTTTCAAAAATATTCCATTAATTTATGTTCATGATATATCATTATTTTAATTGAACTATCCCATTGAAACTTCCTTTTTGGGGGGACATGTAAGTATCTCTATGTTCACCTTCTAATGTTTTCTTTATATTAAATCCACCAATGAAAACAATTTTATTTCTATTTCATTTACATGTTCTAATGTTATATTGATGTTTTATTTATATGGTTTCAAAAATCCATCCACTTTTTTACATAAAATATATAGTATTATTTCTAATTTTGTGGAAACCAAATGATCTTTCTCATTCAATGACTATTTTACCCATTTCATAAAAGTTCAATAATAAAGTTAAATTTCATAACTTCTTTTAAATATTCTCCAATTATATTCCTTCGCTTTTGGAACAATTATCATGTCTCATGCTTATTTATTTAATAATTAATTTATAATACACCATAATACCTTATTTTCTTAGAATTATAAATGATACCATGATGGTAAAATATTTATAGATTTATTATTTTATGCATTTATTTCTCATGAGTTTTTTCATATTTATGCCTTATTTATGTTTATATTTTATATGGAAAACATATTTGTAAAATATTGTGGTGATATGTGGACTTATGTATATAAATCCCCTAAATGGATTGGGAGATTCTTTATGTCTCATGATATCATTATGAATCATTCAGATGTGATTATTTTTATCCATAATGTTTTGTATGGGATAGATGAGGGTTATATTTTTCCATAATTTTAATATGACTTTACTGTGTTCCTTGACCTATGTTTACAATGAAATGACTTATTTTTTTCCATATTTTATGATTATTCATGTTCTTATCAGATAATGATGATTTTATATTATATATTTTTTCAATATTTTATAATAAATTTAATGTGTTTGTTAAATTAAACAAGGATCCCTAAAAAAAGTTCCTAAGGTTCGTAATTAAATTTTGTAGGATAATAGTACAGAAAAATATAGGGGGACATTTCAAGATGAAGAAACTCTGTATATGATATGTGGTGTCATATAGGTAATTTTCTATAGATAATGAATTTTAAATATACTAAATAAATAAATCCCAAAGGTAAGACCACTAGAACAATAACAATTTAGTTATCTAGGATAATCATGATGGATGGAGCATGCTGAAATTGTGGTAAAGTCCCTATGATTCATTCATGAGGAATAAAAAGGTGACTTTTAACATTTCTTATAATTTTCTTTAGTAAGTTTGGAAAGTTTTATTATGGTTTCTTGAAGATTTATAAGAATGTATCCTTGTTGTGGTAATATAGTTTCCTTAAGAAGGATGATAAATTTTCCATAAATAGGTTATGAAACAATCCTTAAAAGCCTTAAAAACATTCCTTATGAGTTGTTAAAGTGGGAAAGTTAATTTTTTTTACTAATTCATTTGATTTTTTACTGATCTTAAAGTTCCTAAAATCATGAATATTCTCCTGGGACAGGATAAATTTGTACACTTCTATATAAGTGGAAATAATTACCATAGTTACATCATATGGAACATGGATAATGTTATCAAATATAGATTTGTATGAATTTATAGTTGGACCAACAAAGAAGATGATTCAAAGTGTACCTCAATGAAAAATAAATAAAAAATATTACTCGATAGAGAATAACAATAATTTCAAGATACTAAGTTTCTATGATTTTGAACAAAGTCAATAGAAATAAAAAGTCTAAATACTATGTTCAAGCGACAGTACAAATATTAAGCTATAATACAGGATGAGGTATGAACATTGCAACATAAAAAAGTGGGATGCTAATATTCAAATCAACATAACCTGATAGAGAATTATTTTTTGAAATAATTATTTTGAATTTGTAAAAATGTTATTAAATATAAATGGTTGAATGATAATGGATCATGTTTACCTGATAGTGGAAGATGATGTGTTTTATAGACATTTTGTATGAAATTTTCAAGTATATGGAGAATATGTTACAACCTGTATGATGTTAAATCATTAAAATTGTAAGAGTGTACTACTAAATGAAGTCCATCTTATCAATTACAACAGATAAAGATCCATCTAAAAATGATTAAGGGAAAAATCAAGTTGATGTTATCATATGAAAAATTATGTGAATCTTCATACGAATGAGTGTTTTATTCCAATATGTGTTTGTTTTATTTAACTATTTAAGGATACATCATATAAAGAGATGTGTATATATCAAAAAGATAAGAGAAAAATGATCAAACATGAGTATATTATATATAGGAATCTTATAAAGACAACCAGAAAAACTTATGTTATGTTCTTTATATATAAATAATCTGTATAAGAATTTTGTGGATATGTGATTCAATAAAAAAATGAAATTTCAACTGAGAAACCATTATCAGACATAAGAGTTGTTAATGAAATAATTGTGCAAACACGTGTTAGGTGAAGTACTAATCATATTTACAATGTTAGTGTATATTTCTTAGCTTTGAAGTTGTTTATTTGATTCCTAAATGTGTGTTATATTGTAGAGTTAATAATATTTAAAGAAGATTCTTAATAATGATTTGAATGAATTTTGGATAAGTTAGTATAATCAGAGTTTTATTGAAGTTCCAAGAAGTCTGTAGAATTTTTGAGAGGCATCGATAAAATTTTAAATGAGTGAGAGATGAAAAAAAATTATTGAGAGTAAAAATGAATTTTAGTTCCCTATATTTATACATTTATTACATATATAAATAGATGGATCATGTATAATATGGATGTTAGAAATTCACATGGTAAATATGTGCACAAATAGGATAAGTGCTTAAAGCTTCAAAGCAATGTCAGTTTCCATGAAAGTTAATATTTGGTTAAAGAAGTACATCAAATAGATCTAGAGTGATAATTTTATTGGAATGTGGTACGAGGAAGAGTGAGAGGGAAATAATTTAATATACCATAAATATAGGACCCTCGAATACCCTTTGAGGTGAGGGGTCTATCAGGGTGTTAACTTTTTTATTCAATGTAATGGATCTTGTTCCCACATTGGTTAGACCTCGTTAAACCTATATTATGGATTCAATATGAAATAATACATTCACATGATGAAAGGAAAAATAGAAGTTTTACATGGATCACCACTAACGGATAGTCCAAGGAACATACACCAAAAGTGTAACAATCGTACCAAAATTCACTAATCTTCACTAGTTGTGGAATATAAGAGTTTATGCATAGTTAATTTATATCAGTCACACTTTCTTTAAAATATTTTAGTTTTATATCATTGTGCCCCTAAACATACTTCCATCAACACCCCCTAACTCACTACATTGAGAGAATTCTAAATCCATTTATTGACTTGATGGTCACTTTAATGGATTGGTATAAAAGTATTAGTCCCTGACTTCGCACAAGCCTCAATTTACACTGTATACCTATGTTGATGCACTTTGAAATCCCTATCCACTTGAACATGATATCCATTATTTCCTTTCATAAAGTTCCTTTGTGCAGATCATTACCTTTGCGAAGATCACTTCCTTCATGGAAAAAAACTACCTTCATAAAGACCACTTCCTTTATGGGACAAACTACCTTTGTGAAGCTCACTAAGTAAACTTGTAATAGCCCATCATTTTGAAGCACCCTTTAATCAGAAGAATTGGCATCAGTCAAGACATATTGTCTTTTCTCTATACTCAATCTCACTTAGAAATATGAATTTGTAAATCTCCCATAGCTTCATGAAATCTGAGTGTTTATATATTTTCTATGAAAATAGGTGTATCCTCACATTTATAGGATTGGTTGTTCATGATGCTCCACCACATCTTTATGGATTTTACGGATCTTTCAAAAACATCTTTGCATAGATCCTTCTTTCATGAAGCTCCATGGAAATTTTCTGTTTCTGATGCTCATCGTAACTGGGGATATTTTTGTCAAACCCCATTGTAGGGCTCATCCTAATTGCAGAGCTTTCCATTACCGACCGTTACACTCCATTTTCAATAAAGAATATAATTTTTTACAATAGTAAAGAGAATAGTTCATATATGTAGACTTGTGAGGAGTTTGAAACATAGTAATACATGATGAACATAGAGGTGCATCATATAGAGTATTACCAGATAGAGTACATTAGTTTGAGAATTTCCAAAGTGAAATTTATGGAAAATAATATTTTCTAGGTATAATTACAAGACATGGAGAATTTTTTTTATAATTATATTTCTTCATTAAATGAACCATAATATGTAACATACTAGGATTTTTAGATGAAAATACCATTATATTCAGCGAGCTTACCTTACTCATTACTTATGCAAACAATGATATTAAATAACATTCCCTATAGGAATACATGTTTTATACCCATTTTTTAGTAGTTCTTCTTTTTCTCCAATTACCATGTATATCCTTTATAATTTCTCTAGTAGTATTGGATTGGTTTGACTAATACCTTTGTATTTCTGATGGTCCTATTTGACATTTTCTTACCATAATGTATGTGTTATTAGTATCATATATATTATCAATCCCAAAATATGTGACTGATCCATCGTTGAAACACATAGAGTTCTACTCACCATTTTAATCCCATCATATTTCTTTTTTATTTCTTCTTAGATATTTTTATATCATGTGACATTTGAACCAATTCTATCTCAAATTATTCCATTTGATATTTTCTATACCATTTCAGTTTATGTACTTACACATGGTATTGGAAACCAATAGATCTATATCAGTATATATTGTTCCCTATAACTTGGTTTACATATTTATGAAAATATATCCAGAAATATTATTAATTTCTTTCTTAACTAACTATAAGGATAATTATTTCTTTATATATATTATTAGTATATTTTTATTATAAAACTACAACACTCACACTAACCTCCTACACACATGGAAGAATAATCATTCCATGATTAAATAACTACCATGATCCATAAATTGATCATTGCTGCATTAACAAAAAAAATAATGGATCCTACAATGGTAGTTTGAATTTATATGGATTTCATTATATCTATTGATGAAAATGATTTGAAACAGTCAGCACTATGATTCATTATAAGACTAAAAATATATTCGTCCTATATTATTAATCATTTTAATATCTTTTATTAGTTCTCTATTAAATATTCATTCTACCCCAATGGTTTTTACATCAACTACATAACTTTCACAAGTTCAGATTTGACTTTAGCACCTTGAATCCATTTTAAAATTCATTTCCTCTCATCATTTTTAAATTATTTTCCATTTACTTTAATATTATATGAAAAAATATTAATTATTCTCAAATAATAATATATCACATAACTGGGATAATAAATCCATCTATCATTGGTTTTATCAATCTTATACTATATGTGTCTCTAGAAAATACATTTTCAATGAAATCATGTGGAAATTATTCCTATGATGGATACTTTATTATCTCCATCCCTCAATTTATCATGTTATATCATTTTTCCTTCTATCTAAAATTGATATGTGAACAATTTTATAGAAATTTAGACTTCACTTGACTATAATTTTAATAAATTAGTGATTTTTTAAATAATTTTATAAACCATTAAGATAATTAACCAATATTTTTTTTGTGTTTTTCTTGTTCAAATTTTGTTTATTGACTTATAATTAACAAAAACTTTTTATATAAACACATATACTTTTGACATAATGAATTTCCATCATAATATAATTTATATGTTATCAAATTTCAATTATAGTTGGAATATGGTAATGCTTTAATTCTAATATTTTGTCAAGCTGGTCTCAAAAGGGGTGATGGAAGACTTGAAAAATTATAAGAATCATTATAAATGAACCATTTACTAACATTATATTTGTGATATTTAAAATGAAATGTGAGTTTCTAAATTAATACACTTTATAATTTAATTATTGATGAATTATTGGTTTAGATTTTCTCCATCTCACCCGCTTCAAGCATCTTTTATATTCATACAAATAATTATAATTACATTACTTTTATATTCCTTAATTTGTATAAAGGGATCATATAAAGTGCATGTAATTTCCTCTATCTTCTACTTTAAATAGTTCACACATATCTTTTTTAACTTGTCCTGTATGTAGTGTTAATTTAATACATTGAAAACACAAATCTCACTCAGTCGTTGTACTTTATAAGTAATCAAGTTATATATTTACATTTTTTAGTTCAAAAGTGTCTAAACACTTAACATTGTGTCACGTTGACATATTTTCTAGTGTTATTGACCATGTATTAACTGTCCACAACTTGGTAATATATTTTTCATATATTTTTATATGAAAAATAAATATCCAAAATAGGACATTTAAGATTCATGTATAATTTAACTATTAATTAAGTATGGTATAACATAAACTTTTATTCCATGAAAGATATAAAATCTTATTGTGTATAAACATAAAATACAGATAAGGTTTTGGTTATAAACATATATAATAGTAGTTTTAAAATACAAGAATCTATCCACTTAATAGGTGAGGATGTTAGATTTTATTGGTTATATGGGAGCCAAGCACCATTAGAAACTTGAATATTCACTTCACTCCTTTAATATTTCTAAAGTTACTTGGTTATTATATTTAGATATGAATATTTAATTCATATAGTGTGTCTAATACAAAACTAGTAAAATAAAATTATTTCATTTAATGAGGAATATATCTGAATCAAAATATTTTTAATTATTTATATTCCATTAACTGTGATTTCCCATCCAAATACCATTCATACCACTTGAAAATAAAATTTCCTCTTTCTTGATGCTCTCCCTATTTATCATTTTTTATTATAAGGAGTTTTAAAGGGTTCCTACGGTTTTTCTATTTTAATTTTCCTTCTCACATCATCTTTTTTCCTTTTTCACTATGAGAATTAATGATTTTTCTTTCTTTAAGTTTTTAAATTTTTTATAACCTATACCCGAAAATATGTTTAATAGATTTATCTATTATGTTATTTTAATTATTCTCAATGAATTCAGACCTACCTAGTGATAAATATAAGAGAATTATATATATCTAATGATCATGATTGACCTTGAATCCCAATTCTACTCATCAGTAAAATTACTCTATCAACATGAGTATAAGATGACCGATATGAATTATATATTAAAATTAACACAAGTTCAATGTAATGAAAAATTAATTCATTTCTCACTTTAATTTCTCCTCACAAACTAAATAGAAATGGGGAAACATGGTATAACCATCCAAATACCAATTTTTATTTCCGAACTCATTGGATATTAATGATAAAATTATGAGATAAACATAAAATTCATCATTCATGAGTCTCCTAGAATATTTATTCTCACTCTCACTTTCTTCCTAATGTGGCACATTAGGTAGTGGTGACTCTAGTATATATAGTTTCTTTTTATATTATATTAATATACCCAATATTTTATAAAAATCAAATAAGTTAATATCGGTTAATACATTTTCATATCTTAATATTAATCAAAAAAAATTTGGTATTAATTTCCATTGTTATAAATAAAACATTAGAAAATTAATCAGTTTATCTCTATAAATGATATTTAGATATTACAAATTTATTAAACTTAATTATATCCAATTTTTTTTCTAACCCATGTATCCATCTGGAACTATATTTGGAATACTCAATCACATAAAGTATTCTAGTGAGAAAGTATCTGAAAACCTCTCATCAAAACATAAGATATTGAATCACCACTACTAGAAGAGTCTAACATGTCATTTTGTTTTCTGAATCATACTAACTCTTGGTTCTATGATATATTCAGTGGTGTTTTATATCAAATTAATCCTTAACATTGATTTGAAAAATTATTTCCTCTATAAGGACAATAAGCCAGTAATCATTATTTATCAAATTCCAATTTTCATTAAGTCAACCCACTACTCATTTCAATACTAACTGATAGAAGTATATGCCTCAAATAATAGATCAAGAGAACTATAAAATATAGTTTCATTATAATTTACGTGGTGTAATATTGTTATCACTAAATATTATCATTGAGGATTTTAAAGTACTTTGTTATAATTCATAACTAAAATATGATTCCATTTATCATTGTTGTAACTTTGTGAACATGATTATAACATAAAATATTATTAAATGATAATAATTATATTCATATATTCATTTATTTTATCCATGAATTCTCATTAACTTTCATATGTGATCATGTATCATCCACACATTCATAAATAAGTAACCACACATAACAAAAAAATAAACATGGATTTGATCGTGAGTTGTTTTCTATTAGTTTATCCATTAAGTGGATGATATATTGAATGAAAGTCTAAGGAATTTCATTGAATGGTTTATAAATCAAATTAAATTTCAATTTAAAATCCAATTTGTTTAGTTTTTTGGTTTCATACTGGTTCTCATACTTGAACCATGTCATCATGAACTCCTTTGATGTTTAAAATGTCTACTAAAACATACGGAATGGGAAAATCAAGATGTGGGATTACATTTCATCAATAAAATGTGTGCACATAGGCCCTTATATATTTAAGGATGGGTAAAATATTTATAGACTATAGAAAAATTATACTCAATAAACAATTGTTACATTTTAAAATATAAATATAATTATTAAATTAAATAAATAAATAGTAAAACATAGATAGATAGGTCTCCAGTCCAGATTAGTTAAAATAATTTAATATGTCATAATAAATATTATCGATTAAAAAATTCAACATGAATAAAATTTTAATTATTTAATTTTTCATTGTAATATTTTTGATTAATAAACAACACATCGTGGAGCACACCAAATATTATAATAAAATTCTTAAATTTTTTTTTGAACCAAGTATGTCATTGAATAATTATAACATACAATTTTCAAATTTCTACATTAAATATATCCAATTACACTTGATTTGGTATAGAAATACTTAATTTAATCTAAGTATCTCAAGAAAATAAATTAATGTATGAAAAAATAAAATGAATGTGTCCCTTATTCATTCATTAAACATTTATGTAATCTGCTCATTGATGAAATTTCATAACTCAATGAATCTAAACAAGGATCCCTCTAGGTCATCAGAGATGCATCACATCAACTATAAAATTATTATTCATTTTTTTGGTTCCATCATGGAAGATCAAAGTGTGTCATGATGTCTCTTCAATCACGTGAATAATGGGTAATTGACTCATCATACGGATTCCATATAATAATGTTCATTATTCGGTATCTCTCTCTAGAAATTGAGAGAAAAATTAGGGTGATGTAATTCGTTAAAATGGTTCGGGTAACAGTTTATGGCTTAAAATAATAATAAATATTTAGGTTTAACTCTTTGAAATTTTACTTAAGCCCCTAGAAAAGTGAAACATTTTAAACCATCCCAAAATGACCCAAATTACTAAGTAAAAATCACATAAATAAAATGAAAAATGTATTTAAAAAGATCCATTTTTTTAAATTGATTAAATGTAAAAAACATTCCTTATATTTTAAATAATCCAATTAATTTTATTCAAATCAATTTTAGGTTTTATCAAAGTATAAATAAAGTTTTATAGATGAAATATAATTTTCCACATTACCCATTTTAATTCAAAAAATGTGTTTTTATATTAATAAATTAAAATGATAATTATTTCTAAATCATTTTATTGAAATATAAATTATATATACTAATAAAAAAATTACATTCAACTAATATTTTTCTAACCATGGGACAAGAACAAATCTAGTTTCATGCATAAAAAATATATTTTTGTAAAAAATTATTTCCACTGCATTTTTCACAATTATTTTAATATAAATTACTTCCAATTATAGGGGTTTAATTTTATAAAATGATATCCATATTGGGAATCATGAGATTCAAATTTCTTAAATAGACCACTTTTATTTTTCATTAATATTAATAGTTACTATGGTAAAAAAAAATAACATTGGTAAAGGATAAATCATGTTAATCATGGTTACAAATAAGTGATAAAGCCATGTTGTTTTCATAATGATTCTTATTGGATAAAGTTAATTTGAAATTTATCATGTTTTTATTTAATTGGAGTTGTTCAATGGAAACTTTTCCATGAAAATGACCTATACATTATTTAAATAAAAGAATGTTACAAAATCTAACTCACTTAGTTTTAAATATTTATTATGTTTCCAAAAAAATAAAAAAGCATGATTTGAATGAATATAAGTCTTTATTTTTATATTTATTTATTTATTTTAATGATTTAATTTTATTTATTTTTATAAATTATATAATTCGCTAAAATTCTTGTGTAATTCTAATACAGTATTTATTCAATTAATAGAAAAATATAATAAATTATATTAAAAATATATAAAGGGATATATTTTTGATTTACCTAATATATACCAAGGGTTTTATAGATCTATATGAAATATTAGGGATGTGTTTAATCATTATACTTTAATTACACATTTTTATTTATGTATTCAAAATCAAATTAAATGAACAGTGCTAAAAATTGTCGTAATGATATTTTATAATAAATTAACATTATTAATTAGTATAAAATTCATAAAAATCATATATTAGTCTAAATTAATTTTATGTGGTATGAAAAATATACCATGATCTATTTATGGATCATTTATAATTTTATTATAACATTATTAACCCTTAAAGTGTATAAAACATTAATATTATGGTAATTGTGAAAATGGTTAAGAAAGTGTTGTCAAAAAAAGATAAGGGAAATAAATGTAAACCAAAATTGCCCAAATTTTATTGGAAGGGATTATTAAAACTAATAGTCATATTATATTATAATATTATCATTTTTCTCAATTTTTAAATCAAAATTAATTTATATAAATTTAATATTTTAAGCAATTTTAAGAATTCCCCTCCCCTCAATTATAAAATAGAACCCAACCATTATATAATTCATTTCACATTGATCCATATATATTAAAAAATATAAATAAATTTATATTATAAAGTCCCATATACACAATATAGATGTTTTTTTCATCCCAAAAGATCAACTATATACCCATTAAGAGGAGATCTAAAAGAGCAATTTCGAAGAATAGGTAATCTCCTTAATCGATCACTTTCATTTTAATTATTATTTTTCCTCCTATAAATCTGTTACATTCTTCATAAAATAATAAATTCAGTATCCTAAATATAATTATAATTTATTTGGATTATTAAACCACATTTATATGCCTCTTTACATTAAATTGGGAAGTGAAAATATCGGTCATGCATATGTATAGTTTACCATCTCCACATAGCGATATAACAAATTTCCCATAACTATCATTAATGTATGGATATTTTGATGATTTTAAGGTTTATATATAATATTTAGAGAATTATTATACTTATTTAATGATAATATAACACATAAATTCTTAAATTACAATTTGTTGGGAAACGATTACATCGATTGTGCTTACTTGTGGACTACCACCTCCACGAAGGGATGTGAATCAATTTTTTTATATTTTACATGGATAGTAATAAGGATATATATGATAAATATATATTATTTATATGATATAAATATTAATTAATATATGGTAATTAATATTTATAATTTTTCCATCAAAGAAAAAATGAAAACAGTTTTCACAAGTACATACAACCTACCATCTCCATAAACTATGTGGTTCATTTTTCTATATCCATTTCCGTAAATGATTCTAAATATGTATATAACAAATCTATATTATATTTATATCATGATAAAAAATCTTTAGATGATCAACCATGATCTAAATACCAGGTCTAAAACTACTGAACCAAAACATATATGAAAATGAAGTGGACATCACCTGGAACGGTGATTTTAATAAATAATTGTTAATAAATGGATGATACAAGGTTCTGAAAAACATATTTATTATTATATATATGATTATGGTTCTATAATATATTAATAAAAAATAATATTTATTACACAAGATATTCTAATGAATACAAAGGAATTCGGACCTACGGTAATGGATTTTTGTCTCACCTTTATTTTTCTAGGACACATGCGTTACACACAACTTGTTTATTTTTTGAGGTTTATATACTTACCATTAATGTATTTTATGATTATAATTCGGAAAATTATGTTTATTTAAATTTCAATAAAATTCTACTTATGTCATGTTACTTATGATTCAAAATTTACCAAATTCGTAGGGTTTTGTATTAGAATCTCATTGATTGTTGAGATTGTTTATGATTAAGTTGTTGAAGATGAAATTTTAGGATATACCTCTTATTAAACATATAAAATATATTATCATTAATTAATTTCTTTGGAATAAATTTTTTCCTTTCATTTTTCTCACATTAAGTACTCAAGAGAGGAAAAATATGTTTCTAAGGAAAATCGACTTTTTTGTCTCCCTGGTCAAAAACAGTTCTTAATATACTTGTATTTAAAAAAATGATTTGAGGAAGTTTTTTAATATTATACTATTTTTTTAAAAATTAACTTCTAACTAAGTTTTAATTTTTACAAAATGGCCAAAAATTAAGCTTATTACATTTTTTCGAATGAGGTGCTTTTGGATTTTTATACAAAATAGTAAAAGGAATTTTCATTTCTTTTAACATATAAGATATGAATGGAATTTCCAATTGACATTATTAATATATTTTTTTAATATTACATTAAAACTTTCTTTGCTAGTTGTAAAATAAATAAATCCATTATATTTTTGAAATTTTTAGATTTTAAAGAAGTGATTTCATAATGGAAAAGTTAGTTTCCCCAAGAATGTTTTAATTATCTTTTAATGGTATTTATATTAATCATATACAACATCCCTTGATTTAAATTAAGATTTTCTAAGGAGAATATCCAAGTATATCATCCTTATTCTTTATATACATGGTTTATGTTAATGATGTCAATATAATTATGAAACGTGTTCCTTTTCAATGGGTTATGCTATGATAAAATGAATAAATGTTTATGAAACTCATTAGTTTTCCATGGGTTGTTATATGTTGAAATGTTTATGAAGAAAATTTATTTTCATGGGTTCTTATTTGATGAATTTTTTAGGATATTTTGGCACACATAAATATGGTTTTAATTTTTTGATGATGGTTACGCTATAACCAAGGATTATTGTTACATTATAACCAAGGATGATGGTTACCATATAACTAAGGTGATAGTCATGTTATAACCAAGGGTGGGGGGTACTATATATCCCTCCATTTCAATGGGTATAAATTGATATATCTTGGGATAAATGGGATTTGAATGGGGATTGAACCATGTTTAGTAAGTAACATTGTCCAAATAATAGTTTTGAGAGTGAATATTGAATACTACAATGGTTTGGGGAGTGAACCCATTATACTATGATAGTCTTATAAATTAGCCTTTATTACTAAGGAGTTGATTTTATTTTATTATGCATATTTTACGATCCTATGTATTATTCAAATGTTATGATCTCATAGTTCTTATTACTTGTAACATCCCATCCAAATAAAGAATATTACATTTTCATACATATTAATATTTTATAATTGAATATTAATTTTTCTTTAAAGGAGATGATATGTCTGATAGTGTACTCAACCAGCAATAATGGGTTTCTTGGAAATCCTATGTTGCACACAACATTGAGATATACCGAAAAAAATATAAAAATATTATTATTTTAAATAATAGTTAACTCATAGACATTGTATTGGGGGGAATGAACATAACTTACTACAAAATGATTACATATTTTTGTAAATGTTTTTACATTTATCCAATAAAATTTAGAGGCTTAAAATTTGAATGAATCCAATTTTAAGCATAAATACTCTAGTATTTTTTAAAAGGTCCATTTACCACCTTTTGATGGACAACCATTTTAAAATATAGTTTTTTTCACTTCTATAAGTTCTATTTTAAAAAATAAAATTCTTATTTAGAATTATGCCAACATAAATTTTTTTGGATTAAATTTTTGTATTTTTCTGATAAAGTTCATTTTTTGATAGTTATTATTTCTTAAAAAAATTCATTTTGGTTTTGATAATGAAAATTAATTTTAAATTAATAAATGATACATCTATGTTTTGAATTTGGTAAAATAGACATCATTTTTTAATTCGGAATATCAAAAGTATCTTTGTGTGAATTTTTGGTATTTTCCTGAAAATGTTAATTTTTTTTATGAATAGTGAAAAACAATATATAGTGGATGAAAATAGACTTTTTCATTTAAATTATATTTTACCACTTCTTTGAATTGAAATTGAAAATCCAACATAAATGGTTGTCGTCAGTAAGTAAAATTTGGTTCAGTGGGATGAAAATAATTTTTGGAGAATAGTAATTTTGATTATTATTTACCACAGTTGAAGGTAAATAGGGAAATTAAAGGTTAAAATTATATTAAAATATTATAAAATTAATTTAACACTATTCATAAATATATTTTATGATTAATTTCCGACCAATAAAATATTTGGGTGAGACTTTTTTCCTTTGAAATCCACTTGGGAAAGATAATGAAATTAATTATTTTTTATTTAAAGTAAATATAAAAATATCATAAATAGGAATATTTTTACAAAAACAATTTTATATACGGGCATATATAAGTGATATCCTTGAAAATAAATATTATTTTGAAATATAAAAAATATTTATTACATCGTGGTATTTTATTTATAATTTTTAGACATTAAATAAATAAATTTAATTATGACACAATGGTGACGTAGTAATTTATTCTTTAATAAAGGATTCAAATAAATGATTTTATAAATATTAAAATAAATTTATTTTGACTCTTTATAGGTCATCCATGAATTTTATAGATTAGGATGACTTTTTATCTTTGAATTAATGATGGTTTTTCGAAACAATCAAGTTGTTTTGGATTTTTTTTAAAGTCATGGTATGAATAGTATAAAAATTGACATAAATGAGTTTTTAAATAAATTAATATTTTATTAAATGATAAAATAGTCCTAAGAATCTAATATTGGTACAAATGACATATATAATTTTTAACATGTCATTAATGTCCCATTTTGGGTCGCTTGAAATTTTGTATTAAATATATTAACCATATAGTATGAATATAAAGAAGACTTGGTAAAAGTTAAATAAGAGTAAAAAAGGGTTAAATAAAAAAGATAAGGATTAAAACATATCCAAAACCAGTCCAATTATTACTGGTTGATTTTATTTCGACTTATATTCATTTTATCATCACATTTAATATGTTTCGGGACTTTTTAAGCCAAAAATAGTTGTATAATAAAATAATACTTTCCAAATTTTCAAAATAACCTATCCCCCCTCTTCTAAAAGTCCATAACCTCTAGCCCATTAAACACGCCTCTCGATCATCTTGGCTGATCAGAACCCTTCCCAAATAAGCTCCCAACATCCCAATATTCCTCCTATAATCCTTACCAAAGTCATAAGGCACTTCAACAAAGCATTTTGGTTCAATCCAAAGGGATTTACCTGATTAAAAGGTAACGTCTTCCCCCAATTTCACTTATTTTATTATACTTATTCACTCCTTATTCTCTTATTATTCTTTGTTTACAAAAAACAATTATCATAAATATAATATGTTTTTTTCATGAGAAATATTTGAATTAAACTTCTACACATCTCCATCTAACAGATACGAACATACTGTTTCTGTGGACTGAGAACTACTGCCTCACGAAACGATGATTGTTCAATCTTCTCCTATCACCTCTTACGGTGGACATTAAGATGGAAATGAATTTATATGTGATATATATTATATTTATATTTTCTCTTTTTTTATTTTTTTATTTATATCATACCTTTATGGTTTCTATAATGGGTAAATACGATAATTACATTTGAGGAAGTGTGGACTACCGCCCCCTCCAAGTTATATAACTCGTTAATACCATACATGGAACATTTAAAGGGTGGTATTAATGAACTTATGTAATGTATATAATATATTATATTATAATGGAATAATAATATACCAATTTATCATTTGGTTTTCATTATTTTAATAATGAAAAAATGAAATGAAACTATCATTCATGCATACGTACGGCTTACCGTCTCCATTAATGGTGCACTTAATTTCTTATATCCAAATGATATGGACTATTATAAATAAATATATACTAGGTATATATGATATATAATAAATCTCAATTCTAAATATCATTCTAGAGTTAATGGAGTTTTGACCAGATGGAAAATTTGTAATTATAACAAGTTAATTTTTTAATCAAGTATCATACATTGTCAAAAAGGCTGATATGAACTTTAATAATAATATGATTATTATAGCAAGGTAATAAGTGATACAAAAGGAATAATAAACTTGAAATGGTTTTTAATTAATTATAATAAACTTAATTTTATTATCTAGGGAGATAACACTACTAGAAATTTAAGCTATAGCTACAGACCTATACCCACAGTTTTATAGGTCCATGGCTATAGATTTTTTATAGCCATGGTTTAATTTTTAATCCATGGCTACAAAATTCCATCCCCCTTATTTTTTCGATTCCCATTGGAGTCTGCCTCTATACCCGATATATATCCCCATTTTTTCGATTTCAGTTGGGCTCCTCCTCCATCCCTGATACGAGACCCTCTCACCGCGGCACCCTCCTCCCTCGAAGGCCTCTCCTCCTCCCCTATGGACGCTCTCACCACGCCCTCCTCTCTTCCCTCATGGATTTCCCCTCTCACCCTCAATGTTAACCTCTATCACTCGCCCTTCCGGCTTCAGTTCTTCCATCCCTCATCGTGATTCCTTCATTCACGGAACGAATTCTCCAATCGTGGCTTGACTTCTCCATTCAGGGTTGCTCCATCCCTCGAGCGTTACTCCCTTCCTCCATACCATTCTTTGGGTCTTCCTCCTCCATTTCGTGCATCGGCAGAAGGGTTCCTACATACCCATCTTCAGGTCTTCCTCCTCTATACAGTGCATTGGCCCAACTAATTTGTATTGTTGAGGAATTGGGGGTTCCACCTAGGTCATTAGACTCACCCAAACTCATATACATGACCTGGGTTTCAATATAAATGATGAGACCTTCTTGTTTTCTCTTAGGGTACAAGTATTTATTAGAGATTTAAATGTAATAAATTTCTAGTAAATTGCTGAGGAGAAGGATTTATTAGGCTGTATTATGTTAGTTGGTCCATATTCCAATTTTATTTTAGTTATCATTTAGCATGTATTGATGATCTTTCCATTTTATTTATATATGATTCTATGTTTTTCTGTTCTTTCTTATGAGCTATTTTAATCTTCTACAATATATAGATTTATTTATTTCTAGTCTAGAATATGGGAGATTAATTGGATCTCTATTTTGTTTCTACAAATTTTTGTGATTTCGGTTATATTGACGGGTGATGCCAAATTTTCAGTAGATTTTTTCATGACCCTCAGGCCTTATATTAGAGGGAACATTGTCCCAATGTCTATTTGAGGACCTCCACACTACTTAGAGTAATTTAGTGTATGATTAGGTGAACTTTAGGTCATGTATAATCCATGTGTGGGTTCATTTTGGGTGGTCCATATTAGGGTGTAACACACACACACACTCACATAGGAATCCGATAGATATCATCCACATATCCTTGATAATACAATAACGATATATACTTTACATACAGAATAATCCCAAAGAATACTAAAAACCTTTATTTACCCAAATATTGTTTTCAAATAGAGAAGGGTATCCCATGCCTCTCCCAAGACATATATTATAATTAATGACTAATTTTTTTATGGGTTTTCAAATCCTGATTAAATTTGAATTGTTATTCTAGAAGTAGGGGATTCTCCATGAATTGGGATTAAAATTGGAAATATCAGAATCGGGATTAAAATTTGAAATATCAGAATTGGTATGGACCTTCCATTAGTGGTTGGTCAACATAATATTTTGAATAGGTTATATGATGATATTATAGACAATTCTGGCATTATTTTTCTTAAGTGAGGAGTATAAGAGGATTAGTCCCCACTAAAATTTAAATCGTGACTAAACATATGCGATGAGCATCAGGGGACTAGTCCCCACTAGACATAAAATCATGACTATAATTTTTTGATGACATAAGAGTACCCTACCTTTCCGTATATGAAATGTATAAAATTTATTATGTGATAAGAATATGATGATTCACCTTTCCTAATGCATCATAATCCCATCCTTCCTCATGGGATGAGCATGGAATTCCTTAGGTGATGAGCATGGAATTATTTAGGTGATGAGCATGGAATTACTTAGGTGATGAGCCTAGAGTTCATTAGGTGATTAGCCTAAAATACCACAGGTTACTATCCTATGATAAATTTGGTGATTAAGCTAGGATTATATAGGTGATGAGAATAGTATTCCATAGATTATGAGCTTAAGATGTCTATATGTATTGACATAAGAAGATATAACAGCCTTCCTGCACTACTAGAAGAATGACTTATAAGAACGTATTTATAGCCACACTTATAAAAGTATGTGGCTATAAGTTAATTTATAGCCACACTTCAAATAAAACTCGCAGCATTAAGTTCTATTAATCGGTTTCCTCAAATCTCAGCAGCCCCCTCTTCGTGACCCTTCTTCCAGATGGCGCCCTCTCTTCTCTCCCCTATCCTCCCCCGACGGTTTCTGCACGACTCTTCATCCCGACGATACCCTCGCGACCCTTCTTCCTCCCCTGACGATACCTGTGTGACCCTTCTTCCCCAACGGCCTTTCTTCCCCGATGTCCCTTATTCCCTGACAGTCCGACGCTGCCACTAAATACGGGACATTTCACTTCCCTCAGCCAACGCTGCTTCTAGGTGGCCTCCCCACCTCCTCTCTGGTGCACCTCCGACGCAGCAACCCCCTCTCGGTGATGATCCTCCTTGATTATAACTATTTTATAAAAAAATTTCATAGATGTTGATTGTCTCAAGGACTCATGTAGTAGTAGTATGGTTAATAGAGATTGTTTTGGATTTTATGGGCTTAGAAGATGATGGAAAACATTTCCTAAGAGTTAAATCCACTTGAGGTTGGTTCAATCGATGGAATACAACATAATATTAGTGAGATTCGGTGACTAGATTAACTACAGAACAATAGAGGCACGCGAACAGTTTCATTGGTGTCTCATAATTACTTATGATTAGTGATCTACATAGGTGATTATTTATAGTTATTGTAATCTCCATGTATCATATAGAAAAATAAAAATGAAGCATTGTTCTCCCATGTACATGGGATGCAATGTCTGGAAAACAAATTTCCTTGTGATTCCATTACTTCATTTATTTCACATTAAATTCTTACTACGATAGAGTGAATATATCCATCTATTTTGACTCAGTTTGATGAATTAATGTGAGTATTTATTCATAATTTTCAATACAATAAATGGTGGGAGTTATCATTTTGGGGATTTGGTTCTACCTCTGAAATTTCTAGAGATTTAATATTCAATGATTAGAATATTTGTTGATGATTTATTAGTAAGTTTTATTATAGATTTTTTTCATATAAATACTTTCAGTTTAGAAGGTAACAACTTTGGTGCAATTCCCAAATGTCATGATTTTATATTTTCATTCATAGATTTTTTACCTCAGGCACACCTCTCCTTATGTCAATGGCTTTCCACTGGAAGTGAGGTCCAAAAACATTCATTGGGGAGAATATTCAATATTATCTAAGTAAAACCACATAAAATAAACACATCCAACAAAATCATTAATATCATCATATTCATAATAACTCTATAAAAATTCCATATAAAATGTGATTCAATATAAAACAAAACAACAATCACATGAAGGAATGTGGTCACAAAGCAGCATTTTACCATGGTAGCATGGATCCTGCACGAAGGGAATTTTTTTAGAAACAGTGGAGAAAAGATGAGATTAATATAATATGCTCAATAGTTTCATTTGTAATGGGTGCTGTTGAAAATGATTTTATTACTTGTTTCCAGTAAACAATCATGTGCTCACAATATTAATTCAGGTATCAAAAAACTTGATGTTCGCTTTGTGATTCACCATTCCATGCCAAAGTTTATTGAAGGCTATCATCATGTTAGTTTTCCAAATTTATATTGTTGTCTTTTTATGCTATGTCCATAAGTCTAGAGTTCAAAATTGTTTGTTACATCTAATCCAAAATCTATTATTATCTCCACATTCTTGAGTGAGTCCGAAGCATTCTTGAGCGGGTCCGAAGCATGCATGCATAGTTGGGTATGACCAAATCATTAGGGTAAGAGTGCCACCACCACGATAGTCTACTTGACTATAAAGTTAGGCTAGTTTCCAAGGGCTTCCTTCAATGTGAAGGATTTGAGTATTCTAAAAAAATTTCTTTAGTAGTTAAACACTTATTCATTTGGTTATTTCTTGATTTTGATGCTTACCTTGAATTTCATATCAAAGAACTTGATGTTCGAACTGCTTTTTTACATGGTGATTTTGATGAGAAACTATACATGAAGCGTCCTCATGGTTTTGCTAATGAATTTAAATCAAATAAATTCTTCCTACTTAATAAAGAAATCAAAGGCTTAAAACATGTTTCACGATAGTGGTATAAGATATATGATACATTCATGCTACAACATGGATTTAACTGGAGTAAATTTGATGCATGTGTTTACTGTTAAGAATAACATACTTTACCTGTATTCTCATGTTGATAAGGAATTGAAACCTATTAGTGTTCCATTTTCCCAATAGTTAAAACTATCACTCTCTCAATCTTCTAGAACTGTTTCTGACACTAAATGTGTTAGTAGAATACCTTATTTTAAAAAGCTGAACTTGCTGTTTTTTATTCCAATTGCGATCTTCTAAAAAATTCAGTTCTTCTGAGAGTTTATCATTATTTTTAGTACATAACCTAGTTGAAGATCGCCTGCCATCATACTTTTGCATGTCAGATCAGTACACTAATGAAAGAACATTTTTAGCAGTAGTGGAATGACATCATGGCATGATCAATCATCATATAATGCAAATAATTTTTAAATGGATCTTCTTCATGTTTTCTACTCAGGAAAATCCTTTGTGAGCATGGGAGAGGTTGAATCAGCTATACAAGAAATGTTCCAGGCACCCCATATTCAAGTTGGTTTTCTTTTTAACAAGTCTTTCCATTTTTTGTTTGTTTTGAATGTACATAATTTCTTCTTCATTTAAAAACATCTTTTGAAAATTCATAAAACACTGATCACTTGTGATAATGGATTGTTATAAGTTTTCCCAATTGCTTATCGGTCGTTTTGATTTTAATGTAGGTAATGAAAAACTGATGCCAATTCGGTAAAATATTTTTGATGGAAATGGTGTGTGAGATTTACAAAATAGGAATGGGGGAGACTGCATTCGAAAAGGTGAAGTTATTGAACTTGACAAGTTTGGTAGAGAAATTTTACATAATGAATTATGATATGAATTTTGGACAATTTTTGTTTTTGATTAAATTGTCTCACTAAAAAGCATGTTGTGATTTTTGTTAATTTAATGCAGTTAGTGGTGAGCGTCTCATGCATGTGTGCAGGCAATGGAGAAGCATTTCTGGGGTGGGATGCGCACTTGAGAATTGGGTGAGTAATTGTATATTTAATTGTGTATTGAAATTTTTTTCTAAAAAAGTATTAAAATCGGTGGTTGGTGCAGATGTAAGCTTGGTGAATGCAAGGATCTTCCTTGGTTGTCCAAGTATTTATGAGAGCACATATTTTTCATCAGTTATAGGTCGATGTAACAGTAAGGGATTTTGATGAAAATAGGAGACCTGTTTTTATTTTTAAAAAATTAGGAGTTAAATAATTGAATCATTCCAGTGTTATCACCAGAGGATTACCATGTTTCTCATTTCACAATACTATCACTATACGGGATTATAATAGCCATACATATACGAGTATTTTAAACTACCTTTTTATTTAACGTTATTTTGTAACAATGGTATTGTGAAAAAAATATAAAAAAGGTTTATTGTATTGTTTTTGAAAAGAAAAACAGTGAACTCTTGTTCAAGGAATGGATTTTCTAGGTTAGGAACAATGTATAATCTATATTTTTCACATTTAAGTGCTGATGGAAGTTTACTTTATTCCCATATTTTGGTGATTTTTGATTTTTGAATAGGCAATTAAAGGTTATGTTTGAAAAATAAAGAGGTTTATTAATGATCATATTATTTAGTATTGGGATGTACATATCTGAATATTATTTTTTCATTGTTGGTTATAAATTCATGTATCATTTATCATATACAGTTGACACACTGATCACATATATATTAGAAGTCATTATATCTCATTTTATTCACACTATTTTCTTATAGGTGGTTTCTTATGATGAGGTTGGCTCTATCCACCACCATCGATGACAATGATTTCAACATCGGATTTGGGAAAGGATTATACTGTTTTTATTCTTTGGCCCAATTTTGATAAGGGATTTGTGATTTTTGGGTTCCTTATATTTTTTCAGTGCGTTTTGGATTTCGTTGAGGTGGATTCGAGTCGTAGTTGATGAAGGCTTACATGTGTATTCATCGGTAGGCATATACATATATAAGTTCCCCCTTTATATATATTCACTCATGGAAATATGAATATATATATTGGGTCTATGTGAGCTTATATATGGATATGAAAAATTCATACATGTGTAAGTGTAAAGGGTTATATGCAAGTATAAACATATATCTAAGGACCCCCTTGTGCGTATTTGGCCATGAAAATATGCACATAGGGTCTAGGTGTCCTTATATATTTGTGAAGTTTCATATGCGGGCAAGCGGAAAAAAGGAAGATTCGAGTTTTCGTCGTCAAAAGCAAACATGCCTTGAGGTTGAGGTAGGGTCCCTCTCCTTGCCTCTTTAATGCAAGAATGTTTTAAATTGCATTTAGTTGCCTTTTTAATTCTTCATGTTTATAATAAATTTCAATTCTTGAATAAGTGTTAGTTAAGATAATTGTTTCGTTTGATAAATAAGTCATGTTTTTGTAATAAAACACCTCCAACAGAGGTGCGCGGTCTGCGAAAACTCACAGTGGTATACCTTGCTTAACATTATTGCATTGATGTTTTCCTTATACTTAATGTCATTGTTATTCATAAAGCACACATCGTACTTGACCCTTTTTATATCCATATAGGGGGTTTCCCTCTTTTTATGAAAATGGTTGTTTGAACCAATACACTCTTTAAGTGCCGTTAGACTTTTAATATGGGTCCCATGTTGTGTGACCATGTCGCGTGGCCTATGATATTTAAATCCAACCAAAAGCCCAGTTCCATAGCCCAGGGGTCCCACAGTACCAGTAATGTCAGATTACATGTTATGTAACCTGTTATTTTCTGGATCCCATGGGGTATCCTCTAGGTATTCCTATACATTGTAAGATCTCCAAACCTCGCGGAATTAGGTATTTCAGGGGTCATCCAATCCTCTAGTCATCACAGATTAGCATTCATTTCTTTAAATCATCTGTGAAAACATCCTCTCATGACATCCATATCATTATATTTGAAACTAAGTGGAACAGATACTCCAATTCCATTATAATTCACCTCCAAAATCCATGATAAAAATGACATAAATTCCCTTTATGAAAAACAAGGTCAAGGAAGGCACAGATTGCACAATGGAATAGATACTCCAATTCTATTCTTGAATAAGTTTTCTTCAATATAATTGTTTCATTTGAAAAATAAACTCATGTTTTTATAAATAAAGTCATGTTTCTATAATAAAGCAATGTCATGATTTTATAATAAAACCCCTCCAACTGAGGTGCGCAATCTTCTAAACCAAAGAGTAGTGATAGTTATTTGTATCATATTTAGATTTGGTTTGAGTATTTCATATGCCTCTTGTTGGTGTTTGTTTTGTGGATAGTTAGTTTTTTTCTTTGAATAATATAAATTGGCTAATCATACCCGTTTAACTCAAATGACATTGGATGAGTAGGTATATGTCTTGACCATGACACTTTCCTTTTCACGCTTTGAATATTATAAATAAAATTTCCATGTTTAGGCAAAGTGATTGAATTTGTAAATGGTTTTTCTATGGTGTATAATTCTTTTTTGTCGTTTTGTTTCCCTTTAGACGTTGCATCATTGTGTCGCTCGCTAAAACCTTCTCTTATGATCCCTTGTTATAGCACATTAAATAGTTGATCTGTTCTATCATCTGTCGGCGGGGCGACGGTCGGAATGTTTCCCCTCCTCCTCCTGCACCCTTCGCTCCTGGCCGGAAGATACTGCCCCGTGGATGTCGCTGGACCGGGCCAACACGTCGCGGTCACACCGCGGTCACTCCGCCGTCATGCCGTGGTCACGCCGCGGTCATGCCATGGTCATGTCGCGGTCATGTCGCGGTCACGCCGTGGTAATGTCGTGATTTGGCCTTGCTCCAGGACTACCCCACATAGTGGTTCGTAGTGATAGTATTATATGAGTCTTATGATCAATGTTGAGACTAACTAATCATAAATTTTTGTCGTCGGGGTGATGACCCGAATTTTGCCCGCCTCCTCACGCTCCCTTCGCTCTTGGCCGGATGATTTTGCCTCGTGGCTGTCGCTGGACCGGGCCAACACGTCGCGGTCACACTGCGGTCAGGCCGCGGTCACGTCGCGGTCACGCCGCGGTCACGCCGCGGTCACGCCGCGGTAACGCCGCGTTCACGCCGCGGTCACACCGCGATCACGCCGCGGTCATGCCGTGTTTTGGCCCTGCTCCAGGATGAAACTCCATGATAGTTCGCAGTGATAGTATTCCATAAGTCTTATGATCAATGTTGACACTGACTAATCACAATTTCTGTCGGCAGGGTGACGACCGGAATGTTGCCCCACCTCCTCCCGCTCCCTTCGCTCTTGGCCGGAATATGCTGCCTTGTGGATGTCGCTGGACCGGGCCAACACGCCGCAGTCATGCCGCCGTCACGCCGCGGTCACGCCGTAGTCACACCACGGTCACGCCGCGGTCACGCCGTGGTAATGTCGTGATTTAGCCCTGCTCTAGGATGACACCCTACGGCCGTTCACAGTGATAGTATTCCATGAGTCTTGGGATCAATGTTGAGACTGACTAATCACAATTTCTGCAGGCGGGGCGACGGCCGGAATGTTTCCCCGCCTCCTCCCGCTCCCTTCGCTCCTGGCTGGAAGATGATGCCCCGTATATATTGCTGGACCGGGCCAACACATCACGGTCACGCCGTGGTCACGCTGCGGTCACGCCGCGGTCACGCCGCAGTAATGCCATGATAATGTCGTGATTTGGCCCTACTCCAGCCACATCCATCCCACACCAACCCCCTTCCCCCTTCATTTCAGCCCGTTGCCACCAGACCGCAAAAGCCCCCCCTTCCACCTTTGAATCAGGCCATACCATCCCCCCAGCACATGTAACCAGCCCCCTTCCACCAACATTTCAACCCCCTTCCACTTGCATTCGAGCCCGCACCATCCCCCAGCCACCTGCAATCCAGCCTGCACTAGCCACCACACCAGCCACCATACTATCCACCACCCCCAACCTCCTGCAAAACACTCATGTCGTCCCTCTTCTACCTGAAAAATAGCCCTAGCCACTAGTTCCATCACTCACTAGCCCCCGACCACCTACATCCCAGCCCGCACCAGCCCCTGCCACATTCCCAACATCCTCCAGCCACCTGCAATCCATCCAACAACAGCCCTCTTCCACCTATTCCAGCCCCCACCAGCCCCCTGCCATCCCTCGCACCAGCCACTCTAGCCCGCAATAGCCACGGCACGAACCCCCAGCCTCCTGCATTCCAGGATGCATGAGAAAAATTCCATGCAAATCACAAAAAGGAAAGAATAAGGGGGTGTCCAAGGGCTGTCCGGGGGGTTCAGGGGGTTCTGTAGAAAATGGGGTCAACCATAGGCCACCCAAGGATGACCACTTCTTAGGAAAGAAAGAATGTTTAATCACCCAGCCCATTGTATCCAGTGAGAGTTCATAACACTCACATGGAGTGCCTAAGGATTGTCGGATTCATAGTTCTAGCATGGATGTTCTTTGGTTTGATCACTTATGTGGAGTGGGTATGTGGTATAACCTAGAGAGGAATGACTGTATAATGCCTGTATTGTGTGAAAGTGTATCAATGTGCCAGCCTCAATGTCAGCTCGAATGCGGGGAGACACACCTATGTATTACTAAGGAGTAGTGTTCCAAGCGTATTATTGATTTTTGAAAAGTTCTATGTGGAACAATTTTCATCCACATAAAATTTTTCATATATAACTTCAACTATTTGATATGTTTTATTTCAGCTATCTGGCCAAGCTAAGAAGTAGTATTCTTCCTTAAGCTTCATTGGTGAAGCTTCAATACACAGTTCTTTATTTCATAATGATTAGTGATCAAATTCATATCGTAAATCCTAATAGGGGATTAATATGGTTGTAAGATTCCATAAATTAATAAACTAAAGTTAGTGGTGTATTTTATTATTAGAAATAGTAAATAGAAAATGGTGGCAGTGAGATTTATTTTACAATGATTGTGTCTTTTGTAATTTCAAATCTTTAAGGGGAGTGGTTCATATATATTATAGGCGATGTACATATGCGGTGGGGATAATTCGGTGGAGTATTCTCCATTAATACACCAACATGCCCGTTTATTGGGTAAAAATAGTAAGAATATCAAAGAGATAATTTGGAAGAGATAAGACTGAAATAGGGAAAACAAGAAAGGTCAATATTTGTGTATGGTTTCTATGAATTCATAAAGATTATTTCTATACATTCATGATTTCATTGTCACGGTTTGATTACACAATCCAGTGTATGATCCACACTATATTTCAGGAGGGACATGAAGTAGTTTCCACATATACATCTATTACGTGAGGTATATAAGTGCGAGCTTAGTTGTGTGAGAGGGGGAAGGAAGATACATCATGTATTCTATTATTCCATACCTAAATGTTAACATAAATTGATCAAATTAAATGTAATAGTATAAATTCTTGAGTTTTCAGTATGGAGAAAAATAGTGACGTTATTGTTAAGCAGTGAGTTAGGTGAAGAGTAGAAGAAATAAAATACATAAAATAATCCGCATTAATGAGTTTGTTTTCATGGAAATGAAAATAATTCATTCATTATAAGTGAGTATATTGTTAATTTCTGTATCTAAATGTATTAAATTGAAGGGTGGTTCATTGTTTCTTACATTAATGTGGTTTGAGAAAAGACCATGTAATATATTTTTCATAAATATTGTACAGTGTTTTGAGACTAATATGGGTGTAGTATCAGAAGATTTCACACATGAGAATTTAGTGATTAAGTGAGGCTAAAACATCAGGAGAAGAAATAATATTTTTCTGATCATGGTTTCCCTTACCCAATTGATCATACACAAGTGATTAAAATTATTAAGAAATGTCTACATAAAAGTTTTGTTTCTATTGACTGTATTTGAAGTTGTACATTACCCAATCAAATATAGAAATCCCATTGAGGAAGATCATGAAATCATCATATAATTTATCAAGATATGAAGAATGACCTCGTGAATAGGGGGACCAGCTATTGAAGAGGCTCAACACTAGGGGTTATAACCATTCAAATGTTTTGGGTCTAACTAAAAGAGGAAATAGAGTTGAATCACTGGGTGTATAATTAGGATGAAATGGAGTATTAACTAATGGGGGTATAATCTGTTGATTCATAAACCATTATAATTAATAATAATATTATAATGGATAATCTATAACCGGGGTATGTATAACTAGTTTTAGAAATGGGTAAGTGTTAGAATTGAACAATATACAAATATTTTTTTGTTATATTTCATTAAATTTTTTCATTTCATATTGGGTCCACTCATCTTAATAGGTGATAGAGGTCCAAAATCAGTAGGGGCAGGGTGACAGGGGGCAGGGGGTAGGGGGTAGGCGTAGGGGGCAGGGGGCAGGGGGAGGGTGGAGGGTGGTTAAGGGTAGGGGGCAGGGGGAAGGGGTAGGTGGAGGGGGCAGGTGGCAGGGTGGAGGGGGCAGGGGGTAGGTCTATAGGGCAGGTGGTAGGGGCAGAGGGCAGGGGGTAGGTGGAGGGGGGAAGGGGGCAGGGTGAAGGGGGAAGGGGGGGTAGGGGCATGGGGAAGGGGGCAGGGGGTAGGGGTAGTGGGTAGGTGGAGGGGGAAAGGGGCAGGGTGGATGGGGCAGGGGTAGGTCTGCAGGACAGGGGGCAGGGGGAAGGTCTGCAGGGCAGGGGGCAGGGGCAGGGGGCAGGGGGTAGGTGGAGGGGCAGGGGGAAGGGTGGAGGGGGCAGGGGGTAGGGGCAGGGGTTAAGGGGCAGGTTGGAGGGGGTAGGGGGAAAGTCTGCCGGGCAGGGGCAGGGGCAGGGGGCAGGGCCAGGTCTGTAGGGTAGGGGCAGGGGTCAGGTCTGTAGGGCAGGGGCAGGGGTAGGGGGTAGGTCTGTAGGGTAGGGGGCAGAGGGTAGGGGGCAGGGGCAGGGGTAGGGGGCACGTCTGCAGGGCAGGGGCTGGTGGAGGGGGTGGGTGGAGGGGGCAGGGGTCAGGGTGGTGGGGGCAGTGGGCAGGGGAAGGGTGGAGGTGGGAAGGGGGCAAGGGGTGTCTGTAGGGCAGGGGGAGGGGGAGGAGGGAGGTCTGTAGGGTAGGGGCAGGGGGGTGTTATGCAGGGGGTCTGTAGGACACCTATGATGCGACTACTAACAGTGCAAAACAACATCAACTCTCCTCACCTTCACACAGTGATGAGATGCTAGAAAAAGAAGCAGTTCAGAATCTAGTTTGCAATATGCAGATGGATGATATTAGAAAAACACAACACATGCAAGATGATGATGAAGGTCCGGAACTACAACACACATACAACCAGCAACCCCTACTATGGCTGAATTCACCACTCAGAAACTGGGTGACCAATCTGGGGAAACTGATCACAAAAAAGTGCACCAAAAATAGGTCTTAAAATGTATGAAAAATAATCATATCTCTCCTAACCCTTCAAGGACTTTGTAGGGAAAAAATGCAGCGACATCTAAAGAGAATTCTACCAAGAAATTAAGAAAATCCAAGCACGAAAAGAATTCTGGAGGTAACAAAAACAAGGGGCCTAACCCCAAACTTCAGTATAAATAAATATTTTATATTGGAACTCTCAGGGTATTGCTTACCCTGACACCATCACAACTTTAAAAAATTCCCGTTTTACTCATAAATTGATGCTTTTTGTTATCTTTGAACCTAAAGTCACTTTTACTTATGGATTTAATAGTATTGACAAATATAGTTATACTTTTATAGGAGAAACTTCCAATAATAACAATTGTGATTATTTGTGGGTCTTTGCCCATATCTCTATATATAAAATTCATATTGTTAATGATGATTCTCAGTATTTGACATGTGAAATAAACTTTAATGATAATACTTTTTGTTGTAATTTTGTGTATTCTTGCAATAAATATTAAGACAGAAGAACCTTGTCGCACAATATATCCTCCCTTAACAACACTATTCAAGATCACTGGGTCATTATCGGTAATTTCAATGTTATCCTTGGAACTAGTGAAAAGCTAGGGCCCTTGCACTCAAACACTTCCATTAAGGATTTTAATCACTATATTGATGATAATAACGTTGTTGAGATTAATCTATTTGGGGATACCTATACCTGGTATAGAAGGAAACACAATAGAATTTTAGCAAGTAAACTTGACAGAGCTTTCACAGACTTCAAAGCTCTCGATAACTGGAATAGCATCTCTAATATTACTTTACCTATGATTAATTCTGATCATCATCCAATTTTGGTGAGCCTCAAGACTAGAGACAACAAACATATTCTTCCTTTTAGATTCAATAATTCCTGGAACACTGTGGAGGATTGTAATAAAATCGTAAAAGACACTTGGAATTCGATCAATTAAAATTATGTCTTTGTCTGTACAAGGGGTTTCTAGGAGGGATGGGGGTTGTCCAGAGGGATCTGTCAGGAAGGGGGGTCTGTCCAGGATGGAGAGGGGGTGTCCAAGGGGGGGTTCTATCCAGAAAGGTGGAGGGACTGTCCAGGGGGATGGGGGTTGTCCAAGGGGGATGGGGGGCTATCCAGGAGGGATGAGGGGTTGTCCAGAGGGCGTCTGTCAAGCAGCGGTTACGCCGTGGTTTGGCCCTGCTTCAGGAAGACACCTCGTGATAGTTTACAGTGATAGTATTCCGCGAGTATTGTGATCAATGTTGAGACTGACTAATCACAATTTCTACCAGTGGGACGATGAATAGAATTTTTCCCCGCCTCCTCCCACTCTGTTTGATCCTGGCCGGAAGATGCTGCCTCGTGGATGTTGCTGGATCAGGCCAACACGCCACTGTCACGCCACGGTCACACCGTGGTAATGCTGTGATTTGGCCCTGCTCCAGGATGACACCCCGCGGAATTTCACAGTAATAGTATTCCCTGAGTCTTGTTATCAATTTTGATATTGACTAATCACAATTTCTATGAGCAGGGGTGGTGCAAGAGGAGGCTGTTGTCTAGGGGGGTCAACAGTGTGGGGGGGGCTTCTGTCCAGCGGGTTCAGCAGGGAGACTGTTGTCTAGGGGTTCCATCAGGGGGGCTTCTGTTCAGGGGTGTCCAGCAAGGGGGGCTTCTTTCCTGGGGGTCCAACGGGGGGCAAGGGGTGTGCAAGGGATGTGTGTGTATGGGGGGGTGGCTGTTGTCTAGGGGGGCTGTTTTTTTTATGAAATGGGAAGAGGACTTTGTTTATGTTCATGGGTGTTGGAAACACAACTAATGTTGTCGTCATTGTCATAAATAATGCATGCACTGTCCTGCAGTGCTCGCTTTTTCTAGTTGTGATCGCGTCGCAGCTGTGTTGGTGTTTTCCAACAGCAAATAAAGGTCTCAAAGTTTTCTCTCTCCTTGATCGGGTACTCACAAACAGCTTCCAAAGTAGTCAACTGACTGCATATTCCTAAGAGGTCTATATGGATTGACAAAAGAATATATAACATCCTTCCTGCCTAGATCATAACTAAAGATCCATCCTTTACATATATGTGGAAAGAATAATATTCCCTCACTTCCAGAAATGAGAAAGATATTTATGGGATTATCTAAATATACAATGTAATTGAAATTCTAGTAAACATTGATCATTAGGTTGTCACCTTGATAAGGAATAAAGTGACATTTTTAACTGATGTCCACATGGAGATGGAATCAAGAACAAGATTCATGGGAATGTGTTAATTATATAAGAGAAATTGTTGGATTGGTGTTTCCCGATCCAGTCGGGCCAAATCCTTGTGGCCCGCAACTGTAGCACTTTTGACAAAGGGGACGTCGTTCACTTTAGCGACGTGGGATTATTTTTCAGAACAGTGATTGTCTTCTCCATTTTATAGTCCATTTTCGGGCTAGGGTTACCACTAAAAAACCCCTGTAATTTGTGCTCCTGAATTTGTGATGTTCTGCCTCTCTGTGGATGTAGGGTTATTCCTGAACCACGTAAATTTTTGTGCCCTGTGTCTATTTTCGTAATACATTCCTCTTTCATTTCTCATTTCTGTCGTTGCGCCTCCCAAAGATTCTTCAACAGAAATATGGACTGGGAAATGAAAACCATATATATATGTTTTATACTCCCATCCTCTCATTTCAGTGAAAGGTTCCATCATCATCACTCTTGTGGTGACATGCTGATTTCTTTAAAAAATTAGTCATGTGAGACAAGGATCATGACAATCCTAGTGTAGTCTAACACAATGGTCTGGAAGTAAACCTACAGAAAAGAATTTATGAAACTAGGATGAATTCATTCTCCTTCAACATATAGAGGATTAGTATCATTGGGAATCAACTTCAAGGATTGGTGAACCCGTTAAGAATTTCATATCCTTAAAAAATGATATAATGAGTAACATAGGGGGGTTGCAATGTGTTCTATTTTAGTTTTTGTTTTTGATTTCAAATTGCATGGACAACTGTATTAGCATTCCAGGGGGGGTGTCTGTCCAGGGGGGTTGTAATGTGTTTTGTTTTAGTTTTTTTCTTTGATTTCAAATTGCATGACGTACTGTATTAGCATTCCAGGGGGAGTTTCCAGGAGGGGGGGGCTTTGCAATGTATTCTATTTTATTTTTTGTCTTTGATTTCAAATTGCATGGCCAACTATATTAGATTTCTAGGGGGTTTCTGTCCTGGGGTGGGGATGTTCAGGAGGGAGGGGGAGGGGAGGGTCTGAGGGGGTCTGTCCAGGGGAGTGGGGGATGTCCAGGAGGGAGGGGGAGTCTCCAGGGGGTGTCTGTCCAGGGGAGGGGGTGTCTGTCAAGGGAGGGGGAGTGTTCTGTCCAAGGGGTGTCTGTCCAGGGGAGGGGGTGTCTGTCCGGGGGAGGGGGTGTAAGTCCGGGGGGTGTCTGTCCGGGGTATCTATCCAGGGAGGGGGGGGTGTCCAGGGGTATCTGTCTGGGGGGCGTCTGTCCGGTGGGGGGGGGGGGGGGGGGTTGTTCTATCCAGGGGTGGGGGGTGTCTGTCTGGGGGGGTCTATCCAGGGGAGGGGGTGTCTAGGGGGGTCTATCCAGGGGGGGTGTCTGTCCAGGGTGGGGGTGTATGTCTGGGGGGTATGTCCTGGGAAGGGGGTGTCCAGGGTTTTCTATCCAGGGGGGTGTTTGTCCAGGGTGGGGGGTGTCTCTCCGGGGGGTCTTCCCAGGGGAAGGGGTGTCCAGGGTTGTCTTTCCAGGGGTGGTGTCTACTCGGGGGGTCTTTCCAGGGGAGGGGTGTGTCCAGGGTTGTCTGTCTATCCAGGGGGGTGTCTGTCCTGGGTGGGGGTAGGGGTGTGTCCAGGGGGTGACAGACAGGGGTGACTGTTAGGGGGTGGGGAACCAGAGGAAAACAGGCAGGAGGACTGGCAGGGGGTAGAGCCGGATGTAAAATAGGGGGAGACATGCAGGGGGACTAGAAGGTGGGTGGAAGGTAGGGGGACTAGCAGGGGCAGGGGGTGGAAGGCAGGCCTGCAGGCTTGCTGTGTTTTTTTATTGAACTTTAATCTATAGCCACAGTTTCTAACCATGGCTATAAGGCCTGTTTGTGTTTTACCTTTTTCCACAGTTTCAAACTGTGGCTATAAGCATTTAGCCACGGTTTGAACCGTGTCTATAAGGCTTTAGCCACGATTTAAACTCATGGCTATAGGGCTTGGCCTATAGCCACGCCAATACCAGCCACGATTCATTAAACCGTGGCTATAACCTATATCCATGGTTTTTAGGCTTATAGCCACGATTTGAAACCATGGCTATAGCCTAAATTTCTAGTAGTGTAAATAACGAACATGACAAGTCGGACACAGGGTAAGGGGTTTTCATCTCACTTTTTATTATTATGAGATTCATGCTATATTTTCAACTATTTCCATTTGTGTGGTGTATATACTATATAGGTTTGTATTACTTTTGTAATATAATTTAATTAATGGGTATTTAAATCTTCATTATATGATCCTTCTTTCAAGTGGTGTATGTTCTATAAGTTACCAAATCGTTAAGGGAACCATTCACCGTCCACTTTTTTTAAAGACTTCTATAATGTTATGTCTTTTTAAATTTACATATTATTATGTTGGGATATGTTATTATATATCCTTATTGTTGGACATTTTATGTCCATGGTATTAGAGACACTTTTCTCTCTCATCAACTCGTTTTATGAATTTTAAAGCATGGTCGTTTGGCATTTGAATTTCTATAAGAGAACTTATTAACCCAATTTTAATTCTTTGGGTTAAACTTATACTTCTTTATTATGTCATGCTATGAATATGTGTTGATGACATCTGATTATTTTACACTTAATATCCACTTATATTTTATGTATTCTTATTTATCACACATAATTATGTCATTGATTTGTCTTTAATTTAAGGGTGTGATCTTTATAAGGTACTTTGTCTCAATTTACATTCTATTGAGACTTTTTTGTTGTTATACACCAATTCACTTTTATATGGTGTATATACATCTCCTTGACATATTATATCATGAATATATTTATTCTCCTGATTTTATAAGCTTTGATTAATGTTATTCCTCAATTATTTGTATTCAATCATCTCTCATTTGGTTTGGAACTCTTTAACTAAAATATCATTTTAAATGTTTTAATGATTTATTCTTATAAATCATTCTCATTAGTTTTCATGTTTTAAAAATGGTTTAAAAGATTTATTTATGTTTACATGAATGTTTTGAAATTAAAATTTCTTTCAAAATCTTGAAATTTGTATGGGACACTTTGATTTAAAAATCACTATTAAATATTTTAAATGGTTTTGAAAATGGTTTGATAAAGCATTAATTATGTCAATATATTGAAATTATGTATTTTTATTTCAATTTTGAAATTTTATCTCTCCTTTATGCTTGTTTTATGTGTTATGAATAGTTTATGGTTATTGGGAATTTTTTACGTATACGGGTGGTTTCGTGAAAATCCTAGGGCGAGTGAGACTGAGAGATCTCTCCAATTCCTTAGGTAACATGACAGAGGTAAATGTTAATGTTTCTTATATGATATTCAGGGAATATACAATGATGGGTATTCCAAAAGTAACTCCATATGTCGTTGTGATAGCTAAAATTTCTGTATGATATGTGTGCCACAAGTTACCTTTATGATTTATGATTTTCATGTGTTATTCATAAATCTTATGATTTTGTGAGGTATATTAAAGATATTAAGTTTTAATATTAAAAAGTATGATTATTTTGATTTGTATGTTTTCATGTTCTGATGTATTCTTTCCTTATTTTATATCCCTTAATGAGCTTTTTATTTTCATCCCATGTTTTTTAATTGTTTTCCATTGGACTTAAAGATGAATATGGTCAAGGATGGGTTCAAAGAAAAGTCATGTTGTCTAAAACATGGAAATTGACATTTTTCTTTTTTTAATAATTTTTATTTTATGAAAAAAATAGATACTGAGTAGAAGTGTCTACATGTAATATTAAAGTTGTTATGTATAGTTATGACCTAATTTCTAAACCTCTAAACCTGAAAAATATCCTCTATGTGAATTATTAACTTAATTCAAGATTATGCAATGTTTAAGGTTGGATCTAGAAGGAACCAACGTAACAATAGATGTCAAGGAAACTGTGGTGGTTTTCATAAAGAGAAACTGAATGAAATTGTAGTTTCAATGATTAATCTTGTGGTTAAAATATTTTATGGTCATTTTTTAGTAATTTATCTCTATTTTTGGAATGTTATAAAATTATATGGTCTTAGAAAAAAGACAACTTGTAATAATGGTGACAACTTGTTGTGTTCGGCAAGGCCATGGGAATCGAGCACAAAACCAAAGGGCTACAAGGGCACATTGCCTACCACTGGCCAATGTCAAGTCCCTAGTAAATATGACTTATTATTTTTAATGATATAACTGTATAGATCAATAATAATTTGACTTTGGGAACTTATGTTTTATTAAATGGATATACTTAGTATAGGAATATGATTTGGAGATTAAGTGATAAAGGTTGTTTTGGAATAAATTCTCTCTTTTGGGAACACAATATTTTCATGGAAAATAGAATATTGTGGGATCTCGTTTGTTGAGTAATTGTTGAAATTTTATTTTGGAAGAATCTATGTTTTTATTGTGAATATATGGTGATTTTGGTTATTTCCTGAAATGATTAACCTATCATAGAGAATATGTGATTTCGTTAATTACACTTCAGTAAGAGACTTTAAGAGTAGTTGATGTTATTTGTAATAAATGATACTATTTACTATAGAATACTATGTGATTAAATTCTTTTGAGTTTTGGTATTCTATCATAGTTTATATTATATTGATGTATTTTAAGGAAAATTGTGTATTGAATGGTATTTGGTGAACTTTGGGTAATGTTTGTTGAATTTTCGAGATCAAGAGTAGTGTTTTTTTATAAAGTATTTCTATTTTTTGGGATTATCTGATCTTAGACTAAACATTTTAGTTTTGGTTAATATCTAAAGATAGGGGGAATATATTTTTCATCTTTTTTGGATTATGTGATTCTCTAGAAGTTGATTCAAGCACTTCTGTTGTGACCAAGTCATCTTGAATACTCATCCTTTGGCTAAAAGATGAGTTTGTGGTAAAATTTTATTAATGGACCACACTCTACATGACAAGTAGCTATGTTTCCTTGGGTGAGACTTTTGTCTTTTGATAGCCACTTGGGTAAGATGATGACATTAATAACTTTTTATAATGTAAAATAAAAAATATCATAAACATGAATCTTTTTACGAAAATTTTTTTTACATGGGGTTATATAAGTTATATTTTAGACTATAAATATTATTTTTCAATATAAAAATATTTCATACGTCATGATATTTTATTTATAATTTTTAGACATTCAATAAATTAATTTAATCATGATACAATGGTGATGTAGTAATTGCTTCGTTAATAAAGGATTCAAATAAATGATTTTCTAAATATTAAAATAAATATATTTTGAACCTTTTTATGTCATCCCCTAATTTTAAAGATTAGTATGAATTTTTATATTTTAATTAATGAAGTTTTTCACAAGAATCAAGTTTTTTTTTATTTTTTTAAAATTCATGATATGAATAGTATAAAAAATGACATATATGAGTTTTTAATTCAATTAATACTTTATTCGATGATAAAATAATCCTAGAAATCTAATATCAGTATAAATGACATATATGATGTTAAAATTTTCATTAATGATCCATTTTGGGTCTTTTGTAATTTTATAGTCAATATATTAACCATATAGTATGAATATACAAGAAGACATGGTAAAAGTTAAATAAGAGTAAAAAGTAGTTAAATAAAAAAGATAAGGATTAAAAAATTTCCAAACCGGCCCAATTATTATTTTATGATTTTATTTAGACTTATATACACCTTATAATCGAATTGAATATTTTTTGGATCTCTTGAAACTGAAAAAAAAATTATAATAAAATAATACTTTGAATCTTTCCAAAAGAACTCATCCTCCCTCTTATGAAAGGCCACCATCTCTAACCCATTAGACACACCTCTCAAGCCCCTTGTCTCATCAAAAACCTACATAAATAATCTCCCAACATCTCTCTCTTCCTAGTAAAATCCTTACCTTAGGTAGAAGTCTTTTCAATAAAGCCTTTTGATTCAAACCAAAGGGAGTTATCTGATTTAAAGCTAATGTTTTCCCTCAGGTTCTCTTCATTTATTTTACATCTTCACTCCCTCTTCTGTTATTATTATTTGTTTCAATAATAACACTAGTATCCAAAATTTACTAGGTTTTTTTATGAGAATTATTCTAGCTACACTTCCACACACCTCCATCTAATGAATACGCACATACTGTTTCTGTGGATGGAGAACTATTGCCTCACCAAATGATGATTGTTCAGTCTTCTGCTACCACATCTTATAGTGGCCATTAAGATGGAAATATATTAATATGTGATATACATTATATTTATATTGTCAATATTATTATTTATTTTTCATTTATATCATAACTTTATGGTTTCCATAATGGGTAAATAAGATAATTTCATTTGAGAAGTGCAGACTACCGCCCCCTCAAAGTGATATGACTATTTAATACCATACATGGAGCTTATAAAAGATGGTGTTAATGAACTTATATAATGTATAATAAAATATTATATTATACTGTAATAATAATATACCTATGTATCATTTGGTTTTCATTCCTTTAAAATTTAAATAAAATGAAATAAAAGTAGCGTTCATGCGTACGTATGGCTTACCGTCTCCATGAACGGTGCATTTCATTTCATATATTTAAAAGATATGGACTATTATAAATACATATATACTAGATATATATGATATATAATATATCTAAATCATGAATATAAATTTTTATATAATTTAATTTTGACCACATGGAATATTTTTAATTATAGAAAGTTAATTTTTGACTTAAGTACCGAACATTGACAAAAAGAAAGATATGAACATAAATAATTAAATGATTATTAGATCAAGTTAATAAGTGATATAAAAGAAATAATAAACTTGAAAATGGTTCTAAAGTAAGTATAATTAACATATGTTTATTATTTAGGGAGATAAATAATGAATAAGACAAGTCGAACACAAGGTAAGGGGTTTTCATCTCACCTTTTATTCCCATGAGATTCATGCTATATTTCCTTTTGTGTGGTGTATGTACTGAACATGATTTTGTTCCATGTGTACTATAATTTAATTTATGGGTATTTACATATTCATTGTATGATCTTTATTTCATCTGGTGTATCATTCCTAAGTTTCCAAATTGGTAAGAGAACCTTTCACCATCCTCTTTTTGTCAAAGACTTCTTTTATATTATGTCTTTTTAAATTTCCATTTTATTATTTTGGGATATGTTCTTCTATATCATTATTTCTATAAATTTTATTTCCATGTGATGAGAGACCCTTTTCTCTCTCATTAACTCATTTTCTAAATTTTAATGTGACGTCGTTCTATTGTCGAATTTTTTTAAGAGAACTTCATTACCCAATTTCAATTATTTGGGTCAAACTTATACTTATTGATCATGTCGTTATATGAATATTTGTGAGTGAACTATTATTATTTGTCATATAATATCAATTTATATAGGTTGTATTATTATTTTTCACACATAATTATGTCATTGATTTGCCTTTTATCCAAGTATATGATCTTTGCAAGGAACATTGTCTCAATTTACATTCCATTGATATTTTTTTGTTGTTATACACCGATTCATTTTTATATGGTGTATATACTTCCCTTTGACATATTATATCATGAATATCCTTATTTTAATGATATTATAAGCTTTTATTAATGTTATTCCTCGATTATTTGTTTTCAAGAGTCTCCCATTTGGTTAGGAACTCTTTAACTAAAATATCATTTTAATTATTTTAAATATTTATTCTTTTAAATATTTCTTATTATTGTTTGTGTTTTAAAAATGGTTTTAAGGATTTAATTATAGGTAAATAAATGTTTTGAAATTAAAATTTCTTTTAAAATTATCAAAGTGGTATGGTACACTATGATTTAAAAAAAATCTTTATTAAATATTTTAAATGGTTTCGAAAATCCTTTGATAAAGCATTGATTATGTAAATATCTTGAAATGGTATATTGTGATTGAAATTTGGAAATGTTATCTTTCCATTATGCTTATTTTATGTGTTATGAATATGTTATGGTTATTTGGTATTGTTTACATATATGGGTGGTTCCATGATAAACCTAGTCCAAGTGAGTCTGAGACAGATCTCCAATGAATTGGCTAGCATAACAGAGGTAAACCTTAATGTTTCTCCTAAGAGATTCAGTGAATATACTATGATGGGTATTCCAAACATAACTCCCTATGTATTTCTGATAGCTATAATGTATGTATGATATGGATGAAACATGTTACCTTTATGATTTATTATTTCTATGTGTTATTCATAAATCTTATGATATTGTGAGGTATGTTTAACATATTATGTTTTAAGATATAAAAGTATGATTATTTTGATTTGTTTTTATTCATGGTCTAATATTTTATTTCATTATTTCATATACCTTACTGAGCTTTTTATTCTCATCCCAACTTTTTGAAATGTTTTCCATAGGACTTAAATATGAATTGGGTCAAGGATAGGATCAAGGAAAAGTCATGCTATCTAAAACATGGAACAAGACATGTTTCTTTTTTTAAGAATTATTATTTATGAAAAAATGGATAATGAGTATAAGTGTCTACATGTAATATTGAAGTTGTTATGTATAAGTTATGACCTAATTATATAAATCTCTAAACCTGAAAATATCCTCAATGTGAATTATTAAATCAATTTATGATTATGTAATTTCCAAGGTCGGGTCCTTATATTAATTTACTCATTTATGATTCATTTCTTATAAACTAATAGGATTTTTATCATGACTCAAGGTTATGATTTATGATACACATGGCATGATTTTCAAATGTTATTATCATGTTATCATATCCTTATGTTTATGTTCTCCTCATGTAGTCAATGATATCTCTCTTATTTTCCTTTACTGAGTATCATAGTTCACCCTTTCTTTTGTTCTCTTTACCTATGTTATAAAAGATGGTGTTGGTAATGATATGTATATAAAGGGTTACAGTTATGAAAAACATAATGGGAGATGATTTATATCTTTTATGAATAAGTTTTATATGTTTCCATGATTCCAATGGCACAATACCTATATGATTTTGGCATGGATCATTATGTTATGCAATGAATATTCATATATTAATATGGGATATATATATATATATATATATATAATGTATGGGTTTCTATAGTTTGTATAAGCACATGGTTTAGTTTATCTTTGGAAACTAGGATGAGATTACTTTATTGAGAACCCTATGTATAATTCTAAGTGTTGGATACAATTTTAAATATTTGGTAATGATTATGAATAACCTAGGTTAACCATAAGGTTTCATATAATTATGTGTAATGATTTATAAATTATATGGATTATTTTTCATGATTATGTTTCACCACAATGGTTATTATTTCTTACACTGTGATTTTTTCTTTTAGTCAATATATGGAACCCAAAGGGATGATAGTAATGTTGAATGTAATGGTCAGTGGAGTTATATTCCATATGAGAAACAAAGTTAAATAATAAATATAATTTAAAACCTTGTGATTATTCTTAATTATCTATATTATTATATGATTAATAATCTCCACTCTTGTTATTTTCCTAAAACACCTAATAAGAGAAAGGTGTATTTTTATAAAAATCATAACGGAAATAGTTTTCAGGTTTCAAAATGTCTAGAATGACACATGAAGAACTCAAGTGAGTAACTCAGAGGAACGAGAATATTTTTTTCATGTGTAAAAGATGGAAATAATGTAATTAATTAATAGGGGACAATGAAAATGTTTTTTAAGACAAAATATTAAAATAAATGTCTCCCTAAGGTATCCTTGATCGTTAAATTTTTTAAATATAGATATTTTATTAATTGTTGATGTTGATATAATATAGGAAGATCTCAAGAATAGAATCAAAAAAAATTTATTAATTATTTTACCAATGATGATGAAGATACTGCAAATGGTATATGAAAAGTATAGGTTTTTTAGCAGTTTTTCTAATGTTTAGAGTAATAAGTTTTATTAAATTTATGTTGATGAATCTTAACACATAATTCGTATTTCATATTGTGGGAGAGAAGTATTGGTGAATAAGATGATGAGCCCAACTAAATGTTTTAAGAAGGATACGGTAATATTAATGTTTTTATATATTTGGATTCAATAAATATGTTATATAAGTGTAATACTAATAATATACCGGTTATAAAAATCATGAAACATCTACGGATATTATGATAGTAGTTTTTGTTTAAATATGTGAAGACATATTTTGAATGGTATTAATAATCAAGAAAATTAATTTAGTATTGAGATGATGTTTTTTAAGAAAACATGATTAATGGAAAAGATAAACCTTAATATGTGTCTGATTAGAGTTAATAACATTTATTTTAGATAAATAGATGATTGAATTTGTTAATATTGGTAACCATGAATTTGATTATAGATTTGATAAAAATTGATTTAATTCTTCTTTAATGATTTTTATTTCATTTTTTTGGCTTTATAAAATATATTAAATCATTTTTGATCTTATTTAAAGAATAATTATTGTATTTATTTTTGGAGTAATATATTTTATCATGTGAGGATAAATAAAATGATATGGATACCATCCCAAGTTTCTATGTCTAATGATGATTATAAGTTCAAATGAATCCACACCACCTTTATATTTATTAATTTATGGGATTTTAAAGTTATTTGGAACTTTTGTGGGTTATTAGGAAGGATAATCATTTGATTATTAAATAAATTTTTGGTATTTGTATTTGATTTGATGATAAGTTAATTATGGACTACTAGATAGTGTTATATATGTAATATTGATGGTTTAGAAGTGATTCATTGACAATGTGATATTTTAATAGATAATTATGGTCAAATAAAGGATTAACTTTTAATATTAAATATAAATATGATTCATTAATGTTTATTGAAGTTCAATCTATTACAATATTATATAGTAATTATAAGGGTGATTATTGGCCTTCAAACTTCACCATCCTTATTTTTAAGAGAATGTTTTTTACCCTTATTATGATGTGATATTTAAAACAAAAAAATCAAATATCAATATAAATATATATATATAAATACTTGGAAAATAATAAGTTAGGTTTTATAAAAGTCATGCTATTCTTTAAAAATACATTTACATAAAAAAAATATGGTATTAGTTTTTATGAGGAAATATTATCAATAATTTCTAGACCTTTAAGAAATGTTATGTTATTAAATTATAATAGTTTTTCAAGTTATCATATTAAAATTACCTTAAAATAAATTTATGAGAATTTGATGAAAAGATTGGTTTATCAGTGAGTAATGAAAAATACTGATTTTATTGAAAACGATATGAACAAAGTTCCATTTTTTTTAAATGGTCTCAAGATAAAATTATTTCACAATTATTTTAAATAATAAAATTAAGTTAAATGTAATAAATTTTATTTCTAAATTTTGTATAAAAATATTTTAATATGTCAAAATGCATTTTCCTTAAAAACTGTTTTTATGTGGATAATGTGTTTTTATTTTAATAAAATAATTTAATCACTAATGGTAAATGATTTTAATAAAATAGATATGTTATATACTCAATAAAGTGTTTTAACATTCATCTAATATTTTTCTAAGCATAGTACAAGAATAAATCTAATTTTATGAAAAAAAGTATAGTTTTCTAAAAACCGGTTTTAATCACCTTTTTTAAAATTATTTTAATGTTAATTTCTACCACTTATAGGTATTTAATTTGATAAAAATGGATTCCATGTTTGGAATATGTCATTTTATTTTTAGTTAACATGAATAGTAATTGTGGTAAAATGTATCCCCTCAGTAATGGTAAAATCAGTTTACTCAAGGTTAAAACTAAGTGATAATTCCACATTATTGAATAATAATTCTTATTGGATGAATTTAATTTGACTCTTATCACCTTAGTAATCACATTAATTTGTTTTAGAGGAATTTTTCCATGAAAATGACATGTATATATTTAAATCCAGGAAAGATACAAAATTTCACTTACTCAGTTTCAAATATTTCTTATGTTTCCACATGGGGACAAAATCATGTTATGAATAAATAAAAGATTCTATTTTTATATTAATGTAATTATTTATTATTTTTAATATAATTCAATTTTTTTTGAAATTATATAATTAAAATAAATTCTTTCACAATGAAAAAACAATATTTATAAAATAAATTTAAAAATAAAATAAATTATTTAAGAATATAAAGTGATATAATTTGAATGATTTAATGTGAACCATGATTTTTCTAGAACTATATGACATATTGGGGAGTTTTTGAAGCATTATATTTGCATTCCCAATTTTTCTCGAGGTAGTTAAAGTCAAATTAAATGAATAGTCTAAAAATGTCATTGATAATATTTAATAATAAGTAATATTTAATTAAATGATATAAAATTCATAAAAATATTATATTTTTGAAAATTAATGTTATATGGTTTTAAAATCATCCATTTTCCATTTATGTAGCTTTTTTGGATTTTTAAGCAACATTATTACAATAGTTTTTGGAGGGGTAACACAAAGAAATTAATAAATCTATCGTGCCTACAAGTAATGGGGGAGACTCAAACCCATGATACCCCTAAATGGTGAAACCACTAGGTTATTCCACTGGGGGTGGATTTTTATAGTAACATTATTTACCCATAAAGTGTAGAAAACTTTAATATTACATTAATTTTTAATAGGGTTAATGAAGGGATAAAAAATATAAGGGTAAAAATAAAATCCAAACTTGTCCAAATTTTATTTTATGAGATTATTTTAACTCATCCTTATATAAATTAGTTATTTTATGAAATTCCTAGAGTTCCCCTTTCCTCAATTATAAAATAGCACCACTCCTCTATCTAATTCAAACTAATTTGAGGCTTCTAAATCAACCAAAGTATAGAAAAATATCTTCTCCACTACCCTAGATACATTATATAGGTTATGTACTTCCTAAAAGGTAAAACCTAGAGCCCTTTATTGGAGATCTAAAAGAGTTATTCCAATGAATAGGTAAATGTCATAATCGATCACTTTGTTTTTAATTATTCTTTTTCCCCCTAATAACATATTGTATTATTTATTAAATAATAACTTTTGTATCCTAAAAGTACTTAATTGTTATTAGGGTTATTAAACCACATTTATTACCCCAATTTACAACAAATGAGATGTGGAAAATCGCTCATGTGTATGTATGGCTTGTTGTCTCCATGTAGTGATACATTTAAGTACTCATAACCATATTTTATGGATGGGTATTTTGATGGGTTTAATATTTATATGTGATAATTCCGAAATAATTATAATTCTATAATTATAATATAATATCTACATTCTCACCTTCAAATTGTTTGGGAAACGATAATGTCGATCATGCATATGTGTGGACTACCACATCCACAAAGCGATATGATTAGTTTTTCTTTTATATTTTTCATGGTTGGTAATAAGGATAGATAATGTGAATATATATTATATATATGATATAATTCATATTTAGAAAAGGTAAATTACTATTTACCCTTCAATTTTTCCTTCCATCAAAAATAAAAACAATGTTCATGTGTACATGTGGCCTACCGTCTCCATGAACAGTGTAATTCATTTTTCTATTTATACATTTTTGGACCACTATAAATATATATTATGAATATATTTTATATTTATATAATCATTAATATTCAGTATATTATTTAACCATTATAAAAATATAAGGACCAAACTACAAAACCACGACATACATGAAAAACAAAGAAAATATCACCTAGAATAGTGATTTTTATAATGAATGGTTGATAAAAGTGTAATAAAAGGTTATAAGTAATTAATATACGGTATGAAATATATTATTATGGTTTTATAATATATGTATAATAAATAATTATTTATTATATATGATTTTTGAATGTGTATGAATTAAGTTAATACTTATGGTATGAGATTTTTGTCTCACTTCTTATTTCTGTGAGATACATGCCATATTCACCACCAATTTATTTTATATGGTGTTTATTATACACATGAATGTATTTTATCATTATTAACTTGAAAATTTTTTTGATTTAAAAATCCATTTTAGTGCCTCTCTTTCATTTGGTTTACAGTTCAAACATTACCAAAGCGGTAAGGGATTTTTTTCTCAATTTTACTAATTTGAGATATATGTCTTGTTATACACATATTTTTTTTTATAATATATACAAACCCTTTAAAAATAATATAAGGAATTTATTCATTCTCATGATATTCTGAGTTTCATTAAAATTATTCTCTCATGGGTTTTTAAATTAAAAGTTACCCAAGTGGTAAGGGTTTCATGTTACCGTCTCATTGCTTATTGGGATTTCTTATGATTATGCATTCAATTATGAAATATTTTGATATATTTATCATGAAACTCATTTATTTTATTATAATATGGATAATTTTATAGAATACATTTTTTCTCCTCATTTTCATCTCTTTATTTACTCAAGAGTACAAGATATTTTTAAAAAAATGATCTTTTTTTCTCTCTTCGGTCAAAAATATTTTTTTCATCAAAACATGTGTTTTCTAAAAATGATTTATATTTTTTAAAAAATTATTCAAATAATTTATTAAAAAAAATTAAAACCATGGTTTAATTTTTACAAAATATTTTGAAATGTATCTTCGTGTAATTTTTTACCAATACTCAATTGGATTTTACGAAAAATGTGAAAGGAATCCTTTTTTAACATGTACAACATGAATAGAATTTCCCATCATCATTAAAATAATTTTATTTGTACCATCCTTAAAACTTTTGAATTTCTATTTTAAAAGAGACATATTTTCAAAAAAAATATTTTACAATGAATTCAAATTGGAAATCCGATTTTCCTCAAAAAAATGTTTTAAATTATTTTTACAGCTTCCTTAATATTTTTTCTAAATTATTTAAAATTAAAGTATTTACAAGATTATTTAGGAATTTTTAGTTTTAAACAAATATTTTCAAAGATAATTTATTTTATCTAATAAACATTCAAGTAATATTTCAAAATCAATTTCCATCTTAGATGAAATCATTAGATTCTACATATGCTTTGTTGGGGATCTGATACAAGGATTCCATTATTATTCTTTATTTTTAGGTTTTATTTTTATGATGAAAAGATGTAAACAAAACTTTTCTTTATTACCCAAGTTATACTGTGAAAAAATATTTATGATATCCACTTATTTTCATATTTTATTCTATAATGAAATGATTAAACAATTATGAAACCTGTCTCTTTTCCATAGGATATAATATGACGAATTTAATTTGAAACCCACTACATTTCATGGATTATGATTTGATGATTTTTTTATATAGTGACACTTATATGTATGATTTTTATAGTGTGAAATGTGGTACCTATATCTCCCACAAATTAATTGGGTAAAGATTCATATCTGAAGAGATCTACAAGACTAAAATGAGAAGTGAAGAATTTTCAATAAGGTAATTGGTCTACTATGAGGTTTTGGGGGTGATCATTGACTACTATGATAGTTTGGGGAGTGAAATAATTCCACTATGATAGCATTTCAAGTGTTCCTTGAATACTATTCAATTTATTTTCTATAATAATATATAGGAGAAAATCTATGTCTTATGCAAATTTTATAAACTTATGGCTCATTTTCATTGATTTTATTATAATTCATGTTTTTTATACTACCAACATTTATTTTGTGAATAAATATTTTTATCTATGATACGAATGCTATGGTTTTCAAATTTTACGACCATTTTCTTGTACCATTATTCTCATGTCATTATTATGTGATCATTGATATCTCACTTTTTTACCCTTATTGGGCATTTGATCTCAACCATTCTTATGTATCCTTTACCGAGGTTATGAAGAAAGGTTTTAAGTAGGATATTTTTGTGAAGAATACTAAATGGGAAAATCTTTATGGGATATGTTGAAGATATTTAATCAAATTAGAAGATTGTGTACCTATCCTCCCAAGACACTAAAAAATTGTGGTCCTCAGGCATGTGTTTGGGTAATTTATCGAATATTCTTGAAAAAATATGTATTATCCAGGGATGAAAATCCTATGTTACTATAGGTAGTCTTGGAAATGGGCCTTGACTAGTAAGTAAATTCATTTCTATGCTTATGTGTAAGAAACAATATTATATCTTCTTCCAATGTTATACTCTCATGGATAATTTTCTTTGATTATATTTTTGATTAATGTATTATGAATTTTCATAATTATTCCACGAATAATGATTAAAATTTATGATATACAGGGAAAAATTATCCAATTTATTTATCATTTTCACTTACCCTTATGTTCTTGTTATACTCAAGAATTCATTTATATCTTCATTGTTTAATATTACTGGTTATTTGAGCTCAATATTTATTATGTTTCATTTTCCTAAGTTATGAATAAGGGTACTAAGTATGATATTCCTAGAAGGGTACTAGTAATGAATAACATAGTAGGAGATGATATAGATCTTTTATGAACTAGTTGTTCATGTTCTCTTCTTTCCAAAGGCACTAGACATATATGATTATGGTGTGGATAATTATGTTATTTAATGAATATTATTTTAATAAGATATGATATCAATGTATGTAAGTTATGGGGTGAAATATTCAATTAATAACATTATAATCTCAAATAATATAATTGAATTAATTTACTTGTGATCAATCATTTTCAAAAATTCAACAGCCCCTGCACATGGGGACTACTTAATCCTAAATTAAAATTCATTATAATTTGTGGAACTTGTGGATAAACTTTTTGTTTAACCCTCTAGGACCTTATAATTTTTATAGTGAGGTATATTCATATAAAAAGAGAAGTATATAGTAACAAATCACAACCCCTAAAGAGATAAGGATAATTCATTTTGGAAATAGCCTCCTATAAACACTTATCATGTAGTATAATATATTTATCGATTTAGTCAACGCACTCCCACCCCCCCAAAGTGACCAATGATATATTCTAAATTTTTGAAGAGGAAAATATTATTTTAATCATTCAATCAATGACATTCCACCATTGATTCTCCTCAGGAAAGGTAATTATCTATGAATATAAATTTCATGGTTTTTATCTTGTATCAAAGTATAGGAACAAAAGATATTAAATTTTAATAATCTCAAGTAAAGAGACCAATAAACATGTTCAAATATAGGAAATTCCAATGTCATCCCACCCATTTTGGGTTCTTATTAGAAGGAAAATCACCATGATCAATTCTAATCAAGATAACCAAATGAAAACTTCATCAGTATAAGTCTCAACGGTTATGATCCCCTAGAACCTGATAGTCAAACATCATCTATATCTCATCAATATAATGTATCTATACCAAAAAACATGTGTTTAAGATTATTATGAAATTTTTATAAGGTTGGAATTATAGTTTGGAACTATTATAACCTTATGATATGATAAATAATCTAATGAAATTTCCCTATAACAAGTTTATAATAAATTAACTACACTATTTTGGTAATATAATATCATGAATAACTCTCTATATACATTATACCATAATCAAAAATAAATTCTTATGTTGGTTAAATGGTACCTACTTTTACAACACTCACAATTAGACAAGGTAAAACTTAATAACAATGATCTTTTTAACTATCACATTAAAAATCATGCTTCTACTGAGTTATGGATTTATCCATGAGGTCTATCGTGTTTTCCTCTTAGAGTAATCTATTTTATATGAATTTTCCATCTTGATAATTATTTCTCAATATATGATATACCCATGTATACCCATTTTATCCTCTGTTATAACCTTAACATATTCTATATTACAATAATAGAAATATTATCACAATATAAATTTTTTAAATTCATTACTTTCCTATAGAAATTAATTTAATTGAAATAAATCATTACATATTTATACAAATTCTTTATCTATAATATTCTAAGAGGTTCGAAGGAACACTAAGAGGGGAGTGGTAAATCAATGGTCATTAAAAACATATACAAAATCTTTTATTTTCATCTTAAACTCCTAGACTTCTTCATGTTTGATCTACTCACTTTGAGTTAGTCACAAACTAACTGAAATACTGAAATAAATAATTTATTAACCAAAATATTTTCATCGTTCATATAAAATTCCTACCGCTTTACATGATTGGTTATTTACCCCCATCACATATCCTACACTATAACAAGTAATATATTATAATGGCTTTGGTGATTTCAATGAAAAAAAATAACTATGTCTTATGGAACTTCTCTGTCCAAAATCAGACTATATTTCGTAAATAGCTCTCCACTATACTCACAACCACGTACCATGATATCCTTGTATAACCTGAATCACGCAATGTTGAGACTAATAGATACTGAAATATGTTAAAATATAATGAATTTTTTCTTGTTTTTTTTCATTTCAATTCATAGTTCACTTGACGATGTTGGGATTTCATTACGAACTTTTTTGGAATAATTTTTCCGGATTTATAAATTTATATTGATCGAATAGGTTACTAGGGATTGAATTGAGATAGAGGGAGAAAAATCTTATTGTATTCTGTATTCATGATAGATATATTATTGGATTGAGTTTAATGAATGAATTCCGCCGAATTTGGTTTTATAGACAACCCAAACTAGATGGTTCTTTGTTGATCTTCAACGTTCGAGCCATTATGTTTATATAAACATACATATGATTATAAATCAGGTTGGTTAAAGTAATAAGTTGTGTAACATGGTGTAACTATGTTTCTTTGATAACGAGAAGTGTTGTGTAAATTTTATTTTAAGTTTTATCATATGTAAATATATATAAATAAAATCATTTAACTTTTATAAGTCTGTCTAAAAAATATTAATATGAAATCATCATAGACTGATGAATCTGAGTGGATCAGTTGGAAAGATGTTTTAAATTGATTTCATTTATAGTATAATCGAATATACTGACTCAAAGTGCTCTACAAAAATGAATCATCAAAATACCACAAAATGAACGGTGTTCCTGAGTCGATTAGAGAGAGTAAATATGGATAAAGAAGACCCTTATACTGGTATAACAAACATGCCAATACTGAAAAAATAATTTCATGTGAATATGTATAAAAAATAAATTTTTAGGATCTTTAAAATTTTTATAAATTCATATATTGTGATTATTTTGAGATGGACATTCAATTCATTAATAAACATGAATTAATGATCATGATTACGGTTGAGCTTTCAGGATGTTTTGAGTAGATTGTTGAATTTGGTATAAAAGGATGTTTCCACAAATTTTGTTGAAAAGTATTTACTTGGAAGATTGAAGGTAGTCAATTTAATAATGTGTAAAGAATGATATATAAAAGTTTAAGTGGGAAATTTTAATTTTAATTTTGAGTTACTCTCTATGTTGTTAGAGAAACAATGCCTAATAATGGAGAGTAGGTGCACTAAGATGGTTGTTTCTTCTATGAGGGTTGTGGAAGAAGTCAGGTGTTGAGTGTAGATATTGGGTGATATTTATGTTGAATATCTACATATAGTGACACTGAACATAGGATATTAGATAGAGTGATAACATACTAGTCTCAATAGAAGTGGTACCAGAGTGAGGTTTCTAGATGAATAAGATATCGGAAAACCAAGTCATTGAACGAAGTGGTGATGGATAGGGAAAACTATACTCAGAAGTTATTGAATGAATTGGTTTTGAAATGTAAGTCCAGGACGTAATTTCTTGTTATTTTCTATGAAAGAAATTGAATATTAATAATAAGAACATAAAATAATGTAAGTGTGAAAAAATCAAGCATCGCAGTGACATTATATTTACGCCTATTTCTATTGGTTCATTTAGTAATTGTAAAAAAATTATCGTTTTAATAGTGCAAGGAGAGCCTGCACTTTTAAAGGATTATAGTATTATACATTTTGTATATATTCCCCTTTTTCTTAATTCATAAATTATTTTTTTAGTGGATTTATAATATTAGGTTAGTTTTTATCCAAGTCAAGGATTGCTACTCATATTGAGTAGTGAAACATGAAAATTCATGTGTTCTTAGGTGTCTACTTGTATGTTTTTTAGTAGATTCAAATATCTCTAAATAGTGGAAAATTTTATTTTTAATAAAAAACATAAATATAATTTATCACTGACTCACCCCCTAGTGATCCTATAGATCTTGTGTCATGAACCAAGCTGATATTTCATCCAACCCAACACCTGACCAAGTCCATAAAATGGACCAAAGGGATTTCCAAATCCCCAAGATCTAGAAACTATAGCCTTTTTACCGATAATACATTTTTTGGAATTATTTCACACATGATAAATAATGATAATCAATATGAAAAATAAAATATCAACTCACGACCAATAATCATAACTAAAAGTTATAAAAAATAGTAGACAAACAATTTACAACATAAACAAAAACAAAAACAAACCAAATTACCAAATGGGAGGGGGACCAACTATACCATAACCAAAAAATCTCCATATAACATGAGGGTCATCACCCTCAATCAACCTCCACCAACACCTATAAGAGAAAAACAGTATCAACCAAATACACCATCACAATATTGGAATATCTTTTCATTACCTGGGTCATATATAACAAAGTCTATATACACCCAAGGTTGTATGTTGGGTGTGACCCAAACCCTAGTATGATTCCATGCAAAATAAAATATTACATTACATAACAATGGAGGATATATTAACATGCATGTATTTAATGATGGAAATGCAAAAAAATTTAAAGGAATGATTTTAAAAAAATTAATGAAAACATTTACAAAGGAATTGTAATTTGTGGTTATAATGAAAACAAGGTCCAAAATATGTTGATAGTGAGAACCACATCATAAGAGTGCACCACACCACATGAAATTTCTACAGGCGCTATCTCTAGTGGGACCCTAGGAACCTAATATCTTGGTGAAACATGGCATTGTAACAATAGACCACAGAGTCCCCATGCAATTGCCACTATAGTGGAATCCATACTAATATCTAGTGTAATCCAATAATCATTATGTTTTCATGGTGTTATATCACCAATCCAACTAGAACAAAATCATTATTATCCTTGTCGATCCAACTAACGGACTAGTCTATATCCTCCCACTAAGATAATTAGGATTTGGTTAGTCCTAAAATTCTATTCTACATATCAAATGTATGACCACTTTCACACACACACATCAATCATCATGAATACACATGAAAAACCACCAATTTATATATGAAAAATCCATAAATTGTCTATATTCACACCAAATCCATTTTAAAAAATGATTCACACCTATTCACAATTTGTAAAACCCATTTGGAAGCATAAAGTGGGAAAACACATGAAATACAACCATTTACAATTTAAAAATGGTTTTCAAAGCATACACACCCTATAAATAATTTGAAAACACATTTTTTTACAATTCACACAATCAATAGAATACATTCAAGTAGTAAATAAAAAATAAAAACATCTAATAATGCTAAAATGTGGAATCACCTTCCTTAAGATTAGAATATTTTTGAATTCGAGGGAAAACCACAACTACACCACCAAGAGACCCCATAAAGAAAATATAGGAGCATAAACATCATGAATTCACCCCAAAATTCAGTATTGAACCTTAATTAGTTCAAATAACCTACTATAAAAGAAGAACCCAATGATTGAAGAAGAATAACCCTAAAATAATGAAGAAACATAGGGAAATGAGACTTATTGTAAGATCCCAGTTTTTGGAAAAGTTATGTTTTGCTATGTTTTGGGTTGAACCCTTTGATTTTGGGGCTTTTAAAGGTTTCTTGGAAGTGTGAGAGGCATTGGGGTGTTTCGGGGGCTGGGGGCACGAAAGAAGGGGAGGCTGGGCAAAACAGACCAAGGTGCACGGCCTGTGCACGGTCATCCAAACCGTGCAGCCTGCCCAGACTGAGTCGTACGACCCTCCCTCATCTGGAAAGAAGCGAGCACATAGTTTGTGCATGGTTTACCAAACCATGTGGCTAAATCATGCGACTCCCCCTCCTCCGGGTAGTGGTGTGCACACAGTTTTCCAAACTATGCGGCTAAACCGTGCGGCCACTTAATGTTGGAAAATTTAAAATAATTTCCACTCCGGGCTTTATAACCCCAACTCATGATTTTCCTCCATTTCCTCCCTCTTCACCCTAGGAACGAACCAATTGGCCCAAGAGCTCCAAGAGATCGATCTCCCTAATTTGTATGGAATTTTTGGTGCCGTTGGTTGCGGATTGAAGCTCCAGGAAAGGCTAATCTTCTCCTTGGTTCTTTTCTTGGTTTAGGGTTTGTGTCTTCTCTCCCTCTTGTTCTGAAACCCTAAAACCCTATCTTTTGGGTGAGTTGTAGGTTGAAGCTCCAAGGGATAGTCGAATCGTGGTCTAAGGGCTTGATTGAGGGTGCGTCCAACCGCGGATTCGAGGTAGGTGGTCTACAAGTTATATCCCAGGGTTATTTAGGGTTTTGTGCATGTTTAGTTGTGTTCTTGCTTTCCTTTGGTTATGTTTTGGATAACCTTGGGATGTTTGGTAATAATGGTGTTTAAAATGGAAATGGGAACCCTCACGATCCTCATGGTATGTGTTGGGATAGACTTGACCGAATTGGGGCCATCCATGGGATGTGTCGGCTTTTCCCGGATTTGGGGTTTGATAGTAAACAAGTGACCTTGTTGTAAGGAATTTTAGATCCTGTGATAACTATGTTGGCATGATTGGTTGAAATTGGAATAGAAGTTAGGTGATGCACCTAGACCTGTCAATAACCTAGGGGATATTTGAAATGGGTTAAATGTTGATTCGTGGGAATGATGAACGGGTTAAATGGGTTAATGTGTAAACAGATTAAAGACCATAATGGGATAGATTATGAGTCTAGTGTTGAATGCTTAGTGAGATAGGCATAACACATGGGAATTGGGTGAATGTTTAAATGATTTGAAATGGTAATTTTTTAATGGGTCAAGGAATAATGTGGTTTCCCATGTGGGTTATTTTCAACGATGGTTGTCGTTGGGCAATGGTTGGAAGGTTGATGGTTACTTATATATAAGCATGTGTACATGGCTTGGTAGTGTGGGGTATGACTGAGGCTCTACGCCCACGGTTCGAGTGATGACTGATGCTCTGAACTCCACCCGAAATGCACGGGGTAGGGATAGGATTGATGCTTTGTTTCCCTATCAGTTGCATCCACCCGGATTGAGGCTTCGAGGTGAGGATATGGTTCTATCCACCCGGACTGAGGCTTCGAGGTGAGGATATGGTTTCTATGTGGGGGGTTGGTCCTAGTGAGATAGGACAATGAGGTGTTTACCCTCTTGCTTGTGATTGTTTTCCTTAGACCCATGTAACATAATGTATGTGTTTAACCCATGAAAATGTGATGAAATGGTAAGTGATGATAATTGGTGTGAAATGAATGGTAATGGAAGTGGCAATGGATTTGGCTCTGAACTGGTTAATGGAACCTTAAATAATCACTTGTAAATTATCATTCATATTTATTTTGCATGCACTACCTATTTATACTTGATATTTTGTAGACACCATTTGTGGTGGCCAACTGAGTCGTACTCACACCCTGCTCGGGCCACCGTTGGGTACTCGAGAAGACATCATGTTTGCAGGTTAGGACAAGGGAAATGGCCCTTGCTAGATAGCTAAGTGGACATGGGTAGCACATTGTGGAGGGTCTGGACTTGGGGTTGGAACCATTTTGGGGATTTGGTCATTGTCTTATAGTGGGCTTTGTTCACTTTTTCACTTGTAGTATGACATGACAAATTTATTGTTGGAAATGGTTGTTGTACTTCTTTCTTGGTTATTGATTATTTTTTCTGCTATTTGGTTGTTTCTGTTGTGGCTTACACTGATAATGAGGGGTTATAGTCTCCCCACTTGACTACATAGACCCCCACTGCTATTCGGCAGCCTTTGGCGTACGAGGAGGCGAGCTTATGGTCATTTAACCACCTGGCTCAGAGCATCGGTTTAGTGGATTCTGGGTTGGGGACGTTAAAAAGTGGTATCAAAGGATTTATTTCTTCTCCTTCTCTGAGGTCTTGTTATTTGGGATTGGTATCCAAGGGTTAAGTTTTGTAGGGCCTTGGTAATGAGCTCGTGCTTAGGAGTAGCTAACCCAGGTACGGGGGAAACCCCAGGTCACCCTCGGTGGGAAATGTTGTTCTTGGTTGTGTGTTGTTACAGTTGATGATATTTCACCACTGGGTGATGCACATGTGGTTTGATGTGATTGTTTTACAATATTTGGCTTGTGGCCTTAATGGCACAAGGATTTTTACTCATGCATAATTGTAGGCACCTAGGGAGATAGGAGACATGGATTGTATTAGGCACACGCACGGGAGGGGTTTGTGAGGCAGGAAAGTAGGGTGCATTATGCATTTCATGAAACCAAGAAATAATGAGAAGAATGAAATGAAATAAGTGGGTTGTTTTGGCTCGTAGGGAGTCCTTTGTGATGAAGTCGTGAAATTTTATGGTATGCATTCTAAATCTCATACATGGCATTGTAGAGAGATGTCACCACAACGTCGGTTGCCAGTTGGGCAATAAGATGATGTTTTTGAGTACACCCCTCTGGTAGAAGAGCAAGAAAATGCGGTGATCAATGAATGTAGATAAGACCATTTTTGAGAGAACATAAATCGCCTTATGCAGATGATGGATAGAGACCCAGGGCGGGTTGCACCGAGTATGTTTGAGCTGACCAAGGAGTTCCAGTTGTAGCACCCTCCGACTTTCACTGGAGAGGGTGGGCCCGAGGAAGAAGAGTTCTGGTTAGAGTCCGTCCAGACGATACTGGATCATATGGAGACCCCTGTTGAAAAGCGAGTAAATCTGGCCTTTTATATGTCGTGGGGCCAGGCAAGGTGTTGGTGGGACATTCAGGCTCAGACCGAGCAGGCTGAGGGGATTTTGTGGAATATTTTTCATGAGAAGTTTCTGGAGAATTTCTACCCAGAGGCTTTGAGGAAGGAGAGGGATACAGAGTTTATAAGCCTGACTCATGGATCACTGTCGGTTATGGACTATGCTAGTCACTTCACTAATCTGCGACGCTTCGTCCCAATGTTAGTCGGGGATGAGGCAGTGGTAGCAAGGTCCTTCCAGAATGGGCTGAGAAACGAGATCAGGTCTAAAGTAAATATCTTTCGCTTGAAGAGGTTTTCAGAGGTAATGGATCAGGCACTCATATCTGAAGGGGACCTAAAGGGAGCTTCAGGTGGTGGGCTTGTCATGCCAGTGGGGCGGACAAGTGGTGAATCTTCTGAAGGTCAGAAGCGTCGTTTGGAAAGATTCCATCAAGGTGATCAGAAGAGAGGGTCAGCCTCTCAAAGTGGGAATTTGGTGTTCTTCTATAAGTTAGGTAGTCCGGGGAATATGTGTGGTCAATTTCCTAAAACTCTAGTTGAGTGTCATTCATGCGGAAGGATGGGACACGTGAAGAGGTTTTGCAGGAATCCTCGGTAGGCAGGGGAGCATGATGGTGGAAAGCAGATACCAGATACGGGAAGTGGATCAGTTTCCCATATCAGGCAGGCAGTTGGATCTCCACAGGCCGTACTGGCAAGGGTGGTGGATGTGGAACTCCACGGCAAGATCGCTCATGCTAGCAGGGAAGTGTAGCATAGAGTACTCTGGCTGGGGCCCAGGGTAGAGGGGCAGGTCAGCTTCAGGCAGTTCTGTTTGTGACTGGTGATGGCGAGGCTGGACCATAGACTGTTCGAGGTACAATCCTTGTAGCTTCTACGTTTTCTAGTACGTTGTTTAACACATATGCCACACACTCTTTTATCTCTGCTCAACTTGTGGTAGTGCTGGGTTTACATGTAGAAGGAGTTTGTGGAGTGATGTCAATTGACACCCCGTTGGGAGTGCGGGTTGAGGATATCAAGCAGTGCAAGGAATGTGCCTTGGAAGTTTGTGGGTATCGTTTTCTATGGAACATGTTCGTTCTCGAGATGTTAGGGTTTGACCTAATCATGGGAATGGATTGGTGGGTGTTGTATCGGGCACACATAGACTTTTATCATCAGATATTATCATTCAGGTCACTTGAGGGTGACTCTTATGTCCACCGTGGTGAATGGGATGTTTGAGCAGGGCATGCAGGGCCATTTTTTCAATATATGAGTGGACTCATGACCCAAGTGGCATGTCTCATGATCGATGATGATGAAATAGAGGAACAGTATTTTTTCCCTCCTATGGTGGAACGGTTCCAGGACGTGTTTTCTGAGGATTTCTCAGGGTTACCACCCGAGAGGGATGTTGAGTTCACAATCGAGTTGTTGCCAGGAGCGGAGCCAGTTTCTATTCCACCATACCGAGTGGCACCGGCAGAACTCCAAGAACTAAAGGTTCATCTTGAGGATTTGGAGCATAATGGGTTTATCTAACCTAGTAAGTCTCCAGGGGGATCTCTTGTGATTTTTTCAAAGAAGGCCGAAGTGTCGTTGAGGTTTTTTGTTGATTATCGGAAGTTGAATCAGATGATAGTGAAAAATCGGTACCCTCTTCCTAGTATAGATGACATGTTTGACCAGTTGAGGGGTGCATCGGTGTTTTCCAAGATCAACCTAAGGTCGGGTTATCACCAGTTGAGGTTAAGGCCTTCTGACATACCACGGACAGCTTTCCGGAGTCGGTACGGGTTGTTTGGGTTCGTGGTAATTCATTTCGGCTTGACCAATGCTCCGGCTGTGTTTATGGATTTGATGAACCAGATCTTTCAACCCTATCTAGATCAGTTTGTGGTTGTCTTCGTTGATGGTATCTTAGTGTACTTGAAAACTCACGGCGATCATGCCCAACATCTTGACATCGTTCTGGGTATGCTAAGAGAGCACCGGCTATACACCAAGCTGTCAAAGTGTCCATTCTGGATAAGTGAGGTGCATTTTCTGGGTCACATCATCTCGGAGGATGGTGTGTCAGTGGATCCAGAGAAAGTGCAGGCAGTTGTATCTTGGTAGAATCCCAAGAGTGTTTCTGATGTTCGGAGTTTTCTGGGTTTGGCTGGGTATTACCGAAGGTTCATTCAGGATTTCTCTTGCTTGGCAGCACCACTTTTGGGCTTGACCTAGAAGGGATTCAGTTTCGAATGGTCTGAGGCTTGTGATAATTCCTTTTAAGAGTTGAAGAAATGGTTGATGACCGCACCAATCTTGATCTTACCTGATCCAGGTAAGAAGTATATCGTGTTTTGTGATGCATCCAGAATCGGACTTGGGGCTGTGTTGATGCAAGATGAGCGGGTTTTGGATTATGGGTCAAGGCAGTTGACACCCCATGAGTGGAACTACCCCACTCATGATCTTGAGTTGGATGCAATGATGTACTCCTTGAAGTGCTGGAGGCACTATCTGATTGGGGAACGGTTTACTGTGTTTACGGACCATAAGAGTTTAAAGTAAATATTCTCACAGCGGGATCCGAATCTTCGGCAGCGGAGTTGCGTTGAATATCTCTAGTATTTTGACTTTGAGTTTGTGTAAATGGCAGGAAAGTGAAATAGTGTTGCTGATGCTCTGCGCAAGAAGGTTCAGAATCAAGCAGCTCAGGAGTCCAACACCGTGTGGAAGGTGATGGATTTGTTTGCAGAGATCCAGCTAGAGGTGTAGGAGGAGAATGTTCAGGACACTCTTGCTTCTTAGAAGATGGAGTTGACGCTCTTGAGTCGAGTTAAGGAAAGTCAGCTTGATGATCCTAAGTGTTTGTCCATGAAGGAAAAGCTTAAAGGTGGGGAGCTACCTTCTGGATGGGCCGTCGGTGTGGACGGTTTTGTTCATGATCGTTTGGTTGTACCAAAGTGTGTGCGAAAAGATTTGATACGTGAGTTCCATGCATCAAAGTGGGCAGTGCATCCTGGTTTGACCAAGATGTATTGTGATCTCTGAATGAAGTTTTTTTGGCCTGGAATGAAGAAGGAAGTTGTGGGCTTTGTGGCACGGTGCCTTACCTATCAGCAGGTGAAGGCCGAGCATCAACGCCCAGGTGGTTTTTTGCATCCATTTCCCATTCGGGAGTGGAAGTGGGATGATGTAATAATGGATTTTGTTGTGGGTCTTCCAAGGATTCCACGGAAGAATAATTCAATCTTGGTAGTTATGGATCAGTTAATTAAAGCGTCTCATTTCTTACCGATTCAGGAGACCTATACAGTCGACCAGTTGGGTGAGTTGTATGTTCGGGATATCATTTGGTTACATGGGGTGCCGCGGACCATGGTTTCATATTGAGATCCACGGTTCACATCGTGATTTTGGAAAGGGTTGCAGAAGGCACTTGGTAAGCAGGTATTTTTTATTATGGCTTTCCACCTGTAGATGGACGGGTAGTCGAAGCGTACAATCCAAGTGTTGGAAGAAATTTCGAGAGCTTGTGTCTTGGACTTTGATGGTTCTTGGGAGAGGCACCTGTCGTTGGTTGAGTTTTCCTACAACAACAGTTTTCAGGATAAAATTTGGATGGCACCGATTGAGGTGCTTTATGGGAGACCATGTAGATCTCTGTTGTGTTGGCTAGAGACCGGTGAATCTGAGTTGCTGGGGCCGAGTCTCGTGCAGGAGACATCTGAGAGAGTTCAGTTGATCAGGAAGCGAATGGCTACGGCTCAGAGTAGGCAGAAGTCGTATGCATATCAGAGGCGTATACCTCTTGAGTTTGGGTTGGGTGATAAATTATTCCTTCGGGAGTCACCAAGGTTGGTTCACCATCGGATTCGGAAGCAGGCTAAGTTGGCACCCATGTATGTGGGACCTTTTGAGATTGTAGAGAGGATCAGACCAGTGGCATACCAATTGACTCTTCCACAGCAGTATGGTGGGATGCATGATGTGTTTCATGTGTCGTAGCTACGACAGTATCACCCCGACCCATATCATGTTGTTGATGTTGAGGATGTGGAGCTTGAGGTTGATGTGTCCGTTGAGGAGCATCTGGTTCGTGTGTTGGGTCATAGAGAAAAGGTCTTGTGAGGAAAGGTTGTGACATTAATACGAGTACTATGAAAGCATGGGAAAGATTAGGAAGAAACTTGGGAGCAGGAACTGGATATGTGGGCTCAGTGGCCCGAACTCTTCTCTTCGGTGGAGCAATGAGGCTTGGAAGCTTGGCTCGAGGATGAGTTGTTATAAGGTGGGGAGGTTGTAAGATCCTAGTTTTTGGAAAAGGTATGTTTTGTTATGTTTTGGGTTGAACCCTTTTCTTTTGGGGCTTTGAAATATTTCTTGGAAGTTTGAGAGGCCTTGGGGGTGTTCCAGGGGCTTGGGTCATGGAAGAAGGGGAGTCTTGGCAAAGCAGACCAAGGCGCACGGCCTGCACACGGTCAGCCAAACCGTGCGGCATGCCAAGACTAAGTTGTGCGACCCTCCCTTTTCTGGACAGAAGCGAGTGCACGGTTTGTGTTCGGTTTGCCCAACCGTGCAGCTAAATCATGCGACTCCCCCTCCTCTGGGTAGTGGCGTGCACACGGCTTGCGTACGGTTTTCCAAACCGTGCGGCTAAACCGTGCGGCCACTTAAAGTTTCAAAATTTACAAAATTTCCACGGCGGGCTTTATAACAAAACACTGGATTTTCTTCCATTTCCTCCCTCTTCAACCTAGGAATGAACCAATTCTCCCAATATCTCCAAGAGATCAATCTCCCTCATTTCTAAGGCTTTTTAGGTGTTGTTGGTTGTTGATTGAAGCTCCAGGTAAGGGTAATATCCTCCTTGGTTCTTTTCTTGGTTTAGGGTTTGTGTCTTCTCTCCCTCTTGTTCTGAAACCCTAAAACCCTATCTTTTGGGTGAGTTCTAGGTTGAAGCTCCAAGGGTTGGTCGAATCGAGGTCTAAGGGCATGATTAAGGGTGTATTCAACCCTGGATTCAATGTAGGTGGTCTGCAAGTTATATCCCATGTTTATTTAGGGTTTTGTGCATGTTTAGTTGTATTCTTGCTTTCCTTTGGTTATGTTTTGGATAACCTTGGAATGTTTGGTAATAATGGTGCTTAAAATGGAAAGTGTGAACCCTCAGGTTCCCCGTGGGATGTTTTGGGATATACTTTACCTAATTGGGGCCATCCATGGGATGTGATGGCTTTTCTCAGATTTAGGGTTTCATATTAAACAAGTGACCTTGTTGTAATGAATTTTAGAGCCCTTGATAACTATGTTGGCATGATTGGTTGAGCTTGGAATAGAAGTTACGTGATGCACCTGGACTTGGCAATAACCTAGGGGTTATTTGAAATGGATTAAAAGTTGATTCATGGGAATGATGAATGGTTTAAATGGGTAAATGTGTAAACTAATTAAAGACCATAATGGGATAGATTATGAGTCTAGCGTTGAATGCTTAGTGAGATAGTCATAACACATGGGAATTGGGTGAATGGTTAAATGATGTGAAATGGTGATGTGTTATTGGGTTAAGGCATAATGTGGTTTCCCATGTGGGTTTTTGTGAATGATGGTTGCTGCTGGAAATGGTTGGAAGGTTGATGGTTACTTATATATAAGCATGTGCACATGGCTTGGTAGTGTGGGGTATGACTGAGGATCTATGCCCACAGGTCGAGTTAAGACTGACGCTCTGAACACCACCCTAAATGCACAGGGTAGGGATAGGACTCATGCTCTGTTTCCCTATCGGTTGCATCCACCCGGAGTGAGGCTTCAAGGTGAGGATATGGTTGCATCCACCCGAACTAAGGCTTCGTGGTGAGGATATGGTTGCTATGAGGGGAGTTGGTCCTAGTGAGATAGGAAAATGAGGTGCCTACTCTCTTTTATGCAATTGATGGACTTAGACCCATGTAACATAATGTATGTGTTTAACCCATGGAAATGTGATGAGATTGTAAGTGGTGATAATTGGTGTGAAATGAATGGTAATGGAAGTGGAAATGGATTTTACTCTAAACAACCTTAAATAATCACTTGGAAATTATCATTCATATTTCATTTTCATGCGCTACCTATTTATACTGGATATTTTTTAGACACCGTTGGTGGTGGCCTACTGAGTCGTACTCACACCCTTCTCGGGCCGTCGTTGGGTACCCGAGCAGACATCATGTTTGCAGGTCAGGACAAGGTCAAGGGTCCTTTCTAGATAGCTGAGTGGACATGGGTAGCACTTGGTGGAGGATCCGGACTTGGGGTCGAAACCATTTTGGGTATTTGGTCGTTGTCTTATTGTGGGATTTGTTCACTTTTTCACTTGTAGTATGACATGACATATTTGTTGTTGGAAATGGTTGTTGTAATTCTTTCTTGGTTATTGATTATTGTTTCCGCTATTTGGTTGTTACTGTTGTGGATTACTCTGATAATGAGGGGGTATAGTCTCCCCACTTGACTACATAGACCCCAGCTGCTAGTAAGAAACATTTGGCGTATGGGGAGGCGGGCTTAAGTTCATGTAACCACCTGGCTCGGAGCCTCAGTTTAGTGGCTTCCGGGTTGGGGACGTTACAAAGTGGTATCAAAGGAGGACTTTCTTCTCCTTCTCTGATGTCTTGTTATTTGGGATTGGTAGCCAAGGCATAAGATGTATAGGGCCATGGTAATGAGCTTGTGCTTGGGAGTAGCTAACTCAAGTACGGGGGAAAACCCAAGTCACCCTGGGTGGGAAATGTTGTTATTGATTGTGTGTTGTTATAGATGATGATATTTCACTACTGGGTGATGCACATGTGGTTTGATGTGATTGTTTTACAATATTTGGCTCGTGGCCTTAATGGCATGAGGATTTTTACTCATGCATCACTGTATTCACCAAGGGAGATAGGTGACATGCATTGTATTAGGCACACGCACGAGAGGGGTGTGTGAGGCAGGAAAGTAGGGTGCATTATGCATTTCATGAAACCAATAAATAATGAGAAGAATGAAATGAAACAAGTGGGTTTTTGTGGCTCGTAGGGAGTCCTTTCTGATGAAGTTGTGGAAGTTTATGGTATACATTCTAAATCTCGTACTTGTAATTATATATAGATTCCACCACGACGTCGGTTTCTAGTTGGGAAATGGGAGGATGTTATTGAGTACACTCCTCCGGTAGAAGAGCAAGAAATTACGGTGATTAAAGAAGGTAGAGAAGACCAGTTCTGAGAGAACTTGGCTCTCCTTATGAAGATTATGTGTGTTAGTTATTATTTATATATAGCTAATATATTTTATATGTAAATATATTTTATTATTTATATTTATAATTAAATTTTTAGTTGAGAATATATAAAAAATATGAATATATTGTTATATATTTGATTATAAATAGCAGTACATTATAAAAAATGATGAAATTTAAAAGGAATAATATCAATATGAATTCAATACCCTGGAATAAATTCATACCCCACAAAAAAAATCCAAAAATACCCCCTTAAACAAGGCTGAAAATCCACAAAAATTTAAAAAATCAGGGTACCCCGACTAAAAACTCAGTTTTGGAGGCCTTCTGGGCCTCTTTTGGCCTTGAAAATCCAATGACTATGGTGGTCCTTAGTCATAGTGATGTAGATATTGTCACAGGCTTCGATTTGATATGTGGTAGAGCTCAAACGGACACCGGGATCAAAAGTTATGGTCGTTTGAAGTTTGAGTTGCGTTTTCAACATATTTTGGATTTTTTCTAATTTTTTTAAATTTTTTAGTCTTCATATTATTATTAAATTACTATTACTCCATAATAATTTGCAAATTATTAATTAAAAATATTTTTTTAATTTTTTAAGAAGCCATTTTCACTAAATATCTTATATATTTAGTATATTAAGTATAAATGTACATTTATACTTATCTAAAATATATTTAAAAATTATATATTATATTTATATATCAATGTAACTATATTTATATATTAATATATTAATATATATTTTTAAAAAAAATTGAGGTCGACCATTTATCATCGCTTTTAAAAAATGTGCTAATAAAGGGGGGCTATGTGAAAAACTATTTTTGTGGTAGTGTTGACCCAAATCATGGAAGTATTTGGAGATTCATCTTTCTACATCAAGAAACACCCATAAAAAACTATAAATACACCATCTTGAAAATTTTCAGCAATAATAAAAAATCCCAAACACTTTCATGGATAAAAATAAAATAATATCCATTTTAATAAAAAGTCATCTAAACCACCCCACCTCCACATGGTGTCCATATATAGTCTTCATCCTTTTTATCTCACCTATGGGAGAATTAAATCCAATTACCAAAATCCAATGGAAACAGGAGTGTTTTCATGAGGTGTGTTTTCCAAACACCCCACTTGTAACAATAACCTCAATCCCCAATAATCCAAGATATATCCTATATAGACTATTCTCAAATAACATTCCCTATGGGAAGGGTGAGAACCATTCCTCTGATACCATTATGTCCTAAACCAATCTGGGGTTTCATCCAACCTGACACTTGACCCGATCCTTGGCATGGATCGAAGGGATTTCACAATCCCCATGAGCTAAAAAATAGTGTCTCAATACCAAAAATATGCATTTGGGATTGATTTCACCCATGATAAATAAACAAGATAAAAAAAATATCATATGAAGATCAATATCCATTACTAAATGGTACACAAAAATCCAAGATAAACATTTTATAACTTCAACAAAAACCAAAAAAACTAATGTACTAAAATTGAAGGGGAACCAACTAGACCTCAATCCAAAAACTTTAATGCACAAGAGGGCCATCACCATCAAGAAAACTCCACCAACACTAGAAAGAGAAGAACACTAGAAACTAGATCTATCATCTCCACCACATAACATATTTCCTTCACTTGAATCACACATAATAAAGTCTACATACACCCAAGTTTTCATGTAAGGTGTGAGAAAACTCCTACTGGGATGTCACCTAAATAAAAAATATTACATTCCATAATAGTAAAATATAAATTAACCTGCACGTTTTAAATAAAGAAAACAGAAACACTTTAAAGGAAACCATTTAAGACAAACATTTTTAAAGAAATAAATTTCAAAGGAAGTATGATTTGTAATTATAACAAGAACAAGGTCTGTTGTATACCAATGGTGAGCTGCAAAATATTAGAGAGCACCACATCATGGTAAATCTTTATAAGATCTAGCTCTAGTGGGACCTAGAAAACTTATATGTCAGTGAAACATTGACAAGAAACCATAACCCATAGTTTCCTCATGCATGATCCATTGAAGGGGAATCTATCCTAAGGTCTAGAAGTCACCAGTAATAATAAATTTTAGTTAGTATTTTATTTTCAACCATGTTGTATGATATAGGGCCTCATACCTACCAGTATAACTAAATTACTAGGCCTAGTTTTCCAACCAAGATGCATAAGATTTCCTTTGTTCTGAAATTACATTATACATGTCCCATGTAACACAACATTCATAAAAAAACATCAAGCATCATGAAAACAAATAAAATACACCACTTTTCATATGAAAAATCAATATCAATTACATACACAAAGCAAATCCATTTTATAACATGATTTAGACCTCTTATAAAATTCATAAAACCCATTTGAAAGCATTGAGGGGATAATGAAAATGAAATCCAACCATTTTCATTTTGTAAAAACACTTTTCAAAGCATACGCACCATGGAAACATTTTAAAAATAGATTTAACAACTTTCACACAACCCATATAACATATTCAAGAAGAAAATAATGCATACCAAAATTATCTAATAATGATAAAACATGGAATCACCTACCTCAATATTTAGAACTTAGGGAATCTATGAAAAACAACATCTTCACCACCAAGAGACCCTATAAAGTAAATATTGAACACAAAAAATCAACATTTCACCCAAAAAATCAACATTTAACTCAAATTAGTTTAAAACTCCATTAGAGAAGAAGAACACAAAGTGGGTGGAAGGAAAACCCAAAAAGAAAGAACAAACTAAGGTAAAAGAGACTTAATTTATCCAAGACCAAAATCACAAAAAACAAATGGATTTCAGGGGGTCCAAGAGGAATTTGAGAATGATCCTAGGGCTTCATATCAATCATATTATGAATTAGGTTCCCTTTGGGGATAAAACAGATGAGGGAAAAAGGGTAAATTCATGATTTTTAATGACATGGACAGTCCACACTCTTAACCAGCATAGTTTTTAAAACCATGTAGCAACCATGTTTCCCTCTATGTTTAATAGTAATGAGGCCTCATGGTTTCTTGGGGGAGGGTTCATTCTTGTGTGGTAGTTCATGAGGCATGGACAAAGCCACTATCTAGGGCACACAGTTTTCCCTAGGTTAGTGCATGATTTACCCTAACCATTTGGCACATGATATAGGGACCCAAAACTACATTTTTTCTCCAAAAACTCTTAGGTAAACCATGGAATAATGAAAAGGCCAAAAATAAAAAAAGTAATACGTAAAAATAAAAACATGGATGTGAAATCTTGACTAATCCTATCAATTAGTATCAAAGGGTGGTTCTTTTTTGGATATTGTATCCTCTAAGTTTGAAGAAAAATAATGTTTTTATGGATTTTTATAACTCAATTAATAGTAATAGGATTCCTATCTTTTAAGGGAATAACTATCATATATGGAAGTATATAATTCACACATATTTATTATCCACTGGATATAAACTTCTAGAAGGTACTACAGATGGGTTCCCTACACCTTTTTAAGATTATCCTATAAGAGAAAAGGGTAATAATAATCAATAGAATGATGGGAAATCCACAAATCATATAATTTCCTCTAAATCTCTCACTCTCTAAAAGTGAGTTTGTGTGGCTTCAAAGGATTAAAATAGATAATGTAATACGTAACAAATAGAAAAATATTTGTGTAGGGATTAAAAAATTGAATAATGAAAAGTTTAATATATACTGATTGGTGTAAAAAGATCTAAATATATGATATAATGATTATATTAGAGAGTTCTTTACAAGTTTTAATGAAATTGTTGGGGCCATAATATGTTTGTGTTATAATTTGAAATACGCGACTATTGTAGAAATGATTCTAGGAATTCATATAGATAAATTTCATTCCAATGAATCATCCTTAGAGAATAGAAATTCTAAAACACAATATCTATTAAATATTTACATAATATTCTCACCATATGTCTAATGTGAAGAGAAAATCCTATAAAGAAGAAGAAGGAAAACAAAGATGATCGATAAAGATCTTTTAAATCCATAATGAAATGAAAATAAAGAAATTTGTGGTTGAGGAATAAGTTAGTGACTCTAAATGTAATTAAAATTATTGAACCAATCATGTCTCTATTTTTTAGAAAATGTAAAAGAATAATGGGGTTGCATAATGTAAATTTACCTTTAAAGGGATTTAATTTTATTTCCATTAGGAATTTCATAAAATTCCATCCAATAGTAATGGAATATTATGACAGTGATGAAGAAGATATAAATCAAGAACAAATATAAAAAATAATATAATAATATTAAACTCCTTTTTAAAAGAAATGGATAATTATTTATCTAAATATAAAAAGAGAAAAAGTTTCTCCAAATGAAAGGAAGACGATGATAGTGAATTAGAATCTAAAAAATAAATTGATGGTGGTGCTGAGATGTTTCTTATTATAAGGGTAAATGATGAGAGTTTTATTAGTTATGAAATAACAAACTCTAAATAAAAATTATTGGAAACTTATATGGATTTTATTCCAAAAATAGAATTGAAATAATGTATTTCAAAGAATGTTAAAATTCAAAAATAGAATAGGAATCTCAAGAAATAAAATAAATTAATAAAAAATAAAGAATCATATCATGAACAAAATTCCATGCTGATTAAAGATATTGATGATTTGAATAAATTACATGATCAAGAATAAAACCACAAAATCAAACATGAAGAGAATATAATGTTTAAGGAGAATAATTTTGACCTATCTCACAAAAACTTGTTGAAGCTATGAAAAGATTAACTAACTTCAGAAACATGGTTTAAAAAAATTAAGAGTTCTACAAAGATTCAACATCATAAGTAACAAAAAACTATCATCCTTGGTGGTTAAAAATTTGGTTTAACGTGTTTAGGAGAATAATAAAGTCCAAAGGACCATGTATTCATCTAAAATAAGAAAATTCAAAAATTATAAAAATTATGAGGAATAAAAGTATAATGTAAAAATTGATATAATAATAGACCCATTATACTTTTAGAAAACTCTAATCAAGAGAATAATATTTCAAGATACCTCCAAAAATATTTTACAACATGGAACCAAGTTTTTTAATAAAAAATATAATGGAAAACCATTTCACGATTTTTGATCGTGTGCTTGTTATAAAGAAACATTTACATTCTATAGATATTTCGGTAATTGTATAGGCTTTGTTCATAAAAGGATAATATTATGGTTCAATAATAACAACTATAACAATCCTAATAGGTATTTTAGGTAGTGGTATTAGGGGATTCAATCCACTCAATAAAGACTACCTGGCAATTCTAGTGTAAAATTAAAAATATATTTCAACCACAAGAAAATATTTTTGTAAGATGTGGTCTGACCAAAAAACTTGTTAAAGCTTTTAATATTATTTTACCATGTAAAAACATTCATATGATAACACTCAAAATCAACAAAGGAATTAATACAATTGAATTCATCAGGACTATGTTGTTGAAACTTCCCTCAAGCCCCTTAAAGGAGAACGACCTTAGATATTTGATAGTGGGTGTTCTTCATATATGACTAGATGTTTGAAATTTCTTGAAATGTACAATATTATAAATATGTTTTATTTAATTTTTTAAATGATTTATCACTCAAAATAAAAATAATTGGAACTATTATTATTATAATAGAAAAATTGAAATACCAAAGTGGTTCATCTGTAGATGGACTGAAACACAACTTGTTGAGTTAATATCAGTTATTTGATGAAAGAAACAAAGTAATTTTAGAACAAATATATTTGTTGTCAAAGGTATTGAAGATGGGAAAGTTATAATATGACTATGAAATAAGTGAAATCTATTTCAAGTTTTAGATTCACAACATTCAGGTTATATGAGAATGAGGGAATAGAATCAGTTATGGAATAAAAGGCCAAGACATATATACCAAAGAAATATGAACAATATAAAAAATATATAAATCATTCATGGTGTTCCAAGAATAAAAATTATTATATATTAGATTTTTTGATATACTATAAAAGGGAATATTTCAAATGTAGTGCATAAGAGGGTTGAGATTCATACAACTTGTCAGTTAATGTTAATAAATTATAATATATGTTTGAGTAAGATAATTAAGTTGATAAATAGATATAAGTAATTTATTTCCTTTATTTATTATTTCAATCATATTTGATATATTAATTTTTTCAAATATAAATTAAAGGTGCTCAAAATTTTTAGGAGTTTTAGGAGAAGTGGTTTAAAGGTGTATAGATATATTATATAAAGAAAATTTTAATTTCTAATAGTTATAAATATAATAGTAGGAAGTTAAAATATTATCTTGAAAATCTTGTTATTTATCATGAACTTAGTGAACCATAAACACCATCACAGAATGGTGTTACTCAGAAATGAATATTTATTCAATTGAAATTCCTAAACTAGACTAATTCAGTAATATAATTCTCTAATATTTTTTAGAAAATATATTGGAGCATCAATTCACATTTAGAATCATTTTTTTCAAGAAAAACTCTAATATTAACCCTTATAGGATTTATTACAAATAAAAACTATATTTGAAATTCTTAAGGGTGTTGATTTTCCCCTACATTATCAAAATCAAATGTGAGAATCTTGAAATGTTTGATAAAATTGTATTTGAGTCTACCTTTCTTGGATAACCACCATATAGTAGAGGATACAAGTGTTTTTACAAAGAAACTAAAAATATTTTTTTCTCGTAGATGTGAAAGTGTTAAAAAAAATTGATAAATTTTTGTTTCAAAATTAGTTATAAATATAAGAGTAATTAATGGTGATTTGTTTTCGTCTGATGATATGAAAACAAATTATGATAGAAGTGATGATATAAAATTTATTTAGGATGAAGATATTGATTTTTGATATTTTAACTGATAATAGAGGAGTGTGTTCATATCATCCAAGGATGATAAATTAATTGTTTGGTCCAAAATATCATTATATATTGACCATAATGGTTTTAAATTATATGAACAAAAAGGATAAATTCACATACCACTTTGTATTCATAGGATGATATAAGAGATGTTTAAGAAGATTTGGAGAATTGGGAGTGTATTTATTCCATGAATAAATAATTGAATCATATTGAGAATAATGAAACATGAAAACTTGTACCTAAAATAGAAGATAATAATGTCATTAAAACAATGTGGGTTTTCCAAAACAAGTTAAATCGAATGGGTGAAGTAATAAGAAACAATGAAAGACTAGTTTGTAATGGATACTCGAAGTTTGAAGAAATTTATTTTGATAATACCTTTACCCTAGTAGAAATACTTAAAACAATCAAAATCGTTTTTTATTTCTTTGAAATATAGATATAATATTTTCTAGATGGATGTCAGGTCATATTTTCTCAATGGATATTTGGATGATGAAGTTTATATTTAGAAAACATGTTGATTATTGAATGGTCAAGATGAAAGATATGTTTTCAAGTAAAAGAAATATTATTATATGTTAAAACAAGCTATAACAACATGGTATTCTAAAATAGATACTTTCATGATGAAGTTGAATTTTAGAAAAAATAGAGTTCATAGTAACCTCTACATAAAATAAAAGCAATAGGTTTCCCTATTTGGGATTTTATATATATATATGATATCATATTCGCTATGAATAATGAAAAAATATGTGAAAATTTATTTGTGGAGATGAATAATTTATTCTAAATTGATATGTTATGAGAAATAAAATGATTTCCTAGCATAAAAATATCTCAAAAGAAAATTTAAATTTTCATTTCTCAATGTAATTATACTAAGGAACACTTGAAGAAATTTTATCATCGAAGATGAAAATAATTTTTCCACCCCAATTTTAGAGGGAATGAAGTTTTTCAAAATATGGAAAAGGAATGGAGGTTTATCCTAAAAAAATTTGGGTGTTAATTAGAGGCTTTGTATATCTAACATCGTCAAGACTATATATAGTGATTGTCAATACACTTGGGTATAGGAATCAAAGTGTACCAAATGAGTCTCATATTATGATGGGAAAAACAATTCCACAATATATTAATGGAATAATTGATTTTGGAGTGAAATATTATAATACATTAATGATTGATCATTTTGGTTACATAGGTAATTATTTGGTAGGTTGTATTGATGATAAAAGATTCAAATTTGGAGGAGTTTTATTTTTTCAAGAAATATGTGTGGGATGGCATACGAAGAAGAAAAAAATATAGACTCTAAATAATATAGAATCTTAGTATGTAGCTACGATTGAAGCTAGAACATAGTTAATATGGATAAATACATCTATCGAATATTTTTTGGTTGATGTGAAGTTTATCCTACTATTAGGTTGTGATAATCAAAGTGCTATAAACCTCAAAAATAATCTATTAAAACTTTCTTGATCAAATAAACGTCACGAACCGTCCTCGGGGCCCGTGCCCTGACTACCCCAAGCCCGCCTTTCATAGGCCAGGGACTGGCGACTAGCACCAAGGTGTAATTCCCGGTAAAAAGGGACGGAATTGCCTTTGTAAATTAAACAAACACCACAGAGGAAGCATGCAGAAGTAAACACTAAGTAAAAACTGGGTACAACAGTAAGTACGGAAAAGTAAGTGGGCCAGTATACAAACCCAAACTGAAAGTAAAGTACAATTGAAAAGGGAAAACAACAACTGAAACTAAAGTCGCAGCCTCAAGCCGTCCACTAGAAATCCCACCTGAAGGGTGGGTATAGATAGCCTCCATAGCTCCTCGGGTCCAGCCGTCTGCTCTGTGTACATCCTGTCCAATGTTCCACCTCCAGGTACTGACCTGCTCCTCGTGCCTCAACCACGATCAGCGTTGTCCGTCATCTACAACCAACACAACGTAGTGCGGGAATAGCCCATACAGGGGTGAGTATAAGCTACTCAGTAGGGACCCCAAGACCCCCGAAGGTCTCCCAGAATCCAAAAAGGTTAATCCATAATGGGAAGATACAATCACGAAGTAACATCTGACACTACTCACGTATATTCCCATACATATACCTAAGTCATCAATTCCAGTTCGGCTCCAACATCCGAGCCCAAGTTCGATCACATCCACACAGGATTGCACAACATAATCCACATAGGAATGCAAGTCAAGATTCAGCTCACACAGGTATACTTCTTTGTATGATGATAGAGATGATCAGATATTGTCATTGATTCATCAAAGTCGTCGGACCCACACAGGATCAATAGCTACTAACCCCCGCAATGACCCACACAGGATCGATAGGTAACTAACCCCCGCAATGACCCACACAGGATCAGACCCACACAGGATCTGTAGGCACTGGCCCACACAGGACCGCTGAGCGGTGACCCACACAGGATCGGTAGCACTGATCCATGTATGATTGCTGAGTGCTGTAGTCGTTTCCGTCGAATCCACGGAGGATTTCTGTATAGTCGTCATCGTCGTCGCAGTCGCAGCCAGCTCTAGCGTTTCCGCACACATCAAGCACATTTGGGAGGGTCCGCTCCACGATCCGAAGGGCTGATACATCAACTGACACATAGTCCGGAGTTGATGTATCTGATATTTATGTATCATCAATAGGAACTCAACGTCCTAGACGGCGCGTCAATCGGACGCCCAGTCTTAGAGTTATTGGCTTTTTCGTCCCAGGGGACCGGTTGGTTTTTAAGTCCAAAACAACCCGACCATACTCCAACTGCATCCAAACCTCGATCAGAGTAATCCAAAAGGTCCTTCTCACTTATAGGGATCCAACAAAGTTGACGGCACTTCAATCGGACGTCCGGAGTCCAAGTTATAAGCATTTCCGCTCCGAGGGCCCGGTTGGTTTCTTGTACGAACTAACCCGGCCGAAACCAAAGTACTCCGAAACCTTGAGTGTAATATACTGAATCGACCATCTCGATCTAAGGATCGCTACGCAACTGACGGTGCGTCTATTGGAGGTCCATATCCCAAGTTAAGGGCAACAGACCGAAAAAGTCCGGTATTAGGGGGTTCGGGCCCGGTACCCCCTGGGTCGACCCGGGTCTGGCTCCGGCCCGCTTGGGCAGGGCCCGGCCTGCGCACGGCCCGGACTGGCCAGGGAAGCAAGGCCCGGCGCGCTGGCAAGGCCTGCGGCCGCGCGGTGAGCAAGGATTCGTCACGGAAAAGCACGTCGCAGAAGAAGGCGTCTCGGAAGGGGGATCGTCGCGTCGTGGAAGAAGCGTCGCGGAAGAAGCATCGCAGAAGAAGCGTTGCGGAAGAAGTGTCACGGAAGAAGTGTTGCAGAAGAAGCATCGCGGAAGAAGTGTCGTTGATTTATGAGGATCCGGCGTTCTTTGCGTTCTTCGCATTCTTCGCGTTCTTCGCGAGGAAGAGAAGATCTTCAAGAGCCTAAGTGAAATCTCCCTAGCCTCTCACCACCACCAGCCTAATAAAAATAAGAGTTGTCTTATTTTTATTTCACAATCCTTGCGTTTTAAAATTCAAAAAGGAAAGAAACAATTAAGTGAAATAATTACAACGCTTAAACCACCACATTATTGCGGCATTTCTTAACCAGAATAAATGCAAGGGTTGACTTCATTAAGAGGGGGTGCGGGTGCATTACTTAATTAAAGGAGGGGGTTTATATAGAAAAGAAATGGTGGGGCTCGTGTGGGCCCCACCTCACAAATATCCTACCAAGTGGGTAGGATATTGTGGGTCCCATGTCATCCACTTAACATAAGTTAATCACAATAAAATAAAAATCAGTTGTACCACTTTTATTTTATTTCTTAACTTAACCCCAAAAATTAAAAACCCCACCCGAGAAAACGCAACTCCGGAAAAGATGTTTCTAAGCAAATACCGGCATTGCGATTCCATCGGTGCCCTCAGAATTTGATTCCGATCACCGGTTAAAATGTTAGAAAAACCCGCTCGTTCGTTCACTGAACGTACCCGAGCTAATCTTCCGAAAAAGATTCCGGGTACACCGCGCCTTGGAATTAGGTGTCGTCAGAAACTGCATTCTTGTAAAATTCCCAAGAAAATTAAGAAAAAAATTTCCTTGAATTTTTCATGTCTTTTCATCACTCCCACCTTAGGGCTTTGCGTCCCTGTAAAGATACATCAAAAAACTAGGGAAACAAATGTGGGTACTGAGCACGCATCTGAGCCTCCCGCTCCCAAGTGCTCTCTTGGAGGTTCATGTGCTGCCATCTGATGTGCACTAAAGGAATCGACCGTCCACAGAGGAACTGCTCCTGTCAGTCCTCAATCTCCACCGGGACCTCCGCAAAAGTCGCCTCATCATCAACGTCCATCTCCCCATGGTCAATGATATGCATCGGGTCGTGCATGTATCTCCTCAGTAGAGATACGTGGAAGAAGTCGTGCACCCGGTGCATCTGAGGTGGTAGAGCCAGGCGATAAGCCACCTCGCCAACCCTACTGAGGACCTATAAAGGTCCGATAAAGCGCAGAGATAACTTTCCGCCTCGGATAAATCTCTGTAATCCACGTCGAGGTGAGACCCGCAAGAAGACGTGGTCGCCATCCTCGAACTCAAGTGGCCTCCACCTCCTGTCAGCATAAGACTTCTGTCGGCTCTGAGCTGTCCTCATCCGCTCCTGGATGACCTGGACCTTCTCTGTCGTGGCCTGGACCATCTTCGGTCCCACAAGTGCTGACTCCCCAGGGTCTTTCCAGAACAGCGGTGATATGAAAGGTCTGTCGTACAACGCCTCATATGGTGTCATCCCAATGGTGGAGTGGTAATTGTTGTTGTACACAAACTCCACCAAGGGTAGGTGGTCCTCCCAATTGCGACCAAAGTCAAGGACACATGTGCGGAGCATGTCCACGAGAGTCTGAATGGTCCTCTCCGTCTGACCATCTGTCTGAGGGTGAAAGGCGGTGCTCAGACGTAGCTGCGTCCCGAACGCCTCCTACAACCCCTTCCAAATCCAGGAAGTAAATCGAGCATCTCGATCAGAGACAATAGATGATGGAACACCATGAAGCCGTACAATCTCCTGAACGTAGAGAAATCATAAGCTCTCCACTGAGCCCTGCTCTCTGATGGGTAAGAAGTGTTCCGACTTGGTGAGTCGGTCGACAATCACCCAAATGGAGTCATGACCCTTGGAAGTGCGTGGAAGTCCAGTCACGAAGTCCATATATATCCCGTCCCACTTCCACTCCGGGACCTCCAAGGGCTGTACCAAGCCTGCTGGTACCTGGTGCTCTACCTTCACCTACTGGCAGGTGAGGCATCGAGAAATGAACTCTGCCACAGCCTTCTTCATGACTGGCCACCAGTGCTGTCATCTGAGATCATGGTACATCTTCGCCACTCCAGGATGTACCGCCAAATGGGAAGTGTGAAACTCTCTCATCACCTCCTCCCGTAATGCAACTGGTACCAAGGTGTGTCCTCTAAAAAGGACGTCGTGCTCTCCTCCTACAGAGAAACCATCAGGTGCATGTCCTGAGGATATCTGTGTATGTCGTGTCTCACAGTCAGCGTCCCCACGCTGTGCCTCTCTGACCTTCTATAGTAGTGGAGGAATAACTATGAGTGACTGAAGAAAGGCTGCTCCATCTCTAGCTACGAAGGATATCTGCAAAGCGGCTAGCTGCTCTGTCACCTCCCCAAGTAGCTGAATTCCCGTCCTCCTGCTGAGAGCATCAGCTACTACGTTCCCCTTTCTAGGAGTATAGACTATCTCGAAGTCATAGTCCTGGAGGCACTCGAGCCATCACCACTATCTCAGGTTCAGGTCCTTCTACGAGAAGATAAACCTGAGACTCTGGTGATCAGAATAGACTCTAAAGCCCTCTCCCATGAGACAGTGTCGCCACATCTTCAGAGCGAAGACCACTGCTTCTAACTCCAGGTCATGGGTAGCGTAGTTCTGCTCATGTTACCTTAATTGACGTGATCCGCAGGCGATCACGTCCCACTCCTACATCAGGAAACATTTGAGTCCAGTCCTTGATGCATCGCAGTAGACTACGTACCATACTCCCTCCTCCAGTAGCCTCAAGATAGGCCCAGAGGTCAATCTTTGTCTCAGCTCCTGGAAGCTCTGCTGACATCTGTCTGACCACACAAAGGGTTTCCCCTTCTTCGTCAAAGCTGAGAGTGGTTCCACAACTCTGCAGAAGTACGGCACTAATCTTCGGTAGTATCCAGCTAGTCCCAAGAAACACCGCACCTCCGTCACGCTCCTAGGTGGCTCCCAAGCTAGCACCGCCTCGATCATCACAGGATCCACCGCAACTCCCACCTCAGAGATGACGTGTCCCAATAAGTGGACCTTGTGTATCCAGAACTGACACTTCGAGAGCTTACCATAAAGTTGGTGCTCTCAGAGTGTGTCCAGTACAACTCGCAAGTGGTAGGCGTGCTCCTCCTCCGTCGTCAAGAATATCAAAATGTTGTTGATGAAGACAACGACAAATTGATCGAGGTATGGATGAAAGATCATATTCATGAGGCCCATGAACACTGCTGGAGCATTGGTTACACAGAATGGAATAACCAAGAACTCATAGTGGCCATACCAACGTCTGAAGTTCGTTTTCCGCACGTCCTCGTCACGAACTCTGAGCCGATGATAGCCTAATCTAAGGACTATCTTTGAGAACCACCATGCTCCCTTGAGCTGATCGAAGAGGTCATCAATCCTCAGTAGCGGATACTTGTTCCTTACTATCACCTGGTTCAGGCGATGATAGTAGACACAAAGCCGCAAGCTCTCGTCTGCCTTCTTGGCGAACAATATCCGGGAAGCCTAGGGTGAAACAATGGGTCAGATGAATCCCTTGCACTGCAAGTCCTCCAACGATACCCGTAGCTCTCGAAGCTTGACGAGATACATCTGATATGATGGGGTGGATATCGGGGTTGTCCTAGGGTACATATCAATATAAAATTCTACCTCTCTACGAGGAGGTAGTCCTGGAACGTCGTTGGGGAAAACGTTCGCATACTGATCCACCACTGCAGGAAAACTAGGACTCTGCACGTCAACTGCTCCTAGGATGAGGCTATCCAACTGATGACTGATGGGCTATTCTCTCCTCTGTGTGAGTCCATCCTGTGTTGCGAAGGCTCCCTTCCCACCGGTGAAGGTGAACCTGCTACCATCGGTGCGTACACATCGCACCTTGCGCCTAATACAGTCAATTTGATCATAGACTGTAGATAACCAATCAATGCCCAAGATGACGTTGTAAGGCCTCGACGCCGCTACAAGAAGATCCCAGCCGAAGCTCTCGCCTCCTAGAGTAAGCTCACACTGCCAGCACCAGTTTGTAATCATCGAGTCTCCTCCCGTAGGAGTCTCTAGCCATAAGGATTGAGCCAACGGCTCCATCGGAATCTCCGAGCTCCGAACAAGGGCAGCGGATATGAAATAATGACACACTCCTGTGTCTATAAGAACTGCAGCAAGGGTTTAATAAACATAGATTGTACCTTGAATCATCTCAGGCGCGCCATGGTCATAGGCCTATACGGCCTGAAGCTGTGCATGTCTCTGCCCGCGAGCTCCCTTTGGTCGGGGTGGACCTCCTGGTGGTGGTGGGGGTAGAGCCTCAAAGCATCACCCACCACCTGCTGCTCGGCCATCTCCTCCGCCTCGTCGGCCTGCTCCATGAAGACCGCCATGGTCGACCCTCTGCCTCTGCCTGGGTGGTCCCTCAACCATCTTCTACTCCTCGGTACGTTGGGTCGGGCAGTCATGAGACATGTGGCCATGCCCGCCGCATGCGTAGCACTTTCTGCCTCTCGAAAGACTATGTCTGCGTTGTGTCACCCGCATTGCTGAGCCAGTGTCCTGAGGTCATTTGCCTGAGGGTCTGGTCTGCCTGGAACCATGAGTCATCTGTCGACTACCTGCTGCAGAAGACTCTGCTACGTGCCACCCCGCGGTAGGTCTTGTTGCTGATGAAGGCTCAGTAAGGAAGCTCTCGATCAAAAGGGATCGCTCCAGTACTCCTGCCTGAGTCGGAATGCTGAGGGAGATCAGTGATGCCCTAATCTCTTTCCTCAATCCCTGTTCAAAGGTCCAGGCTCGAAAGAATGGGTCTCGTACCATGTCTGCCGAGTAGCATGAGAGATCGGTAAATCTCGTCGAGTACTGGGCGACCGTCAAGCTGCCCTGCCGCAGTTGTAGAAGCTCCTGGATGCGCACCGCACGGAGGGTGGTTGGGACGAACTCCGAATGGAAGAGGCACTCAAAGTCCGTCCAGAGGATAGATGACTCATTGTGCACCTGGAGCATCAAGCTCCACCATCTTCCTGTTGCCTCGTGCAGGAGGCTCGCTACGAGGATCACCATGAGGTCTGCTGGTGTCCTCACTAACATGAAAACCCGTACAACTGCCTCCAGCCAATCATTGGCTGCCTGGGGGTCCTTCTCCCCGCGAAACCTAGGTGGTTGCTGGCACTGAAACTCGTACAATTCACTAAGGCAACGTGCATTGTCAGTGGCTGGGTCTGGTAGCATCGGTGGCTCGACGGGTAGCGGTACCGCCAGTCCCTCTACTGTCAAAGGGCCATGTACCGAGGCCTCGTCACTCGGTGGGCTGTCGTCACGTACAATGCTCGGAACCCTTGATGGATGTCGTCATGGGGCCATCCTGAAAAGGAACAGGTGCACCACGATCAAACAGTATACCTCATGAGCTGACACAAAGTAATCACAATGAAAACTTGAAACACACATGCAATCAATGTTTTCGTGCAATAAGTCTGAAATCAGAAGTCAGGGTCCTGGTGTATGGATACGTCGGCCGCCGCACCAACACTAGAATCCCTGGACTGATAACCACACTCTATACTCTTAACACTATTGCTTCACATAGAAAATTATCAGAGTCTTAAGTTCTGCGGTAGCACCGAACTCCTCTGATACCAATTTGTCACAACCAATCCTCGGGTCTCGTGTTGTGACTACCCCAAGCCCGCCTTCCTTAGGCCAGGGGCTGGCGACTAGAACCAAGGCATAATTCCTAGTAAAAAGGGAATTCATTGCCTTTGTAAAGTAAACAAACACCACAGAGTAAGCAAGAAGAAATGAAAACTAAGTAAAAACTGGTTACAAGAGTAAGTGCAGAAAAGTAAGTGGTCCAGTATAAAAACCCAAACAGAAAGTAAAGTACAACTGAAAAGGGAAAACAGCAACTGAAAGTAAATCCGTAGCCTCGAGCCGTCCACTGGAAGTCCCACCTGATGGGTGGGTACAGATAGACTCCACAGCTCCCCGGGTCCAGCCTTCCGCTCCATGTACGTCCCGCCCAAAGGTCCACCTCCGGGTACTGACCTGCTCCTCGTGCCTCAACCACGATCAGCGATTTCCTTCGTATGAAACCAAAACAACGTAGTGCGGGCATAGCCCGTATAGGGGTGAGTATAAGCTACTCAGTAGGGACCCTGAGACCCTCGAAGGTCTCCCAGAATCCATAAAGGATAATCCACAAAGGAAAGATACAATCACGAAGTAACATCCGATATTACTTATGTATATGCCCATACATATACCTAAGTCATCAATTCCAGTTCGGCTCCAACATCCGAGCCCAAGTTCGATCACGTTCACACAAGATTGCACAACACAATCCACATAGGAAAGCAAGTCAAGATTCAGCTCACACAGGTATACTTCTTCGTATGACGATAGAGATGATCAGATATTTCCATTGATTCATCTAATCCGTCGGACCCACATAGGATCAATAGGTACTAACCCCCGCAATGACCTACACAGGATCTGACCCACACATGATCGATAGGTAACTAACCCCGGCAATGACCCACACAGGATGAGACCCACAGAGGATCTGTAGGCACTGGCCCACACAGGACCGTTGAGCGCTGACCCACATAGGATCGGTAGCACTGATCCACGTAGGATCGCTGAGTTCTTTAGTCGTTGTCGTCGAATCCACGGAGGATTTCTGTATAGTCGTCATCGTCGTCGCAGTCGCAGCCAGCTCTAGGGTTTCCACACACAGCAAGCTCGTTCGGGAGGGTCCGCTCCAGGAGCCGAAGGGCTAATACATCAACTGACACATAGTCCGGAGTTGATGTATCTGAAAGTTTGTATCGTCAACAGGAACTCAAAGTCCCAGACGGCACGTCAATCGGACGCCCGGTCTGAGAGTTATTGGCTTTTTCGTCCGAGGGGCCCGGTTGGTTTTTAAGTCAAAACCAACCCAAACATACTCCAACTGTGTCCAAACCTCGAGTGGAGTAAGCCAAAAGGTCCGTCTCATTTAGAGGAATCCAACAAAGTCGATGGCACGTCAATCGGACGTCCGGAGTCCAAGTTATAAGTGTTTCCGCCACGAGGGCCCAGTTGGTTTCGTGTACGAACATATCCATCCGAACCCAAAGTACTCCAAAACCTTGATTTTAATATACCTAATCTACCGTCCCGATCCAAGGATCGCTACGCAATTGACGGTGCGTCGATCGAAGGTCCGTAGCCCAAGTTATATGAAATAGTCCGAAAAAGTCTGGTATTAGGGGGTTCGGGCCTTGTATTCCCTGTGTAGGCCCGAACCGGGTCAATCCGACCCGGGTCTGGGTCCAGCCCGCTTGGGAGCGGCCCGTCTCGGCCTGGGCGCGGCCTGGCCCGGTGCGCTGGCGCGGCCAGCGGCTCCGTCGTGACGGCCGAGCGGTGAAGGGGGGGGGGGGGGGCGCTGCCCCCCCCCCCCCCCCCCACGTTGAGAACCTGCGGCCCCCATGTGGGGGGCGGCACCTGCTGGCTGATCGGGGGTTACGAACCCCCGGTTTTCCCTTGACCGGCCAACCCACTCTTGTCGGCTGGCTGTTGCCGCCACGGGACCGGCAAGGTCCGGTCCCTCCGTGCCGACGTCGGCGGCCCAGAACCGGCCACCGGTCCCCCTGCTCCGCCGTGGCCCAAAACCGGTCGTGGCCTTTGTCCGTCCGGCGTGGCGCGATGGCGTCGCGCCCCTCCACCATGGCCCCGCTCCGGACATGGTGCTTTTCTGGTTCTCGGGCGTGGAGCGACGGTGCCGCATCTTTGGTTCGACTACAATGGTGTTGCGCTTCTCACCCTTTCCTTAATAATTCACGCGCGGTGCTTCGGCACCGCATTGCTTTGCTCGTGCCGCAACAATATCAAACAACCAAAAGGGAGAGGAGGGTCAGCCATGTTCGTGCGGTCCGACCCCCTCCCATTATTACAGTAACAGGTGGCTCCAATAGAGAAGACAAAGGCAATGGAAGAATTCACGAACAATTAAAAATAAATCCCTACGTCGTCGAATTCGATGAGCGAGGATTAGTCGCAGAAAAGCACATCGCGGAAGAAGGCGTCACAGAAGGGGGATCATCGCATCGCGGAAGAAGCATCGCGGAAGAAGCTTCATGGAAGAAGCATCGCGGAAGAAGCATCGCGGAAAAAGTGTCGCGGAAGAAGCGTCGTTGATTTACGAGGATCCGGCGTTCTTCGCATTCTTCACGTTCTTCGCGTTCTTCACGAGGAAGAGAAGATCTTCAAGAGCCTATGTGAAATCTCCCTATCCTCTCAGCACCACCAGCCTAATAAAAATAAGATTTGTCTTATTTTTATTTCACAAGCCTTGAATTTTAAAATTCAAAAACGAAATAAACAATTAAGTGAATGAATTGCAATGCTTAAACCGCCACACTAGTGAGGTGTTTCTTAACCAGAATAAACGCAAGGGTTGACTTCATTAATATGAGGTGCGGGTGCGTTACCCAATTAAAGGAGGGGGGTTTATGAAGAAAAGAAACGGTGGGGCTCGTGTGGGCCCCACCTCACAAATATCCTACCAAGTGGGTAGGATATTGTGGGTCCCACTTCATCCACTTAACTTAAGTTAAGAAAAATAAAATAAAAATCGGTTGTACCACTTTAATTTTATTTCATTACTTAACCTCAAAAATTAAAAACCATACCCGAGAAAACACAACTCTGGAAAAGTTGTTTCTAAGAAAATACTGGCGATGCGATTCCATCGGTGCCCTCGGAATTTGATTCCGAGCACTGGTTCAAAAGTTAGAAAAATCTGCTCGTTCGTTCACTGAACGTACCCGGGCTAAACTTCGGAAAAAGATTCCGGGAACACCGGGGCTCGGAATTAGGTGCCGTCAGAAACTGTGTTCCTGTAAAATTCCCAAGAAAATTAAGAAAAAAATTTCCTTGAACTTTTCAGGTCTTTACAAGAAAATTGATAATAAATATCAATTTATGAAACAAATTACGCAAAGAAAAAAAAATAATGACTTTGTACCAAAAATGGAGAAATTAGAATATATTTTCACTAAACCATTCTCAAAGGAAATGTTTTAGAAGCTAAGGTTGATTATTTCCATTCAATATCACCATCTTCAAGGTTAAGTTATGTGATATTTATCCCTTATATCATCTTTTCCAGGGATAGTGTAGTCAAATATGGGAAAATATGCAACATAAATCTATCCATTGATAAGTTTTTACCTATATTGGGAGAGTATATATTTATAGGGAAGGGGTAGGCTATGATGTTAGAATATGTGAACTATTTTGATTGTTTGTTAAAGTGTAATTAGGGAAATTTAATTATCATTTTGAATTTTATGATAGTAAAATTTTGAGTTCAAGAAAATGTTTGGAATATCTTTTAATCCCAATGTTATTAAAAACATGACATTGTTGTTCAATAATTCGTGTTCCCTATATAGAGTTCACTCACATAGGCCTAGAATTATTAGAGAGTAATCCACCACTTTAGTTTCACACTTCTAGGGATTTATGTTACTTGGTTGACAATAAAATTGAATGTAAGGATTGTAGAGACCATTAGGTGTTGAAGTATGATTGAATATAAAGAAATTTTTCTTAGTATTTCATTAGGTTTTTAATTCATGAATAACATTAAAATGATGAAAATTCCGTATGAATTTTAAGGAAAAATTTTACTAGGTGGATCAATAAAAATTCAATAGATATAAAAATAGTGATTAGATAGATATGGTGTCAAAAAATCTAATTTCATTCATTGTTACATAGAACATAGATGATCAACCTAAGGTGAACATACGTAGTCTTTCTGATTGATTTTTCCAAAAAAATATTAAAATTGGGTGTTGGTTCTTAGATATTCAATGTATTAAACCTTGTTTTCATAAAAATATAATCTTTATTCTAGCTAAATATGGTCTAAGGAATATGATGGTGAAACTTGGTTGAACTATGGTTCTCAGATAAAGAGAATTGTGGTTGAAATAATAGAGGAAATTATATTGGATGGAAATATGTATGAATAAATATAATCAAACTTTTATATGTATATTGAATATAGATTTCAAGACAGATGTTTCTAGATGATTAATTTCTATGGGACATCAGATATAGGTTTCCATGTTAATTATTCCGATAGAAAAATAATAGAGTAAATCAAATATATCTACAAAAAGGAATAATGAAAATCCCACATGATGAAAAATGATTTTTAGTCCACAGGAATTTGGAAAACAAGACCAATAAAAATATTATGAATCTATATAGAATAAATAATTACTATAAAAACAAGTTCATAAGAAGATGTATTAGATGAAGAAGTTTTTTGGATATCTACAAAGTTTTCTAAATTTATAAATTGTGATGATGTTGAGCTGGATTTTCAGTGATTAAATTATCATAAAGGAAATATCATGATTCATGATGTTATTACATGAATTTTTGAAGAGATCATTTATATCGAGATATAAGGAAATTTCTGGGAAGTTTCTTGACACCAATGTAATTAGAGGTTTGCATGTAGTAAGCTATAGAAAAAGACAAGCAAGATATTAAAAAATTGAGAGGGAAATTTGAATATGAAGTTCATGTTTCTCCCAATGATTTTATATAATCAATTCCTATATACAGTATAATAGTTGAACTGGTAAGTTTTTTGGTATTGTGAGAGTTATTGAATAATTTAAGTGTTGGATATAGAGCTTGAGACAACTTTTTGTTAAAGCACTAGTGGTAGTGAAAAAGGAAAGAGGATACCATATAGAGTTATTCTAGACCAGTATCAAATAATGTGGTGATAAACTAAGGTTACTAGATGAAGAATCTAACGGATTAACAACAATATGAATGATGTTTTATAGAACTAAGATTACCAAATAGAGATGGTATCATATAGACTAGTTCAAACAAAAAATCTTCGTTAGAAAATTCTTGTCCTTTGATATGCAATAAATCGCAGAGGAGAAGAACTTGCAATAAGCAAAGAATAAATAATTAAAGCATCATAATAATTAAATATAAAAGCATGTCGGTGAAGATTCATTTTTAAATTGAAAAAATTGTATGTCATATAATATTATTGATTAGAATATTAAATCTTAATGGATTATATTAAATTAAAACTAGTGGATATTCCCAACATTTTCTATACCTAAAAGGAATGATTTTTAATGGATGTGTGTTCTTGGATTATTTCAAAACCCTATAAAGGACAAGCTACTATTATTGAGAAGTTAAGATTACAAAATATTTTATTTATATTGGTGTTCTTGTGTGTTTTTTTGGTAGAGTCAATTATCAATAAGTATAAACCATCAGAAAATAGTGTTTTAGTGGCAGTTTTTTCGTGGTGGTTTTTAAAACCGCTGCTAAATGTTTTTCTATCAAAAATGTAGCTGTGTTTTTTAAAATCACCACATATATTTTTTTAAAATATATTTTCCATTTTTTTAAATATCTTCTAAATAAAAAAAATCATTTTTTAGTAGCAGTTTTTTAAAAAAACTACCACAAAATAGGGGCGGTTATATAAAAACCGCTGCAATAATTTAAGAAATTTAAGAAATTTTTTTTTATTATTATTTAATATTTATTATTTACAATCAAGTATAGTTTTTTATTTACAATTTTAAATATTTTTAATGTGTCAATTAATTAATATTTGTAATTATTAGTTAGTAAACTTTTTAAACTGAAAATAAATCTTCAATAAGTAAAAGAACATACTTCGGCATCAAATGACCATAACTTCTAATCCGAGAGTCCATTTCAGCTTGACAACCAGTCAAATCAATGTTTATTAAATAATAAAAAACCAAATGACATTTAAATCATGTGATAATCAAAGGAAAAATATATATTCAAAATTCAAAATTTGAAAATCGAACTCAAACTTCAAACGGATATAACATTTAATCCGGGTGTCTGTTTGGACTCTACCACATATCAAATTGAAGCCTACGTTGATCTCTACGCCGCTTAGTTCTAAAACTAACTCTTCAAGTAATGTACCCCTTTTTATTCCACCAGAAAGCCCTAAAAGGCCTCTGAAACAGTGGTTTTAGTTGCAAACACTGATTTCTTAAAATTCAAACCATTATAACTTTCGATACAGGTGTTTGTTCGCCCAATACCACATATCATATCGAAGATCATTTCATGATCTTCGATTTGACTGGTTTCATCACCAAAAAGACAGTCTCAGATCATATTTTATGGTTATTTTAGTGTTTCTAGGGTTTTCAGAAGGTCTTAACGTTTTATGATTTTTTTGTTTTTTATTTTTTTTATTTTTTATTTACTTATTTAATATTTGTTTATTTATTACTTATTTATTAATTATTACTTAATTATTTATTATTATTTATCTACTATTTTTTTTGTTTATTTTTTTAATATTTAATATTTATTTATTTATTTATTTATATATTACTTAGTTATTATGTTCACATTAATTCTTAATTTATTTTCAATTTATTTATTAATTATTTAATTATTTTTTATTAATATTTTATTATTATTTTATTATATATTTATTAATTTATTTATTTATCCGTTATTCATTGATTATTTATTTATTATTTAATATTAATTGGTAAATTACTATTTTTTTAATTAATTAATTAATTATTAAATATTGAATATTGAATGCTAAATATTAGATATTAATTATGAATTATGAATTATTAATTATTAATTATTAATAATAAATTATTAATCATTAGTTATTAGTTATTATAAATTATTAATTAATTATTTTTTATTCATCTATTTATTTATTTATGTATTTATTTATTTATGATTCATTATTTATTCTTTATTCTTTATTCTTTACTCTTTACTCTTTATTCTTTATTCTTTATTATTTTTTATTTATTAATTTATTTTTATTTTACTAAATATTAATTTTTTAGTAGTTTATTATTCATTTATTTATTTATTATTAATTATTTATTGATTATTTACTAATAAAATATTATTTGTTTATTAAATATTAAATATTGACTACTGAATATTAATAATTAGTTATTATTAATTATATATTATTTATTATTTATTAATTATTAATTTATTTATCTATTTAGTTATTTATTTATTTATTTATTTATTATTTAGTCTTTATTATTTATTATTTATTAGTTATTTTATATTACTTTATTTTTAATTTACTAAATATTAATTTATTACTTTTTTATTATTCATTTATTATTTATTAATTTATTCAACATTCATTATTTATTAATTTTTAATTAATTAATTATTAGTTATTTATTTATTTATAATTAATTAATTATGAATTATTTATAAATTTATAAATTTTAAATTTTAATTATTAATTATTAATTCATAATGATCAATTATTAATTATTTGTTATTATTATTTATTATTTATTAATTATTAATTATTAATTATTTATTATTTATTATTTACTATTAATTTTTTATTATTTATTATTTATTATTTATTATTTATTATTAATTATTAATAATTTACTATTTATTATTTATAATTTATGATTTATGACTTGTTGTTTATTATTTACTATTTATTATTTATTATTTATTATTTATTATTTATTATTTATTATTTATTATTTATTATTTATCATTTATCATTTATTTATTATTTCCTTATTTATCAATTATTTATTCATTTTTTATTAATTTTTTATTTATTTATAATATATTCATTTACTTTTTAATTAATTTATTATTTATACATTACTTATATATTATATGTTATATATTATATTTTATATTTTATATATTATCGATCATATATTATATATTATGCAATATAAAATATAAAATATACAATATATGTTTTATATTTTATATTTTATATTATATATTATGTATTATGTATTTTATGTTATATATTATATATTATTTATTATTTATTATTTATTATTTATTATTTATTAAATATTATTTATTATATATTTCATATTTTATATTTTATATTATATATTATGTTTTATATATTATGTTTTATATATTATGTATTATATATTATATATTATATATTATATGTTATATGTTATATATTTTATATTATATATTACATGTTATATATTAAATGTTATATATTATATATTATTAATTGTTAATTATTAATTATTTATTATTTATTAATCATTATTGATTAATAATTATTTAGTGTGTGTCTATTTTTATGTATTACTTGGTTTTCCAATTAAGATATGTGTATTTAAGTATATTAAATTCGATTTATTGACCACATGAATATCATGATGGGGTGGTAAAGTCTTTGGAGAATAAGCATGAGGTAAGGGGTTCAAATCTCACACAACACAAAATTTGTATATATTGCATGGGCATGTGTATGGAAATAGACTTATGCTTGGAGATGGGCATGAGCTTGGTAATAATAAATAAATATATAAATAAAATAAATACTAAATAAATAAAATAAATAAAATAAAATAAAATAATAAAATAAAATAAAATAAACAAATAAATTACGAAAATATAAATAAAAATATAATTAAATAAATTAATTAAAAAATTTAAAACATTTAAAACATTTAAAAAATAATAATAATTTAGCGACGGTTTAAACTGCCACTAAATTATTCTACGACAGTTTTAAAAACTGCAGCTAATTACTTCATCGTGAACCTAGGGATAACATGTTTGGCTAAATAATAATAAATACGATACATGTTTACCATATCATTCCCTCATTATTATATATACAAATTCATACAATGTTATAGACTATATATTTCTTTATAAGTCATTGGTTGTGGCCTATTGAGTTTCACTCACACCCTACTTAGGATTCTAGATTAGTACTCGAATAGACTTCATGTTTGTAGATCCAGATAATGGAAAGAGAGAAATTTTAGATGGTTTGGTTGGGATTCGATATGGAACATGGATGAGGGAATTGGAAAAGATCTTGGGACCTGGTTGGGAGTTCTCAGTGTGTCATTATTTTGGATTCTCATTTGACACTTCACACTTATATGTCATTACATAACTACTTCTTTGGTTTATAGAAATTTTCCCAATTTTTTGATTCATTCATGTGTTTTTTTATAGATTGTTGATTATTAAAGTATATTAGTTATATTTCATTTTGATTTCCACTCTTTTGAAGAATTCATAAAGATGCTATAGTCACCCTACATTACACATTTGACTCTCGCTACTAGTCGTCTGCCTCTGGAATATAGGGTGGGTTACCCAAGGTCATGTAAAGAACCGGCCCAGGCCACCGGTATGTGGAATCTGGGTTAGAACATTAAAAACTGGTATCAAAGGTGGTTTTTTTAGTTATCTTACTATTTGGTAATGGTATAAAGGATAGTAGGATGTGTTGTCCCTTGGTTTTGAGCTCGTACATGGGAGTAGAAAACCCATGTGTTGGGGGAAACTGATGTCCCTACGTTGGTATTATTGTTCTTGATGTTTTCTATTATAGTTAAATGTTATTTCACCTTGAGTGATGCACATGTTATTTTATGTCATTGTTTTCTGAGATTTTTCTCATGGATTTTTATGGAATGAGGTTTGAGTATACATTCATCATTCTAGGAACTCGTGATTTTATGTGACAAGAATCATTTTAGGCATGCATAGAAAACAAAGTTATGAGTGGATTTTGGGAAATGAAAATGATTTTCTTTATTAAGTAATTTAAAATGAAAAATATGACTAATTAGGATTAGATAATTGTAAATGTTTTAAAATGGGGAAATTTTAAATGGTTAAGAAATTGGTGGATATTGAGAATTTATAATATAAAATTTATTCGCTCAGTGTTAGCCATGTCCCATGTCAGTGATGGTAAAAGGTATTGATAGTATCACGGTTCTAACTATGGGTAGGTGTATATGGGATGGCTTGTTATGGATTTATGTGAACCACTCTTGTGTAATTGTGGAAATTATTTGTTTTGTTCCCTACGATGTGTGTTTTGAATTATAGAGACAAGCCTCTATGATGACATTTGTTGGTAGGGTGAAAGAAGGACATAACTATAAATGTGCCTCCTGTAGTGGAACTAGAGGCCCAGATAGTTTTTGGTTAGGTATTGGGAGATCATTTTTGTAAACAAAAATCTCATTTTATGTGGTTTATGAAGAGAGATAGAGGGCGGTAAATGCGTAATAAGTCTAAATTAACATGGGAGTTCCAGTTGCAACACCCTCTGACCTTAACTGGGGAGGGAGAACTTGAGGTAAATGAGTCCTGGATTGAGACTATCCAGATGATTCTTGACAATTTAGAAACTCCAATAGGTAAAATATTCAAGTGGGGCAGTTATATTTTATGTGGTTAGGTGAAGCATCGGTGGGACATTTGGGCTCAATATGAGTAGTTGCAGAACATATAACAGAAATTATTTTATGAGAAGTTCCTTGAACAGTTTTACCTAATGATTCTTAAGAAGAAGAGATAAATATATTTTATGCAGTTGACCTGGGGGAGTATGTCCATGATAAATTATGTTGGTCACCTTACAGACATTCAATGCTTTTCTCCAATGTTGGAAGGAGATGAGGAAACTATGAAGAGACATTTCTATGACGGAATTAAAGTGGGATTATGTCCTAGGTTAATATATTTTGGCTGAATAAGGTTTTATAAGGAAGTAAATCAGGCACTCATTTCTATGGGGAACCTAAAGGTGGATTCCATTAGAGGATAGGTAGTTTCTATTGGACAACCAATAGGTACATATTTTGAGAGTTTAAAGCTTTAATATGATAACATTAACAAGATAAGTGGAAAATAGTCTGTACAAGGGAAATGATCAGTTACTTAGATTAATACTCAAGTGCTTTTCCATAATTTTGGTTGACCAGTTCACTATCATAATTAGTGTCCCCAACCACTAGTAGAGTTTTGATCTTGTAGGAATATGGGACATCAATAATGATTCTATAGGAACCAATGATAGATGGGTAGTGATGTATGATATAGAATGAACCAGAGTATGGGAAGGGGGTATTCTCTACCATATCATTCTGGATTTTTGGATTACAACTAGTCTTGCTCGTCAAGGTAGTGGATGTAGTAAATCAGGTAAAGAGAACTCATATCAAGAGAGAAGTGTAGCATAGGAGACTCAGAACCTATTACAATGCAGATGTAAAATACAGTTTCATGTAATTTAGCCTTCACATGTGGATAGTGAGGTTGGACCATCAACATTCATAAGTAGTATTATTGAATCTTGTACACTTTCTAGTAACTTATTTTACATAGGATCCTCATAATATTTTAAATCTATAAAACATATGAATGGATTGAGTTTAATGGTGGAGATTTTGAGTGGTTTTATTATAATCGACACACCATTGGGAGTTCAGTTGAGGGACATCTTATTATAAAAGTGATGTTCTTTTGAGTTTGGTGAGTATCACTTCCTTTGATATCTTTAAATAATTGACATGTCATGTTTTGACTTAATTTTGGGAATGTAATAGCCAATGTCATTCCAAAACCACATCGATTATTACTATAGGAGAGTGACCCATACATATTTTTAGGGTAACAATAATTTTTATCATAGAGAATAAGATATCAAGGTAGACTATGCAGGGTCGGTTAATCACTATTAGGGGAGCTCACTACCTATGTTATGAAACATCTACTAAATTATAGGGGTGAAAAAAAATATCTTTACAACCATAGTGAACCAATTTTAGAATGTGTTTCCTAAAGAATTCTCATGGTTTCCACCTAAGATATATGTTGAGTTTATAATTGAGCACATTCCAGGAGATAAAATTTCTTCTATCCCCCCTTGTTGAATGGAAACAATTGAGCTTTAGGAAATATAGACTCGGCTGGAATAATTGATGGATAAGGGATTTATCTGTCTGAGTACATCACCTTGGGGTTCTATGTTTTTTTTTCCTAAGAAGGATAATCGGAGGTTTTGTTTATTTTTTAATTAACCAAAGTTGAACCGAATGATAAGGAAGAACTAATATCCACTTTTTCATATCGATGACCACTATATTGAGTTGAGAGGAGCCTGTGTATTCTCTAATATTTAATTGAGATAGTTGTATCATCAGTTGATAGTTAGACCTTCTAATATATCGTAGAATGATTTTAGAAGTAGATATGGATTATATGAGTTCATCATGAAGCTGTTTTGTCTGAAGAAAACTCGGGATGTTTTTATGGCCTTGTTGAACTGAATCTTTCACCGATACCAAGATCATTTTTTGGTTGTTTTTTTATATGAAACCCTGGTGAATCATGATGATCATGCCAATATCTTGACATTATCCAGACTACACTAAGTGAGCATTGAATATATTCCAAGATATCTAAGTGTCAATTAAGGATAGATAGGGTACATTTCAAGGGTTATATAATCTCTCAGGAAGGTTTGTCAATGGAACCAAAGAATGTTTCAGAATTTTTTTCTTTGGAGTATACCAAAAAAGTTTCTAATATCCAATACTTTTTAGGTTTAGTGGGATATTATAAAATATTCATTAAGTAATTTTCCCATTTCACAACACCACTATCATTCTTGGCCAAGAAGGGTTTCAAGTTAGAATGGTTTGGATAATGTGAGAATAATTATTAGAAGTTAAAGTGGAATTTGAATACTACACTGATTTCAACCATACCCCATCTGGGGGTGGAGTATACCATGTTTTTTTATGCATCAGGATTTGGACATGGAGTATTGTTGATGCAGGGGGATCGAGTTATGGTGAATGGGTTGTTAAAATTGAGTCTATGTGAATGGAATAACCCTGCGCATGATCTCTAGTTAGCTATAATGGTTTATGCATTAAAGTGTTATTGGAATTACTGGTTGGGTGAAGATTTTACTATGTATACCAAACACAAAAGATTGAAATACATATTTTTACAAGGAGAGTTTAATTTCCAACAGCAGATATGTATTGAGTATATGAATATATTTGACTTTGAGATAGACTATTCGTCTCATAAATGAAACGGTTTTGTTAATGCTTTGAGAAGGAAAACATAGTCTCAGGAAGTTCAAGAGTCGAATTATAAGTGGTATATAATGACATTTCTAGCTTATTTTCATATTGAAGTTCAAGAGGTATAGGATTAGATGACCTACATATCCTTACCAAAAGAGTCCGAAATTATGAGTTGGATCTGGGAGTGGCAGATGATCCTGAGTGTTTGTCCTTGAGGGAAAGCCTTCAAGGTGGAGAGTCACCTTTATATTGGACTATAGATAATGATGAGGTAATTAATGGTTGAAACCATGTTGTTCTCCCTATGTGTATGCATGTGGAGATGATGCATGATTTTCTTGCCTCAAAGTGGGCGGTTCATCCTAGTTTGTCCAAAATGTATTGTGACCTTCATTGAAATTATTAGTGGCTATGAATGAAAAATGATATTGCGGGTTTCATGACATGATGATACACCTTTAAGGAGTTGAAGGCAGAGCATCAATAACCTAATGGTTTACTATAGTATTTTCCCCTTCCATAATGGAAGTGCGATGAATTTACCATGGACTTAGTAGTGTGTCTTAAGAGGAAACCCCAGAAGAATGATACTATATGGTTGATTGTGGATAGGTTGGAAAAATTATCCCATTCCTTTCTTATCTAGGAAACATTCAAAGTTTACTAGTTGGGTGAGAAATATGTTCAAGGGATATCTAGTTTACACGGTGTTCTTCAGAGTATAGTTTTAGATCATGAAATGTAATTTAAATTGCACTTTGATCAAGGGTTATAGAAGGTTTTGGGTTCCAAGGGATTTCTGAGTATGGATTTACGCCCATAAAAAAATGGGAAATTAGAGTGTACTGTCCAATTTCGAGAGGTCATGTTGAGAGCATGTGTCCTTGATTTTTTGGGTTATTAGAGAATCAATTAGTTCTCATTCAGTTTTTACTATAACAATAGTTATCATGTGACTATTTAGATGGAAACATACGAGGCACTTTATGGAAGGCCATGAAGATCACCTTTATGTTGAATGGAGGTATGTGAGTATGAGTTGTTGGGATAGGGTCTCATGTGGGAGACTTTTAAATAGGCTCAGTTGATTCAGAAACATATTTTTATGGATCATATTAGGAAGATGTCATATGCTAATTGATTCCATAAACCCCTTGAGTTTATAATGGGTGATCATATATTCCTTTGGGTGTGGAAGATATTGGTTCACTGTATGATTTGGAGTCTAGGATTGTTAGCACCAAGGTTTGTTAGACAGTTTCTAGTTGTGGAGATAATTGGAGTGGTGGCATATCGATTGGATCTTCCACAGAGGTATAGTCAATTGAAAAAAAATCATGTTTCAAAAAATCGATAGTATCACCCTAACCCAACTCATGTGATATAATTTCATGATATTGAACTTTATGTTGATTCTTCCTTTGAGGAGCATCTAATTCATGTTGTGGATCGTAGTGAGAAAGTGCTACGGGGAAAGACAATTCGAATAGTCCAAGTTTTATGGTATCATGGATGTGTTTATGAGTAAAAAGGGGGGGGAGTGAGGTAGATATTCAATATCATTGGCCCAAAATTTTTAACATGAAGTGTTAGTTAATATTGCGAGTTGAACTTAAGGACGAGATGTTATAAGGTGAGGAGATTGTAAGATCCCGACTTTTCGAGAGGCTAATATTACTCATTTTTAGGTATTCTTTAACCATTTCTTGATCATGCCTTGGTGGGGTTTTACCTTAGGGTTGTTTGATGTGAATTTAGAGAAATTATTAATCCCATGGTGTTTTTTATGGTTATCACAAGGTTATTAAAACTGTACAGTTTACCCTAAGAAATCATGTGCCCCTTTTTGGAGCCACATGAGGTGGTTCATGGTATAACCAAATTGGGTAGCCTCCTTCTGGAAACTATATACCCTTAGACAAAGGGGTTTTTCATGTTTGGTATATGGTTTTTCAAAATATGTTCCCCCCAATAAGTAACCATGAAGCCCATGAGTATGGGTTCATGATTATGGCACATGATTTTGAAAACTTTGTGCCCTGCCTAATAAACCGTGTGTGCAGGTTTTCAAAACCCCTATTTTTTAATTTAAAATTCCAAAAACCATATTTTATATCCTTAATCACCGTTACTTGACCTAATATGACTTAATTTGACCTTGGGGGCTCTTGAGAGTATTCCAAGACTCTTAAAACATCTTCCAACGCAAATTTATGATCTGATGGAAGAAATTTTCACCTACCTAGTATGTGGACAATTCTTTATTTGGTTTCATCTCTCTCATTTTTTTCTATAACCTTTAATATGGATTCTTTTCCTCTTCGTTTTACGTTTTAGATATACATTTTGATGGATCTTGTTTAATTGGATTTGATCGACGATTTTGATTCTATATCTCCTCTACAATTGTGAATTCGACCTTTTAACATTTAATTGAGTGATTAGATTTGGTGATATTTCATCTACAATATTTAGTTAGGTTATCTAATAGCTAATTCCCATATTATTTATTATGATCATGTGTATTAAATTTTATTGTTTTGTTTCCATGTTGTAAAATTTCATTTAAATTGTAGGGTTGAATTTATGTCTATGAAATTGGGAAACCCTTTATAGATCCCATTGGAGATATTGGAGATTGTGATACTAGACATGGTGGAAACCCATAGGGTGTTCCAATATCTCTAAAATTATCATTAATAGAATGTGAAATGTATAATCATGGATGATTGGAATTGAATTAAATCCTTGTTCATGATTATAACGGGAATTAATGTGTTTGTTGGCATAACCTTAAATGGTTAATTAATTATGTGATTTAATGTTTATTATTTGATAGATAGTAACTTTTTCATGGTATTTCATGTGATTAAAATATATAACCATGTTTTTGATTGATAATTGAAATGGTTCACCAAGATGATAATGATTTTTAGAAGGATAATGATATAGAACCTTTTTATGAATGTGTTATATGTGATATTTATGAATGATTCATAAATGAGGTATAGGTCTGGTAATGATGCTTCAAATACACTTGGGAATTTATGTCCCTGATTCATTCATGTGAATCATTAAGTATGGGGTAGGGACTAATGATCCAAATACCCAAGAGGTGTGGGGTAGAGACAGATGCTTCAAATAACCAAGGGGTTCCAGACTGGTGGTCTAGGCCCCTAAGATATTGGTACATGGATTGATTCCCTACGATACTAGAAATGAAATTTAAATTAAATGAATAATGAAATCCCATCAAATAATGAATTTTGATATTCAAATGATGTATGTTTTAAAATCTGGAATGGGATAAAGCAGGTATGATGTTGTTGATTAAATAATAATGAATTCGAAACGTGTTTACTTTTTCATTTATTCATTATTCCTTATAAAACTGAATACACTTATATAGACTGGTTATATATTTTGAATTCATTGGTGGTGTCATATTGACTTTTACTCACACCCTACTCAGAGATACCTGATTTTTACCTGAATAGACATCATTTTTGCAAGATAGGAAAAGGGAAAGAGCCCAATGTTAAATAGTTGAGTTGGGAATTGGAATGAATCATGGATAAGGGAACCGAATATGATGTTGGGGCCCACAAAATAGATTTCAATGTGACTTTATTTTGAATTTTCATTTCACACATTATACTTATATGGAATGAGATATCTAATTCTTTGTTATATGTTCATTTTCCCTAATTTGGATTTATTCATGTAATGTTGGTCTTTATTAATTATGGTATCATCTTGATTATTATTTATAATATTTTTTCATAATTTATATTTATTTATATTATTTTTATACTTTTATAAATAGGGTAAGTCTCGCCATATTATATATTACACCCTCACTACTAGTCGGTAGACATTGGTGTATGGGGAGGGGAACTTGAGTTCACATAATTAATCAGCTTAGGGAACAACCATGTAGAACCTAATTTCTGACATTGTAACTAAAAAAATATTTCAGGATTATATATTTATCAAATTGTCTCCCTTAATGTTTAAACACCATGATCATCCCAAAAAATGATATACCAAAAACACAACACACCATCAAAATCCATATCATATCATCATGGTTCCAATAGTATCCCACTATTTTATTTAAATCCTAGTATCCCTGGAGTACAAGATTCATAATTAATAGTCAATTTAAGTATTTAATAGGGAAAGGATCCTTAAAACTCTCTTTATATATTGAATTTTTATATCACCACAACTCTAAGAGTTTACAGTATGATTTTGGATGGCCAACTTCATTAACTCATAATTCCATTATCTATAGTGTATCCCAATATTCAACAAATACTTAACTTAGATTCTCTTAGATCATGCCTCTAAAATTAAATCAAACTATCTATCGATATTCCTTTGATTCCAATTTTAGTTAATTCAACCCTCCACTCTTGTTAGAAATCCCAAATATAAGGATGATCCCTCAAGTTTGGTTAAAAATCACCCTAAACTAGGGTATTTTTCAAATTTTAAGTTATGAAATGAATTTATGAATTGATATTTACTTTTAGGTTTTTATGGTTATTTAATTTTTCTTTATGGATAAACAAAATTCTATTTTTTATGCCTGTTACAATGTGATCATGGCCATAGTTATAACCATGCATTGATAGAAACCATTCATCATGTATGCTAACTTATATTATATTTTCATTCTCATGAAATATCATATGTGATTTCATATCATCCACACATTTAAAATTAATTAAACATATATAAAAAATAAAGAAACATTGACATGATCATGAGATGTTTTCTACTGGTTGATTCATCGAGTAGATGATGGTTCAACTGAGATACTAGGGGAATCCCTTGAATCATTTCTGACTTGAATTGTATCACCCATCAAAATCCCTTGCATTTTTTTATTTACACAAGTTCTTGTACTCAAATCACAGCGTCATAAAATCCTCTAATGTTTTCAATGTATGGTCACAAATAGATTAGGGGAAACTCAGGATGTGAGAATATATTCTATCACCCAATTGAAGAAATTTTTGACCTTATAAATTTAAATATATAATTATGATTTGTAGACCATATAAAAATGATATTTTAAAAATAATTTTAAAATATTAAAACATAAATATAATAATTAAATTAGATAAATAAATACTCAAACATACATAGGCCAGTCTCATCTCATGATCAATAAAGATGAATTAATATTTCATAATAAAAATTAAATATTCCAAAATTAAACTTGAGGAAATTTTTAATGATTTAAAGTGTCATTAAATAAATCTTAATTAAAAAATTATAAATCTTATAGCACCTAAAATATTGTGAAAAAATTAAAATTATTGAAGGAACCGGTTATGGTGTGTTATCATGATAATAAGTAAATTTCAAATTTATATAACGAATATATCCAGACACACTTGATTATGTTTACAAATAATCAATTCATTATATGGATCTCATGTAAATAAATTCAAGTATTATAAGAACCTAAATCTTCTAATCGGGTATGTTTTCCTTTTTCTAGTGTTTTTTAGAAAAAGAGGAGTTTCTAGGAATTTATTAAGTACACTCAATGTACTCAGTTACCATGGGTAGTCGTGTTCTGTTCATGTAACATCCATGCACACGACCATGTGTGGTGACCTGGAGACCACTTAATGCGGGTGCCGGTAATGGAAAGTACATGTTGTGTACTTCTAAAGTACATGTCATGTACTTTATTTTCTTTTCATTAAACGGACCGAGGTCGCTTCGAATTGGAAAAAGTGTCTTCTTCTTCACCTTCCTCAACTGAGAGTGTCTGTATGGCACCGATCATTCCCTGAGCCCCCAATCGAGCATCTGTTCTCTGATTCAACTGTTGTCGATTGTGTTGGGATCACCACGGTAAGCTCTTCCTTATTCTAGAGCTTCATTTCCTGATTTATCCTCTTTCTCAAGTTATCCCCGGTTAAGAATTTTTCACATTTTTTTAGATCTATGGTGTTTTAGGGTGATTTAAGGCTTGAGTTTCAAGTATAGAGATCCTAAAACATCGAGGTAGGTGGTTTGTGCATTTCCCTAGATAGACTTTGAGTTACATGTGCAAAAGTTCCCAATACCCTTGATCGGGGTATTGCGTGTTTAGGGTTTTGACAGGGTTAATGCATGTTATGATTTGAATGCTTAAGTAGAAGTTAATTGTTGTGAATATAGTTGTTTACCATGTTATGGATGTATTTTCCCATGCTTGTACTGTTTATTACCATTTGGTCTAGCTTTGCCTATTCGGCTATTGCTTTTCTTTCCATGCCTAGTATTGTAGGATTAAGTGATTGTATTCTGACATGTTGTTATGCTATAGACTGTTTAGCCTTGTAGTTCTTGAGGTTTACCTTGGACACTATGAATTTCTATGCTCGATATACTTACACAGGGTTGTGAGAACCTGGTGTAGTGGACCATATGGAGAATCGGCATTGAGGGATTCTTCAGAGTGTTAGTTTACTGTTACGATACGAGACCATAGGGGGAATTGACATAAGTGCTTCCTTGGAGTGTATATAGTTCCTCGAAGCAGGACACATGGGAATGGGATGATGAGTTCTTCCCCAGAGTGCCTCTTAGTTATCGATACGAGACTAAAGGGGGAATTGACGGTTAGTGCATCCTCAGAGAGTCTATGCTTAAGCTGAACCACAAGGTTTAGACTGTGTGTACTTCCTAGAGGGTTTCTTGTTCTTGTTTGGTTAAACCAGAGGGGTTAGTCTATGAGTACTCCTAGAGGGTTACCATTTTTGTTTACCTGCTTATTTGATATATGAAATTGAATTCATTTGAACTGTAGGATTGTTTACTTTTGAGTACTTCCTTGTTTACTGATTCATCTTGATTATAGCCTACTATATATATTTTTACTGACATTAGTCACAGATCTCTTGGTAGTTTCCTACTAGGATTTAGCCTCACACCCTATTTGGTTCATGATTTTGGGCCCAAACAGATTATATTATTGCATGGACAGATAAGAGAAAGTTCCCTTCTACTTCATGTACATGACTTCTTTGGAGCATGAGAGCATGGGACTAAGCTGAGGCATGCGATGCAATTGGAGTTTATCTATTTCTTTTTTACTTTGATTATTTCTGTATTCCAGCATTGTGATTTGTTTGGTTTCATTCCTATTAATATGTATCACGTATCATCATTATATATATGTGCTCTAATTTATTCTTTTATTATTCCATTATTTACTGATGTATGGTATTATTACTGCTTCCACTATTGTATATCTATTTACTTCTATTATGTTACTCATACAATGAGGGCATAGTTTCCCCACAATCACACCCATGGCCCTTGCTTCTAGTCGACAACCTATGGTGTTCGGGGAAATGCACTGGTGGCCATGTGACCAACCGGATATGGGGAACCTCTGGGAGGCTTCTGGAACCGGGATGTTATAAAGTGGTATTAGAGGATTATTTTCTTATTGAATTATTGTTTGGAGCCTATAGTCATTTATAGGATGGAATTGGTAGTTGGTAATGAGTTGTGCTCGGGAGTAGTTAACCTGTGTATAGGGAAAATCCAATTTACCTCGTTTATTGAAATCTCTTTTCTGGTGTTGAAATTTTACAATTGATTTGTTTTCACTATTCGGGGATTCACATTTTTTAAACTTTTATTGTTGATGTTATTGAGTTTCTATTTCTTTTGCAACCCGATGATATGAGGGTAATGCCATCTCATGCAACATATGGGAACTTGATAGAAATCACATGTAATTCATTCTTTCCATTCCATTTAGAGTGCATTAACAATTTCATTTTGTTGTGATAGATGTTGTGCCAGATATGCATGTTTTTATGATAGATGCCTTGATAGAATGCCTTGTAACACCCCGAGATTTTATGAAAAACATTCTTTTTTATTTCATTAATGTCTCGTGTTGTACGCGACACCAAAAGGAGCTTGCACAACATGCATCCCTAACTTGCCTTTCATTACACACAATCACGACCTTCCTCGATAGCGTGTGTAGTACGCAATACTGAATTTCACTAAACGAGATATTATTATAATATTATTATGAACTAGCCGTTATGAATAGCAATACCCACTTTTTGAAATTTTATAAATTTTATCTTTCAAAATGGACTTCATTTTTGGATTCGTAATATCGAAATTATCTTAGGGAGAAATTTTGGTACTTTTCGGATAACTTTCATTTTCTGATGAATAGTGAAAATTACTAAATTTTAATTAAAAACAACAATTTTAATCGAAATAATTAATAGTGATAAATTATTAATTTGAGTAGTTTTAAAGTAAATTTAGAATATATTTTTACAATTTAATACAGTATTGGTCATTGGATGTAATTTCACATTTAAACCAGACATAAACAAGTGTCAATATTTTGATAGTTATTATCTCTTAAGAACACGCTATTTGTTTTGATGACGGGAATTAATTTTTAAATTAAGTAATGAAACTGATATGTTTTGAATTTGGTAAAATAGACATCATTTTTCAGTTCATAATATCAAATATAGCTTAGGCCTAATTTTTGTTATTTTTCTGGAAACTTAAATTTATTGATGAATAGTGAAACCACTAAGTGGTAGTTAAAAAAATGAATTATTCCTTAAACTAAATTTTACCGCTTCTGTGAGTGGAATTTCAAAAATCCGAGAGACATGGTTGATGTTATTAAGTAAAATGTGGTTCAATGAGATGAAAATAATTTTTGGTGAATAGTAACTTTTTACTTTTTTTACCACGGTTAAAAGTAAATCGGGTAATTAAGGGTAAAAATGTTGTTATTATTACCCTAACACATGTTCTAATTCTATTGGATAAGTGTAATTTGACCAGAAACAACCTTAGAAATAAAATATGACCATTTAGGCCCACTTGGATTAGATTAGGACATTTATTATTAATTTATTTAAAGATGGGTTAAAATAGTTAAAACCAAAGTTTAATAAGAAAATCATTTTTAATATAGGGTTATACATACGATAAATTCGAATATAAATATTCATTATAAATATAAAAAGATTTCCTACATAATGGTATTTTATTTGTAATTTTTATACATTAAATAATATATTTTATTTATGACACAAAGATGATGCAGTAATTATCTTATTAATGAAATATTGACATAATTGATGTTATAAATACCCAAATAAATGTAATTTGAGACTTTTTATGAATTAAACTAATTTTCTAGGTTAATATGACATGTTATTATTGATATAATTAACGTTTTTTGAAATAATCAGTCTGTTATGATTTTCACAAAAATTAATTACTAAATAGTGTCAAAATTGAAATAAAATAGTTTTTAAAACAAATATTATATTATTAATTGTTTTTTTATTCCTAAAAATATAAGGTTCGGCCAAATGAATTAGATGAGGTTATATATATTAATAACAAACAACATGGGGTTCTTTTGGCTTCTTATAGTAAGTTTACTAACCTTATAGTGTAAGAACATGAAAAGACACGGTAAAAGTAAAATTATCTAACTTAATGTTAAATCTAAATGATAAGGTTAAAATAGGAACCTAAACTTGTCTAAATTCTATTGTATGAGAGTATTTCTACCAATCCCCACCTTAGAATCGAAATAAATTAATTTGGGGCTATTTAAAACCGAATTTGGCTTTATAATAAAATAATATTTTTAGTTATTCCAAAGGTGCCCCTCTCCTCCCTTATAAAAGGGGACCTACTCCCTCTCTTCCTCACACCACTTTGAGCCTTCACGCTCGGCCAACCCCTTCCAAATTCTCATCTCCACTTCCCTAGAAACATCCTAGAGGTTCTGGTTATCTTCAAAGACCAATTTTAGTGCCCTAAGAGGAGGACTCAAAGAGGCGCTTCAAAGAAGAGGTAATGTCCGTTACCAATTCTTTCAACTTTATTTCTTCTTCCACTTATTCATCTTAGGTTGTTTCATTATGAGGTAATAACATCAGTATCCCTCATATACTGATATGTTATAATAAATATGAAAAAACCCTATTTCACCTCTTATCCATCCTATGGAAAACGAAATTACCGCACGTGCGTACGTACGGAATACCGTCTCCACGCCGTGGTGTAATCTATTTTCCACCACCACCTTACTTGGATGGGTATAATGGTGTACATAATAACTACACATGATTATTGTAAAGTGATATTTATTCTTAAATAGTATACGTACACTCCAATAAAATTCCACGATCATGAGAACGATATCATCGCCCGTGCGTACGTACGGACTACCATCTCCACGACGCGATGAGATTCATTCTCCACGTTAACCATTCATGAATGATTATAAAGTATATATAATAAGTAATCATGAAATATATGAAATAATAATGATACTGGATTTATGTGTATATATATGTATTTCATGTACTTAATTCCATTCAACTCAATAAGGAAACGAAAACAGCGTTCATGCGTACGTACGGCCTACCGTCTCCATGAACGGTGTATTTCTCTCCATTTACTGATCTATTATATATATGTATAATCTGAATATATATTATATATACATCGTGTTTTATATTCTGGAATTATGTAATCATGATCTAATTAATCTTATGAATAATTACAAGTCAAAACACGGACGACAAATGAAACGATTTTACCCAAAACACTCTTTAACATGGAATTTAAAAAAGAACGGGTAAAATAAAGTCATAAGTGAACCATATATGATATAATAACAATGAGTATGATTCTGGAATAAGTCAATGAAATTATTTAAATCATTATACAGGAGGTTTGGATACTTACGAAGCAAATCGGACCTAAGGTAAGGGAAATATCACAATCTCATTTTTATCCGAGATTGTTTATACTTTGAAATTTACTGGGGTGTATTTTATCATCCACATCCATGTTTCCTCAATATGTAATATTATTTCCATACACCTACAATTGTTTCAATCAAATTTTACCCTTCGGTGAGTTTTTAGTAAAAGATATGAAAGAAATCTTTTGTCGTTTTTCGTACGAGGTACTTTTTGACTTTTCTGACAAAATTACGAGAAGGATGTTTTTTTAACTTATACGGCATGAATGGATTATTAAAAAAAAAATCCAAGAATCTTCCTTTACAAGTTTTCAAGTTTATTTTTAATCAACTTCTTTTATTTTAGAATTGTATGAAATATTAAGAAAGGAAAAGTGTTTTTGAAGTAGAAAGGATATTTTCCTCAAGAATGGAGTTCAAGTGTTTTATCAAAATTATTTTCCATGTAAGATAATATTGGGTTCTGTTTCTATACCTACAATTACATGTATTTGATTTTTTTGTGATGGAAATATTTTTATGAATTCCTTTATCTTATATGAATTGTTTTATGATGTCACGTTGTTTAAGATTCCCATTTTTATTGCATGGGTTATGCTATGATGTATGGTTTATGATTTTGTGGCACACATAAGAATGATATCATTATGAGATGGGTGGGACCTATATCTATCTCCAATGCATTGGGTAATGATTTTATATCTCATGAGATAGACATGGCTGGAACGACAGGTTAAACCGGTTCAGTGAAACAGGACTGAAACAAGGAGTGAACTCGGTTCAGAAATGGACTTTGTCCACTAAGATAGTCTTGGAATTGAGTCTTGACTAATAAGAAATGATTATCTATGATTTTGTGTGTATTCCACAAAGACTCATGTTTTAAGTTATAATTATTGGGATTACATTTCACTACTATGATTTATCCCATATTATGAAATTATGATTTCTTTTGCAGGTTAAGATTTCCAAAAGTTATGCTCTTATGTATATGATGTGATTGATATTTCTTTTGTTTACCCTTACTAAGAATTTGAACTCACCATTTTATGTTTTCTTTTCCCTAGGATATAAATAAAAGTTTTAGGTAAAAAAAAAGGAAGATCTTTATGGGAGATTTTGAAGATCTTTCACCATGATTAGAAGATTATATTACGAGTTTCCAAAGACACTAAACTATTACGGTCCTTGTGTGTGTTTTTTTGTTATGTACTAAGTATTCTGCAAAAGTAATGTAATGTCCATGTACGTCAAGATTCAGGTCTCTATTGTTGGTATCAGAGGAATGGTTTAGTCAACCTTTGGAAACTAGGATGTGAAAATGTTAGTGAGATCCCTAGTGATATTTCTAAGGTATGTCTAGGGATGTCCCTAAGGATATGTATACGTATAGGATATAGTCCTATAACTACGGTAATGATATTAGAATTTAACCTAAGATGTTAGATATTGAGGGTGCTCCCCCTTTACTATGTTTTTTTCCCTAGCATGATTTTTTCCTCTCACACTGTTCTTTTTGGGTTTTAGAAAATGGCTGGAAACCGGAAGATTCATGATAATGGAGGATATGACGGACAGTGGAATGATATTTTTCATGAGAAACCAAATGAAATGGGATTTGGAAGTCCAAACATCGTTGTTATTCCTAATCAGTAATCTCATAATATGATCAATAATCTCAACTTTGGTATGGTTCCCGACTCAGATAATAAGAGAAAGATGGAGTTTCATGATGATCATAGTGGAAAGAAAGTTCAATTTCCCTCATGTAAATCATGTGGGAAGAGGCATCGAGGAGATTGTTTCAAGGGAACAATAAAATGCTTTGGGCGTGGAAAAGAAGGACACAAAGCCAGTAAGTGCAAAGGAAAAGGTTCAGTTAACACCATGGATGAGGATAATGGTATTGCTACGACATCAACAATGGTTAAATGTTTTAAATGTGGAATGTACGAGCATTATGCAAACCAATTCCCTAAGGGAAAGTCTCATGAAGAGAATCAGTACGGCCGTATGGGTAGTATTTATGTTGATGATGATGAAGAGACTACAAATGATATGTGAGATGAAAGAATTGTTGAATCTCGGTCAATGGTTTAAGAAGGTAGTGGAATGATTACATGTTTATCAAGTGTAATGTTGTATAAGTAATCTCATGGTACTATGGAATAAAGAGACATCTAAGGATTGTTACACTATTGTCTTTCCTTGAGTTTTGAAAGTGTATGATTAATGGTACCAGTATCCATTAAATGTTATTCAGATATTTTTGGAATATAGATGATATGCGCATAATGAAGGGATAAGGAGAAAATGAAATGTTTGACAGTATTCATGAGCTCATGATTGATATAAGTACTAAGTGATATCATGGTTTGAGTATAAAGAATTTTGAGGATTTTGGTTTGTGGAAAGTGTTAACTTTTAACTGCATTCATGTTTTCACTAAGGTTCAATGGGTATTCATTCTTCAAGAGAATACATGATTAAGGTATTCACATGGTTGTAATTTGACCAACAGGATATATCTTATGATATATGGGGGATAAATGATGGCATTCACGTGATTGTTATGTGACATTTCAAGTAATCCTTTTCTTTATACTATGAGCTTGGACCGAAGTATTTTAGATAAGCCTAAAGATTGGAATGGATTATGTTGGACATAAGTTAGTATTATTTAAGGATAGAACTTTTTTTATATTATTTATGTGATGTTATAGTAATGTAGTTTTAGAAAAAGGACAACCTGCAGGACAGGCGACAACCTATCGCGTCGGACAAGGCTCTACGAATCGAACCCACAACCGAAGTGCGACTGGACTTTATCGCCTACCACTGGCCTACAGAAAGTCCATGTTTAGTAGAAACTAGTTTTATTATATTATGCAGTATGATATATGAAGTATAAGTCCATTTTAGGAACTATATATGATTAATCTCACTATAGATTGACTTATGTTAGTTTTGATAACTTTTCTAACCTTTTGTTTGAGACAGATGGAATGTCCCATCATTCTATCACATGATCTTCTAACACATCATGAATGAAAAATTCAACTTCATTTCTTTAAGAGATGAAGTGGAAATTGTCCAAAGAACGACCAACGGTGAGACTATACCAAAATCACGAAAGTATTTCTTCTAATTCCAATTTCATCAATTTTAGGGAAATGATCTTGAAAACCAAAAATGTTGTCCTAGTGCTCTTATATCTGATCAATCAGATGGTACCTTAGATCGTCACAAATTTATGGCTTTGTGATTGCTGGCTTTTCCATAGCCATGTTCTCTACCACTCTCCATCAGAACATGATGGTTAGATTTTTCTTCCATATCCATATTTTCACTTATGTTCTCCTACGTGGAAACCCAATGATGAGTTAATTTGGGTAACCGTTACGTTTCATACTTTAGATTTTAAAGCCAATTTTTCATATTCCTTTTTACGATGTGGGTATCTATTAAAGAAACTTTGGAGTAGTAAACCATTTATAACCCCGATGAATTTCGAGGGCGAAATTCATTTTAAGGGGGTAGAATGTAACACCCCGAGATTTTATGAAAAATATTCTTTTTAATTTCATTAATGTCTTGTGTTGTACGCTACACCAAAAGGATCTTTCACAACATGCATCCCTGACTTGCCTTGCATTACATGAAATCACGACCTTCCTCGATAGCGTGTGTAGTACGCAATACCGAGTTTCACTAAATGAGATATTATTATAATATTATTATGAACTAGCCGTTATGAATAGTAATACACACTTTTTGAAATTTTATAAATTTTATCGTTCAAAATGGAATTCATTTTTGGATTCGGAATATCGAAATTAGCTTAGGGTGAAATTTTGGTACTTTTCGGATAACTTTCATTTTCTGATGAATAGTGAAAATTGCTAAATTTTAATTAAAAACAACATTTTTAATCGAAATAATTAATAGTGATAAATTATTAATTTGAGTGGTTTTAAAGTATATTTTGAATATATTTTTACAATTTAATAAAATTTTGCTCATTGGATGTAATTTCACATTTAAACCAGACATAAACAACGGTCAATCTTTTGATAGTTATTATCTCTAAAGAACACGCTATTTGTTTTGACGACGGGAATTAATTTTTAAATTAAGTAATGAAACTAATATGTTTTGAATTTGGTAAAATAGACATCATTTTTCAGTTCATAATATCAAATATAGATTAGGCCTAATTTTTGGTATTTTTCTGGAAACTTTCATTTTTTGATGAATAGTGAAACCACTAAGTGGTAGTTAAAAAAATGAATTTTTCATAAAACTTAATTTTACCGCTTCTGTGAGTGGAATTTCACAAATACGAGAGACACGGTTGACGTCAGTAAGTAAAATGTGGTTCAATGAGATGAAAATAATTTTTGGTGAATACTAACTTTTTACTTTTTTTTACCACGGTTAAAAGTAAATAGGGTAATTAAGGGTAAAAATGTTATTATTATTACCCTAACACATGACCTAATTCTATTAGATAAGTTTAATTCGACCAAAAACAACCTTAGGAATAAAATATGACCATTTAGGCCCACTTGGATTAGATTAGGACATTTATTATTAATTTATTTAAAGAAGGGTTAAAATAGTTAAACTCAAAGTTTAATAAGAAAATCATTTTTAATAGAGGGTTATACATAAGATAAATTCGACTATAAATATTCATTAGAAAGATAAAAAGATTTTATACATAATGGTATTTTATTTGTAATTTTTAGACATTAGATAATTTAATTTATTTTTGACACAAAGATGATACAGTAATTATCTTGTTAATGAAATATTGACATAATTGATGTTATAAATACCCAAATAAATGTAATTTGAGACTGTTTATGAATTTCACTGATTTTATAGGTCAATATGACATGTTAGTATTGATATAATTAACATTTTTCGAACTAATCAGTCTGTTATGAGTTTTACAAAAATCAATTACTAAATAGTGTCAAAATTGACATAAATAGTTTTTAAAACAAATATTATATTATTAATTGTTATTTTATTCCTAAAAATATAAGGCTCGGACAAATAACTTAGATAAGGCTATATATATTAATAATAAACAACTTGGGGTTCTTTTGTCTTCTTATAGTAAGTTTATTAACCTTATAGTGTAAGAACACAAAAAGACATAGTAAAAGTAGAATTATCTAACTTAATGTTAAATCTAAATGATAAGGTTAAAATAGGAACCTAAACTTGTCTAAATTATATTGGATGAGATTATTTATACCCATACCCAGCTTATCTTCTAAATAAATCAATTTTGTGCTATTTAAAACCGAATTTGGCTTTATAATAAAATAATATTTTTCGTTATTCCAAATGTGCCCCTCTCCTCCCTTATAAAAGGGCACCTCCTCCCTCTCTTCCTCACACCACTTTGAGCCTTCAAGCTCGCCCAACCCCTGCCAAATTCTCTTATCCACTTTCCTAGAAACATCCTAGAGGTTCTGGTCTTCTTCAAAGACCAATTTTAGTGCCCTAAGAGGAGGACTCAAAGAGGCGCTTCAAAGAAGAGGTAATGTCCGTTACCAATTCTTTCAACTTTATTTCTTATTCCACTTCTTCTTCTTAGGTTGTTTCATTATGAGGTAATAACATCAATATCCCTAATATACTTATATGTTATTATAAATATGAAACAACCCTATTTCACCTCTTATCCATCCAACAGAAAACGAAATCACCGCGCGTGCGTACGTACGGAATATTGTCTCCACGCCGTGGTGTAATCTATTTTCCACCACCACCTTACTTGGATGGGTATAATGGTGTACATAATATCAATATATTAATATTGTAAAGTGATATTGATTCTGAAATAGTATACATACACTCCAATACAATTCCATGATCATGAGAACGATATCATCACTCGTGCGTACGTACGGACTACCGTCTCCACGACGCGATGAGATTCATTCTCCACGTTAACCATTAATGAATGATTATAAAGTATATATAATAAGTAATCATGAAATATATGACATAATAATGATACTGGATTTGTGTGTATATATATGTATGTCATCTACTTAATTCCATTCAACTCAATAAGGAAACGAAAACAACGTTCATGCGTACGTACGGCCTACCGTCTCCATGAACGGTTTATTCCTTTCCATTTACTGATCTATTATATATATGTATATTCTGAATATATATTATAAATAAATCATGTTTTATATTCTGGAATTAAGTAATCATGATCTAAGTAATCATATTAATAATTACAAGTCAAAACACGGACGACAAGTGAAACAATTTTACCCAAAATGCTCTTTAACATGGAATTTACAAAAGAACGGGTAAAATAAAGTCATAAGTGAACCATATATGATATCATAACAATGAGTATGATTCTGGAATAAGTCAATGACATTATTTAAATCCTTATACAGGAGGTTCGGACACTTACGAAGCAAATCGGACCTAAGGTAAGGGAAATATCACAATCTCATTTTTATCCGTGATTGTTTATACTTTGAAATTTACTGGGGTGTATTTTGTCATCCACATCCATGTTTCCTCAATATGTAATATTATTTCAATCCACCTAAAATTCTTTAAATCCAATTTTACCCTTTGGTGAGTTTTTAGTAAAAGATATGAAAGGAATCTTTTGTTGTTTTTCGTACGATGTACTTTTTGACTTTTCCGACAAAAGTACGAGAAGAATGTTTTTTTAACTTATACGGCATGAATGGATTTTTTTAAAAAAAATCCAAGAACCTTCCTTTACAAGTTTTAAAGTTTATGTTTAATCAAATTCTTTTAGTTTAGAATTGTATGACATATTAAGAAAGGAAAAGTGTTTTTGAAGTAGAAAGGATATTTTCCTCAAAAATGGAGTTCAAGTGTTTAATCAAAATTATTTTCCATCTATGATAATATAGGGTTCGGTTTCTATCCATACTATTACATGTATTTGATTATGTTGTGATGGAAATATTTTTATGAATTCCTTTATCTTATATGAATTGTTTTATGATGTCACGATGTTTAAGATTCCCATTTTTATTACATGGGTTATGCTATGATGTACGGTTTATGATTTTTTGGCACACATAAGAATGGTATCATTATGAGATGGGTGGGACCTATATCTCCCTCCAATTAATTGGGTAGAGATTTTATATCTCATGAGATAGACATGGCTGGAACGACAGGTTAAACCGGTTCAGTGAACCAGGACTGAAATGAGGAGTAAACTCGGTTCAGAAATGGACTTTGTCCACTAAGATAGTCTTGGCATTGAGTATTGACTAATAAGAAATTATTCTCTATGATTATGTGTGTATGAAACAAAGTTTCATGTTTTAAGTTATGATTATTAGGATTATATTTCACTACTATGATTTATCCCATGTTATGAAATTATGATTTCTTTTGCAGGTTAAGATTTCCAAAAGTTATGCTCTTATGTATATGATGTGATTGATATTTCTTTTGTTTACCCTTACTGAGCATTTGAGCTCACCCTTTTATGTTTTCTTTTCCCCAGGATATAAAGAAAGGTTTTAGGTAAAAAAAAGTAAGATCTTTATGGGAGATGTTGAAGATCTTTCACCATGATTAGAAAAATATATTCCGAGTTTCCAAAGACACTAAACTATTACGGTCCTTGTGTGTGTGTTTTTGTTATGTACTAAGAATTCCGGAAAAGTAATGTAACGTCCATGTACATCAAGATTCGGGTCTCTACATGCCTGCTTTCTATAGAGCATTAAATTGTGAAAGTTTTGGGTTAAAGAATGCCAAACTACTATTCTTGAGGTGTTGGCGGCCATCACGGACCAGAATTTGGTGGATCATTGCATTGTTATCCTTTTTTACGACATGTATAACATGCCAATATTTTATTCGCGGGAAGTAAGGGCCCTCACAGATCAAAATTTGGCACATTAATGTTCATTTTAGTGCTTTATGGGATTTCAAAGTAGTTTTTGAGGCTTACTGTTTGGAAAAACCCAGACTACATGACCTGTAATGATGAATACATACCATGTGTCCTTATGTTTGGTAAGAAATTGTTTTTCTTAAGTACACATCGTGTACTATATGTACACGCCATGTAGTCTCTAACAATGTCACAAACTATGTGGGCAGAGGCACGGGGTTGGGAAATCTCTTGTAGGACACATCGTGTACCAGATGTACATGTCATGTTGTAGAGCTGTATAACCGGACATATAAATAACAACATAGGACAGTTGAGTCTTTTCTAATACACGTTTTGTCCATCCGGAACATGTCGTGTAGTGTAAAATGAGTATCCATCTATGTCATGAACAACACAGGATGGTGAACTATCCAAGTACACGTTGTGTCTGGCACAAACATGACATGTAGAGTCAGCCATGTAACTGGTTGTGTCACTAACAACATGGGTCGATGAAGCTCAGATAGTACACACTGTGTCTGGAAATAACATGTCACATAGTCTTGTTTTAGTAGAACTATGTAGATTAGTCATGTAGAATAACTTGGGCAGGGGAAGAGGATTCAAGTACACGGCGTGTTCTAGGACAACATGCCATGTGTTTTGGATGTCACATGACCTAGGTTGGTAGAAGTACACACCCATGTGAAGGCTTAAGGGAACACACTGTGTATCTATGTCTTGAAAAAATTGAATGCTTTGTTTATATTGTCCCCTTCTCACACTTCTATGTTTCGTCCCTTATTAATATTGATCTAAGGTGTGTGTTTGACCTTGCAGAGTCATGCCACCGAGATGTCCTCCAGTTGTCCGCCAATGATAGGTCAGTGATCAGACACCAGATATGGTTTATCAGGGACTACCATCAGATCCTCCAGTCATGCCAGTCTTGGCACCAACCATCATTCTAGACATAGGTGTTGATGCACAGTTACGATAGCGATTTTTTTGGTTCATGTAGACCATCCGAGGAGTACCGCATTATTCCCCTTCTATGGAAGAGATGACGTGGGTTTTCCAGAAGCAGCATCCTCCCACCTTTATAGGGGAAGGAGGGCCTCAGGCTGTAGATTCATGGTTAGAAGCCATGCTTTCTATATTTGGGCATATGGAGATGCCTCCAGAGAAGAGGGTGAAGCTCGCTACGTACATGATTCAGAACTCTTCCAAGAGATAGTGGGATGTGATCTCACAGGCTAGACACTAGAAGATTATGGAATGGGATGAGTTCCAGCATTCCCTCTATGACTAAATCATACTAGAGACCTTGAGGTCCAATCGAGATTGAGATTTCATGAGTCTAAACCAGGGTACTCTTTCTGTTATGTATTATTTTTCTCCCTTCACACCCAACCCAGGAGGTGATTATTTATTCCTAGAAAGGAAGTATGAGGATGGTCTCAGGAATGACATATGATCTCAGGTGAACATCTTTAGGTTGACTTCCATCACTTTTATAGTAAACTAGGCGCAAATCACGGAGCACAATCTGAGGGATTCTGGAGTTGTGAGTCAGGGCGGATCAACATCTGGAGTTGGTATCCCTCCTACTGACAGCAGGAAGCTCCATATGGATTATACGTGTGGAGATCCAAGGAGGCAGGACACTTCTTCTGGTAGCCAAGTGGTGTGCTACCAGTGTAGAAAGAGAGGGAATACGAGGCCACAATGCCCGAGAGACCTAGTGGATTTCCCATCATGCAGCAAGATGGGCCATATTTAACGTTTCTTCCAGTCTTTCACACCGGTAGCTAGTGACAGTGGTTCTTCTATGACTCTTCATTCAGGAGCAGCACCACCAGTTTCACACCAGTCTAGGAACTGGAGTTCTTACGACGGTTTAGGCTGAAGTGGAGGTCATGAATGTGGAAGCCTGTCACCAGGATTTCTGTGACAACAGGGTGGATCACCTCAGAGTGGATAGGTAGTGTAATAGGTCCATAGTGCAGGTAGGACTTTTGTAGTGGACCAGACCCAGTAAGAGCAGGATCCTGGACCCTCTATAGTTCAGGGTACGATCCTAGTTTCTTCAGTTTTAGATTGTACTCTTTTTGATAGAGGGGATTCCCATAACATTATATATTTTTCTATTGTGGAGAGACTTGGGCTCTTTATCATTTTTTCTATGGATATCTTGACACTAGACACACAGTTGGGGCCAAGAACAGCTAGTGTGTGGCAGTGCAAGGAGTTACCTCTTGAGTTTGGTGGGTGTCACTTCTTATACGACCTTTAGGTCTTATAGATGATAGGATATGAAATCATTCTCAGAATAGACTAGTTAGTTCCATTTTAGGCTATTATTTACTTCTATCATTATAGGGTGAGTTCCACATCAGCAGAGGGTGGATCATTTCTTCATAAGGGTGAGTGGTATGTCCAGACGAGCAGAGTGGTACCTGAGCATCATGGGTTGGGAGGAGTTATAGCCTAGATTGGTAGTCTATATCTGGATGACCAGGGGACTTCACAGATGGACTTTCCTACATTGGTGGATCATTTTAGGGACATCTTTACATATGACTATTCAGGTTTTCCTCCAGAGCGAGAGGTGGAATTTTCTATTGCCCTTGTGCTAGGAGTCGAACAGGTGTCCATACCTCCTTATTGGATGGCTACACCTGAGTTGTAGGAGCTCAAGAAGCAGTTGGAGGAGTTGCAGGAAAACAGTTTCATCTAAACCAGTACATCTCCTTGGGGTTCACATGTCCTGTTTGCAAAGAAGGCGGATGGTACAGTCAACCTCTTTGTGGACTATCATAAGTTGAACCAGTTGATGGTCAAGAACTGATATCCCTTTCCAAGGATTGATGGTCTCTTTGATCATCTTCGAGGATCCTAGGTGTTCTTGAAGATCTAATTGAGGTCTGGTTACCATTAGTTGCACGTTAGACCATCTGATATACCTCTTATAGCCTTCTGGAGCAGGTTTGGTCTATATGAGTATGTGGTTATATTGTTTGGTCTCACGAACGCACCTGTAGTCTTCATCGAACTGATGAACTGAGTGTTCCATACATACTTGGATTCTTTTATGGTAGTCTTCATGGACGATATCTTGGTGTACTCTCACACTCAGCACAACCATGTCACACATCTAGAGATAATTTTTAGTAGACTAAGAGAGCATCATTTCTATGCTACGCTCTCAAAATGACACTTTTGGATGGACCAGATTCACTTCTTGGGTCATGTTATCTCAGAAAAAGGAGTATCAACAGACCTAGATAAAGTGAGAGAAATAGTTTCCTGGGAGAATATGAGGAACGTATTTGAGGTAAGAAGTTTTCTAGGGCTAGCTGGATACTACAAAAATTTCATAGAGGACTTTTCACGCTTACCAGCACCACTGACGAGTCTGACTAAGAAGGGTGTGAAGAAATTGTGGTCAGATTCTTGTGAGGCAGCCTTTTAGGATCTGAAAGGGAGGTTGATTTCAACATCGATACTATTGTTTCCAAAGCTGGTCAAGAGCTGTACCGTGTACTTTGATGCATCAGGTATCGGGCTGGGAGCTGTGCTTATGTAGGGAGAAGGAGTCGTTGCATATGGTTCTCATCAGTTGAGGCCACATGAGAGGAATTACCCGACGAACGATCTCAAGTTGGCTGATTTTGTTTATGTTTTACATTGTGGGAGACATTAGCTTCTCGGAGATAATTTTATGGTTTTCACCAACCACAAAAGTCTCAAGTACATCTTCACTCAGCGTGACCTGAATTTGGAACAGCGAAGGTCGGTTGAGTACCTTTAGTATTTTGACATTGAAATTACCTATACACCTGGGAAGGGGAATGCATTATTTTACACGTTGAGCAGGAGGACTCAGGTATAAGTAGTTAAGGTGTCCATTAGTGAGTGGAAACTTATGGCTCTGTTCTCTAAGATGCATTTGGAGGTGCACGATAGAAAGGGGAAGACATTTCTTTCTTCTGTGGATGTTACCTCTACTCTACTTGATCGAGTGTGAGTGAGGCAGCTATCAGATTCTGAAGGACTAGTCCAGCTGGAGAGTGTTTTAGGAGAGGACCCTATTCCAAGATGGATATTAGGTGAGGATGAGATCTTTTATTTTCATGGGATCATATAGGTGCCAGCAGACATACGTGAGGAGCAGTTTTGGGACTTTCATTTAACCGTTTGGGAAGTTCATCCGGGTGTCACGAAGATGTATCATGATATAAACCATCATTTTTGGTGGCTACGTATGAAGATATATATTTTTGGTTTTTTCATGAGATGTTCCACATATCATAAGGTGAAGGTGGATCATCAGCGACCAACAATGATTTTCCGACAGTTACCCCTTTTCTAGTGGAAATGGAATAATGTCGCAATGGACTTCGTGACAGGTTTGTCGAGTTTTCCTCAAAGTGAAGGTTGTAGTTTGGGTTGTCATTGATAGACTGACAATGTTTTCTCACTTCGTATCGATAAAGGATACCTTTAGTGTTGATGATATGGGAAGGTTATACATCTAATAGATTGTGCATTTACATGGAGTTCTCCACTCCATTGTTTCAGACAGGGACACCCGTTTTACTTCTTGGGTCTGGTAGGGACTTCAAAGGGATTTGGGTGCACAAGTACTTTTTAGTAAAGCTTACCAAACCTAGATATATGGCCAGTCCGAGCGTATGATTCAGTTTCTTGAGGCCATTCTTCGAGCATACATCATAGATTTTTTAGGTTCATGGGAGAAGCACATACCCCTAGTGGAATTTTCCTATAATAATAGTTTTCAAGAAACTATACAAATGGCACCTTATGAGGATCAATATGGTAGGCCATGCTGATCACCCTTATATTGGCTGAAGGCTGGAGAGGTAGATATTCTAGGAACTTATATTTTACAGGATACCACAGAACAGATAAAGTTGATTTAGAAGAGGATGGATACTACACAATCATGACAGAATTCTTATGTCGGTCGACGAAGACGACCACTAGAGTTCAATGTCGGAGATTATTTTTTCCTACGTGTCACACCTAGGATGGAACATAATAGGATTAGGAGGTGCGGTAATCTTTCGCCGAGTTACTTCAGCCCGTTTGAGGTTTTGGAGAGACTTGGTATGGTTGCCTATCAGTTGGAGTTACCTTAGAGGTATCAGGATATGCATGACATTTTCCACATTTCATAGATTCGGCATTAATTCTCAGAAAAGTATCATGTTTTTCAACCTGAGTAGGTTGAGATAGAGGTGGACACCTAATTCTAGGATCATCCTATCTGGAATGTTGTTCTAAGTGTAAGGGTTCTTCGTGGCCAGTGTGTTCCTCTGGTACGAGTTCTATGGCAGCACAGGAAATTACAAGATGAGACATGGGAGAGGGAGGTTGATGTACGATTGTAGTGGCTAGAGATTTTCGAGGATTATTATTCTATGATGACTTGCAAGGGAAATTAGGGGATGAATTTCATTAAGGGGGGAAGTTTTTAAGAACCCAAATCTTCTTATCGGGCATGTTTTCCTTTTTTGGTGTTTTTGAGAAAAATAGGAGTTTATGGGAATTTCTTAAGTAGATGATGTGTACTTAGTTTCTATGGGTATTCATGTTCTGGGAATGTGTGGTCACCAGGAGACAGCCTAATTTAGGGGCTGGTAAGGGAAAGTACATGTTATGTACTTCTAAAGTACACGTCGTGTACTTTTTTTTCATTAGATGAACTTGGGTCGCGTCTAATTGGTAGAAACATATTCTTATTCTCATTCTTCAACTGAGAGAATCCGTACAATGCCGATCTTTCCCTGATCCCCAGATCAATCATCTGTTCTCCAATTCGACCGTCGTCGATTTCGTTGGGATCACCATGGTATGATCTTAATTCTTCTAGATAATTGTTTCAGGATTTCTCTTCTTTCTCAAGTTATCCTCAGTTGAGAGTTTTTATCATTTTTATAGATCTAAAGTGTTCTTGGGTGATTCAAGGCTTGAGGTTCATGTATAGTGATCCTACAACCCTGAGGTAGGTGGTTCATTACTTTTTTTAGATTTTATTTGAGTTATCTGTGTAAAAGTTATCAATACCCTTGATTGAGGTATTGTGTGTTCAGGGTTTTGACCCAGTTAATTCCTGCTATGCTTAGAATTCTTGAGTAGAGGTTAATTGTTGTGAATACGGTTGTTTACTATGTTATGGATGTGTTTTCCCATTCTTGTACTATTTATGACTTTTTGGTCTATCTTTTCTAGTTAGGCTATTTCTTTGCTTTCCATGCCTACTACTATAGGATGAAGTGATTATATTTTGACATGTTGTTTTGTTATAAACTGTTCAGCCAAGTAGTTCTTGAGGTTTACCTTGGCTTCTATTCATTTATGTGCTCAATTGACGTACACCAGGCCATGAGAACCAGTTGTAGTAGACTATAGAGAGAATGGATATTGAGGGCTTCTCCAGAGTGTCTGTTTACTATTACGATGCAAGACCATAGGGGGAATTTACATAAGTGCTTCCTCAGAGTGTCTGTAGTTCCTTGACACGGGCTATAGGGGGAATGGGATGATGAGGGATTCCCCATATCACCTTTTAGTTACCTATATGAGACTAGAGTGGGAATTTATTATGAGTGCTTACTCAGAGAGTCTATGCCTAAGCTAAACCAGAGGGGTTAAACTGTGTGTACTTCCCACAGGGTTACTTATTCTTGTTTGGTTGGCCTAGAGGGGTTACGTTGTGAGTACTCCCAGAGGGTTTCCTTATTTGTTTAACTACATATTTGATATATTAAATTGAATGAATTTCAACTGTAGTATTGTTTACTTTTGAGTACTTCCATGTTTAGTGGTCCATCTTGATTATTGCCTACCATATATATTCACTGACTTTAGGCAGAGATATCTTGGTGGTTGCCTACTAGGATTTACTCTCACACCCTATTTGGTTCATGATATTGGACCCAAAGAAATTATATTATTGCAGGTATAGATAAGGGAAAGCGCCCTTCTTCAGGTACTTGACTGCTTTGGTGCTGGAGAGCATGGGACCAAGCTGATGTTTGCGATGCTGTTGGAGTTTATCTGTTTCTTTTGTACTTTTGTTATTTCTGTATTCCAGAATTGTAATTTGTTTGGATACTTTCCTAGACATATGTATCATGTATCATCATTATATATATGTTCTCCAGTTTATAATTATAGTCTTCCATTGCTTACTGATGTATGGTATTATTACTGCTTCTGCTATTATATATCTATTTACTTCCGTTGTGTTACTCTGCCAATGAGGGCATAGTTTCTCCACTATCACACCCAAGGTCCTCACTTCTAGTCGACAACCTCTGGTGTTTGGGTAAATTCGCTTGGGTCCATGTGACCAACCAGGTACAGGGTGCCTCTAGGTGGCTTCCAGAATCAGAACATTACAAGTACGAATAATATAAACAAAATCACACTACCTTTATTTATTATATGATGATGTAATTCTCTCATATTTTTCATGTTGTAGCTTGAAGGATCAAAAAAAGGATCCCTATGGATTATCCAAATGTTTATTGTATACTTTGAAACGTTATTATTCAATTTCAAGTAACTATCATAGAAGATTAAAGGGCATCGTGATGTCCCTTCATTCACTAAAATTTCACTTAAACCCTTTGAAAAGTTAAACCTCTTAAACCGGCCCAAAAGTACATCATTAAATAAGAAAACATGTCAAAACTTAATGATTATTTCACCAATTAATTTTTACATTATTAAATTATATATCATGAATTATGACTCATTGAATCAACTTGTTCCTCCTGAAATTCATTAATGAACCTTAAAAGTTAACCCTTGGTACAAAAAAAATATTTTCTTGTATTTAATTTTATAATTAAATAAATATTGAATAACATAAGAAATTAAATCTATTATTATTATTCTAAACTCAAATAATGTAATTAATTTAATTTAATTGTGACCATTCACACAGATACATTCATCAGCCTCTATATGTGATCCTCAATTAGTTTTAAGTTCCAATTGTTTCAAATTAGTGGAAGTTGTGGATACACTTTATGTGTGGCCATATAGGTACTCATATTATTATCAGTGATTCTTACTCACTCATCAAAATTGATATCTAGAAACAAAATATTTCCCCAAAATATAAAATGATAATTCAAACCTATGACAACCTACTATGAACATTTATCGTGTAATATATTCTATTTGACTGATGGTAACTTATAAACCATGATGTATACTTGGTTTCATTATAATTTAAGAAATTATTTATCTTTTTTGAATTTATTTTATTAACCTTCCATAATTTATCATGAAAATATATTTATTCAATTATTTATCATCCCAATCAAATGGAAAAATATATCTTCTTCCATTCATAAGTGAAAATTTCATTCTTAATCATTAAATAAATTTTATGAAACCAACGATGGACTAAATACACACTACCCCGCCACAAACATAAATTTCATGGTTTTCATCTTGCATAAAAGTATAAGATCATATAATACAAACTAATAATGATATAAATTAGAGATACCAATACACATGTTTGTAGATAGGAACATCTAACGATACCCAATACATGTAAGTGTTCCTATTTGAGGGTTATTCCTCGTAGTCTTATCTTCTTAAGATAGCATAGTGAAAACTTCCTGATAAGAAGTGTCCATTATGTTGATCCTTTAACACTTTATATTCATAAATCATATTTTTCCCATATATAGGATAACTTTAGTCCATGGGAAATATGTTTAATATTACTATCATAGTATCACAAGGTTCACATTATAAATGGGAATTTATATAACCTATTTATATGATAAATAATCCAAAAAAATTACTATATAAAAAGTGTATACAGAAGTAATATCACTTTTATGGTAAGAATATATCAAGAATAAGACTTTGTATACATCTGTGGTAATTGAATAGTACTAATTAAGTTTGGCCTAGGGAACCCTCATTTTCAACACCTTTTCTACATATTTTCTTATAATTTCTCTTCAAATTTCGATATATTATTATTAATATTGATAATTTATTTGATAATGAATTTAAAAGATTCATTTCCACATTCTTTTCTTATGATCTCACATGTCCCCCTAAATGTTAACAATTTCTGTATTTAGAATGTTACACCTTTTTCTAATTGGGTTCCTTAATATTTATGATTTATATACATTCATAATCTATATGGAACACGTATCAATAACATATTATGATTAAATGAACTCCAAAACTTATACAATTCCTCAGTCGATTGGGTAATTCTTTATAAATCATGAAATTATTATGAGTGGTCCGGATGTGAATAGCTTTGTACATAATGTTATAGATCGGATAAATGTGGATTAGCTTTGTTAATAATGTTATGATATCATTTATATGATCCTCAACCTTTGTTTATGTTGAAATTCCTTATGTTTTTGCAACATTTTATGATTCTTATAATGTTTTTTTCACTTTTATTAGGTTTTCCTATGATGATTTTTGATCATTTTATTATGATTTTATTCCATCATTTTTAGGCACTTATTTCAATGTCACCCAAGACAATCATGTTCAATATCCTTACTATATTTATAGATAACACCTTCTTTTATGTATGTATTGGATATATCTAATGTAGTGATAGGATTATGGTGATATCTAGGAGAAACTAATGAATATCGAAATAAATTATTGTTTAATAAGTTTAAAAAGTTTTTTATTGTGTTCCTAATTTTAAAAACACACTAAAACTTAATATTTATATGATTTTATGTGGATATTTAAATTCAAAATTATATAATATTATGTATAACAGATATGGTTCATTATAGATAATTCACCCAATTTAAACTTATAGTGATAACCCATTCATCTATTTTATCTAAGGGAGTAGCGATAATAGGTTTACTTATAATCTTATGTTATCATGATAGCACGTTCACATTTTTAAAGTTATGGTGGTTTCATGTACACATATATTTTGATGTTTCAGTGATAGTTCATTCACCTTATATTGAAAGTGTAATAATAACCTATTAACCTATGATTGTGGTGTGTTGATAGTTCATTCACTCAAAATCCTTCTAAGGCTGATAGATTTTTCACCTTCCAATTATGGTGTAAGATCATCCACCTAATAAGGATTATATCTATAGTTCATTCACCTATTAATGCCCTAGGTTGATAGATCGTTTACCTAGTCACATGTTATGAGTGATGATTACCCATCCGCCCATATTTTTCTCAAAGGGTAATACTCTATTCACCTATAATAGTGAGAATAGATATGATAACTTGTCCATATAATATATTGATGGTGATACCCACATTCACCTAGTATACAGATGCAGGGGATTATAGTGGGATCATTCTCTATCCATGTTCAGACTAAGGGAAAACCATCCCATTTTGGCATAAATTAATACTGGTATGATATCTCTTATGAGTGTTTATGAGTACACAAAGATATGATGTTTTATATATTATGAATATATTATAATAATATTATATTTTTTACTCATCCATATCTATTAGAGGATTTAACCAAGGAAGGTTGGTGTTGGCGTACTATGTTTTGCTCGCATATTGTATATTCACCCAGGTGCGAGTAGAGACATCAAGATTCATTGTGTTGGTATAGCGTAACATCTTTCCCCCAATCAATTATCTTGTATAGGACCTAAATTCCACTAAACGTATGTATATACATTAGAAACCAATGGTTGGAGACAAATTCCAAGTGTATATAACATCATTGGGGGATGGTTTACCCTCACATCAAATTCCACATAAAATAATAAAAGACATGAAAAATATAAAATTTTTTGTGGGAAAATAGAACTAGATAGCATAAAAGATAACATACACAGATCAAATCATGGAATGAAACAATACAATAAAAATTATCTATAATAAAAGAAAACATAAAAGATAACTCTAGTAAAAAAACATAGTATTGCACCATGTTCAATTCAGTGATTGAATCCTAGCTCCAGAAACTCGCATTCAATACTATCACATCAAGGTGCTTCGATAGCAAAGTAAGAGACCTTTACCTTACCTATATGGTGATAAAAAAATCTTCATATGCACCAAAGGGTATATATAGTGGGAGATTATACAACCCAGTAAGTAGTTCCTAGATACATCCCACACACTACACTTGGATAAGAATAAGTTATATCACTATTAAAATATACATATATATATTTATATAAAGATAAAACATGATGTCTTGTGTATAATAAATATATAAAGGAAACCCATTAGTTAAAATCACCCATGAAATATACAAAATTTCCCACTCTAGATTTTGTGCCATGATCCTAATGAAACCCCTATTATGTTGGAATCCTTAAACTAACTGAATTTTGCGTTGAACATTTTTCACTAAACCCAAGTCATAATTTGGCGGTGAAAAACTATGTGCCCCTAAATTAAACACCAAAATAAAATTTGATACCTAAAATACCCTGCATATTCATGTCATGAACATAGACAAAATTCCATTCTTTGAAAACCAAGGAAGAACAAACCATTGATTAAAAAATATTTTCTCCAAAGATTTATATTACTAGAAAATAATTACTTTAAATACCATAAGATTTAAAGTTTTAATAGAAGTATAGTGTGAGAGAAATAACCAACCTCAAACATTTTGGTCCATCCAAATACTAGAGAAATAGAATTTGAAGGCAAATAGTTTCCCAAATCGACTATGGAAACCTACAGCTCAAGTGCCCTAGATAGCAAAAAATGATTAAGGGTTCTCATAGAATAGTTATATTAAAAATAAAATTAATGATCCCCACTAATATTTCACATAAATTCACCTTTATCGCACATATCTTCCCCAAAAATCAGTAGTGGTTTCAATTATCTTTAAAATGATATGACTCATATCGTGGATTGTACCATGGTATGGTGGATCTTCCTACTTTTTTTCCAACCCAACATGACCTACTGGATCTAAAAACCCATTTTTAAACTAGATACATAATGATAATCCATACCTAACTCAGTATCTATTCCCACTAACTTGGGAATGTTGTGATACTCATTTCCCATAATGAAACCCTCCCCCTAACTATGCTAATAAAACAGGAACCCACTTCGTATGGTGGTATCATTTCCCATGGTAGTCCCATAATTCCAACAGTACTGAAATTGATGTGACTAAATAGTAAATTATGCTTGACACCACGCCAAAGCGATTCTAGATCACCAAAATTCTTTTCCCAAAATTTTCCTCTCTCATAAACTTCTTGAACCCAAAATAACCCTCCTCATCAATTAAATGATAAAAAATAAGTGACCTTCCACAAGACAAGGTTATAACATTCTCTCTATCATTTCACTTTATTTCCTAATAAATCAGAAGTTTTGTGGTGTTTAAGAAGAGTTTTATCCATTTCCCTTGGATAAATTTATCACACTCCCAAGATTCTTCATGTGTTTATCATTTATTCTATAATAAATTCACCAATGAGATATATATGCCCACAATATCTATTTTTCCTGTCTATAATGAAAATTGTGTAGGGAAAAAAACGCAGCTTCTAGCTTAAGTGTAACAAGGTCCCATTTAATAACATTAGCAAGATCCAACCAGTACTTCTTTAGTTGAGATATGTGGAAAAAAAATTATGGACTAAATTGAATATTCGTGCTAAGTCCAACTGATAATCCACATCACCAATAAACATAATAATTTCAAAATGTCCCACATATCAAGGATATATATATCCCTACTAAAAATAGTGATTATTCCCTAAACTTGATTATACTCATAAGAAAACCTGGTCACGCAAAGCAAAAATAAAGGATTGATATGATGATCAACATAATATTTTTGATATTTTTAATTAGTTCCCATCCATTTTAAAATCATAAAAATTTTATGCATTGTTTCATTAAAAAAACTAGGTCTAACTACATAAGTTTCACTAGACTATACCCAACAAAGTGGATAGAAACAAGGTCAGTTGTACAATTCCCCAAAAGAATACATATGTTTTGATGTGTGATAATTATTATTGTATAAAAACTCAACTAATGGAAAATGGTCCTCCCATCAACCAAAAAAGGTTATTACAAATTATATGAGCATTCTCTCTAGAGTCTAAAAAGTAAAATCAGGCAGCCAATAAGACTGAGGGTGGCAATACATGATCATGGTCAACTAGATTCTAAAGGCTTGTTTAAAATACCATGAAAATCATGAATTAAATCAGGGGATCAAGCAGATATAAAGGAAACTGGTACCCTATTCAACTTAATCACCACTAAGATATAAAACTTTGATAAATCATCGATAAAATTAATTTATTTGATTAGAATGAAGTGTGATTACTTTTTAGGACACTCAAAAACCATGAATACGGAATCATTATTTTGAGTAATCTTTGATAATAATAAGGTAGTAGTATTTAGTCTTGAAATTACAGCACTGGATTATCATCCACCATACATCCATCAATGGTCTCCCAAACATCACGGTGTGAGCTAATGGTAACACAGTTAAGGTATGAACACTGATATTATTTGAAATTATCCATAAAATTAGGGATAAGAGAGACTAAAAATAAAAACAATACATACTTTTATTCCATAAATTCTAATTGCATGTCAGTGATCACCTTCATTAATGTCCACTCATTATAGACTTCACTTACAACTTGGTTATTGAAATTAAGACTTAATTCTTTACCAATCAAATTCACTTAGTCAAAACTATAAACTAAGTCATATTCAAAAATTTGAGTTACTCCATATAACATCATTGTATAGGGTTTATATCCCTTTGGGGAAATGTTTATTTAAATATTTTATGATAAGTGAAGATAGTGACTTTAACACCAAAGAGGTAGTGGAACCATATTTTTAATGCTTAAAGGGAATAAATAAATTATAAATAATTTTTATATAATAATTTTCAGGTTTCCACAGTTTTCATGAACCATAGGATACTAATGGTCCCCCTATATGTGGACACAGCAAAATCCTAATCTAGATGCATCACAATAGACCACATAGTCCTCACCTAGATCTATAAAAACTATAATAGGTGTCAAAGTAGGCTGAGTCTTAAGATAATACAATTTTTCCGAATTTTTTTTATAGAATGGAATACCATTTTTAAGGTAAGTTATGGGTGAATATAAATATGATAAATCCTTGAAAAATAAACAATAGTAACTTGTTAACTTCTGAAATTTTTGTATCTCAATGACACTATTAAGCAGCTGCCATGAAATAAATGTCCCTATTTTCCCAAGGTCCATCGATATTCCTTTTCTAGATATGTAATTTCCAAGGAATAAAAATTATTTTATACATAAGATACACTTAGAGAATTTTTCAGAGAGATAATGTTATTATAATGTGCTTGATACAATCTATAAGTTCCTTTCATGGTCAGATCCACTTGGATGGTACACCAAAATATCATCAACAAACCCTACTAAAAATAAGTTTAGATACATATAAAATATTTGCTCCATCAATACCAAGTATATTTTTTGTTCATTCATAAGCTCGTAGGTCATTACTAATTACTCATAGTGGTCGTAATGACTTCAAAATGATATTTTTCAAATATCCTCCTTCTTAACCAAGAATTTGTGGTACTGAGATCAAATATCAGTATTAGATAACAATTTCAATAATTTTAATTGATAAAATATATCATAAATTAAATGAATATGATGTTAATTATTTATTACAAATTGAATGTAGTTAGGGTTTGGCTTAGTGGTAAGCACCCCATAATTCTACATGAAAAAATGGGCGTTCAAAACCCATTGGGCGCAGGGTACTGTAGCATCACTGTAGCGCTACTATAGCAGTCGAGATACTGTAGTGGCGGCAGGGTTACTGTAGCGGCGGCAGGGGCACTGTAACAGCGGTGGGTACTGTAGAAGTGTAGGTACTGTAGCAGTACTATTCACAGAATGGGCTTTGGGCCAAAAAATTGGGCCTACGGGCTATGTAATGTGATAAATGCCCACTGGGCCTTCGGACTATGTAATGGGTCTCCCTCTACCCAGTTAAAGAGTTATTTTCTTTGTTTCAATAATAAAAATGAGTCCTCGGCCCCAACCTTCAAAAAAATTATTATAAATTGAATCAATTAATGATAATTTACAGATAGTCAGAGAGTGCCATCTTCCTTATTTAAAAATAATACTAGGGTGGCCAAAGGTGATGTATTGAGTCTAAGAAAAACAATTCTATCTAATTCTTAAAATTGTGCATATAATTAAAATAGTTATTTTGGTTTCAACATATATGATGGAATAGAAAGAAGACTCATACACAAAAGTGGGTCTATAATGAATTTCATGACCCCGTTCAAATGGTAATATAGAAAAATTATCGAGAAATATATCTTGTTATTGATCTACTATGACATAAATAATATATTATTGATCATTTATATTTTTCCCAAGGTTAGTGTTTCCACCTGATAAGATATGGTTCCAAATAATTTTTCAATATTTCTAAATATTATAGTATTAATTTTCAATTCCCTTATTGAAACATTTTATGATCCAAACAATATATGTGAAACTTACCTACTAAGAATAGTATTCAATATTAGTTTTTAATGCTACCAACCAATCCATATCCAATATTAGATCCAAATTTTCCATTTCCATGACAGCTATCTACCAAAAATGGCTTTTTACACTTTTTAATGGAATAAGATACACACATAAATCCTCTACACTACCATTCACCAAGAGAAAGCTTGATGCTTAGGGCTTGAGGAATCATTTCCACATGAAGCCTATTTTGATTCACCAATAATTAATAAACAAAGGTTTGTAATATACCAATGTCAAATATACATTTAATAAAATTATAATTGTGAATAATTATACATTTCCCCATTTAAGGTTCTAGTTCTTCATCAACTGCAACATGCTCAACTCCACAAAGCTGACAATCATCCCCACCTAAAATATTCTTACCCCCATGCTAAGATTGATCTAGTTTTGACATTGTATTATTCCTATAATCACTCTAATAGACTTTATTTTGAGGATTAGAGACACTATTATAATATCATTTCAATTGATCATTTGAAGCCTATGACATGTTATACCCATTTCTATTATTCAACTTTATAATATTAAAGAAATAATATTTTATATACCCCATCCTAAAGAGTTGTGACACTCTCGAAGTCCTTCTATACATTCCATTTTAATGTATTCCAAAGAGCCACACTGAAAACAACCCACATGGTTATTACTATGTGGAATAAATGAATAGGTTCCAAATAATTGTTGTTTGATTCTTTATTACCCTTGTAGTATCTCTCCCTCATATAATTATTTCCACCACTAGAGCTTCCACATATTCCTAGGTGGAAAAAGGTGTCCCCTCCACTAAGATTATTCAAAATGTCCATCTAAATCACCATTAAGTTATTCAATATGTCTATATAATTGGAAATGTAAAACATCACTACTCTATAGAGAATATATGGTCATAAAATTGAATCAAACATGATCACTTTAAGAGATTCACTATATTCTACTTCTGATATAAATTAGGCTAGCTGCATTAATTGAGCTCTGTATTCCATAATTAAAAGTCTTTATTTAGTTAGATCAAGGAAATATATTGTCCTTGGTATGTAATACTTATGCTTATGGCCCTTGTGAGGGTTCCACATCACCCATTTAAAGGTGGATTATCAAAAATAAAAAAAAATGTATTCCTTCAGGCCATTAGAGGATTTACCTTAGTGTTAACTAGAGTCCCTTTGAAATTGAAGATTTTGTTGATCCATTTTAGCCAAACCTCAACCAATTTGGAATCTGAGTGACACTGAAATATTGATAAATTCTACCTTTTTAATTCAAATGATTCGTTGATATAGCATAATATTTCCACCTAATTTCATTTTATGACATATTGTAAAACTTCCACAATGATTCTCATGAGATTTTGATTTACCTATGGTTTTTTTGTAGCCAAATTTTCAATGGATATCTCTTTCCAATTATTTAATCTCTCAACTGGTGGAATTTCCCAACAGTCATAGAATAAATAACACCCACCCTCTTATCATATGTTTCATTATATATAGTTTAATAACTAGAAATACATAATACTAAACATTAAAACCATGAATCATAAAATGACATATGAATTATGAATTTCTAGTGGGAAGTCTCTTACGAATGCATGGTCCACAAATATCATCAGCTAAATCTAGGATGATAAGGTGATGGAATGCCTATAAGTGTTAAGAGAATATTTATACCTAGACTACCCTTCTAAAATGCAGTTCAACATAAAAATTCTAGATACACATTTTCATACTCTACATTTTGATTAACAACACATACAATATAAAGAGACCAATTTGTGTATGTGTTGTATTTGTTGTAAATATTTATTATTGGATTTCAATGGTGGTAACTGAAACATAAATCTTTCATTGATGTCAATATGTTGAAGAAATTATAAATAAGAATGTTTCCAACATATCCAAGATATCTAAGCATGATAAACAAAGGGAATGTGTCTTGCATGAATAGATCGATAAGATAGTGCTCAAGTCATATTATCTTAAAGAAGTTCATTTGAATAATTTCAGTTCATAACTCTTATTATTATTTTAATAACCCGGTTTTTGGATATAAAAGACTTTGGAATATTCTTGATGTTATTCCAGAGCAGCGCCTTCAGACGGCGTGCGATTCTGAGCCCCGGAGTGGTCAGAATTAAATTTTCAATGCGTTCACACTGGGCACACCAAATAAATAGGATAACTCCTAAACTAAGTTTTGGATTAGAGATATGAATGCACATATGGGTCCGGAATGAGGTTTTTACCCTAGGAACGACATGAAACATGTCGGCGCGGGACGTTTGGACCCCTCGCCAGCTACTGGAATGTTAAACGGATAAATTAATTAATTAATTTATTCTTTTAATGCCCTGACTCTATTATATCTTAAACAGTCGATCTAATGAGGAAACTGAGGGCACCGTTGATTTCATAACATGCCTTTTACCCTAGGAGGGGTGTAACTTTCACGGGCACGGCCCTTCTGTGAAAAATGGCCCCAAGGGTGTTTTTGTAATTTGGCAGCCTCATAGGTTGAGTTTAATAACTTTTGAACAGGGTCTCAGATAAATACTATGAGACCTCCATTGTGCTCTACAGGTGGTGTTTAACCTAGGGGAGGCTTAACCTCGACCTCGTCAGGCGTTTCAGATGCGGGTTAATTTGGAGGTTTTAAATTAATTAAATTGAAATTAATTTTGTTTATTTAAAACACCCCCTCATCTCCCCTAGCTCAATCCTATGGAGGGAGGAGACTCAACTAGGGAGAAGACCTCTCCTCCATCAAGCTCCATCTTCCTCTCCTCTTCAAGTCGTTGTGGCTGACAGATTCCTCACGAAGCGTAGGGCTTCGCCCTACGGGTAGGATCTTATTTCTATTTTAATTTCCCACACCATGTTCATCCAAAATTTGAATTATTGAATTGCTGTCTGATTTAAGTTCAAATCCCATAAATAGGTAGTAGTTTTTAAAATCTTTCTGTCGCCTTGTTCGTATCTAAATTCCAGGTTCCTAGCGGATCGCAATTGTCCGCCAAAGGTGAGCAGGTTATGAAGTGTTTTTCGGCCAAAAAAAAGTTTTCCCAGGCGGCGGAGGCTGGTTCGGACGAGTGAGCGCAGCGGAGGTGCGGCGGCGGAGGCCGGTTCAGCCGGGTGAACACGGTGGAGGTGCGGCGGAGCAAGCTTCGGCCGGGTGAGCATCGCGGAGGCGTGGCGGCGGCCGGTTCAGCCGGGTGAGCGCAGCGGGGAGCTGCAGCGGCGTAGGCGGCGTCAGACAGCATCGGTTGGCGCGATCCGGGGCAGCGCGGTGAGGCGCTGTGGTCGGTGGGGAGCTTGAGGGTGACGGCCGCTGTGGTCAAGGGAGGAGCCTGAGGCATGGCCTCAGGCGTGCGTAGGAAGACCGGCCGCTTGGCCGGTCTGCTGGGAGACGAGGACCCGCAAAAAGAAGGTCTTGCTAGCAGCATGTGGAAGAAGACCGGCCCTCCTAGCCGGTCTGGTTTTGTTTAAAAAAATTAAAAGAAAAAAATGGTTTATAATAATAATATTATTATTATTATTATTATTATGAAAATGATTTTCATATCATAAATGGCGTCTGTTTTGTGCACCGTCTGCGGCGACACATCCCTTGAATTGAGGCGGACCTTTTTGAGTTGGTTTCAGGGAATTTTAATTCCCGAAACGAGGGGCTCAGGGGTGTGGCATGACTATTAAGTGGAAGAGTGTTTTTCCAGGAATCTTGTTTTGGATGGCACGGACACGTCCGATGTCAAAATTGAGCGTTGTCATTGTTGTTGTGACCCTAGAATTGTGGTGGAGTTTTCCAGTGTGGTTTTGGGCGTTGAAACCAGAGTTGAGGCATGGGCCCCATGGCCCTTCTTTCGAGCTGTACAGAGATTATTGTAACTTTTTCACCAGACGTCCATTCGGGGAGTGCGAGTAGTCTATTTTGGGTGTTTTTTCGAGGGCATTGCATTATCACAGACTACCGACTTTAATTATGCATACTGGTGCGGGCCCTATGAGGGACGTTTGGGCGTTGACGGTGATTTTTTTAGCTTTATCACTGGGTGTCCATTTTGGACAACTGAATAGTCCAACTTGTGTTCTTTTTCAAGAGGATAGCAACGGTGTGATCCCTTCGTTGTGTTTCAGTACCGGGATGCGAGTCCCACAAAGAACCACTCGTGTGTGGTGCGCCGGAATGCATCCTTTTCTCCGGATATCCGTTGTGCTCAAGTGACTAGTATTTTGACGTGTCTTTCTGAGGAGATCACAATGGTGTGATGCGCCCAACTATTTTTGGGGACGAGGCTCGGGATCATGGGATGTCATTCGGGCATAAGGCGGTGTTGGTGACTTTTCTATCGGATATCCATTTGAGGCATGTAAGTAGTATATCTCACATGTTTTTCTATGAGGATTACAATGGTGTAATCTGTTCAGGCGAGCGGAGCCTCTTACGTGATCATATTAAATGTGGAAATGTGAAGGTGCCTCGTGGCGGTTCTTCTACCGTGTTTTTAGCATACCCTTGGCATGTGATCGCGTTCACTGTTGGAAGAGTGAAGAAATGCTTGAAGAGATTTAGTTGACCTTGCCTGGACCGATGAGGTGGAAAGTTGGAGTTCTTATGTTACGCCTTCGCGTTGACGTTGGGTGCTGTGTGCATGTTAGCCTTTGGGCTGGAGGCATGGCATACTCTGGGAGTATGCGAGAACACTGGAAGGGACATGTGGATGGTTGTACCTGAGAACGTTTGTGCGCTTGTTTGGGGTTGACTTGGGGCCACACATTGTGTGGGACCCATGTGTGTGTCATGTTCTGATTTACGTACTTTTGACCTCTCACGACGTAGAGGGTTCCTCAGTTCTCGTCTGTTTTACCAGCAAGGTTTTGTTCTCCTGAGGTTTTGTTCTTGTTTTTTTTTGCCAGAAGGGTTGAGTGGGATTTTCCCTGATCCTGTTCCCAATGTTTTCGACCAGCAGGTTTGAGTGGTTTCCTTTGGTTATGTTCTCGATGGTTTGGCCAACAGAGTTGCTTCGTGTTCCCTGGTAGAGTTCTTATGGGTTCAGTGTGACCAACACATTATGTGGGCATCGATCATCTACCCTGGAGGCTGTTACCAGCAGGGCTGAGGTTGTGTCGAGCAGGGTTCGCCAGTTGTACCATCCAGTAGGGATGGGCAGTGGGTTACCATCCAGTAGGGATGGCCAGTACATCGGTGTTCACTGAGCAGTACCATCCAGCAAAGATGGCCAGAGCAGTTCCGGGTTTACCTCTAGCAGGGCTAGGCAGTGGTCCCCGATGCCGGGATTACCTCCAGTGGGGCTGGGAAGTGGTCCCCACGCCGGGTTTACCTCCAGCTGGGCTGGGAAGTGGTCCTCGGTGACGGTTTCGAGCCTCCCTCCGGTGGAGTACCCTTTTATGGGACTGGGCATTGGGACTCATCGATGACTTTAGTCAGGTCTCCCTCTAGTGGATTACCCTGTTACGGGAGTGGGAAGTGTGGCACCTGTTGACTCTTGTCGAGTCTCCCTCCAGTGGGAACCCGTCGACTTCCAGGGATTACCCTCCAACGGTGCTGGGTAAGGGGTCGCCTATGAACTTTGAGGAGACCTCTCGACTACGGGGCAGTGATGAGTTGTGGTTTGACATTCCCCCAAAACTCTCATGTATGAGGGGTTCTTTCCCCACCGAGACACATCCTTGAGACGCAACCTAAAACTGTGTGGGCGTGCCAGTTCCGCCCAAAGTGGATAGTTTCAAGGTGCGGTGATTAGAGCCCCTTGACTTGCAGTTCGGGGAAGATGTGCAGGATGATGGGCATCAATGGTGTTTACTTCTGGGACTGTTGGCTACTCACTTTCTTGGGCTGAGCTATGGGATGGAGATCCCCTTACGACCTTGTTCAGGATTCCTGTTTAGCTTATGTATATGTATATACCTTGTTCTATTACCCACTTCCTGGGTTTGTTTAATCTCCTTCCAGGAGAGGCGAAGACGCACGGGGTATGCCGTGTGCTTTCCGTGTCTAGCTTCTCGTGGTTGGACAAGTATACTCTCCTGCTGTAGGTAGAGAAGACTCGACGGGAAGTTCATATTCTCACTATTTCCAGCTCCTTGTGTCTGGACGATTCTACCTTCTTTCCTCTTGTTGGGTTGAGCTGGACTCTTTACTGTACTCTTTACTGTACTCTCAGTTTTACCTCTCTACTTTCCCTGTTCGATCTACTGCTCACCCGTCGGTACCTCCTTTGTTTCCCCCTCGAGCCTTTGGGGTATACTCTTGAGTATTATTATACTCACCCCTTCTTGGGATTTTCCTGCACTTGGTGTGCCCACATAGACGACGGACAAGTTGGTCGTGATTTCAGTGGAGCTTAGGAGTTCAGGAGCGTGGACCGCGTGTGGTGTTCAGAGTCGGGATCCAAGTGGGGTACCCTTCCAGCTATTTACTTTTTGTTCACCTGTTTCTGGTTTGTGGCACTTTTCTGGTTGGGCGCGTGTTTTTCCCCTTTTCTTTTTAGTTTACCTCAGCACTTGGTTTGTACTTCTTAGTGGTCGATGCACTTTTGTGGTTTATATACAGTATTCTCCCTTTACTTTACTTGTCTTTTCTCTTTTACTCTGCACTTTTTCATTGAGTGTGTTGTGTGTGTTTGTGTATAGGTACATAGGCAATGGCATCCCCAATTTATTGTGCCTTCGGCGCTGGTCTCCAGCCCCTGGCCTATGGAGGCGGGCTTGGGGTAGTTACGACTTGAGGTCGGGTAGGTTCAGGTCATCACAATTGTTGAACTATTCTTAATTCCTAGAAGATGTCTCACTAATTTATTTTAATTTAAACATTTTCTACTACATCAAATAAGAAATATTATCCTTACACTGGCATTTCATGATTTTTTTGGTGCTTAGATATGTTGTGGGAGATGCATTTAAGATGGTCATTCAGCATTTCATTATTACATGAGGATTATTAAAAATGTTGAAGAGTTTAAGGAAGATGAAAAATCTTATTTTTCATGTTGAATGAGAATAATTCCATGAAATATAAAATGATTTCATAAGGATTTATATAAAGACCTTGAAAAATTGAAGACCGTGGATATTTTTATTTTTTTTATGAAAATTTTTAGAAGATTATATGAATACCATGAAATATATCAATGAGGATCATGAAAAATATATATGCTCATTTCATGTTCCAAGAATAATGTTTAAATGAATTTCTTTTGGCTTGGAACTCTCATACTTAGTATTTACTAATGCGTTTAGCCTTTTAAAAAATTAAGACACACCAAAGCCACCCACATGGGTTAGGTCAACCATATATGGGTGATATAGGTCAACCATGTGGTAACCGGCCCATGAATGGGTTTACAAGGTGTAAATGGATCATGGATGATTCAATATGCCTGCACAGGTAGGATTGTGGTGAGTACTTGGGTCAGCATTCATCGTTAATAGTCTAAGTTGTGGGTTAGTAGTACGGTGGATCACAAGAATGGAGGCTAGTACATGGTTTCGGCCATCTACATAAGGGGATTAAGTTATTAAGGAGAACTTGAATAAAGGTATCTCCAATGTGGGTTGTTTTAAGTGTTATATTATTCATCCTACTTTAAAAATTTTGAATATAAGGATGACTATTGGATTGAATTTATCTGGACCATCGAATTAAAGTGGCAGAATATTCTACATCTAGCCCTGTTTGAGGATACCTATACACTGGAAATTCTATATGTCATGTCTTCTATTATAGATCCACAATTTAATGATAAATATTTATATATTATGATTCCATTGACCTTAATTCATACATTCAATTCTTTTCAAGAAAATAAGACATTTAGGAACATAATTCAACTGATTGGAAATGAATTTGTAGAGACCATATTGTTCATCCTTTATGCATGAGTGAATTTGAGATTATAAAATGTTGAACCATGTAGTATTTATCACATGCACTTGAGGTTTTCATCATTGAGGGAGATATTCCATGATATTCAGTATCAAAATGATACAAATAAAAAAAAGGAAAATATTTGTAGAACATTTAAATGATCAAATCTTCAAGTATTCAAATATTTTGATTAAAATGGAATTATTCTCGATCTTATATGGTGGTGCAGAAGTGGTGAAAACTTGGGTATAAATACCACATCATCATTTTAGGAGAAGATGATTTCACTCATGATATATGTGATTGATCTTGTTTTTATAAAATAGAGCTTTCTCACGGAATTATTTTATGTAAAGAAGTAGAATGTTCCATAATATTCCTAGGATACATGAAGAGTAGAGTTACAAGCCTATATATATTGTAAAAAAGATTTTTATACCCTCTTAAGAAAATAAGAGGAACCATGGGAAATCATTTTGTGTGAACACACACTCTAATTATTTCACAAAGAAAATTTATGTGATCTAGTGATTGACTTTCATACTCCCACTGGGTTATGTGATGAAGAAACATGTACAACTTCAATGTATATTCAGGAAGTCAGTATTATCATATTTTTTTACTAGTTTACACAGAGAATCAAGGACATCTATTTACTCATTCAAAGAAAATGAGACACATGTTATAACAATACAACATACATTAGTGGTATATATAGAATAAATAGATCCCACATATATGTGAATAATAAACAAAGATAACATGTAATTATTTATGATAAGAAAGGATAAAGTGAAACATATGCTTATATAAAATAACAGTGCTACCAAGTACATAGTACATGCATTTACATGCATGAATTACATGAACAAATAAACTGTAAGATTCAATATTTCATGAAAAAGTTGTTTTCAAGTGTTCATGGGTGAAATAATTTAGTTCTATAATATACCGCACACTAAAATTAATCCTTAACTTATGAAAATAACATGTTAAATCATATATAAACTGATACTACATTCAAAAATATAATTTTCAGTGAAATTGATAACCCAATGCTACAATTCAATATCTCATGTTGCTTCTTAGAGACCAAAAGGATAAGAATTAATTATTCTGATGCTAATTTGAACTTTCATTGTTGAAATTATCATGAAGCAAATTTCTTATTACATAAAGAATAAGATATGAATATTTTGTGACCAAGTCAATAACTATTTATTATCATTTGGGTTGAAGAAGAATTATGATATATTCAGTCCACAACATTTTCTTATTAACATGAATAAATTTCAACGAATAAAACTATAATGAAACTTTTAATTTTCTACTCTAAATAAGAATAAGAGTTACTTGTATGTTGTTGTTCAAGTAATAATATTGGAAATAAAAGGAAAAATTAGTACAATGACGTCCAACAAAAGTCTCTTTTGGTGGATGACTTTATTGGTGTTACAAAGTACCTTAAAAGTAAGGTGAAGATTTTCTTCATACGTAGTGTAAAGAACCAGTGAGGATATATAATTTGGATTATTATTTTTTCCTTTTGAATGAATTATATTGTTACCTTCCTCCACATTAAGTGTTGGTACTCATACTTGGATAATTATTTTCTTCTATCCAAACCACTATAACTAGTGTTTCATTATAGTAGATAATATACAGAGTTTCTGTCACCATACATGTAAAGGAATAGATGCTCTTATTGAATGTTGAACCTTGTAAAAACATTTTGTGTTATCCCTTAATAATTCCATATTCTCTCATGTGATATGAAAAATAGAATATGAGAATCAATATCCTAATTGGTCTACAAGGTAAGAGGTTTAAATTTTATAATTGTTAAAAAGTTCCCAACACTGATTCACCCCCACTCTTAGGGATGAGTATATCCAGAAGTGTTCTTATAAATTGGTATTAAATTAATGTTCACCTATATTAGATTCTATACGTTTTTTTTATTCTCCTCTAAATATTTTATTTTCATTAATGTGTTAAACAATGAAGTGAAGTTTTTCAAAATTTTAAATTATCTCTAAGAAGAATTAAATTTCTAACAAGGCCATGATAAATGGGAGAAATAAAGAGAAGACAAATCTAAATAAGATATCCTTATAATTTAAATAATATTATTTATAATTATCTCTAATCCTTTCTAATAATAAATACATATATGAATTTGAAAGTAAAAAGAATGTGGGTCATGATTTCACTAAAGATATGGATAGTCTATCTATGTAAATTGCATCAAGAGATTTAAGTGACCAAGATGTATGTGTTAGTTCTTATCAAAATTTCCCTAAAGATTATCCAATCACAAATGGGAGTGATAACGTGTTAGTTGATTTTTTAAATGAGGAATTCAAGGATATAATTCATGTTTATACCAAATAATTTGTATCTATAATCTATAAAATATTTGAAAGTAAATAAGAAATCCATCAGCTTTATGATAAGTCATAATTAATGTAGAAGGATTTAAAAGAAAAATTTCAAGAATGTTTAAATCTATCTATACATATTGGAACCCTTTTAGAAACAAATATAGAGCTTTATAAAATCCTCATAATGTTTTATAAAATTTTACCTGAAATGGGGTTTAAGAATGCTCTTGAAGGAACGATAAATTCACTAGAAGAAAAGTGGGAAATAGCATCGATTTCTAGGAGTTTAAATTAGTGGAAATTTTCAAGAAGATCATGGTAATTGACTCTTTAATAAAAAATAATAATTTGTATGAAGATTAATTTGAAATAATGTATAATTTTTGTAAATAGAAGATTATTATAATTGAATATCATAAATTCATCCTCAACATGAAATGTCTAAAATTCGATGTTTAGTTGTCTAATCTTGATAAGATATATATTGAGAATTTATAAAATAAGGATATGGTTTTTGTTTCTACATAATGTTCACTAGAGTATTCTAATGTTTAAATAAATCCAATATGTGATAAGATGATCATGATTTCATTCCATTATATATCTCAAGAAATGTGTATGAAAGAGTAACCAACCATACCATCCTATAATAATGTTTCTAAATATTTTTTTACAAATAGTGCATGTGGTAAAATATAATTTGAACATATATAGATCTAGAAATGAGAGAATGATCCTACCACTATGATTATGGTGGATATTAAAATTAGTGTGTAATATGATTCCCCATGAATAGAACCACAAGGAATAGATAAGATCCAAAAACATCATAAAAATAAGATGATCAAGTTTTGTGGATCAATGTTGGTGTTATAAAAAAATTAAGAATTGTGAATTAAATTGTTAGTAAAATCATTTAAATGAAAAAAATATTAAATGAATCCCATGTCAAGGAGGATAAATCAATATATGAAGAAGAAACATGAAAAGGTATGTAAAAATATGTATACTATAAATATATTTGGAAAAGAAAAAAATATATGTGAACGATGCAATGGTAGTGGCCACACGAATGGTTCATGATCACCTCGAAATTTCTCCAACGTTGATGAGAAAATAAGATCCCTGAAGTTGGCTAAAAAATAATATGATACCTTTGGAAGAAATCAAAATAATGTTGTAAACACAAATTACCCCAAGAATATTTCAATTAAAAAAATTGAGAAGAACTTTGATTCTAAATCCACCAAGGTGAAGAAAATTTTATAATATAAAAATTACTATGATGGATGGTTCTCAAAATAATACACATGGAAGTTCCAATCTTTTCACTGATATTTAAAATAACATATTAGTTATTCAAAAAAAATATTTGGAGATAATATTGAAAATATAATACGCACAAGGTAAGGAAATTGAACAAGAAAATAATCCATAGGGAAAATAAAAATTGTATGATATGTTGTTAAAAAATACAAGTCATCTATTAATGAAGTTCTATTTAAGAGAAATGAAAAAAAAATGACATAGTGGAAAAGTTTGTATGACTATTATTTCAGAACAAGAAGAATTCCTAAAGAGGGTTATGGAAGAATAATTCAGGAAGGCTATTAAGAAGAAACAATTTCCACAAAAATTAGAAGATAATTTAAAGAGATCCATGCTTCCACAACATAAATTAGAAAATAATTTCACATGTGCAATCATGAAGTCTACAGGATGTGGGGAAACTTGGTTGAGAAACCCATCTCAACCTTTTGATTCACATAGATAAGTGAGAAAGGATACATCATATTCCCTTAATATTTTCTTATTTTTTTTATAACATATGCAATTGAAGGTGAATAATATTCTAAAGGATAAAAGTAGAGAACCAATGAGTGCAATAAATTATTGACCTCAAATCCAAAGAATTCATCATCCTTGAATGATCCCTCAATTTATTATTCAAATAAAATAATTATAGATTATTTTATTTGATGAAGTTAAATACAATTTTTTAATTTACTATAAAAACTAGATAAATAAGATAATATCTAGGTTATATTTTATATTTAGTATCGTCAAAAACAAGTATTGAAGAAGATCATACTTGGTTATGTTGAAAAATTTTTCAAATCTGGTTAGTCATAAGTTAATGATCTATTTTGTTGTAATATCCATATTGGATGATCCTAAAGTGCATTCTTTAAGGTATTCACCACTATGAAGAATTTGAGGAATATTTCCCTTAAAGTGGTGTCAAATGAATAAAGATGATGTTTCTTCTATAATCAATTTATCAATTGGTAAAAAATATGATTATTTTTGGAAATTGATTTTGGATGAAGTCATTTTCAAAGGTATATTTTCTTTATCCTTCATACTTGGTTAAAAATAATAATAAATTTAACACAAATTTAAAGTAATTGAATTAATTAATGATATAAGATAAATGTAATTATGGAAGATCTCCAAGGTTTCTAATCTTTTTTGTTCCACTTGAATGATTTTTATCTATTTATTGATGTGAGTGTAGGAGTTTCAGGTTTATTTTTTTAAAAAATAGTTATATATCTTTTATTATCTTTATACTGCAATAAAATTTGACAACCCCTGAATATAAGTATATGATTTCTGATTTTAGGTGGTATCAAGATCAATTGGTTAATAACATTTTTTATGTCAAAACCAAATCCTCTTTTTCTATACATTGGGAATGACTCACATGGATGTGGAGTGAAATTATGGATTACACATTGATTAAGTATGAAAAGATACCATTTTCCCATGAAAATTGCATTTCTTGTCCATAAGGGGAGAAATTTTGAAATGGATTTTTTGAAAATTAACTAAGATAGATTCACATATAGAAATATTAATTTTGAAAGAACATTGAAGGTATTACCAAATAGATATAAAGTGGTGATTGCGGGTCCCAATTTGTGTATGAGATTTATTTATTTATTCAATAATTAATATTGGTTTTTGATGGTGGTCAATGAAATAGAAATATTTCATTAATTTCAATATATTGAAGAAGTTATAAATTATAATGTTTTTAAAGTATCCAAGATATCTAATATTTAAAGAAAAAGTGAATGTATATTGGATGAATAGATAGAGAATATAGTACTCTAGTCTTATTATCTTAACTATGTTCTTTTAAAGACCTTGGGTTTACAAATATTATGATAGTTTCATTGTTCTCAATGTATAAAATAGGGTTCACTATGTTATTTGAGTTAAAAAATTGTCTTCTACAATTAATAAGAGTGATGATATATTCAATGGTGTTTCTCGATTGGATGATTCGTAAGGAAGTTTTGGGAGAGTAATTCAAGAAGGTTGTGCAATATTTCATTATTTTTTAAGGACCGTGAATCTTTTTGAAGAGTTTAATGAATATCTTGAAAAATCTTATTTTTCATGCTAAAGAATAATAATTATAAGAAATATAAATATTATTTTATAAGGATTTATATGAATACCTTGCAAAAAATGGATACGATGAAAAAATTTATATATATAGAAATAAATTTAAAAATATTACTTAAAGAAAATGAAATATGACAATAAAGATTATGAAAAACATTTATATTCATTCCTTTCTAATTGAATAATGTTTTGTGTCATTTGGGTTATCCTTTAACTCTCATACATAGTATTTACTAATGTGTTGGGTCTTTGAACAAATTTAGACCAACCAAGATACCCATGTGGGCAAGATCAACCACATATGGGATCTATGGATGAACCCTGTGGGCACTATCCCATGTGTTGGAATACAAGGTAGAAAAGAAGCATAGAGGACACAAAGACTCTACACAGGAAAGCATGGCATGATCATGTGGGTCATCTTTCATGGTAAGTGGGACATTTAGTGTGTCAACAATGCAGTGGATCTCGAGAGAGGACCCTGGTTACACACTTCAAGACATCTATGCAAGTGTATTTATTTGTTATGGAGATCTCAAATGAATAAATCACTAATGTGGTATAGAGGAAGAATTTTCATATTCATCTACCTATAAAAATATGGACATAATTATGATCATTGGATCAATTAAATTTGTACAATTAGATTGATGTGGTGTCATCTTCTACCACCATATTTCTTATATGATAACTATACGTCAGAGTTTTTTCATGTCACAACTTCCATTATTGATCCAATATTGAATTCTTTATATTTCATGATTATGAAGGCATGATCATTCATGAATTCATGCAACACTTTTCATGAAAATTGGTGTTCTAAGAACATGATTTAGTAAATTGAAAAAGAATTTTTAGAGGTTCTGTTGTGAATCTATTATACACACATCAGTCAAAGATTATAAAAGAAAAATAATGCAATCCCAAGCATATACACGTGGGGATTTTATCATGAAAGGAGATATACCATGCTATTTGATTTTAATAAAAGAAAAATGAAAAAAAGTATAACCTGTTTCAAATTTTTAAAAGTCAAAATCTTGCGGAATTTAAATATTTTGATTTACAAGTATTATTCTATGGATTTTAAGGTAGTTCATAGGTAGTGAAAACTCAACTATAAATACTGTATGACCAAGACAAAGAAAAGTTATTTTCGCTCAAATTATATTTGAGTGCTCCTATTTTAATAAAATAGATCAATTAATGTTATTTATTTTATATGAATAAGTACTGTGTTCAAAAATCCTCCTAGGCATTATGAAGAGGGGAGTTCTTCATGTATATATAGTGTGAAGAAGAACTATGAACTATGCTAATTAAAGAAGAAGAACTATATAAATTCATATTTTATTAACACACTCTCGATGTGTTTTACAAAGAAGAGTTCTGCAAGCCAGTTCTTCAGTATCATACTTCCATTGGGATATGAAAAGAATAATCATATACTACTTTAGTGTATATAATTGAAGTTGGTATTATCATAGTTATGTGCCAGGTCTGTGTGAAGAAGAAATGGAATCGACATACTCACATGAAGAAGAATATATACAAGTTATAATAGTACAACATGAATAAGTGGTACATATAGAAGAAAGTGATCTCGAACATACCATTTTTTTGAAAAATGATTTGGAATACCATGTACTCAGTTATGAGAAGACAGGAGCAGGTGCACCATATACATATGAAAAAGAACAATGACATAAAGTGTACAGTGCATGAATTTACAAGCATAAAGTGTGTGAATTCATAAACATTAAGATTTATTATCTCATGCATAAGGTCATTGAAAGTGTTCATGGGTGAAATAAGTTAATATGAAAATATACCTGACACTAACATTAAGCTTTCACTTGTGAAGAGAATTTGTTACACTAAATAGAAATTTATATAACATTCATTGAAAAAATTTTCATGTGATATTGAGAGCCTAAAACTAAAATTCAATATCTCATGTTTTTTATCGAATACCAAAATAATAAGAATTAATTTTGATGATGTTGTGCAAAGATTTCATTGTTTCAAAAATCAGGAAGGATGCTTGTGATTCTTGAAAAAAGAAGATAAGAATAGTTAGTGGTCGAACTAATAACTGTTGAGTATCATTTGAGTCTTAGAATAATTATGATATATTAATTTAAAAACATATTCATATTAATATTTTTTAAGTTATAAGAAGAATAATATTGTGAATATTTTAGTTTACTCTTGTAAATAAGAAGAAGAGTTACATGTACAAAGTTGCGCAAGTAAAAATAGTGGGAAGAGAAGAAAACAAAGTAGCACTGTTGAATCCAACAAATGTCTCATCTATTGAAAGATTTTTTTTTTGTAAAGTGCCTTACAAAGAAGGTGAATATTTTCATCAGAGATGTTATAAAGAACCAGTGGGGATCTTCAAGTTTGATGAGTTTTTTACCCACCCAAGGAAGAGTATTATTAACTTCCCCCACCTAAGTATAGGTATTCACACTTGGCTAAGGATTGTCCTCTATAAAAAATACTGTAACTTATGTTTCATTATAGTGTAGAATAAATTTAGTGGCCATCACCACACATTTAAAGGACTAGATACTTCTACTGGGTAGTGAAACTTTTAAAATCATCATGTTTTATCATTTACAACTTCTATATACTTTTATATGATAAGAAAAGGAGAATAGGAGAATCCATATCCAAATTATTCTGATAGGCCAAAGGGATAAAACTTATAATTAGGATAAACTTCCCAACACTAATTCAACCCACCCCCACCCCTTAAGTGTTGAGTATATCCAAAACTGTTCATCTTACTGTCTCCTTGACTACAATCCAAACTGACATACTATACCAAAATTATAACATTTGTAATATCCCTACCTATATTTATTGGCATGTAAATGCCTAGAATTCCACTACCACTAGGTTAACCCTCTAGAAAAAAATATTGGTAATAAATTCCAATGGGTATATTAAATTGTGGGGGGGAAAATAACCAGCACAACCCATTCAAACTGCATAAAAAGGAAATGATAGATATACAATGGTGTATGAAAAAATAGAATCAATTTCCATAAAAAATGACATAAAATTATTAGATTAACAACATTAAAAAAATCAATAAATCATTTTTATAAGATTTTAAGACACAGCTGACAACTCTAGGGTCAAACATTGCATTGCCCCATGGTCCATACAATGACCGACTCCAAGCTCAGCCTCCAACATCCATGACTACCACATCAAGGATATCCATTAGTAATATAAGAGACCATTAAATTACTTATATCATGATAAATAACATCTATATATTCACCAAAGTGTATATGTAGCGAGTGATTCTATAACCCAGTAGGAAATCCAAAGATACTTCCCACATACTCCTATTGGACAACATGTTTTATCATAATAAACACACACACACATAGATATATATATATATATAAACAAAAAACACAATGAATAGTGTTAAAGAAATATATAAAGGAAAAACGATTAATGGAAATCACCCAAAAAACATACCAAATTTTCCACTCTAGAATCTATGCTATGAACCCAATGCAATCTCTACTACATGGGACTCAGTGATTGGAATAACTCACGAGTAGAACATAATTCACTAGAACAAAGTCATCACTTGGGGGGTGAAAATAAACATTCCCCTAAATTCATAATCATAAGCTAATTACAACTAATAAGTCCCACATATGCATTTCATCAATATAGACCTAAGTTATTTCTTTGAAAACCAAGGAATAATGAACCATTGATTACAAAAAAAAATTGTCCAACATTTTTCATTCCTAATAAAATAATTACATCAAATACCCTAAGATATCATGTTATAAGATAATTAGAGTGGGAAAGAATCCATAACCATCTAAAACTTTCATATAAAATAATCCAAGAGAAATATATTTCAATGGAAGTGAGTCTCCCAACTCACCTATGAAAATGATTGGTCCATGGTACCTATAGAATAGAAAAGAATACATGATTTTTCTCTGAATAATTGGGATGTAAATAACATAAATATACCCCACAAATATTTTGCTCAATTTTCACCTCATATATTGTATATTCCCCCAAACTCGGTGTAAGTTTATGTCATTTTAAAAATAAGATTACTGACACCATGGATTGGAAAATGGCATGGTGGCTCTTCCAAAATGAATTTTTACCAGCCATGGATTGGACCACAGCATGGTGGATCACCGTAATCTATTATAAAACTACCTGTATGAGGTCAGAAAATCCTCAACTAGGCTAATATTCCAACAAAAACAAGTGTGTTGGCCTTCTTATTTCTGATATAGAAACCCTCCCACTCCCCACACCTATAATAAGGGTCACAACATGACATGATGGAATTTTATCCTAATGAAAAATCACTACACCCAAAACACTAAAATGTGGTAGACCACAACCTTCACCATGGTTGACGCCACTATATGGTGATTCCTATAGAGACAAAATTATATTTCCTAATTGATTATATGTCCTAAATTTTTCAAACTGAAACAAACCCTTATTATCACAAAAAAATATAATAGAGAAGTAACATACATCAAATTAGGGGATTCAAATAAGGTAAAGGCCGATAAAGTTGATGGTTGATCAAGTGTTTCATGGATGGTGTTAAGGGAAAGGACAGACCCAAGTATTAGGACCAATTTTGTGTTGTCTCCATTATTTGATACATTTTGGATATTATTTTATAAGACCATCCCATTGGGTGGTACGACACATGACTTGTGTCTTCTATGACATTATAGTGTATCTCATTTTGTTATAACATGTGATAATATAAGTTATGGTTGTATTGCCTCTATAATTTTAATATTATTATGTTTGTGTGGATAATGATTTATTTTCTTTTTATTATTATTTATACTCAAATTATTGTAGGTATATTTTCCCCATGCAGTGTTCATCAGCCCTTTCTACTTTTTTTATGGACTCTAGCACATAGTGATGCATGCTTGAGGTCTTATTCTGCCACCATTCGGTTACTATTTAGGTAAGTTAGGTTATAAAATTACAAATTCATATGGAATCCCCACATTGAAGGTGAAGGTGATAAAAGAACCCATTTATTAGGTAATGTGGATAAATAACACGACATGACCTCTTTTCCCAGAGTAATACCTAACGAAAAAAAATATGCGAAGGAATATATACCTAAAGTGGAAAATTTCATGATCCTGGGTGGTACAGTCTATTAAAAATGGTATAAGAACCAATTCCTAGTCAATGTTCTAGTGAGTACATTGAACCATAAGGGGTAGATATGATAGTCCAACATTAGAGGTAGAGGTGAATGAATAACCTATTTATAACGTTTCATGGACACCACACCCATCATGAAACATTTTTTAGAGATATAGACTAAGAAAAACAAATCGGTGACAGGAACTCTATCTAAATAAGATAATATCATGATTTTAGGTAGGATGGGTAGTTAAAATAAATATAAACTATTATATATTCGGATGATATGTTAACATTACGGTGCATTTAATCTCAAATATAATATAAATTATATTCATGGTAAAATAAGTGAAGAATTTTTATCTATACTACTCATTCAAGTATATAACATGGAATATCAAATAGTAATTGGTATATGTAACGGTCCATCCAACATATGAATCTCCATTAATTGATTTTTATAGGATACTTATAATGTGAACCCGAATACTTAGATACTTTACTTACACTAGTTTTAATGATGGGTTAATTGGGTGTCAGTTTGGTGTATTATTGATCATGTTTCCAGTTGTGTTTAACCAATATGTGATTTGTCCTATTATATGAAAAGTATAAAATATAGTGCCTTGATATAATTAAACTAATCATATTCATAGTCATTCTTAGATGTGTGATATGTGATTTTTTTAAATATTTTTATGAATGAAATATAATGTGGTAATTCAATATATATTTCTATTTTATAGAATTAAGAATGTATGGGTTAAACTATAATTGATTGACATATTCCATGTCAAGTGGTCACTCTATATCTTACACAAAAGATTATATAATCATGTATATTAGGTTTAAAGATTTTTTTTGTGGAAATTTTCTTATATAGATATAAGGGTTTATTATCATGATCAAAATAAATCCATTTGTAGCTTGAGTAAAAAAAAATTTGTTAGAGGTCAAAATTGCTCAAAATTTTGGATTAAGTAATTAATAATTATTTTTAGTGATATAAAACTCATAGGGACTCGTAGTAGCCCATGTAATAATGATCAATTTTGGTACTAAGTTTTTGTATAAAATTTTATAGATTACATATGATATTCATATCAAAAGGGGATTGGACGAATTCATAGAGTTATGAAGTTTTATATAAAGTTTGAGAGGATTTAGTTCAACTGGATTATTTTTTGGTATATTCACTAAAGTGAAACTTTTAACATGGTGAAATTCAAAATTTCATGGTTTGTTTTATGTTGTTTTTACTGATACTAAACCATAGTGTTCATAGTGAAAGATATGGAATAACATACTTTCTTAAAATGATTATAATGTTCTTTTTGGATTGAGACACATCATAAGATAATGTATAAATTATATAAATTTTAAAATGGTTTTAACAATTTTATTAATTAATTAATTATTATTATTTTATATATATTTTTAAAGTTTTAATGTAAAAAACAATCATCTCATAATGTGTGAAATTTTCAGTCACCAAATGACTTCGTCGTTAAATGAAGGAGTTCTATTTCAGGGCATTTCTAGACATCATTTTTTGATACAAGAGATAACTCTCTAAATTTGAAACCCTCTCAGAATATTATCTTAATTTAATTTCAATGATGAGGTTACAATACACGTTTAAAGGGGTAAGGGTTCTACTGAAGCATTTGGTGATATCCCAAACCCGGGTGTTACTCAAAGGTACCCTGAACCTGGTTGGCCACATGGCCTCAAACATAACTCCCCAAAGGCCAAAGGATAATGATTATCAATAAGGGCCAATGGTATTTCCATGGGTAGACTATGAATTCATTACTAGAGTGTATAACAATAGATAAATATAATAATAGGTAAATAGAGGAAGAAGTATGAATATATGGCATATCATAAGAAGAAAGAATAATAAACAATAAGTGCAACTGATAATAATATACAAAATTTGATGATACATTTCATGTATCTATAAAAATGGGAGACATGGATACAAGGTCATAGGTAATACATGCTATACAAAATAAGGAAAAAGAAACCAAAAACTATCCAAGCATGTCCCGACCTGCCTCCACCAAGATGAGAGAAGGGACAGTAGTTTGTCAGACCCTTCCTTCTTCAAGTTGAAGGAGAGATAATGACCCTCGAGACCCGCCTTCAATAGGTCCCAGAGTGGAGACTGGAACCAATGTTATAGAATTACACACAAGATGGAAGGAATTACCCTTTTTATTTTAATAGGATCTGGAGATAAGATAGTGATTCCCAACAACACCAAAAGTGGAAGTACAAGTAAATCCAAAACAAAGCATTCCCATATGAATGTTATAAATGTAAATGCTATAAAAGTAAAAGAAATCCCCAAAATAAAGTACCAAAGAAAAGAAAAATAGCAACATAAACTGTCCCAACATCCAAACTAGTATGATCCTATTTGATCCCTGAATTCCTCCTGGAAACCTCAATAAATATTTATATACGTAGGTTGAGAATACAAGTATATATAGTAGTGAAACCCAAAGACTCTCGTGAACAAGTGGAGAGGCACATTAATGCTCGGTGAGAAAATTGATAACCAAAACACCCAGTAAGGAAAACTATCCTCCCAAACCTTACCAAGGAACACTCCTGAAATAACGTGAGTCAAGTAATGTAATGGTAACAACACATCATGGTTTGGGTACCCCCCGCCACTTCCCCACTGGTTATTGAAGACATCCTACGCATCGGACCACTCCCTCTATTATCACCGTAGTCCGACTGACATTCCCCATGCGCACACACCTGGACTATAACCACACATCCCACCCGCAAACACCTTGTCAACAACAACCACACGTAACCACACCCACAAACACCTGGACTAGAACAACTTCTTCTACGGCCGAAGACACATGGGCCTTATACCGAAGACACATGGGAAACAACTTGCTCGCACACACCTGGGTAAACCACCACAACTACCATGCCTGAATAATCTTGGGCTATAATGGACCTTAAGCTGTCACAACTTGCCTGAAGGGTCTTGGGCCACTCGGTAAAGGGAGCAGAAAATTGATCTAATAACCATTCACTTGTAAAAGTGATGGAAAAAACACCATCCCCAATGAAATGGGGGTGTTCGTCACAAACTGCTCAACTTTTTTGGGGCGTGAATAAGAAACAAAAGAACTACAATTATATATATAGGTAACAAGCACTCATCCCAACCTAGGGGTTCCAAACCATCCCAATAAAAACACCCTCATTACTATTCATTCACAAGAAGCATGGAACCCACAACCATGTCACCACTCATTCTCAGAAAACAATTCCCCATTGAACACATTCTTGTTTTCATGTTCAAGTGATTCCATTTAAGTAAATTCTGCACTACAGGGCAAATATCAGGCATAACCACAAGCTAAGGAAATTAAAATATCCAAACAACACTTTTAAGCATTCACACCCAGTTCTTTTGTAGAGCCACAACAACAAAGGGATATGTGAGATCCCTCAAAGTACTAGAACCAAACAAAGCCTCAATATTCTGCCCCACACAGCCTCATTTCTACCAAAAACCGCAATAACAGAGGATCCCATCCTCATCCATATCACCCCATAAGCATCAATCAGAATAATCACACATACCGCCAAGACTGAGCAAGGGAGTTTCCAGAATCAAGAACAACATTCATTAAGTTCCCCCTTTCTGTTTGGTTAACCAGGGTGATCACACAGGGGTTGTTGTTCACTAGACATCCATTTCATCAGCTAAGTTTACGTGATTAAACAAATTCCCATGTTAGATCCATTAAATCATCATAGAAGATAGGGGTTTATTAGTGCACAAGGAAAGAACACCAATGGTCAGGATTTTTAGTAGCCATAAGACCATATAATTCACAACACAAAATCAAGGATAAAAAGCACATCAGAAACATCGATCACACCCCATTCATTATATAAAATTCCATTTATTATCTTTGATAAAGTTTGGATTCATCCATCCCTGCAAAAACAATAGCATACCCACCCCGTATGATAGATAGTAAAGAGATACGAAGGAAAACCCTACCTGGATGATCAAAGATTGTAGTTTCTCCTCCCTTCCCCAAGAGCTGGGGATGCACGACTTTCAGGGGAAGAGATCCTAGGACTCCAAGAATGAGAAGGAGGGACTCTATCATGCGTGCACAAGTAGTCTCGGGAAGGTAGGACATAAACGCGCCAAGGAGAGGAAAAGAGAACATCCAAGAAGAAGAACAAAAAAGGAATTCCCATGTGATAAAATGTGAGATCCTGGAGTTACAGGATATGGAATTTTTAATGGATTTAAAGACTGATCGTGGTTTCACCACGCGGTTAGATAGTTATGCATGATGGAATTAATTTTCATTTAAAAATTCTCATCGGAGGGTTGGCCATAACAACAGTGCATTTAAAGTGTTTCCTTTAAATCATGCAATAGGGTCAAAACTAGAAAGTATGGGGAAAGAGTGTGACAATGAGGAAAAGCCACGCATTTTGGTAAGTTAAGGGTAACCCGGCTCTTGGGGGATTTTAGATATTATTTATGGGATTTAAATTTCTTTAAAAGGGGATATTAAATAATTTTTTATATTAAAATACATGTTGCGGGAGCGGCAAAGTTCGGAACTAGAAAAAGAAAAAAGACCGCTTGGTGAGGACACGATGCCACTGACATGGTGCCACCATCACGGTGCCGCCCTCATCGTACCACCCTCATGGTGCCACCCTCATGGTGAAACCCTCACAGTGCCACCGTCACGGTGCCGCCCTCATGGTGCCACTGTCACGGTGTCACCCTCACGGTGCCATAGTCACGGTGCCACCCTCATGGTGCCACCATTTCGGAGTGAGACCGTGACTGGTGCCATCATTTCGGTGCCACTATTTCGGTGTGAGACTGTGACCGGGGCCACCTTTTGATGGAGCCGTGTTTTGGGAAAGTATTGAACTAGGAGGGTCTGGGTCGTTACATCAGATACCTCTCAAACTATTCTCTCCCTTGGGAATCAAACTAGACTAGAAGGAAGGAGAGGGGTCTAAACAACCACCTCGAAAGATACCTCTCAGGAGTAAACCTCATCCATCTTTCAAACGACTATGGATACACTACCTCTCCTCTCCCCCAAAGTAAGCACACCAATATTCAAGGGTCAGACTATCCAGACATAGGGATTAGGGAGTTCCTTTCTCTATGTCAAGATACTATCCACTTTTGGCAGCACTGACTCGCCCACACAGGTTTAATCACATCCACCTTAATGCGTCTTTATTATGGATCGAGTCCTCCCCACCCCACAGTTACAACTTTTCGCACACACATCCATAGAACAAGGGAAACAGTCCATTCCATAGTTTACAAGGTAAAATGGTTCGTCACAAATAAGTACAATCAAAACAGAACAAAACTCAAAATAGCTCTAGGTACTGGGTGCGCATTTTTGCCTCCTATTCCCAGGTACTCTCCCCAAGCCAACCATGCCTCTATAACACATGAACCAAAGGAATGGTTCGTCAATGGAGCACCTTCTTCTAGAAATCCTCGATCTTCACCAGTATTTCTACAAATGTCATATCTGCCTCGATATCCATCTTTCCCCTATCGAGGATATGTGAATCACCATGTAGATACCATTGGAGCTGAGACACATGGAAGACGTCGTGCATTCTCTGTAGTGGTGGTGGTAGCACGAGATAATAAGCCACTTCGCCGACCCTCCTCAGCACTTTGAACGGTCCGACGAACCTGGGATAAATCTTACTCCCCATGTCGAACCTCTGTTGCCCACACCGAAGAGATACCTTCAAGAACACGTGGTCCCCGACCTCAAACTCCAAGGGTCTCCTCCTATTATCAGCATATGACTTTTGTCGATCCTGGGCCACCTTCATCCTCTCTCATATAAGTTGAACCTTCTATGTCATATCGATGATACCCCAAAGTCCAAAAAACATGCTCGTAGCATATCCTCCATCCTTTGGATGGTGCACTCTATCTTCCCATCTTTCAGGGGGTGGAAAGTAGTGCTGAGGCATAGATGGGTGCCAAAAGCATGTTGCAGTCCTTTCCAAACCCTTTCGGTAAACCGGGTATCCCGATCAGAGACTATGGACCTCGAAACCCCATGAAACTGCACCACCTCTTCCACGTACCTCTGTGCTAGGGAATCCACCGTACCTGACTCCTTGATCGCCAGGAAGTGATCTAATTTCGTCAGTTGGTCCAGCACTACCCAGATAGCATCACAACTGTAACACCCTGAGATTTTATGAGAATTATTCTTTTTTAATTTCTTTAATGACTTTTTTTGTACCCTACACTAAGATTATATTGCGCTATATGCAACACCATATAATCTTGTAGTATACGCAACACTATTCTTGGCTTGCGTTACGTGGAAGAGAAACCTTCCTCGATAGCTTTCGTTGTACGCAATTCCGAGTTTCACTAAACAACGATATGTTATTAAAATATTATATAAACTTGACGATATGAATAGTAATACCCAATTTTTGAAATTTTATAAATTTTATCTTTCAAAATGGGCTTCATTTTTCGATTCAGAATATCAAAATTAGCCTAGTGTGAATTTTTGGTATTTTTCTGAAAACTTTCAATTTTTGATGAATAGTGAAAACACTAAGTTATTGGTTAAAACCGAATTCTTTTTAAATAATAATTTATTTTATATAAATTTATTTTAGGTATAAATAGATACATAATACCTATATAAGTTCAATTTAATTCATTGGAGTCATTTTATAATAATTTTAGATATATAAAAATTTTCTTGAACTTTTTACCATCTTTTACCCACATCCTCTGAGTATTTGTAAATTTACATAAAAAATAATTTTACCTCTTTTGTGAGTTGAATTTGAAAAATCAAAGATACATGGTTAATATCAAGGATTAAAATGTGATTCAATATGATAAAAATAATTTTTTGAATAGTAACTTTTTACTTTTATTTACCACGATTAAAAGTAAATAGGGTAATTAAGGGTAAAAATGATATTATAATTACCCTAACACATGTCCTAATTCTATTTTATCAGTGTAATTCGACCCCAAACAACCTTTGGAATAAAATATTACCATTTAGGTCCACTTGGATTATATTAGGACAATTATTATTATTTAATTCAAAGAAGAGTTACAAGAATTAAAATAAAAGTTTAATAAGTAAAACATTATTAATATATGGTTATACATAAGATAAATTAGACTATAAATATTCATTAGAGAGATAAAAATATTTCATACATAATGGTATTTTATTTATTATTTTTAGACATTAATTAAGTTAATTAATTTATGACACAATGATGATGCAGTAATCACCTTATAAATGAAATATTAACATAATTGATATTATAAATTAAAAAATAAATGTAATTTGAGACTTTTTATCAATTAAACTAATTTTATAGGTTACTATAACATATTATGGTTGGTTATATGAATTTTGTTTGAAGTAATAATGCTGTTATGGATTTAGCAAAAACAAAATACCAAATAGTGTCAAAATTGACATAAAAGAGTTTTTAAAACAAATATTAAATTATTAATTGATATTCTATTCCTAAAAATATAAGTTTCTTCAAGAATACTTATATAATAATATATATGACATTAATTAACCAATTGGGGTTCTATTGGTAGTTTATAGTATGTTTATTAACCATATAGTGTAAGAATTCAAGAAGACACGGTAAAAGGTAAATTATTTAACTTAGATTTAAATCTAAATGATAATGTTAAAATGGTAACCTAAACTTGTATAAAACCTTTTGGTTGATAGTATTTAGACTGATACACACCCTATACTCTAAATAAGTCACTCTGGATCCATTATAAACCGAATATTAATTTATTATAGAATAATATTTTAAGTTTTTCCTATGGTGCCCCTCTCCTCCCTTATAAAAGGGAACCTCCTCACTCTCCTATTCACACAAACATGAGCCTCCAAGATCGGACAAACCCTACCCAAATACCCTATCAAATGTCCTAAATTCATCCTAGAGGCCTTAATTTAGTCCTAAAGCCAACCTAAGGAGCCCTTTTGATCAAATCAAAAGGAAGAACCCGAAGAAGAGGTAAATATATCACCACTTATTTCAAGTTTCTTCATACACTTCCTCCTTATTTGTTGTTTCCATTCTAAAATAATAACTCTAATATATTATATATACTGTGATGTTATTATAAAATTAGTACAACCATTTAGTTATTTTATCCATCCTATGAAGGAAAGGTCTTCACACGTGTGTACGTACGGCTTACCGTCTCCACATCGTGGTGGAGTTTGTTATTCAAACATTTCATCATTTGGATGGGTATGATAATGAGTATAAATGATATAAATAATAAATATAAAATTATTATTATTCTGTATATATGATATACCATCCAATTATATACTATTTTAATATCAAAAGAATGATATCATCGCTCGTGCGTACGTACGGACTACCGTCTCCACGAACGTGATGAGATTCATTTTCCATGATTAACCATTCAAATATGATTATAAAGTATATATAATAAATAATCATGAAAGATTTTACATAATAATGTTACTGGATTTATGTACATATATTATTCATTTACTTAATTCCACTTCAATAAGGAAACGATAACAACGTTCAGTCGTACGTACGGCCTACCGTCTCCATGAACGGTATATTTCATTCCATTTATCGATCTGTCATATATATTTATATGCTGAATATATATTATATATAAATAATTTTTTAAATTATGTAATTAAGTAAATTAGGATATAAGTAATAATATCAAGAACAACAAGTCGAAACACGTACGAAAAATGAAACGATTTTACCCAAAACGCTGCTTTAACATGGAATTTACAAAAGAATAGGTAATATAAAGTCATAAGTGAACCATATATGATATCATAACAATGAATATAATTATATAATAAGTCAATGAAATTATTTAAATCATTATATAGGAGGTTCAGATACGTATGAAGAATATCAGACCTAAGGTAAGGGATAATTTTGCAATCTCATTTTTATCCGAGATTGCTTATACGTAATTATTTAATGGGGTTATATTTTTCATCCATGTCTATAAAAATGTTTTTCATAATGTGTTTAATATTATTACATTTATTTTTAAAGTCATTTTTACCCTTCTTTAAATTTTACTTTGTGTTATGGAATAAATATTTCTTTTGTTTACAATATGTGGTACTTTTTTGACTTTTCCGGCAAAAGTACGAGAAGATTGTTTTTTAACATGTACTGAATGAACGGATTTTTACAGTTTCATAACGCCTTATTTTAATGAAGCTTCCCCTACAATATTTCATGATTATTTTCAAAAAAATAATTTTATTTTAAAATTTCATGGTATTTTGTGAGAAGAAAATGATTTTGAAGAAGAAAGGATATTTTCCTCAAGAATTCATTTCAAGTGTTTTTTCAAAACTATTTTCCATATAAGGTGAAATTATTTAGTATGATTATGTTTCAAGTATAATGTCTCTATTATTTACATTGTTTTATTCTTCTTATGATGAAATGATATCCAAATTTTTTATATGGATTACGTTATGATGAGATGATGTTTATGAAACCCATTTTAATCTTTGGGTTAGGATGAATGATTTAAATTTATTTTGGGGAACAAGTAAGAATGATTTCATTATGAGATGGGTGGGAACTATATATCCCTCAAATTAATTGGGTAAAGATTTATATCTCAAGAGATAGACATGTCTTGAATGGCAAGTGAATCTGGTTCAATAATACAAGGCTGGAACGGCAAGTAAACCCAGTTTAGTAATGGACTTTGTCCACTATGATGGTCTTGGAAGAAATGCCATGGCTACTATGAAAATCATAACATGTGATTAATGGTTTCCACAATTACATGTTTTATTCACATGTTATTTTATCATGATTAATGTTCCTTTATGATCTATGCCTTACGTACTACCAAGATTTATTTCACAACTCAAGATCATGATGTTTAATCATTATGTTCATGTTTTTATGTTCAAATGTATATGGTTTGTTTTATTTTCTCCATGCTTATGCTTACTAAGCATTTGAGAACACCTTTTTTATGTTTTTCCCCCAGAATATAAAGAAAGGTTTTAGGTAAGAAAAAAATGTGAATATATTTATGGGAGATGTTGAAGATCTTAGAAGATTATGTTCTAAGTTTCCAAAGACACTAAACTATTACGGTCCTTGAGTGTCTATTTTTTAAAGTTATGTAATGTCCATGTATTTCAAGTTTGGGTCTCTATAGTTGGTATCAGAGGAATGTTTTAGTCAACCTTTGGAAACTATGATGCAAAAACTTTAGTGAGATCCCTAAATATATTTCTAAGGTATTTCTAGGGATGTCCCTAAGGTTAAGTATAAGTATAGGTTATAGTACTAGAATTACGGTAATGATATTAGAATTAATCCTAATATGTTATATATTGAAGGTACTCCCCCTTTATTATGTTGTTTTCCTAGCATGATTTTTACCTCTTACACTATTATTTTTTGGGGTTTAGACGATGGTTGGAACCCAAAGGAACCGTGTTGATCAATGTAATGGGAAATGAAATGATTGTCCTCTTGAACAAACCAATGTTATGGGATATAGAGTGAAAAATATTGTTGCTATAATTACACAAGCTACGAATCATTCTGGACTTTTAAATGAGAAGAGAAGGGAATAGTATTCTATTGAGTCCTTTATGAGGAAACATCCACCTTCTTTCAGTGGGTCTTCTGAACCACTTGTTGCGGAAAAATGGATCATAACCATTGAAAAGTTATTTTCCATACTTAGATGTTCAAAACATGAAAAATTTATTCTGGATATTTAATGTTTAGAAGGTGAAGCAAACTAATGGTGGACTCTAATTAATAATTCAAGGCCCCAATGTGAAATTGAACCCATGGAATGGGACAAGTTAGAGAAATTATTTTTCAATAAGTACTTCCCTCCTATTCTTCAATAAAAGATGGAAAAGGAGTTCCTTGAGATTAAGAAAAAGTATGATGAATCTTTTGGTATATACGAGGTGATTTTTACAAGGCTTGCAAGGTATGCATCTAGCTTTATCGTCCAACCTGAAAGTAAAGTTGAGTGATTCTTCAGTAGCTTAAAACAAAGTCTTCAAAGGGCATTAACAATAAGAGACTTCAGTAGATATGAAGAAATTGTGTGTTGTGCTATCAAGGTAGAACTATAAGTTGGTGTTAAATATCCATCTCATGGTTTTGACAAGAAACAAAAGATGGAGTTCAAGGAAAAATCTCAGAACAATGGTGAAAAGAATGTGAATGTTTCTTTATGCTCAAAGTGTGGAAATAATCCTGGTGGAGATTGTCTAAAAGGTACTAGAAAATGTTTCAAGTGTGGAAAATAAGGTCATCAAGCAGCTGAGTGCCGAAGTAATGGGAAAAAGGTTTCTAATGACGTGAATAGAGAAAAGACTATAGAGAGCGCTCCACCAACACTTCAATGCTTCAAGTGCAAGGAAATGGGGCATTATGCTAATTAATGCTCTAATCCAAGGGTTAATGATCATAGATGTGAGAAACCTCTTAAGGAAAAGGACAAAGGAAAGTCCCATGCGATCACTATTTGTGATGTTGAGTATGAAAATGATTTTGTGGAATGATTAAGTGTTTATTTAATAGGATTTCAAAATTGTATCATGGAATCTAATTTATAGTATTCTAGAATTTTGGAATATCTATGTATTGGTTTTCAATAATTGTATGGTACCGGTAACCAGGAAAATTGATTGATATATTTTTAGAAAGCATATGATATGCTCATAATGAAGGGATAAAGAGAAAATGAAATGTTTGATTGTATTAATGATCTCATGACTCATATAAGGACAAATTTATATCATGGTTGGATTATATGGAAATTTTGGATTTTGGTATGTGGAAAGAGTTAAATTTTGACAGCATTCATGTTTTCACAAATGTTCAATGTGTATTCATTTTTCAGGAGAATACATGATTAAGGTATTCACATGTTTGGAATGTGACCAACAAGATATATCTTATGATATATGGGGGATAAATTATGGTATTCATGTGCTTTTTATATGACCTTTCACGTAATTGTTTTCTTTATTCTATGAGCTTGGACTGAAGTATTTTGGATAAGCCTAAAGATTGGAATGAATTAAGTTAGACATAAGATAGTATTGTTTAAGGCTAGAACATATTTCGATATTATTGTAGGAATGTTATAATAATGCAGTTTATAAAAAGGGACAACCTTCAGGACGGGCGACAACCCATCGCGTCGGACAAGGTTGCGGGGATCGAACCCATAACTGAAGTGCGACAGGCCTTTATCACCAACGTCTGGCCTACAGGAAGTCCCTGGATAGTAGAAACTAGTTTTATTTTATTAAGCGGTATGATAGATGAAGTATAAGTCCATTTTTTGAATCATATAAGATTAAACTCATCGTAGATGGACTTATGTATATTTGATAACTTTTTCTAACCTTTTGGTTGAGACAGATGGAATGACCCATCATTCTATCACATGACCTTCTAACACTTAACGAATGAAAAATTCAACTTCATTTATTTAAGATATGAAGTGGAAATTGTTCATGGAATGATCAACGGTGAGATCGTACCAAAATCAAGTAAGTATTTATTCTAATTAAAATTTTTCAACTTTCGGGAAATGATACTGAAAACCAAAAATGTTGTCATAGTACCCTCATATCCGATGAATCAGATGGTACCTTAGATCATCACAAATTTATGCCTTTGTGATTGTTGGATTTTTCATAGCCATGTTCTCTACCACTCTCTATCAGAACTTGATGGTAAGATTTCTCTTCCATATCCATATTTTAACCTATATTCACCTATGTGGAAACCCAGTGATGAGTTACTTTGGGTATCTATTATGTTTCTAACATTCCTTTTTAAAATGATGTTTTAGTATTCCTTTTTAGGATGTGGGTTTCTATGAAAGAAACATTCAAGTAGAAAACCATTCATAACTTCTATGAATTTCAAGGGAGAAATTCATTTTAAGGGGGGTATAATGTAGCACCCGGAGATTTTATGAGAATTATTATTTTTCAATTTCTTTGATGTCTTTTGTTGTACGCTACACTAAGATTATCTTGCGCTATACGCAACACCTTATTACCTTGTAGTATACGCTACACTATTCTTGGCTTGCGTTACACGCAAGAGCAACCTTCCTTGATAGCTTGTGTTGTACGCAATATCTAGTTTTACTAAACAACGATATGTTATTAAAATATTATATAAATTAGCCATTATGAATAGTAATACACACTTTTGGAAATTTTATAGATTTAATCTTTCAAAATGGACTTCATTTTTGGATTCATAATATCGAAATTAGCCTAGGGTAAATTTTGGTATTTTTCTCAAAACCTTCAATTTTTGATGAATAGTGAAAACACTGAGTTATTGGTTAAAACCAACTTTTTATTTAAATAATCATTTATTTTATTTAAATTTATTTTAGGTAGAAATATATACCTGACACCTATACAAGTTCAATGTAATTCATTGGAGTCATTTTATAATAATTTTAGATATATAAAAATTTTATTGAACTTTTTATAGTCTTTTACCCACCTCCTAGGAGCATTTGTAAATTTACATAAAACATAATTTTACCACTTCTTTGAGTTGAATTTAAAAAATTCGAGAGCCACGGTTAATATCAAGAAGTAAATTTTTTTTCAATAAGATAAAAAGAATTTTTGGTGAATAGTAACTATTTACTTTTATTTACCACGGTTAAAAGTAAATACGGTAATTAAGGGTAAAAATGATATTATTATTACCCTAAAACATGTCCTAATTCTATTAGATAAGTTTAATTAGACCCAAAACATCCTTAGGTATAAAATATGACCATTTAGGTCCACTTGGATTAGATTATTACATTTATTATTATTTAATTCAAAGAAGAGTTAAAACAATTAAAATCAAAGCTTAATAAGTAAAACATTTTTGTATAGGGTTATACATAATATAAATTAAACCATAAAAATTCATTAGAAAGATAAAAATATTTCCTACATAATGGTATTTTATTTATAATTTTTAGACATTAAATAATTTAATTTATTTATGACACAATGATGATGTAGTAATTACCTTATTAATGAAATATTAACATAATTAATATTATAAATACCCAAATAGATGTAATCTGAGACTTTTTATGAATTAAAATAATTTTATAGGTTAATAAAACATATTATAGTTGGTTATATGAATTTTTGTCTAAGTAATAATGCTGTTTTGAATTTAGAAAAAACAAAATACCAAATAGTGTCAAAATTGACATAAAAGAGTTTTTCAAAAAAAATATTAAATAATTAATTGATATTCTATTCTTAAAAATATAAGTTTCATCCAAAATACTTATATAATAATATATATGACATTAATGAACCAATTGGGGTTCTATTGGAAGTTTATAGTAAGTTTATTAACCATATAGTGTAAGAATACAAGAAGACGCAGTAAAAGTTAAATTATTTAAGTTCGAGTTAAATCTAAATGATAAGGTTAAAATGGTAACCTAAACTTTTCTAAAAACTATTGGTTGAGAGGATTTCGACCCATACCCACCCTATGCTATAAATATGTCACTTTTTATCCATGATAATTTGAATATGAATTTATTATGAAATAATATTTTAAGTTTTTCCAAAGGTGCCCATCTCCTCCCTTATAAAAGGGAACCTCCTCCCTCTCCTCTTCACACAAATTTGAGCCTTCATTATCGGCCAAAACCTTCCCAAATACACTCTTAAATGTCCTCCGTTCATCCTAGAGGCATTCATTTAGTCATAAATCCAACCTAAGGAGCCCTTTTGATCAAATCAAATGGAAGAACCCGAAGAAGAGGTAAATATCTCACCACCTATTTCAAGTTCATTTCTTCTTCCACTTCCTCCTTATTTGTTGTTTCCATTATAAAATAATAGATCCAGTATCTTATATATACTGTGATGTTATTATAAAAATTGTACAAACATATTAGTTATTTTATCCATCCTATGAATGAAAAAGTCCCCACACGTGTGTACGTATGGCTTACCGTCTCCACGTCGTGGTGTAGTTTGTTATTCAAACATTTCATCATTTGGATGTGTATGAAAATGAGTATAAATGAAATAAATAATAAATATAACATTACTATGATTTTTTATATATGATATAGAATCCAATTATATACAATTTTAATATCAAAAGAATGATATCATCACTCGTGCGTACGTACGGACTACCGTCTCCACGAACGCAATGAGATTCATTTTCCATGATTAAACATTCAAGTATGATTATAAAGTATATATAAAAAATAATAATGAAATATATTACATAATAATGATACTGGATTTATTTACATATATGTTTCATGTACTTAATTCCATTTCAATAAGGAAACGAAAATAGTGTTCATGCGTACGTACGACCTACCGTCTCCATGAACTGTGTATTTCATTCCTTTTATCGATCTATCATATATATTTATATTATGAATATAAATTATATATAAATCATGTTTTACATTATGGAATTAATTAAATCAGCATGTAATTAATAATATCAATAACAACAAGTTGAAACACGTACAATAAATGAAATGATTTTACCCAAAACGCTATTTTAACATGAAATTTACAAAAGAACGGGTAATATAAAGTCATAACTGAACCATATATGATATCATAACAATGAATATGATTCTTTAATAATTCAATGACATTATTTAAATCATTATACAGGAGGTTCGAATATGTACGAAGAATATCAGACCTAAGGTAAGGGATATTTTTGCAATCTCATTTTTATCAAAGATTTCTTATACATAAGTATTTACTGGGGTTATATTTTTCATCCATGTCCATAAAAGTGTTTTCCATAATGTGTTTAATAGTATTCCATGTATTATTAAAGTCATTTTTACCACTCTTTGACTTTTACTTTGTTTTATGGAAGGAATCTTTCTTTTGTTTACCATCTGTGGTACTTTTTGACTTTTCCAGCAAAAGTAGAAGAAGATTGTTTTTTTAACTTATACGGAATGAATTTATTTTTACGGTTTCATAATGCCTTATTTTAATTAATATTCCTATAGAATATTTCATGATTCTTTTCAACAAAATCCTTTTCTTTTAAAATTTCATGGCATTTTTTGAAAATAAAATGATTTTGAAGAAAAAAGGATATTTTCCTCAAGAATTCATTTCAAGTGTTTTTTCAAAACTATTTTCCATATAAGATGACATTAATTAGTATGATTATGATTCAATTATAATGTCTCTATTATTTACATGGTTTGATTCTTATTATGATGAAATGATATCCACTTGTTTTATATGGATTATGTTATGATGGGATGATGTTTCTGAAACCCATTTTCTTCTTTGGGATATGTTGAATGATTTATGTTTATTTTGTGTCACAAGTAAGAATGATTTCATTATGAGATAGGTGGGACCTATATCTCCCTCTAATTCATTGGGTAAGGTTTTATATCTAATGATATAGACATGTCTGGAATGGAAAATGAATTTGGTTCAGTAATACAGGGCTGGAAGGTATGTAAACCCGGTTTAGTAATGGACATTGTCCACTATGCTGGTCTTGGAAGAAATACCTTGGATACTATGGAAATCATAACATGTGATTAATGGTTTCCACAATTACATGTTTCATTCCCATGCTATTTTATCATGATTAATGTTCCTTTATGATCTATGCCTTACCTACTACCAAGATTTATTTCACAACTCAAGATCATGATGTTTAAACTTTATGTTCATGTTTTTATGTTCAAATGTATATGGTTTGTTTTATTTTCTCCATGATTACCCTTACTGAGCATTTGAGATCACCCTTTTTATGTTTTTTCCCCAAGATATAAAGTATGATTTTTGGTAAGAAAAAAATGGAAGATCTTTATGGTAGATGTTGAAGATCTTAGAACATTATTTTCCAAGTTTCCAAAGACACTAAACTATTACGGTCCTTAAGTGTCTATTTTTTAAGGTAATGTAATTTCCATGTACATCAAGTTTGGGTCTCTATAACAACCCCCTTGAAATCTGGGTAGTCCCATGAAGAAATACATCTAGAAGTCATCCCACTTCCACTTGGGTACATCTAAAGGTTGTAATAGACCTCCTGGGACACGGTGTTCAGCCTTCACCGGATGACACACGAGGCACTTTGCTACGAACTCTACCACTGCCCGCTTCACCCTGGGCCACCACAACTAACTCTTCAAACCCCAGTACATCTTAAAAACTCTTAGGTGCACTGCTTGGGGTGAGTTCTGGAACTCACCAAGAACCCTCTCGTGCATCGTCTCTGCAAAAAACATCCAACCTTGGAAAAGAATCTGATTATGACCATCCTTATGGGGAATTTCCCTAGAAATTGTGATCGCACATTACTTCAGTATCTGAGTCTCCCCACTGAGACTCCTCTACCTACCCTATTAGAAAGGACTACACTATCATCTGAAATAGGTAACCAATACCACCATCCATCCTTTCATACAGGTTTAGGGAAATTAACTCTTCCATATCCTTCCAAGCATCTGCTAATTCTCAAACGACATTCTTTTTCTAATTTATTCTCAGGGCATCAGCCACCACGTTCCCCTTTCCCAAGGTGTAGGAGATTTCTAAGTCGTAGTCCTAAAATAACTCCATCCACCTTCGCTGCCTCAAGTTCATGTCCCACTGGGAGAAGATATTCTTCAACATCTTGTGATCTGTGAAGACTACGAAGAACTCCATGATGAGGTAATGTCGCCAAAACTTTAGTGAGAACATGACCACTACAATATCTAGATTGTGGTTGGCATAGTTACACTCAAGGGGATGTAACTGCCTAGATCCATAAGAGATCACCCCTTGTTTTTTCATCAGCATAGACCCCAAGTCTTGTCCTGAAGCATCACAGAACACCTCATATGCCACCCCTTCTTCTGGAAGCCACAGCATTGGGGAACTAACCAACTTCCCCTTCAGATAACTGAAGGTGGCCTCACACTTCTCATTCCACATGAAAGTCTGGTCCTTCTTGGTCAAGGCTATTAAAGGTGCTGCAACTCAGAAGAATTTGGGAAAGAACCTTCGGTAGTAACCTTCTGGACCTAGTAAACTACAAATGTATTCCACATTCTTGGGTGTTTTCTAAGAAACAACCACCTCGACCATTGAGGGGTCCACCACTATTCCTGGCTCGGAAACCACATGTCCAAGGAAGTGCACTTCTCGCGTCCAGAACATGAACTTGGATAGTTTCTGATAGAGTTGGTGTCATCAAAGGACCTTTAAGACCATTCTCAGATACTCAACATGATCCTCCTCTGACCTTGAGTAGATCAAGATGTCATCAATAAACACGACTATGAACTGGTCCAGATATTCCCAAAAGACGGAGTTCATGAGCCCCATAAACATAGCTGGTGAATTTGTGACGCCAAAATACATGACAACAAACACGAAGTGCCCATATCTACACCTAAAGGTAGTCTTTGAGATGTCACCCTTTTTCACCCTCAACTGGTGATATCATGATCGCAAGGTCGATCTTGGAGAACAATCCTGCCACTTTTAACTAGTCAAAAAGGTCGTATATCCTTGGGATAGGGTAATTTTTATTGACCATTACCTGGTTCAATCTCCGGTATTATATGCACATCCTGAGACCACCATCTTCCTTATTTATGAACAAGGCTAGAGCACCACATGGTGATGCACTTGGTTGAAAAAAAACCCTTCTTCATTAGATCGTCAATCTGAATCCAAAACTCCTACAACTCAGAAGGAGTCATCGGGTAGGGAGCCATCAAAATTGTAAAAGCACCAGGTTGCAAGTATATTTCTAATGCAATTTCGCATCGAGAGGGTAGAGTCGCCACCTCTTCGGGGAAGACATCCACGAACTCACTGACGATCTCTGGGACTTCCTCCATCTCTATATCTACCGACTCCACTGATATCTAAACTAACAAGGAAAGTAGGGGCTCCACTTGTTGGATTCCCTCCTAGAAACCCTACTTGCCGATGAAAGTTACACGTCGGCTGCCCAAATCCGAAAACAAAATCCTTCTTTGGAAGTAGTCAATAACCGAACATACAGAGAACAGCCAGTCAATGCCCAAGATTACATCGTATGGATGTATCTGTAACAGCAGAAGATCCCTGCTAGACTGATGTGGCCCTATCATCAGTCTACACCCTCAGTAAACATTACATAAGTCTGTCTAACCTCCAACTAGCGTACTCATAACCAGGGGAACTAGAAGTCTCTCAGTGTCTAGACCTAGAGCATGGGCAAGACTGGGTGCAACAATGGAGTGCAAATCACCTGTATCAAACAAGGCATAGAAAAGAGTGATAAACAAGCTGATTGTACCTTGAATGACTTCCAAACCTACCAGAACTGCTTCCTCTGCGGCGTGTAACTGCCCATTCCCATCTCCTCTACCCCTAGGCTGTTGGCCACCTCCCCAACTATGCCCTTGTCGAGGTCCCTGAGGAGCACCCTAAGGTCAGCCTCCTCCTGCAATTCCTGCCCTTGGAGGAGTGGGAGCTCGCTGTCCCTGCTAGTGCTACTAAAAGGTCTTAGCTGGAAAGTATTGTGGCTAAGGCAGGTGCTGCACCGACCCACCCCCACAGTATTGTACTCGGTCTGGGCACTGATTCCGAAAGTTCCCACGGCTACCACAAATGAAGCATCTCGGTCCTGGGCTCGAAAGGAAAGGGAAAGGACTGAGAGATCGGAACTGGAACTGCTGGGGCATGCTCCCTACTACTCAAAACCCAGAGGGCCCTGATGCTGGTGGTCTCCCGCTGACGGCATTCCCCTTCAATGAGCCCAATTGGATTCCCTCTTTTGATAAACCTCCCATCTTTTGCATCCTTTACACCACTTCAGCCTTCTTCTTGACCTCCAAGTATGTCGGTAGGGTGAAGGGGGTAACCACATACTGAAGAGAAGGACAGAGTGCCTCCTCTAAACGTCTCACCCAAGACTCCTCATCCGGAAAGAGGTCCAGAGCAAAGTGAAGGAGATCCTTGAACTTCATCCCCGACTCTCTCACTAACATATCCCCCTGCTGGAGGGAGAGTAGTTCCTGCCTCTTCTCATCCTTCATCGTGGAAGAGAGGAATTCCGCCCGAAAATCCATCTCAAAGTCAATCCATGTCACCTCAGCCTCCCTCTTCTCCCCAAGATAAATCATCCACCACTGACGCGCTGCTCCCCGCATCTGGATTACAACCATTGGAACTTCGTACTACGTTAAAGCTCGGACCAATCTAAAAGTTATCACCAGCTCCTCTAGTCAGCTCTCTATCTCCATGTCTGAGATGTTTCCCTCATACTTCCTATGGTTCTACCACTGAAAGGCACGAAGAATCCTCTACCACTGATCGTCCTCCTACTCTCTGTCAACCCTCTGTTGATCAGCCAAATCAACCTACTGGTCCTCGATCTCCCGCACTACCCTTGGTCATCGTCTGGGTGCCATAACTACAAGTTAAACAAGGAATTCCAAATCCCGAGTAGTGTAGAAGATTGATTTTAAATTTTCTTAGACTTATTATTCATTTTAAATCCCAAAAATACCCAAGAAACATAGCAACACAAGTCGTTATGATGAATTTACCTTTACTAGGGTCTCTACCCTACAATCGGTGTAGCCTCACTTGGTCGTTCTATAGGCCCAAAGTCCTTGCATCGGATCATGGGGGCCCTAAAATCTCATGTCCTAGCTGGTCTTCCCTGGCATATTTCACACACCAATATTGTCCAATGCGATTTTCCTACCATCCCATGCAATACTAATTATTCCTAACTCCAGACTCCATCCTATCCCCTAACATGCCCTATGATACGATTCTATCATGACCTTCCTTCACCAAGATGAGAGAAGAGACAGTAGGTTTCCAAACCCTTCTTCAAGTTTAATGAGAGATAATGACCTCTAAGACCCACCTTCAATAGGTCCTGGAGTAACGACTAGATCCAAGGGTATAAAATCACACACAAGATGGAAGGAATTTCCCTTTTTATTTTAATTGGATCGGGAGATAAGATAGTGATTCCAAAAAATTCCGAAATTGGAAGTACAAGTAAATCTAAAACAAACCATTCCCATATGCATGTTCCAAACGTAAATGCTACAAAATTACAAGAAAACCCCCCAAAAATTTACAAAAGAAAAGAAAAACAGCAACAACAAGTGTCCCAGCATCCGAACTAGTACGATCATGCACGATCCCCGAAGTCCTCCTGGAAACCTGAAAGCAGTTTTATATATGTAGGGTGAGCATACAAGTATACTTAGTAGGAAAAACCAAACACTCCCATGCACAAGTGGGGAGCCACACTAATGCCCCGTGAGAAAAGAGATAACCAAAGCACATAGTAAGTAAAAATATCTACCCAAGCCTCACCAAGGCACACTACCCAAATAACGCGAGTCAAGTAATGTAATAGTAACAACACATCGATGTTTGGGTACCCAGCGCCACTTTCCACTGGTTATTGAAGACATCCTACACATCGGACCTGTCCCTCTATTCTCACCACAGTCCCACTGCCATCCCCTCCCCACAAACACCTGGGTTATAACCACACATCCCGCCCACAAACACCTGGGCCACAACAACCACGTTTAACCATGCCTGAAAACACACGGGATAGAACAACTACTGCCACGCCCGAAGATACCTGGGCCTCATACCGAAGACACTTGGGAAACAACATGCCCGCAAACACCTGGGCCAACCAACACAACTAACCTACCTGAAGAATCTTGGGCTATAATGGACCTCAGGCCATCACATTCTGCCCAAAGGGTCTTGGGCCACTCAGGAAAGAGAGCATAAAAAGATCTAATAACCAGTCACTTGTAAAAGTGTTGGTAAAAACACCCTCCCCCATGAAATGGGGGTGTTTGACACAAAGTGATCAACTTGGGTTGGTGTGAATAAGAAACATAAGAACTAAAATTATATATATAGGTTACAAGTACTCATCCCAACCTAGGGGTTCCAAACCATCCCAACAAAAACACCCTCATTACTTTTCATTCAAAGAATCATTGAACCCACAATCATGTCACCACTCATTCCCATAAAACAATTCCACATTGAACACATTATTGTTTTCATGTTCAATTGATTCCATTTAAGTAAATTTTACACTACTAGGAAACGATTAGGCGTAACCACAAGCTAAGAAAAGGAAAACATCCAAACATCACTTTTAAGAATTCACACCTAGTTCTCTTTTAAAGTAACAACAAAAAAGGGATCAGTGAGATCCCTCATGGTACTAGAACCAAAATAATCCTCAAGATACTACCCCACATGGCCTTAGGTCCACCAACAACTGAAACAACAGAGGATCACATCCCCATCCATATCACCCCATAAGCATCAAGCAGAATAATAACACATACCGCCAAGATAGAGAAAGGGAGTTTCCAGATTCAATCACATGATTCATTAATTTCCCCCTTTATGTTTGGTTAAACAGGGTGATCACATAGGGGTTATTGTTCATTGGACACCCATTTAATTGGCCGAGTTTACGTGATTAACCAAATTCCCATATTAGAGCCATTAAATCATCAAAGAATAGAGGGGTTCATTAGTGCACAAGTAAAGACCACCAACGGTCATGATTTTCAGTGGGCATAATCCCATACAATTCACAACACAAAATAAAGGATAAAAAGTACATCAGAAACATCGATCACACCACCTTCATTCATTAAAAGTGAAAATATTATCTTTGTTAAAAAAAATTCATCCATCGCCGCAGAAAGAATAGCATACCTGCCCCGTATGATATAGAGTAAAGAGAGATGAAGGAAAAACATGCCTGAATAATCAACGATCGAAGTTTCTCCGCCCTGCTCCAAGAGCTGGGGATGCGCGACTTGTAGGGGAAGATATCAAAGGACTCCAAGAATGAGTAGGAGGGACTCTAGCATAGGTGCACAACTCAACTTGGGAAGGGGGGACTTCAACACACCAAGGAGAGGAAATGAAACCAGCCAAGAAGAAGAAGAAAAAAATAATTGTTGTGTGATAAAAGGTGAGATCCGGGAGTTACAGGATATGGGATTTTTAACAGCTTTAAAGATGGATCATGGTTTCACCACACAGTTGGGCAGTTATGCATGATGGAATTAATTTTCATTTAACAATTCTCATCGGAGGGGTGGCCATAACAGCTGTTTGTTTAAACGGTTCCCATTAAATCATGCAACAGGGTTAGAAATGGAAATTATGGGGAAAGGGTGTGATACTGAGGAAAATCCACGCATTTTGGTAAGTTAAGGGTCGGCCAAATCTTGAGGGATTTTAGATATTATTTCTGGGATTTAAATGGAATTGAAAGGAGGGTATTAAATATTTTTTATGTCAAAAGGCATGTTGTGGGAGCGGAAAAAGTCAGGAACTACAAAAAAAAATGAAGACCACTTGGTGAGGAGATGGTGCCATCCACACGGTGCCACCGTCAGGGTGTCACCCTCACGGTTCCACCCTCAGGGTTCCACCCTCACAGTTCCACCGTCATGGAGCCACCATCACGGTGCCACCATCACGGTTCCACCATCACCTTGCCACCCTCACAGTGCCACCGTCACGGTGCCACCATTTCGGTGTGATACCATGACCGATTCCACCATTTCGGTGCCACCGTTTTAGTGTGAGACCATGACCGGTGCCACCTTTTAATGGAACTTTGTTTTGGAAAAGTACTAGACCAGGAGGGTCTGGTCCATTACAAATTATCCCATGCTCCAAATCATTCAAATGCCACTAATATCCATCCTATGCAAGCAAGAAATATTAGGTGTCCAAAGTGTGATGATTTAACTTTTCAACGACTTTATACATGTAATCTACCCACATACCAATGGAATCCCAAATAGGGTATGAGATAAATCTCAGTAGGCCACCATTGATGTCTTCTACAACATCAAGTATTTGTAATATAAACTAAAAACATGTGAAGGAATGAATATATAGAAGTAAATTAGTGTAGTAATTTAATCACCCAAGTACATGATTTATCCACATATGGTGTCGAAACATTAACTATTTTATTAATTAATTATGTTCCATTTTATATAGGTAAGTCATGTGAGGTATAACCATCACAAAAATCCTAACATGATAATAATAATGATAAAGGATCCAAGATATAAGAAGGCATCCATGATGATGACAATAATGAAGAGGATCCAAGGAAATAACCAATGTCAAGGGCCAAGGGTGTATCTGAGGCACCTCAACTCTAGAGAAATAATATTGTATCCAAGTACTGAATCAAAGGAATCCTATAATGATAATGGAGGGATCCTATGGTATCATATTGGGTATCAACAAGTAGAAAAATATCGGGTTCTAAGGTGGGGCTCGCCCTTGGAAACCTACATCATTGAATAATAATTGATTCCACTAGTTATCAAGTAATTATATCAAGAATATAATTATATCTTGAGTCAGATCACTCTTATAATAATGATTAGGTCCATATGAAATAGGCACCTTATACTTGATTCACTTAATTAATTATGCCATGTAATAATCATGCATTTTGATAAGTCAAATGGGTTCATTTTAGACCTTTCATTAGTATGACAAGGTTAAAGGGCATGAAACCCTCTAGTACATTAATCACATTCCATTTATTTGTGTCACTCCTCTAACTTTAATTAATATTAAAAGGGGGGATAAAAATATGAACCCATAAGGGATTCATTTATAATAAAATTGTCCAATTGATATCCATAATATACTTTCCAATTAATCATTTATGCATTCATTAATTAATTAGAACACTTTCCTTATAAGGTTAAAGTGAAATTATCATGCTCAAGGCTAACCATTACAATTCATTAGTTTAATTAAAACACTTACATTTATCAAGATCAAGTCAAGGCACACCAGAATGGTGGCAAAGATTTTCATAACATCAACTAAAGTAAAAAATTAATGCAAACACCCTACATGGGGTGGATAGAGTTGAGGTTAAAACCTCCAACGACATAAATAAAATTTATGAAAAAATATCTAGAATTTGAATATAATTAATAAAATAAAGTCTTGTGAATTTAATATTCCATGTGCGATGAAAATGGATCATGAAAAACTACATCAATTTATAAAATGATGAAACTCGAGGGATGAGTTATAGAACACCTACCTTAAGCTTGTATGACTCTCCTCAATCAGTATCAGCCTTTTGTTTAGCAAAGATTGGAATAAATCTAAATAATGGAGCAATTCCCTAAAAATAGGGCATATGAGCCAACACCTAAATAAATTTATTGAGGAGAAAAGAAATGAAGAACTGCTAAAGATGAATCAAGATCTTACTTATGCGCATTCAACATAATGAATGGGGATCGATTTAGACACTGTATCATATCTTGGGATCAAAATCTACGATATATGGCTTAGGGAGCTCAAAGTGGAATAAGAGAAGGTGTTGTTCATAGGAATGAAAAAAATAAAGGTTAAAATTTTCATTAAGGTTGAAATGGTCATTTTACCCAAAATTTTTGGGTCACATAGTCTAGTTGAACGGTTGACCAAACTATGTGCCAATTGTGTGCCTCCCACTACTTAAAGATGGAACCCACATGGTTATCCAAAAAGGTTAGAGAAAACATCTAACAATAGTTAAAAACACCTCAAATGAAAATGCAGACATTTATCATGAGTGTGTGGCCCTTGGTGCATGGTTAGGTTAAACCATGAACCCTTCTTTCTCCACTATATAGACCTTCATGGTTAGTAATCGTGAAACCTGGATTTTATGGTTTATACTAACCATGTGGATAGTCTATTTTTCCCATCGTCTAGGGTTATGAGCTCCAAAAAAGCACAGAACACCCCCTAAAACCATTGGGAACTCATTCGGAATCTGAAATAGGTTTAAAGTAAAAAATAATACCAAATTTAAATGGATCTATAATTGGTAGAAAAATAAAGTCCTTATAGTCTTCCTCCCTTAGGGGAACTCATCCCCAAGTTCACCTTCCAAGGGCTACGAAACACTATCTAAGAACAACTCACGCCACTGGGCTTATATATCAGCCTTCTTCTCCCAGGTCGTATCATGTACATGGTCATGATTCCTTAAAAAGCGCACAAAAGGGATAGACCGGCATCAAATATCCTTCATTCTATGGTCAGTAATGTGTATATTATTCTCCTCAAATGAATAATCACCATCTAACTAAACATACTTGGGATAAAAAGTATGAGATGGGTCACCAGGATTCCAATGAAGCTATGAAAAATATAAGATGTTGTGCAAGGAACAATACCTATGAGCTAGTAACAACTAATAGGCTTCTGGCCTGACTCTCTCCAAAATCTCAAAAAACCCTACATAAGGAGGTGAAAACTTTCATTTCCTCTGTATCCATATATTCTCAAGCCTATATGGTACCTATTAGAATACATTATCAATTACCTTGAACTCCAGAGGTCATCGATGGTGATCAACATATGATTTTTTCTACATTAAGCTATAAAAATATGCTTCTTGTTCATATGAACCTTCACCAAAATCTTCTACATAATAAGAGTACCTATTAGTGGTGCCTCATCTTCCTATAACCAGCATAGGTGAGAACAACACGACCTATCATATAAGGCCTCAAAAGGACCCATCTAAATTGTCTCATGAAAGCTATAATTGTTGAAGAACTTTGTGATAGGGATATTATTCTCCCAAGAAAAACAAAAATAAATGAAACAATCTTGGAGAATATCCTCTAACCCATGTATCATCTGTTCTGACTAACCATCAGTCTAAGGGTGAAAATATTTTCTTAGAGTCACCTGTGTACACATAGCCTTCTACAACCCCTCTTAGAACAATGACATGAAGTGAGCTTCCCTCTCTTAAAAGAAAATCTGAGGGACCCCGTTAATCAAAAGATCTCAAAAAATACAATCTTTCTTGCTCATTAACTGAGAAATTATCATAGATATAAAGTAAGTGGCCTACTTTCATTAGTCATTCAATGACTACCCAAACTGTGTCTCTACCATGAGGTGAAATTTTTAATAAGACTTTAAAATATATAACAACATTTTCCTTTTCCATTATGGTACTTGAAGTGGTTGTAACAAGCCTGGAGGAGTCTGGTGATCTTTCTTCACTTACTGATAGGTGGAACACCTAGTGATAAAAATTTCTATCTGATGTTTCATCCTTGGCCACCAATATATGCGTCACATATCTTGATAATTTTTGGATATGCTTTGATAAACTACCCACTAACCAACATGGGACTCCCATATCATTTCCTCTCTAATATCTATAATAATCTATACATGACCATGTATATGTTAGATGTTTCCTTTGTCCACAGACCAATCCATTGGTGGGTCATCTCTTAAAATACTCTCACAGGGAACCAAGACTTCAAGATATAAAAATTTTATACTCTTTACCTTCTCAAATATGGAAGAGGTAAATTTCAAGTATGAGAGATAATAATAATCATGAATATCATGAACATCTTGATGAAACTAAAAAATTAGGGACATTAATTTTCATTCACCATTGTCTTCCGGTTGGGATTGTGCCTGAGTTTTTTGACTCAACGCATTCGCTACAACATTTCCTTTTCCAGGCATACAAGAAATCTCAAAATCAAAGGATTGAATATATTTGACCCATATCCACTGTATGAGATTTAATTCACAATGTGTAAAGATATATTTGAGGCACTTATGGTCTGTATACACCACAAAGTTCTCACCCATCAGATAGTGTCTCTAGAAACATAATACATAGATAACTACTACCAGATCAATTTCATGTGCTAGATAATTTCTCTCATGAGACCTCAATTTTCAAGATCTATACAAAAAGACTCTATTCTCGTACATCATCCCTACTCCCAGGCCAATGCATGATACATCACAGAACACTATATAACCTCTTCCAAGCTATGGAAGAACTAGAATTCATGTTAAGACAAGCATTCCTTTCAACTGCTGAAAGGTCTTCTCACACACTTCTAACCATAGGAACATAGAAACCTTTTTTAAAGACTATTAAGAGGTATAGAAAGGCATGATAATTTATATATTAAACATATATAATGTCTTTATATCACTAAAAAACTCTTTATACCAAACATGTTCTTCATATTCTCCTAGGAAACCATATCCCATACCTTCTCTAGGTTAATAGATACTCTTGATTCTGAAATAATATGACCCAAAAAGTGAAGTTTTTCAATATGTTAGTAGAACATATCAATCTTGGAATAACGGTGATGCTCTCCCAGTGTACTTGAAACAGTCTCTATAATGTTAGCATGGTCTCTACAAGTTTGGTATTACAGTAAGATTTATTCAACAAATACCACAACAAAAGAAAACAGATAGGTTTGGAACACCCTATTCATCAAATCCATGAAAATGGTAGGATTGTTCATAATATCTAATGAAAAATGAGATATTCATATAGATCATACCTAATACAAAAATTAGTAGGATGTATGTCTGATGGAATGACTCACACATAATGATCGAAAAATCTCAAGTAGATCTTATAGAATATCCTAGCTCCTCATATGTGGTCAAATAGATCATCTATTCAAGTAAGTAGATACTGTTTCTTGACCATGAGCTTGTTAGACCATCTACAATCTATAGATAAATGAAGGGTCCCATTTTCCTTATTGTAAAAAAGAATGGGTGAACCCTAAGGGGAAGTGTTAGGTTGTATAAAACATTGGTCCTATAGATCCTCCAAATAATGCTTGAGATCTAAGAGCTCAATATGTGTCATCTTGTCTGTAGTAATTGACATTGGAGCGGATCCTAGAACAAGATACATCATAAAATGCACCTATCTTTTAAGAGGTAATCTAGAAAAATTATTCGTAAATATGTCCTTGAAATGATCTACTAATGGAGGGAATTCATCATAATGTATACCTTGATCCTCCAAAAAGATATTAGAAATATGGTCAGTCACTCCACCTCAACCATGATCCTCAAGTCTAGCTTTACTGGAATAGAAATCCCACTCAAACTTATGTAGATAACTGTTTCCCTATGGTTATGTAAATTATCCCCTGTGGAAATATCATTCTACAAAGGTATTACATGGGACTAACCAATCCATCCCGAGGATTCCATTCAGGCCCACAATATTAAGTAAAAAGCAGCTCCACAAGAATGGGTAACTACCAACCTCAAGGGAAAATTCCCTAAATTGGTGTATTCCCTCTAAACATACTCCCAATGTTGTGTTCAGGGTCATTAAACCATGATAATATTAAATTTATAACTTGAGACTTTCCATGATATATAATGGGATGAAGTAGTGTGAATAACTTAAATCAGTAGAGGTCCCCTCAAGAGAGGGTGCGACCATCATTAGAGCTGTGCAAGGCAGTGAGCAGATTTCACCTGCAGGCCTTCCTCAGGATGGTCATGCTCCTTCAAGGTTATATGGGGTCACTAACACGATGGTTCAGGGGGTATCTTCAGGGGAGGTAGAGGATACTTTGCCAACTGCTGTTCTAGAAGTTCAGAAACAGAGCTCTGTCAACCTGTGTACAGACTTGGGAGTGCAGGTTGAAGTGAATGAGACCAGGAGGAAGGAGGCCATGGCTGGAGTGGTGGTGGCTACCCCTCCAGATGAATCTGGTATAATCAACTGGGAAAATGGTAATTCCAATAGACCGAACCATGATGCTCCAATTACTAGTCATGGCCGGGACATTGATGGGGCCAATACTTTCCAGTTTATGGGCAGGGGACTCTAGAACCATCGGGATTATGGTGAGCTTGAGTTCCCAGGTCAGAACACTTCACCCAGTTTGAGTAAGTTCAGAGTGGATGTGGCTATACCTTTCTCCTCAAACCGGTTTGCTACTCTGGATGTTTCAGAGGTTGGAGCGGCTCATTTGAGGGAAGATGAACAAACCCCTTGCCATCAATTTACAGAAGGTGACATACCAAATAGTAGTGGTTGCTCTAAAATGATAGGTGGACAGTCTGGTGGTGGTGAGGCCGACCAGGAGGGAGTCAGCATGATCTCTTTGGATCAGGTGACTGAAGAGGTTCCTCAAATTAACAATGTGAGTTGCAAAAAGAGGAGGGGGAAGAAAGACTACTCCTTGCTTCCCCCACCTTTGGAGACCCGTTCTGGGAAGAAATTATCGGTGCCTCTCCCCAACGCAGTGAAAGAGGATCCCCAAGCCACACCCATGGGGAATGTCAATGACATGGGATCTTCTGCTGGGAATATAAGGACTAGAAAGGAACCCATACTTCGTTCTGAGGAGTTTATGGTCGAGGAATTTTTGTATGTTGATATTCCACAAGAAGAGGCTGACATGATGGGAAATCTGTTAGAGTGGAGGTCGACCATGAACAAGAAAATTGGATTTACAAGCAAGATTTGATTTTAATGAGAGGATTCAACGACAAGAAAATCAGCAAAGAAGAGTATATCCGAACTTGGGATAAAATGGAGAACCGTTTGGAAGATGTTATTGGAGAAGATCCTAAGGTCGAGGTATGGTCAATGCATTGGAGTCTCTACAGGGAAGAAAACAATAATAGGCTAAAGCTATGTTTTGGTAACATATCTTTTTCCTATGAGGCCTCGCCCCCGGTCTGATTTGGGGAGTGCAGGTTGGACCCCCTCATCGGGCTGGAGCACTCCACCATTTCCTTTGCAGGTCACTTGGGATATGGTTGTTTTGGAGGGATGGAAACATCGGGAGGGACCATGCTTGCATGGGATCGCCGAGTGTCCAGCTTAGGGATGGCGGTTGTTGTTGTTGAGTGTATGTGGTAGTTCCTATTCCTTCTGGTCTTTGATTGGGTTTGTCTGGTTATTTTTTTGGACCTTCTAGGTTTCTCACTTTTTTCCATAAAAGTGTTTCCTTAATAAAAAATATATTTCTGGCCAGTCATTTAATCTGATCCTTAGGTATCCACTGTAAAGCATGAAACTAGCCAGATCTGTGTCCCTATTCTACAGTTGGACTACCCTGCGTATGGCCTCTCTACTAGCAATGATGATCTAAAGTCTAGATACTACAAACACGACCACCTCCTCATCTTGTCCTAAAAATGATACTTCAACTCCCTACATGAAACAGAGTAAAAGAACCCACCCAAGAAGTTGGATTTCAAGAGAAGCCTCTTCCACTATAATCATATGGAAAGGTCTGAGATAATATTTGAAGATGTACCATACATCCAAAATCATGGGACTCTATTGGGTCTCTATCATACAGAGGCATAAAATTACTATACCATCCACATTGATGGTCTACAATGGACCTTATAGTATATTTACTCTGACCACCACTACTCTTACATGAAACCTAGAGGGAACGTTTCCTGTAACAGGAAGAACTATTGTCCCTCCTTGGAAGTGATTCTAAATGCCAGGTACTATCACCTTCCCTCATGTTTCACTTAGATATAGGGTCCTGATTGAAGATATTGGAAAATTTAGGTAGGTGAATGATATTCACCTGTGTAAAAATGGAATACTAGAGCCCATCCTATAAACATCTTCCACACAAAATCTAGTCTCTAGCTAAAAACAGTGCAAACAACTATAACTCTATAAAATTCACTAAATACACCCTGACTGATATAGAACCCTTCTCTAGATTCATGAAATATCTGGCTTGGTCATCCCTCAACTTATAAGGAAATAAGTGACCATAGAAATTAATATACAACTCATACCAACCCACGACCTGATGATGACCATCCTCGGTAACCACATCAAACCATAACATAGATAAATCATGAAAAATGTATCTAGAAATATTGAACATTTTCTCTATTGGCATCTACATATTCTTAAATATAGAGAGGGTGGCCTCAGGCCAAGACTCAGTAGCTTGTAGACAACCATCCCCTGAGAATGTAAGAGGTTTTTTTTGCTGGAACTCACATGTTAGATCAACCATTGTAGGTTTAGTTTGTGGAGCATCCTTCATGGACTGCATCATATGTAATAAACTATCACGAATATGATAATAAATACCCAAATCAAATATAATAGGAAATTACTCTAGTGGAACTCCTAGTAGTAAAATTGGTGAATCAAGGCCCACAACATCTGGAGCATGTTTGTCGCCACCCTCCTACTGCATGCATGAGGAAGTTGTGGTATATTTTTTCTAAAAATGTTAATCACATTCCTCAAAAAAAGCTTAAAATAGATATATAACCTAACTGAAGTAGAATGTAAAAATAAAGGCTCACTAGTCAAGGTATACTACACCAAATACCCACTTATAAGGTCATTTATTGGTAAGTATTCATGTTTAAATTATAGGGGTTACACTAAATGAAGGGGTCAAAAGAATTATGCATCTTTATTTACTAGAAACCATTTCATTTTATAAGTAAAATTTTACTTTATGAGTTTCATTTTATTACAAACTTATATCAAGATATTATTAAAAATGATTTCCATTACTAGTAAATTATATCCCATTCACATTATCACTAAAAATGATAGCCATTTAATTACTAATTAACCCAGTGTAAATTGGATCTCAAAATGTAATGGGTTATATATGATATATTTCCTTGGTAAACTACCCATTCCAACCCATGAGGTCCCATAAACCATCTAAATTGAAACTAGAAATCACTAAATCATATCTAAAGAGTATAACAGACATATATATATATATATATATAATTATCACACAAAAATTATAGAAAAAACAAGAAAATTAAAGTAGAAAAATACACTAATATATAATAGAATATGTATGACATGTGAATTCTAGATGCCTGTAATGATGCATGATTGATGCTCCTGGACCTTATATCATCATTACAAGGATGAAATAAATTCTTCAATAATAATAATAATAATAATAACCATCAAATTTCATGGGTGTCACCCAATGGTGAAAAGATACCAACTATAATAGGTAAATGTAGAAAAAAATTATAATTCAGTTAACTTGTCATTTACCAAAAACATGGGTTAGCTACGCACAACATGGATTATAACCAAGTTCCAAAGACTTCCTAATCTCCTGTTTATTGTCTCAAAATAGTGAAGAAAGAGAGTAACCACCCTAATATCACTTTATGATGTCTCAAACTCAGGTTTCACCCGATGCCCCGAACTTAGTTGGCCACAAGGACTTAATCACATCTCCCCAAATTCCATAGGATGATGACTAGCAGTGAGGGATTAGGGTGTGTCTATGGGGAGAATGTTCCCTCATTACTAGAGTGTAGAATAATAGAAGAATATAATAACAGTTAAATAGCAGAATTAGTATGAAGATATAGAATAATAAAAGAATACAGAATAATAAACAATCGGTGCAACTAATAATAATATACAAAATCTGATGATACATTTAATGTCTCTATAAAATAGGAAACATGGATAAAAGGTAGTAGGCAATACATTCTATATAAAAGCATCAAAAACAAATCAAAACCTATACAATAATCCCAAGATCCATCTCAGTCATATGATACCAAGATTCATCATATGAAAGAAGGAAATGGTAGGTGTCTTATAGTGACAGAAGACTTTTACACATATCATTACATGATTTTAATCATAATTAAACAACAAATTACAAGGTGAGGATCATAAAGCCTAGTTTCTTGGAATACTGGGTACATAAAATTGAAAACAATTAAGTAAATAAAACATTTATTTAATTATCATTAATTATGAAATCCTAACTTTCTTTGATCCCTTACATATGGATATGATATCCTGGGGATAACATAAATAATGGGATGAGTTAAAAAGCCTAGTAAGGGAATAAACATTAAAATAAAGCTTAGCACATTGGTTAGAAGGAATAAAATAATGATATAAAAAGGAATAGAACATGATTAAACATAAGGAATCAATACATGGGATCATATAATCATGGAATCATTGTAATGTGGAAACAACATAAAACTTAACTTTATCGTGAGTCAAAGTTCATTTCATATAGAGGATCATGATTCAAGGCTCGTTCCACAAAAGAACATGAGTCAAGGCTAACACACCATAATCATTTCACATAACGACTCATGAGACTAAACTTTACCCAATGAATTGGAGTGTTATATAGGTTCACCCATTAGAAGATGTTGATGAATAGGATTTCCACATAATTAATTATACATATATAATCATACAAAAACATAAGGGTTTCCCATGGAAATAATTGGGTATCATAATCAAGTTAGAAGCATAACAAGTGGGTGTATCATAAAATTATCCATTAAAGAAAGGAATTAGATCATAAATGGATATTAATAAAGTAATATAGGAATATATGATGATAAGATATGTAAAACTGAAGTGAAAAGAGTGTTAAAAACTTTATAAATAAAACATTTTTGTATGGTTTAAGGGAAAACTTTCAGGATTCTTTAAAATGGAAAAGGAATAATTGTTTGTATAAACCAGAATCGACCATGTTAGTTTCTAATGATAAAATTAGTGATTTTGGAAAAAAAACCATGTTATATTAAAACATATTATGGTTAACACTCGAAAATATGTAAGAATTATGTAAGTACCCTTAAACTAGACTTTCTAATCGGGAATTATTGAGCAAGGAACCTTTTACAAACATGTATATCCCCGAAAATAAGGATCAAAGGATCTTAATACAAGATTTTTGGAACATATCCACGAACTTTAGAAGATTTCAATAAAAATATAATATAATTTCGTTTGGGTAAAAAGATAGAGAGAATAACCTGAAGGAAGAATGGAGGTTCGAGTAGAATCCCTTACCTTATGTCTGAAATGATTCTGAACATTTTCTTATTGTTCTAAATAATCAAATAAAAATAATTAATTAATAATTAAAAAACAATTTATACATTTATTTTATTTATTATAACTTTATTAAGTTCATTTATGGCCTTTCGATGGGTTAATATATTCAATTTCATCATTTGGGAGCATTGATTTCCTTGGTTTTCTAGGTCGTTTTACTTGTATATGTGTATGTAAAATCATGTAAAATAAGAATATTTTTCCCAAAATAATCTTATATTTTACTTATGGACTTATAAAATATTAAAATATCAATTTATTCAGAAGTGAGGATGATTCATTAGATAAATAATTAATGATAATTGTTTAGATTAATTTTTCATTTTTTGATCACAACAAACTCTTTTTGTTTTATAAATTAATATCATGTGTAAAAAATTTATTCCAGAACATTTCATATGATATAATAAATATATTATAATTTATTTCAACTATAAAAATTATTTCATGACCATAATTGAATATGAAATTGAAATATGAAATCATATCATCCATGGAGGTGGTAAATCGGCACCTCACAAACGATGTTTTCATTCTTAAAGTAAAAGAGAGAGAAGAAGAGATTGATGAATAATTATTCCATAAACATGATAGAATTATAGTATATATGTGATTATGGATTTTAAATTCTATTTGGATTAGGGGAGGTGAGGAGATTATAATAAAAAAGGAACTTGAAAAGAAATTGAATGAAAATAGAAGAGGGTTTTACCTATTGATTCTTTCTTCTAGAGAACCTCCTTAGGGGATTGGTTTTGGACTTTTTTAATAATACAATATCATGTAAGTGTGTGAGAGGTTTTGTAAAAGTATTGGGTAGAATATGTACAAGGATTAAGGACTTATAAGTGTGAGGAGAATAGGTGGGGAGCGGTGGTATTTATAGTGGAGGAGAGGAGGGTTTTTCCATTATTTTAATCATTATTTAATTATTTTTCACAAGAAAATATATAGTGATGGTTCTTAAGACAAAAAATAATATTTAGTACATGTGATATCAAACCAAGGGTTCTTACCTCAGCATAACATCATTCATGACTCAATAATTCATGTATTTAGCTTAATTGGTAAATTATCATATTTCACTATTCACCAAAAAGTCAAGTATTTCAGAAAAATCACAAAAAATAACACTAATTTTTTTTAATGTATAGAATTCAAAAATGAACTCCATTTTAGGAAAATATTTTTCTAATTATGAGAAATTTAATTTTTAATTAAAATCATAATTTACTCGAAAATTAAAAATTTTAAAATTATAACTGATTTTATATCACATTGAAAAATTAACTATGGTCTCATAAAGTTATATTACAATCATAAGACATCAAAATATTAATTTTTGAATACATTTAATGAAAATTAATTTTCTTTAAAATTATTAAATTAGTGGTAAATTTGTAATTAAATATTTTTTGACATACAAAAATACCAGCAATTAATTAATAATTTTTTTAAAAAAAATTTAATTATAAAATGATATAATTATATCATAATATCACTTATAATATGGATAAATTTTATTCATAATTTCATTGGTGAGGATAATATTCAATTATCTGGTTTAATATTCATAAGGGTCACATTAATATTCCAAAGGTCAAGTTAATATTTCATTGATATATGTTTCTTAACATCTAAAATAACTTCTTACTTCATTCATTCATCATTTATAAATATTTTATCATGTCCTATTATGTGTTTATACCATATTAAATAATTATAATAATGTAATTTCTATAGATAAAACTTGGGTTCATTACATTCTCCCCCCCTTCTAAAATTTATCCCTCAAAATTTCATTTTACATTCTAAGTTGAAAATAGAAGTGAGTACTTCTCTTTCATTGCTTGCACTAGTTCCCATGTTTCCACTTTTTACTTATGGTTATACCAAATTACTTTGAATAGGTGAGTTGTCTTGTTGCATATAACTTTGCCTCTATGATCAAAGATCTTCACTAGATTCTCCTCATAATAAAGATCATTCTCCAACTATACCACCTATGAAGTCATTAAATGTGAATGATCGGGTATGTGATTCCTTAATAAGGATAGGTGGAGTGCATCATGTACTTAAGACGTGTTTGGTGTAAGTTCTAGTTGATAGCCCAGAGCTCCGAAACGATCAAGGATATCAAAGGGATGGATGTACCTGGGACATAGCTTCCATTTATTCTTAAATCTCATGATCCTATTCCATGTAGATTGGTGGAGAAATACCATGTATCCAACCTTAAAATCCAGGTCCAATCGACAATTTTATGTATATTTATTTGTCAACTTTTGGCTACCTTGATGTGTTTTTGAATGGTTTTCACCTTCTTCACCATTTCTTAGACCATTTCAGGTCCTACCAGCTTACATTCACCAACTTCATCCTAGAATGCATTTTTTCTGCACCTTTTTTCATAAAGGGGTTCATATGAAGGCATTTGGATGATCTAGTGGAAACTATAGTTATAGAAGAATTCAACCAGTGGAAGATGTCGGTCCCACACTCCTTTGAAATCCATATAATATGACCCCAACATTTATTCTAATGTCTCAATAGTCCACTCATATTGGCCATCAGTTTGTGGATCATAGGTCGTACAGAAGTTTTTCTCAGTTCGTAGAGCATGTTGAAGACTTTTCTATAACATGGATATGAATATCAAATCTCGAATCTCAGTCAAATATAATAGATAGTGGTACTCCATAAATCCTTACCACTTCTTTTTTGTATATCTGTGCAAGTTGATCTAGTGAGAAGTCCCCTAAAATGTTGATAAACTATGATGTCATTGTAAGATGGTCCACAATAACCCATATAGCATTGTTTCCTCTAGATATATTTTAAAATCTAAAAACAATGTCCATAGTGATGTTTTCCCATTTCCATTCTCGTATGGGTAATGGTTTAATCATTACTTTATACTTATTCTTTTCATATTTCACTTAATGACATACTAGGAACTTTTATGTATATTCTTCAATCTCCTCTTTCATATTGTCCCACCAAATGTTCTCCTTGAGATCTCTATACATATTTGTTCTCTCTGCATGAATAGAGAAGGTTGATCTATGTGCTTCATTAAGAATGTATTATTTATCTTTATATTTGATGGTACACAGAGTCATCACCCAAATCTTATGAATCCATCCTCATCAATATTTAACTCGAAGGATTTCCCATTTTGGATAGGTTCCACTATTTTCTTAATTTCCACATCATTTCATTGAGAATCATTTATTGTATCCACAAGGGATGGTCGAGCAAGCATTTGATAAATCATTGATGATGTTCCTCCTTTAATTATTCGTATGTCTATCCTTTTTTATTCTAATTATATTTGATCCCTTTCAATTATCATTATTGAAAAAGATGTAGGATCCTTTCAACTTAGAGCATATGCCACTTAATTTTCCTTTCTAGGATGGTAGTGGATTGAGTATTCATAATCCTACATGAGCTCTAGCCATATTATCTGGTGATTATTAGGCTCCTTATGTGTGAATATATATTTGAGTATCTTGTGACCAATATACATCTCACACTTCTCGCCACAGAGGTAATGAATCCATATTTTCAATGAAAAGATCATAGCCACCAACTCCAGATCAGTCATAGGATAGGTTTTCTCATGAATTTTAAACTTCCTTGAGGTTTAGGCTATCACTTTATCATTTTTTACAAGTACATATCCTAATCCTTTCTTTTAATAATTTCTATACACTACAAAGAGTTCTCCACTTTTCAAGAGTGTGAGTACCAGTGCAAAGATAAGCCTATTTTGAGTTACTTAAATATTTCTTCACATTATTGAGTTCATAAAAACTTCACTACCTTACCTATTATCTTGTTTATTGGGTTTTAAAATCATGATAAGTTCTTAAAAAATCTTCGATAATACCTATATAAACCAACAAATCTAGGGATCTCCATTACAGATGTTGGCATGGACCACTCTCTGATTGCCTTTTTCTTAGAAGGGCCCATAGGTATTCCTTTGCTGGTGATAACATGCCCCAAGAATGATACTTCCTCTATCCAAAAATTGCATTTACTATAATTTTCATATATTTTCTCCCTTCACAAATTTTTTAACATAGAATACAAAATCTACAAAAATTCCTCCTTTCCCTCGGAGTATATCAGAATATCATTGATAAAGACTACCACAAATTAGTAAAGGTAATCTCTCAAAAATCTATTAATTAAATCCATTAAAATGGCTAGAGAATTAGTGAGTCCAAAGTTTTTCACTATGAACTCATAGTGTACTTACCTCATTCAAAAGGCAGTATTGGTAATATCTTCCTTATTCACATTTAATTGGTGACATCCCTATTGAAGTTCCACCTTTAAGAAATAACTGGACCCATGTAGCTAATCGAACAAGTCATTTATCTATAAAAGGGGATACTTGTTCTTTATTATGATTTTATTGAGCTCACTATAATCAATGTAGAGTTGCATTGATCCAACCTTCTTCTTGATGAAGAGGACATGCACACCCCATGGTGAAACACTCAGGCATATGAAACCCTTGTACAGATTCTCATGTAACTACTTATTTATCTCTTTTAGCACAACAGTGGTTGTTCTATAAGGTGTATTTGATATAGGTGGAGATATATGAATAATTTTAATTGAGAACTCAACCTATCGATCAGGATGAAAACCAAGAAATTCTTCACGTAATACATCATGGTAATCCCTAATGATGAGCATGCCTTCGAGAATGATCATCTCCTTCATCTCAATCATTTGAGAAAGATATTATAGCTCATAAGGCATTAATATACATACTTTAAACAATGATTCGGAAGGAGATTCATCTTCCTCCTTAAAATTTTAATGAATTGGAGGATGCTTCGAGATGAAAGAGTGATATCCCTTTCCCAATAGATGATGTTGGCATTTTATAAATATAGTAAATCCAAGACCAAAATAGCATCAAACTTCACCAAAGGAAGTAAGACAAGATTTTTTGGGAGGTTCAGTCCAAAAACAATAACCAGGTTGGATTTATGAACATTGGATGCTATAATTTTTTCATTTTTGATTCTCATAGATAAATCAACCTCCAAATTTGGAGGTGGTGTTTGAATAGTTCTATTAAAAATTTATGATATAAAATAATGCGTAAAACAAGAATCAAATAATACATTCTCTATTCTCTAATGAATAATCATCTTACCGACCACCACATCATTTTATGGCTCCACATCAGTATTAGTGATACCATAATACTTTCCTTATTTCCTTGGAGGTTGTTGTTTATTGCCTCCGAAAATCCTAGGGTTATGGAATTTATTTTCAAAATGCTCATGTTCCTTTCAATTGAAACACTGCACTATTAGCTGACCATTGACAGGAACCTTCCTTTCTTCTTCCACATTAGTGGTATTATTCGTATCCTTTCTATATTACTTATCCAAATGCCTCATTATTCCATATTTTAAGTATTTATTGGTTCCCTTTAGATAGTTCCTATGATGCTTCTTCCTAGAATTTTGACACGTGAGATATTTAGTCTTCTTTCCATCATGATATTTATTTTTAGAAACACACATATTAGAATCCATATTTTTCTTTTTTCCACCAGGCCCATGAGACCATTGAGAGTCTCTCATATCCATTTCAACCTTTATGGAACAACAAAAAATTTCATCATAACTGTTGAAGTCTTGAATCACCATCTTTTTCTGTAGACTCTTCTTTGGTCCACTAAAGAAGTGGTCCATCTTTCTTTTGTTGTTCATAAGAAATATAGAGGTGTATTTTTCAAGAATTGTAAAGTTTATTACATACACCATACTAAAATAATATTACATCTTATTTATTATGAGGAACTCTATTTCTATCTTGAGACAGAGTGTCCTGGGAAAATATTTACGGGAAAAAAAATTCTGGAATTCCTCCCACTCCATGGAATAAATTTCCTCCTTAGACTTTGTATTTTTTATAACTTTCCACCATGGATCATCTTTCTCATCAAATCGATAGACTGTTAGAATATTTTTCTCTTCCTTTTATCACTATATAATAGAGAATATCTTTTAAATGGAGTTAATCTACCGTTATTCATGGAGGGGATCGAAATATCCACTAAAAATGGGAGGCCTTTTCCATATGAACGATTCAATGGAAACTTTCTACCTCTTAGGATATAGAGGGTGATCCATGCAATTCAATTTATTATTCATAACTTAATCAAGTTGAGGAAGTACATTAATGAAGTTTTTAGAAGCTGTTTCCATCATATTAGGAAAATTATTTGGTAAATCATCACATTTTCTATCACATTAATTATTGACACATGTTATTAAATTTCCCTCCATTATTATATAAAAAGAAAGTGTAATTAGGTAGCATGAATACATATAATAATAAAAAGTAAACTTTGAACATAAAGGGATAAAATTTTAAAGGAAAATCATATCCTAACATGTGATTCCCATGGTTTTAATCTAGGTTATCCATGATCTATTTCCTAACATATAATCTTCAGTTAATTTTCTTTATTCCATTAATAATGTTTTTTAATGATCTTATGAATTTACCAAAGCATATCACTTTGGAGTGTCAAATGAGGTGTGTAGTTAAGCCCATTATCATGTACCAGGTTACCCCAAGTCAGGTCTAGAACACCTTGTCTGAGTTTCTACTCCTAGGTACATCTATACCAGAACCACGTCCACTTGTAGTATCCACAGAGGGTATATACTTACAAAAATTTAGGGATGTTTTCTCATATATAGTATTATCCATATGGATCTTAGTAAAGTTCTCTATTCCTAGTCTCAAAAAATAAATAAACCTCCCCCTGATACAAAATATAGAGACCCAAGTCATTTACACATCACATAATTTTAACCATAATTAAACAAAAAATTGCAACCCAAGGATAGTAATGTCTAGTGTCTCAGACAACTAGGTACATAAAACTAAAACAACAAAACCAAAGAAAACATTTCATTATTTTTCATTCATTATGGTATCTTAAATTCTTTTTATCCATTACATCTATATTGGATGACCTGGGGATAATATGAACAATGGGATTAGCTAAAAATCCCAATAAGGGAATAAACATAAAACATAAATCTTAGGCTATGGGTTATAAGGCATAACATAATGATATAAAAAGTCAGAGAACATGATTAAATATAAGGAATCAGAACATGGGATCATATAATCATGGATTAATAGTAATTTGGTAGCAATATAAAACATGAATTTATCCATAGTCAAAGCTAGTTTCACATAGAGGAGCACGAGTCAAGGCTTGTTTCACATAGAGGAACACGAGTCAAGGATATCCACCAAGATCATTGAACATAAAATCTCATGAGACTAAACTTTACCCAATGCATTAGACGAATATATGGGTGCACCCATCATAAATTTTTCATGAATACGATTTCCACATAAATAATCATACATATGTAATCAAATATAAACAAAATGGTTACCCATGGAAAGAATTGGGTATCATAATCATGTCAAAAGCATACCAAATTGGTGTATCATACAAGTGTCCATGAAATAAATGAATTAAATCATAAATAGACATTAATAAAGGAATTTTGGCATATATTATGATAATATATGTCAAACTAAAGTGAAAATAGTGTTTAATAAACTTTATAAATAAAACATTTTTGTATGGTTTAATAGAAACCTTTCAAGATTCATTAAAATGGAAAAGGAATTATTGTTTGTATAAAACCAGAATTGAAAGAAGTTAGTTTTTTATGATAAAATGGTTTATTTTATAAAAATAACTATGGATTAAAATAGATTATGTAGTACCCTTGAAAATGGGTAATAATTTTAGAATTTCCCTTAAATCGGGATTGCTTATCGGGAAGAATTGAGTAGGGGACCATTTAAAAACATGTATATCCATAGAAATATAGATGATCGGATCTTTATAAATGAGTTTGGAACATATCAAAAACATTTATAATATTTAACTAAAAATAAAATAACTTTTCATTTGGATGAAAATAGAGGAATAACAACATGAAGGAATAATGGAGGTTCAGGTAGAATCCCTAACCTTATGTCCGAAACAATTTTGAACTTTATTTAAATATCCTGAAAATCAAATTAAATTCATTAATTAATAATTATATAACAATTTATACACTTATTTTATATATTATAACATTCATTTATGTAATTTGTTATGGCTTAAGAGATTCAATTTCATTGTTTGGGAGCATTGATTTCCTTGGTTTTCATGATCACTTTACTTGTATAGGTGTATGGAAAATCAGGTAGGAAGAGAATATTTTTCCATAAATGAACTTATATGTTATTAATAACATTATATAATATTAAAATACCATTTTTTCAAAAGTGAAGATGATTCATTAGATAAATCATTAATGATAATCGTTTCAAATAATTTAGCGTTTTTTAAATTGACAAAATCATTTTATTTTATAAATTAATATCATGTGTGAAAAATGATTACAGAAACCTGAATAAGATATAATATATATATATATGATAATATTTTCCAACCATAAAATTGGTTTCATGACCATCCTTGAAGGAAAAATTGAAATATCAAAGCAAGCTGTCCACGAAGGTGGTAAATAGTCACCTTATGGGCGATTTTTTCATTCTTAAAGTAAACGAGAGAGAAGAAGAGATTGATGAATAATTTTCCCATAAACATGATAAAATTATAGAAGATGTTATATTATGGAGTTTTCATTCCATTTGGATGAGTTTATGTGATGAGAGAGAAATAAAATAAAGGAGCTTGAAAACAAATTGAAATAAAATGGAAGAGGGATTTACATCTTGATTTTTTCTTCTTAAGAACCTCCTCATGGTATTGGATTTCATCATTTTTTAAGAAATAAATATCTTGGACATAGGGAATAGGTTTGGTGAGATTATTGGGTATAATTGAGACAAGGTTCATGTAATGACCCGAAATTTTGAATAAATTTGTTTTCCTAATTTTGTGTGTTATTTTAGTTTATACTCAACAAAAATATTTCATTTAAAACAATGAGTATAATTAAAATGGGACCATTGGGCTTCGACTATTATATGATCGTTGGTCAGTATGACCATTGGAAAATAAATGTTGCAATTATTGTCTACAAATACAAGTGATCTTGGTTAATTAATATAGAAAGAAGATTGGATAGCCTCATCCAGTAGTCTCATGCAGATAGAAGCCCATATAACGGAACTTGGGAAGAAGGTAGCACCGCTGGACATTGCTCTGGACCAAACCCAAGCTGAACTTCATCGTGTGAAGATGTAATGGAAGAGCCTTTGCGAGAAGTTTAAGATGATAGAAATCACCACTCGGGAAATGTTAGCCGAGCCACCCCAAGATTCTACCACCTTAGCTCACCTTACACTTAGGTCCTATGATGGTGTTATAAGGGGCTATGTAACGAGACCTTAGATGCTTTATATAATCCTTTGATATAAATAAATATTGTGATTTCTTCTTATGGTGAAGTTTGTGAATTTTCAAATGTCCAGAATAATATAGGATGTATATTATTGATGAATTTTGGAAAAAGGATATTTTAAAATATTTATGTAAACCATAAATAATTAAAAATTCCTAATGATTTTCAAAAAATGGTCTTCTACGGTTGTGATCAGTATAAAATTTAGAGTCTAATAAGATCAACTTAATTTTTAGTGAATAGTAAATTATGAATTGTGATTTTATGCTTATGATTAGTAATGTGACAAAATGTATTACGTAACCTCACTTAAGAAAGTATTAATCTAATTTAGGCACCTTGATTAAGTAATTTGATTCAATAAAATAGGTAAATAACGGTTTCAGAAATTATTGGTTAATTATTAGTTCTTTCGGGTGAATAGTGTTGTTTATTTAAAAATTAAATTAAAAATATTTATAAAATTATTTACATAAAATGGAGCTCATTTTTGAATTCATATCATCGATATTAGGTTAAGGTGATTTTGGGGGATTTTTCTGAAAACAATGAATTTTAGGTGAATAGTGAAAATACATATTTTAGTTTCGGGTGTTTAATGACATCATTAAGGATGTAATAATTATGAAATAAATCTGGTAGACTTATCAATAGTAAGATAAGGTATGAGGTGTCCCAAGTGGCCAATACCATGGAAAAATACCATGGTAAAGACAATGATTTTGCCAATACCACCGATGAGGTGTCCTTTGGCCATTAATGACTTGTCCCCTCACTTCTCTTATAAATACCAAGCCTTTCCCTCATCCTTTGCATTTCCAAATCCTTTTGAATTAAGTTATGGTCTCCTTACCTCTCAATGAATTCCTCCCAAGGTTCCCTCAAGCCTCCCAAGGTCCCGACCTTCAGCCTTTCGAAGTTACTCTTCAAGGTAAGGGATTCTTTCACCCTCTTCTTTTAAGTCATGACTTCCTTTATGTTGTGTCTTATATTTTCCATCTCTTTATATTGAGGGAATGTTATTATATGTTCTTATTACATTCCATTTTATGTCCAAATTATGAGATACCCTTTTTTCTCTCATCAAATGTTTTCTGAATTTTTAAGTGACGTCGTTAGGCTGCCGAATTTCTCGTAAAAGGAATCGCTTCTTCTCTTTTCTTTCATGTTTCCATTGTATGTGGTATGTCATTAAAATTTCTATAACATGTTCTTATCTCCATGTTTTTCTATATTTATAATGTATTATAATTTATTTATGAGTTCTTTACTCTTGTACCCTCTCTTTCCAATGTTTTCTAAAACCATGTTATATAGTTGTTATACTGTAGAAATTTCGCCTCAAGATTTCTATCTCTTTCTCTCAATAAATCCCCTTGTTTATTTTTGTGAATACACAAACCTATTACATTTCTATGGGTGTTCATAAATATATAAATATGATATATTTGATTCTGGAATTTACATATATATAACCCTCACTACCTTTCCATGGGTTATAAATGATATAATGATCTTATTTTTAAGAGCTTTTAAAACGTCAAGATTTTGAAATGAAACCAATTACTTTTATTCTCTATTGGTTATTTATGAAATGTTTTATTATGATCTATGTGTCTCACATGCAATAAAATACATACTAAGGGTGTGCCCTGATAGCACTCTAATGCATTGGGTAAAGATTTAATCTCTAGAGATGACAAGTTTCACGATACCTTGGTGAATAAACTTGGTAATTTTTATGACACCTTGGGGATGGACCTTGGTGATATGTTCATGAATGTCTAAATGAAATGTTGTAGCCACATATTCAAGTTATGTTTCAATTTATTTTCATTATGATATGCCTATACTTACATTTATCATGTCTTTATGTTGTATTAAATTTCTTTTCATTGTGATATGCCTATACTTCCATTCCTCATGTCTTTATGTTGTATTAAAGTTCTTATTGTTATCAAAAGTACATTGATTCCCTTTTTTACCCTTATTGGGCCTTCTTCTCACCCTTTCCTTTGATGTATGTCTCCAGGATATGATATGTAGTAGTTTTACAAGGGATGAACCTATGATGAAGCCCTACAAGAGGTTTAGAAGAATGTTTTTTTGTTGTTTTCAAGTTTTATTGTTCCTAATTTACAAGATACTAGACTATAAAGATCCTATGTATGTAAAATTTAATGAATTTTATGTATTAAAAAGTCGGGTTTCCACAGTTGGTATCAAAGTATAGTTTAGTTATTTATGGAAATTAGGATATGAAAACTTTAGGAAGAACCCTATAGAAAAGTTTAATAATAGGAAATCTTCCTGGTATTTTGGTGAGTATTGATTAAGTGGTTTATCAAAAAAATACATCCCTATCAAGATACGAGCAGGTAGAGGTGGATCTGGAACAGATGTACATAGGGGTAAAACTCGAATACTCCGGTTTGAGCTAGACTCGAACAGGAACTGGTAAACGACAATGGTCCTTGCTACACTCTTGGTTACGACACTCCTGAGGGATATGTTTAGTTAATTGCAAGATTTTTATGAATCATTATGAAGGAATTATAGAAAAATTTAATTTTATAAGCATGAAGTTTTAAAACATAAAATTCTTTTTACCTAAAAGATTCGTAAATGAAATAAGTTTCTCATGAAGGATTTATTCTTTTAGAATATGTCACCATCATCTAGGAATACATTGACATATTTCCTGAGGAGTTACCCAGACCTCCCCCAGAAAGAGAGGTAGAGTTCTCCATTGAACTTGTACCTGGATCGCATCCGATGTTAGAGACCCCTATAGGATAGAAAAAGTTGATCTAGAGGAATTAAATAAACAACTCCGAGATATTTTGGAGAAGGGGTTTGTCCGACTAATTGTGTCTCCTTGGGGAGCACCAGTTCTCTATTTGAAGAAGAAGGATGGATCGAGGTGGCTATGAATTGATTATAGAGAACTAAATGGGATCACAATGAAGAAAAGATACCATCTTCCAAGAATTGATGACTTATTTGACCAACTTCATGGGGATCAATTCTTCTCTAAGATTGATCTTCATTCTGGTTATCACAAATTGAGGGTGAAGAATGATGATATTCGAAAAACTGCCTTCCAATCAAGATATGGGAATTATGATTTTGTTGTTATTCTCGTTGGAATAATGCACCTGCTATTTTTATGGATCAAGAATAAGTTGATTTTGGAAACTTATATAAAATGGATTTCCCTTTTATAGGAAAATGATTTGGGGATTAAATGATAAAGGTTATTTTGGATGATGTTTTCTATTTTGGAATACTATATGCCTAAGGAAAATAAAATACTACAGGATTTTATTTGTGGAGGAATGGTTTAATTTTTTTGTAATAATATATGTATTTGTTGTGGACATATGGTTATTTGGGTCATTTATGGAAAATGATTAACCTATCATAGATAATATGTTATTAGGTTAATTACACTTTAGTATGAGACTTTAATAGTATTTGATGTTATTTGGAGATAAATTTTAAGATTTATGGTGTAAGACAATGTGATTAAATCCTTCTAATTTTTGGGTTCCAATCTTGTTTTGGATTATTATAAATAATTTTAAGGATGATTGTGTATTGAATGGTATTTCTATAACTTTGGGTGTTTTTTGTTTAATTTTGGAGATTAATAGTCATATTTCTTTTTATAAAGGATTATCCTTTTTGGGGATTATATGATCTCGTACTAATTATTTTAGTTTTAGTTGATGACTAAATCCAAGGAAAATTTATAGTTCTTCTTTTATGGATTATGTGATTCTCTAGAATATGATTCTTGTGCTTTGGATGAAACCAAGTCTTTTTGAATTTTAATTGTTTGGAGAAAAGATTGGTCTTGGTAGAAAATTATTAAAGGATGAAGCTCTACTTGAAGGTAAGTATATTTCCTTATGTTTTTATTCTATGTAGTAAATGAATTCCTCAAAATTTTGAAAAGGAATGTAAAAAAAATGTTGATGGTTTACGTTTCCTCCTGAGTAATCAAATACAGTTTAACACATCATAAGTTTGTGATCTTATTGTGGTCAATTTTCTCCTTATCATGTTTTCTGTCTCTCCCCATCAGAACTTGACCCTTTATTTTCTCTTCCATATCCATTTTTTCCTGCATGGAATCCTAGTATGGGTTAAATCAGGTGATCTTTTGTACTTCCCTTTCTTTCTTTTAAATTAATAGTTTTACTGACTCTTTTTCCAATGTGGGACTTTCAATGAAATTTCCAAGCCCAATTTTAAAATTGCGAGGGAGCAATTTCTTAAGGGGGGAGAATGTAATGACCCAAAATTTTGAATAAATTTGGTTTCCCAATTTTGTGTGTTATTTTATTTTATACTAAAAAAACTATTTCATTTAATAAAACGAGTATAATTAAAATGGGACCATTGGGTTTCGACTGTTATATGACCATTGGTCAGTATGACCATTGGAAACTAAATGTTGCAATTATTGTCTCCAAATACAAGTGATCTTGGTTAATTAATACAGAAAGAATATTTTATGGCCTCATCCAGTAGTCTGGGGCCGATCGAAGCCCATATAACGGAACTTGGGAAAGATGTAGCACCATTGTGCATTGCTCGGGACCAAACCCAAGCTAAACTTTATCGTGTGAAGCTGGAATGGAATCGCCTTCACGAGAAGTTCAACCCGATAGAAATCACCACTCTGGAAATGTTGGCCGAGCCGCCCCAAGATTCTATCACTATATCACACCTTAAACATAGGTCCTATGCTGGAGTTATATGGGGTTATGTAACGAGACCTTAGCTTCTTTATGTAATCCTTTGATATAAATAAAAATTGTGATTTCCTCTTATGGTGAAGTTTGTGAATTTTCAAATGTCTGGATAAATATAGGATGTATATTATTGATGAATTTTGGAAAAGGGATATTTTAAAATATTTATGTAAACCATAAATAATTAAAAATGTGTAATGATTTTCAAAAATGGTCTTCTACAATTTTGATCAGTATGAAATTTAGAGTCTAATAAGATCAACATAATTTTCAGTGAATATTATATTATGAATAGTGATTTTATGATTATGATTAGTAATGTGACCAAATATCTTAAGTAACCACACTTTAGAAAGTATTAATATAATTTAGGCACCTTGATTAAGTAATGTGATTCAATAAAATAGGTAAATAACTGTTTCAGAAATTAATGGTTAAGTATTAGTTTTTTCAGGTGAATAGTGTTTTTTTTAAATTAAATTAATTATTAAGTATTAGGTGTCCCAAGTGGCCAATACCATGGCAAAATACCATGGGAAAGCCCATTGTTTTTACAATACCACCGATGAGGTGTCCATTGGCCATTAATGACTTGTCCCCTCTCTTCTCCTATAAATACCAAGCCTTTCCATTATCCTTTTCATTTTCAAATCCTACTCAATGAAGTAATGGTCTCCTTACCTCTCAAGGTGTCCTCCCAAGGTTCCCTCAAGGCTACCAAGGTCCCAACCTTCTTGCTTCTGAAGTTACTCTTCAAGGTAAGGGATTCTTTCACCCTCCTATTTTAAGTTATGACTTTATTTATGTTGTGTCTTATATTTTCCATCTCTTTATGTTGAGGGTATGTTATTATATGTTATTTTTATGGTCCATTTTATGTAAAAATTATTAGATACCCTTTCTTCTATCATCAATTTTTTTCTAAATTTTTATGTGACGTCGTTAGGCTGCCGAATTTCTCGTAAAAGGAATTGTGTCTTCTCTTTACTTTCATGTTTCCTTTTTATGTGGTATGTCATTCAATTTTACATACCATGTTCTTATCTCCATGTTTTTCTATATTTATACAGTATTATAAGTTATTTATTAGTGGGTTACTCTTGTACCCTCTCTTTCCAATGTTTTCTAAAACCGTGTTATATAGCTGTTATGCTGCAGAAATTTCACCTCAAAATTTCTATCTCTTTCTCCCAAGAAATCCCATGGTTTATTTATGTGAACACCCAGACCTAATTCATTTATATGGGTGTCCATAAACATATAAATATGAGATATTTGATTCTTTAATTGACATACATATAACCCTCACTCCCTTTCCATGGGTTATAAATTATATAATGATCTTATTTTTAAGAAATTTTAAAACGTCACGATTTTGAAGTGAACCCCATTCCTTTTATGCTCTATGGGTTATTTATGAAATGTTTGAATATGATCTATGCAGATCACATGTAATTAAATACATATTAAGGTTGTGCCCTGATAGCGCTCTAATGCATTGGGTAAAGATTTATTCTCTGGAGATGACAAGTTTCACGATACCTTGGTGAATAACCTTGGTAATTTTTATGACACCTTGGTGATGGACCTTGGTGATATGTTCATGAATGTCTAAATGAAATTTTGTAGGCACATATTCAAGTTATTTTTCAAGTTCTTTTCATTATGATATGTCTATACTTCCATTTCTCATGTCTTTATGTTGTATTCAACTTATTTTTATTATGATATGCCTATACATCCATTTCTCATGTCTTTATGTTGTATTCAAGTTCTTTTCATTATGATATTCCTATACTTCCATTTCTCATGTCTTTATGTTGTATTCAAGTTCTTATTGATATCACAAATACATTTATTCCCTTGTTTACCCTTACTGGGCCTTCTAATTACCCTTTCCTCTGATGTATGTCTCTATGATATGAGATGCAGTAGTTGTGTGTAGGATAAACCTATGATGAATCCCTACAAGTGGTTTAGAAGAATTTTTTTTGTTGTATTCAAGATTTATTGTTCCTGATTTCCAAGACACTAGACTTTAAAGATCCTCTATATTTAAAATTTAATGAAAAGTTATGTACTAAAAAGGTGGGTTGCCACAGATCAAATCTTGAGAATCGTGAGGAGAAGAGGATGTGAGGGGTAGTATTTACAGTGGAGAAGAGTAGGGTTGTTCTTTTATTTTAATCATTAGTTTATTATTCTGCTCCGGATATGAAATAGTGTCGGTTATTATTAAAAAATAGTAATTAGTATATGTGAGTTCTATCCAAGGGTTATTACCTCATAAGAACATATTCTATGACTCAATCATTCATGCATTTAGCTTATTTCATAAATTATAATATTTCACTATTCACCAAAAATTCAAGTATTCCAAAAAATCCCAACAATTCACCTTAACAATTTTTCAATGTTTATAATTCAAAAATAAACTTTATTTTTTGAAAATAATTTTCTAACATTGATAGATTTAATTTTTAATTAAAATCATAATTTACTCAAAAATACAAATTTTAGAATTTAAATTGATTTTATATCTGTTTGAAAAATTAACAATGGAAACAAAAAAATATATTATAATCATAAGAAATCAAAATATTAGTTTCTGAATACATTTTATGAAAATAAATTTTCTGAAAATACATTTTCTTTTAAATTATTAAATTAATTTTAAAATTGTATTTAAATATTTATGACTTACAAAAATAACAACACTTAATTAATAATTTTAAAAATATTTGTTTACATATACTATGATATAATTTTATCATAATTTCATTTATAATATGGATAAATTTTATTCATAATTTCATTGGTGAGGTTACTATTCAATTGGTTGGTTTATTATTCATAAGGGTCACAATACTATTCCAAATGTCTGGTTACTATTTCATCTGTATGAGATCCTTAACTTCTAGAAATGGAACTTATTTAATTCATTTATAATTTTTAAATATTGTATCATGTTCTATTATGTTTTTATACTGTATGAAATTATTATAAGAAGGGAATTTCTATAGATAAAACTTTGGGTCATTACATGTCCAAAGCAAGACACTTCCCCCTATCGAAACCTACATATATGTTTTATTCTTGAGTACCAATGGAAGCCTGGACAGGGTTTAAGATAAATCATTATAGGAAACTACTAATAGCATCTATAATATGCAGTCCTTGTAATATAAACTAAAATAGTGTGAAGGAATGCATATAAAAAAGTAAAGCAGTAAAGTAATGTAATTATCCAAGTATCTCCTTCAGCCTCAGCCGGAGTCTGAACATGTAATCATTTCATTAATGAATTATGTTCAAGTTTGTATACATAATTTGTGTAGTGTATAACCAGAACTAACATCTTGATATGATAATAATATTTATAAAGGATCCAATATATAACAAGGCATCTATGATGTTGACAATAATGAAGAGTATCCAAGGTAATAACTAAGGCATCCTTGACCATAGGTGTCGAGCTAATGAAATAATAATCTATAGGCTGCCTAAATGTGTAAGAGTGTAATCCAGAGGTAATCATCCATGTAATTCCAAAATAATGATTAGAACTGATTCCAATGAATTCATTAGTGGAAAAACGGTATAAGAAATGACTAGGCCCAAGGGGGTATCTGAGGAACCTCATGTTCATAGACATAACACTAGATCCAAGGATTATATCCACGGAATCCTAAAACGATAATGGAGGGATCCTATGGTGTCATACTAGGTATCCACAAGTATTCAAAGATCTGGTTCCAAGGTGGGTATCACCCCTGGAAACAGGAATCCTTGAATCGGAATGGCATCCACAAGTGCTCAAGGAATTCCCTCAGGAATCCAATGCTAGAACTAGTCTAACCACTATTATAATAATGATCAAGTCTATATTCCCTAAAAACCTTATACTTGATTCATTTAATTAATTAGTTCATTTAATAGTATTTCCATTTAATAATTCAAAGGGGTTCATTCCATACCTTTCATTAGTATGACAAGGTTAAAGTACATGCAACCATTTATTACATTAAAAACATTTCAATTATTTTTTTAACTCATTTAACTTTCATTAACATGACAAGGCTGGCTAAGGATGTGCATCCATAATGAATTAATTTATAATAAACTAGTCCTAGTGATATCCTTAATATACTTACCAATTAATCATTTAAAAATTCATTAATTAAATGGAAAATATGACTTAGAATGGTCAAGTAACATTATCATTCTCTAGGCTAACCATTAAAATTCATTGATTTAATTAATAACTTACCTATATTAATGTTGAGTCAAGTGACGCCCAAACAGTGGCGTAGATAGTCATAATGTCCACTAAGGTCATAATTAAGGTAAACACTCTACATAGTGTGGGAAGCATTGAGGTTTAAACCTCAAATGACATGAATAACATTTATTAAACAAGCTCTAAAATATGATTATTATGACTATAAACAATAAGTATGAATTTAATAGGCTAAACCTAATGAAATCATCACAGGAAAAACTATTATAATTAAAAAATTATGAAACTTGAAGGATGAGTTATAGACCACATACCTTAGGTTTTTACAACTCTCCTCAACTATTATCATCCTTTAGTTTGTCCAAGATTGTAAGAGATCTGATAAATGGATCAACACCATGAAAATAGGGCATATCAGCCTACACCTCAAGAAATGTATTGATGAGTCTAAAAAAATCAAGATCCTACCGATGAAAATCCAACGTGATGGACGGGGATTGAATCAAACACTGAATTTGTAATGAACAAAGGATGAAGAAAATAAGGTTTAAGCACTTCATTAATTGTGAAATGGGTATTTTACAAAAAATTATATGGTCGCATGGTTTGGATACATGGTTGGACTAATTGTGCACCAACCATACACCTTTCACTACTTAAAGAGAGAACCCACACAATTTGGCCTCTTGGTAAGAGAAACCACGCAACAACTATGAAAGAACCACTACTAAAAACTATATACATTTCATATGGGGGTGCAACCCTAGGATCACAGTTATGATATACTGTGTGCCCTACATCACCCCACTATCCCGCCATGCACGGTTAGTAGTAACCATATGTCTTGACTCGCACGGTTTCTACTAACCATGAGACCAGTCTGGTTTTTCCACTATTCGGGGTTCTGATCACTAAATAAGACCTGGACACACCCTGAAACCTTCATGAACTCATTTGGAATCCAAATTTGATCCAAAATAAATAATTAGAACAAATTTAAAAGGATACATGCCTGAGTTAAAATACTAGTTACTATACATTCAGCGAGTCTGTTTCAATTGGTACCTTTCAAGGTATTATTAATTTGGCTTCTATAAAGGGGTTTCAATAAAACAAACTATTGAAAAATATTTAAAAAAGACATTGAGTTTTTATTTGTTTTATTGTTTTTTTATTTCATTTCTATAATGGCTCAGACCTCTCCAGTCCATTACATTGTAAAAATGCAGTGCTAGAGGAGTTCTGGGAGGTTAAGGTGACTTGGGGTGTGTTTGGGGGGACTTTTAAGGGAAACTAAAGGGCTATAGCTTTCACATGGGAGGCACACGGTTTGTCTAAACTGTGCGGCCAAACCATGCGAGGATGGTGTTGGAGGTAGTGGATAATGCACGGTTAGCATATGGTGTGTCTAATCGTGCGGCCTAACCATACGAGGAGTGTTTGACGAGGCATAATCTAACGCACAGTTAGCACACGGTTTGTCAAACTGTGCAGACTAACCATACAGACACTTAAATCTAGATCCTAAAATTGTTGATCTAACTCATTTTTCCTCTAAATGGTTCGTTTAATCCCCTAAGTAGTCACAACTCAGGATTTCGCTTCATTGAAGGTATGAGAACCTCTCCCTAGCGTTTTGGAGGCGATCTAAAGGCTTCTCTTGATGAATCGAATCTGGTTTCTTAAGGTATGTGATCTTTCATGTTTGGTTTCTTAGATCTACTTAGATTTGATTCTCCTATTCTCTGGGTTTCTTATATCTACACCCATTATGGGTAGATATAAGTGTGTGGATTCCAATTATAGTGAGCTTTGGTCTTGATCTTTCTAGGAGGAGAGATCTAAGGCGGGTTTTTTGATAATCGACTCGGGTTTCTTGAGCGTTCTTCGACCGTCATTGTTTTTGTCAAAAACCTTGAGGTAGGGGATTCGTTGCTTCACTTTCTTTTACATGCAACCATATTGTTAGAATGTTGAATCCTGCTGGATTACAATGGAATTGACCTAATAAAATACTTTGAATCGGATAAATAAATTGTATCGATTGTATGTTATTGTCTCATGTTTTTCTAGATAGAGTGATATCTATGATTGCCTTGCTTAGCTGTTGTTCTTAGTGGAAATTTTTAAAGAACGTAAACCGAGACTAATTGATATTTGTTTAGATAAAGATAAAGAGGCATGTGAACGAATATGGAACCGGTTGTAAATTGATGTTAATAAAATTGGCGTAGTAAGCATGATTAATCTTTTTGTGATATCTTACTGATTAGGTTTCCCGAGTCTAGAACCTAGGAATTAAATCTGTAAATTCAAGATGGATTAAAGAGTTGATTGTTTGATAATTCTTGGAAGGGTTTTGAGTTACCCTCTTGATTTTTAAAGGTCCAATATCCCAATTGATGTGATGTTTGATTTCTAGCTGCTTGTGATGTGATGTGACCCTGGAGGGGAGTTGTGCTATGAGGAGGCATATAGGCCTTTTGTTTGTGGTAGAGGATGATGCCTAGAGTGGAAAGATGAATCGTTTTATGCATGTGGGTGTCGGGGAGGACACCAGGGATGATGGAATGGGATGGATGTGATTGTTGAATGATTGATGATTCTTATTGATTGATTATATTCTTTACTTTTCCCCACTTCTCAAGGCAGCTGGTCTTGCTTACCCTTATTCCGAAAGAGGTGAAGACACACTGGGTATGCCACATGTTTTCTGTGTTCAGCCTCTCAAGAGAGAATGGGTCTATGCTCTTTCTATATGCAGAAATGACTCGACGGGTAATACATCTACTCACCGTGTTGATCCCCCTTGTATTTAGTTGCAAAGGATTCTTTGCTAGAATTCCTGGGAATATGAGAAAGTAATTTTATAATTAATGTTTGAATAAATGATATTAACCCATGGGTTTGGAGTTTGTTGAAACTTGATGATGAGGTTAAGAAATTTTGAAATGACAGTGAAATTTTTGGATGTGGTGTTAATGGAATTTAATGTGGAATTGTTCATGGTTAATTAATGTTTGAAGAATTAAGTAACATAAAGTGGAATTAATAAAAAGGGAATGAAGCAATCTAATAAATATCTTTAAATGGTTGTGTGCTTATTGGATACCTAGCCTTAGAAGTGGCAGCCTGGAGTCCGAGAGGCATTAGCTGCAGTTGTGTCTAAGACTAGGTTATTCAAAAAGTGTGGTTGTGAGTTATAATATATTCTATACTTTTTGTGTTTCTATATGCTACTCCACCCTGTCAGTAAGGGAAACTGGCACCCTAGGGATTCTAAGCCCTGGGGGTTGTTTTCCCCAACATTCCGGTGGGAGGAGGAATGACTGACTACCCCCTTTGACCCCACTCTCTTCTCTTGGTAGATACTAGTTTCATTAGGCACAACAGTTAGTTTTCCCCATATATGTGTGTAGAGGGTTGTAATGGCTTGTGTTTATTCACACACATATATTCTGGATATATTATAATATGGACTACTATAGGTGTAACCTATATAGGTTGTGATGGCTTGAGGATCCTTACTTGGTGTATGGGTTGTAATGGATTGATGTATAATACCTGGCATATGATACATGTTATGCGAGCTATGGTGGCTCCCAGAAACTACTTGGTTAATTTTGGTTGTGAGGATGGTGTGGTGCTTCACCCAGGTGTTTGTGGTCAATCCTTTGTGGTGCACGTGGGGAAGATTGTGGAGATTATCCCAGGTGTCTACGGGAATGCCTTTGGAGAGAGATGCACATGACGTATGTTGTTGGGGAAAAGAGGAAAACTAGTGGGGAAGTAGTAGCGGGGTACCCTTGATATTCTTTATTATATGTTATAATCTTGTATTCATTACTTGGTGAGAGTATCCATGGTGAGGTTGGGAACTTAGTATACCTATTTAGGTGATGATTTGGTTTCACTTGTTGTTCACTAGGTTTTAGCATGCTTTCTTTAGTTTTGCACGAGAGGCTTTGGGGAGGATCCTACTGAGTATACTGTTATACTCACCCTATATTTATACAAACTGTTTTCAGGTCACTTGGAGTAGGTTGGAGATCAGGCTGGTTACTACTAGCTTGTGGTTGTAGGAGCTGTTTCGGCTTGTGGTTGCAGCTGTTTTACTTTCTTTTGGGTACTTGCAGTTTTCCCCTTTTTTTAGTACTTTTGCATGACATTACATCTATGCACTTTGTTTTCTTTTATATTTCCATTTCTGAGTTAGAGTTGATTGGTTTCTATCTTATCTCTCTCTTCCACATGTGTTCTCTTAGAGGGTAATGCCTCCCCTTTGTGTGTTATTATACCCTCGGTGATAGTCACCAACCAGGGCCTTAATGGAGGCGGGACTCGGGGGTCATTATCACCCTTCTCACATTGCCAGCCCAGGAGGGGTACACTTTGTGTGGAGGGGGTCGTGACAGAGTGGTATCAGAGCCTCTGGTTAAGGGATAGGATGGAGTTTAGAGTTAAGAACAGGTGAGGTTGCATGGGTTGGTAGGGAAATGGTGCCATTCATGTTTAGAAAGTTAGTTAAACACTAGAGACCGGCTGATATATAGGCATTTAGGGTCCCCTATGATCTGATGTACGGACCTTTAAGTTTACAATGGCTACTAAACAAGTTGATACTGGTTGCAGGGTAGAGACCTAGGAAAGGATCCTACATCATTCTTCTTTGTTCCTATGTTTGAATGGGTAGAGCTTCAGATAGGTTAACCTAAAATGAATAAAAGGAAATAATTAATTAATTAATGTTGAGTCTTTGATATTCCAGCCTTAGAAACTCTAACATTTGTTATTTTAAAGGTATGGCTCCAGATCGACGTCCTCATCAGGTTTGTGCAGAAAATGTCCAGCAGGCTGTTCTAGCAGATCTCTATAAAGTAGAGGCTAATGAAGACAGCACTTTGAGGAATAAACTCTGAGAGTTTTAGCGCCAGAGTTTGCAGAAGTACAAGGGCTCCGTTTCAAATGTAGTCAAGGAAGACTGGCTATAAGAGTTCGCTATAGGCTTTAGTTCAATCCATGCTTAGAAGGGGCATTGGGTGTCCTTAGCTGTGATAATGATTCAGGTAGCAGTGAGGCAGTGGTGGTTCTTGCTCCCCGGGGATTGTGAGGAGTCAGTGATCTCATGGGAGGAGTTCTGAGATAAGTTTAGAGTCGAGTTTCTTTCTTCTACTGCGAAGGCATCCTATCGCCAGTAGCTTCTTCCCCTTTGACAGGCGAGCTCTATTGTTCGAGAGTTTCGAATCCATTTCAGGAACCTTTTATGATATGCTTCGGACCTGTTACTAGATGAGGAGGCCAGGGTGAGGCATTTCGAGGAGGCTTTGCATCCATAGATCCAGCGCCAGGTCACCCCATTTATGCTGAAGACATGTCTTGAGGTGCTGGAGAGGGCAGAGTTTATTTAATTGACTTTGGACTGGACCAGATCACCACGAGAGAGGGATCATCATGATCCCTCATGAAGCAAGGATGTGGAATGGGGTTCCCAGTTTTTAGAGAAGAAGAGTTTCCATCCAGTCGGGGGTAGGTCCTAGCCCTTCAAATCTCGTTTCCCCAGAGGCAGAATCTCTCAGGACTATACCAAGGGATCAAGCGCTTCTTTTTCTTGTGGTGGTCATGTCCATCAGCAGCAGGAGTGCCCGACCTTTTAGAGTGGTCATCATGCATCGAGTGCAACACTCCAGGTTCTTCCATTGAGGTAGTTCCAGCCGAGGTAGCAGCAGCCAGTTGCACCAGCTTTTGATCAGCAGAGGGTAGATGGGGAAGGAAGAGGACAACCCCATGATGCTCCCCATCCTTAGAGAGCAGAGTGCGTCCATGGTGGTGGTCTCCATCAGGGTCAGAGAGGTCGTGGAGGAGGTCATGGTCAGCTTCATGCTCTAGCATTGCCAGAACCAGACGAGCCGGATGTTGTTCGAGGTACCCTTTTCAATTTTTGTACCTTAGTGTATGCCTTGTTTGATTCAGGAGTGACACACTCCTTCATATCACCTACATTTTTCCATGTGTTGGGACTTGAGGTAGAGAGGCTTCCCTTTCCCTTGGCATTGACTACGCCAGTTGGAGGTCAAGTTGACTTGTTTGAAGTATGTAGAAACTGTGAGCCAGTGTTGGGGAAACACTGATCTTGGGGAGATTTCCTATGTTTACAAATACAACCATATTATGTCATCCATATCATGGTTTGGTTGTATTCGGTGCCGGCTGTCTTGTATTTATTTAGGAAGAACGTCATTTTCTTTGGTGCGGATGGAGTGCAAGTGGTGTTTGATGGTGAGTGAGATCCTCGGATGGGTTATAGGAATGATCCATCCTTATCATCAATGATGGCTGAGATGATGCTGAGTTCTTCATAGATTCATCAGTTGGCGTTTCCTCGGGTCATAGAGGAGTACCCTGATGTTTTTCCAGAATAGGTTGTAGCCATATCCCCCTCAACAAGAGATCGAGTTTGGGATCCAGCTACAGCCAGGAGCGTCTCCTATTTCTATGTCTCTATATAGGATGGCCCCTTCTGAGTTGTGAGATCTACGTATACAGCATGATGGTCTATTGCAGTGTGGTTTTGTTCGGAGAAGTGTGTCACCATGGGTGCACCAGTTTTGTTTGTGAAGAAGGCCAACAACAGTTTGCGATTTTGTGTCGATTATCGTCACTTAAACAAAGTGACAATAAATAATCATTATCCTCTTCCGTGGATTGATGACTTATTCGATCAAATTAAGGGTTCAAGTTGGTTCTCAAAGATCGAATTGTGGTCGGGATATCATCAGATGCGTGTGAAGGATAAGGATATCCCAGATACTACTTTCTGTTGTCTTCATGGGCATTATGATTTCGTTGTAATGTCATTTGGAATGACGAATGCTCCAGCTATATTTATGGGATTGATGAATGATGTTTTCTGTGAGTTCCTGGACAAGTTTGTGGTGGTTTTCATCGAAGACATCCTTGTGTACTCCATGTCTGATAAGGAGAATGCACAGCATCTACACACCGTTTTGGGAGTCCTTCATCGACATGAGTTGTTCGGGAAGTTATCGAAGTGTGATTTTTGGGCTAGAGAAGTCCGTTTCTTGGGGAATATTGTGTCCCAACAGGGAGTTGTTATGGATCCATCTAATATTGAAGCAGTTGTGTCTTGGGAAGCCCCCAAGATAGTTTCAGAGGTGCGAAGTTTCCTTGGTATCGCAGGCTACTACAGGAGGTTCGTAGCCAATTTCTCACGAGTTGCAACTCCTATGACATCATTGACCAGGAAAGATCAGACATTCATATGGACTGATCAGTGTCAGGAATATTTCATGTATCTAAAGGGGAAGTTAGTAAGTGCTCCAGTCCTTTGTCTTCTGGATGAGGGAGTTCATTTTGATGTCTTCTGTGATGCTTCACATATGGGTTTAGGTTGTGCTCTCATGCAGTAGAGGTCAGTTGTTTCTTATGGGTTTCGGCAGTTGCGTCCGCATGAACGCAACTATGCCACCCATGATGTTGAGTTGTCAGCCATGGTATTTTCTTTGAAGTTGTGGAGACATTACCTCATTGGTGAGCGCTTTGTGGTTTTCACTGATCATAAGAGTTTGAGGTATGTTTTCTCCCAGCATGACATGAACTTATGACAGTGTCATTGGATGGAGTTCTTACAGGATTATGACTTAGAAATATCGTATACACCAAGAAAATGGAATGTTATAGTTGATGCACTGGGCTGAAAGTTACGTAGTGATGCGGTGCATAAATCTGGTGATTCCTGGAGAGTAATGGAATAACTGCAAGCATTACATCTAGATATGGGAGAAGTTGGGGGTAGAGGCGTTTTTTCCAGATGATGGTACATTCATCCCTGATACAGAAGGTAGAAGATTCCCAATTGGGGGATCTTGAGGTGGAGGTCTGGAGAGACTGAGTTATTTGTGGTGAGGCCTCTGAGGGTTGGTCTAAGGATGAAAAACACTAAGTGTTGTATCATGGAAGGCTTTTTGTTCCTTTGATGATGTGCGATACTGTCCTCAGAGAGTTCTATAGTTCACCTTTAGTGGTACATCCTAGCGTGAGAAAGATTTACCAATCCTTGAGGAGTCAGTTTTGGTGGCCTAGGCTGAAGCATGCGGTTGCAGTGTTTCTGTCTCGATGTTTAGTCTTCCAGAAGGTGAAGGTTGAACCCCGTGTTCCAGGTGGTCTTCTCCAGCCATTAGATATTCCTCAGTGGAAGTGGGAGGACATCTCAATGGAATTTGTTACAAGTTTACCTCGATCTCCGAGAGGACATGATGCTATTTGGGTCGTAGTGGATCGTTTAAAAAAATCAGCCCACTTCATAGCGATCAAGGAGTCGAGCTCAATGGAATTTTTGTCGAGGCAGTATCTGGAGGAGGTGGTGAGACTTCATGGAGTCCCAAGGATGATCATTTTTGATCGAGATCCTCATTTTACCTCTAGGGTATGGAGGGGTCTCTAATATGCCTTTGGTTCTCAACTATGCCTTAGCACTGCTTTTCACCCTCAAACGAATGGTCAGATAGAGTGAACCATCCAGACACTTGTAGACGTGTTATGCTCTTGTGTTTCTGATTTTGGAGTCTCATGGATAAGGCACTTACCTATGGTGGAGTTCGCTTACAATAATAGTTTTCACTCCACAATCAGTATGGTGCCGTTTGAAGCCTTTTATGGCCAGCCTTTCTATTTTCCATTGTGCTGGACTAGGGTCGGAGATTCAGTAATTCTCAGACCAGAACTAGTGCATAATACAATATAGATGATTAAGGTGATTCATGAGAGGATGAAGATAGCGTAGGATCATCAGAAATCATATTCCAATAAAAGAAGGAGACCCTTAGAGTTTAATGTTGGGGATCATGTGTTTCTGAAGGTGACTCCCCATTGTGGGCAGCGAAGGTTTGGATGTGGAAGTAAGCTTTCCCCCAATTTTTTGGGCCTTTTGAGGTGTTATCTCGTGTTGGATCTATGGCGTATCGATTATCACTTCCCCCTTAGATGATTTAGACACATGATGTTTTCCATGTATATCATCTCCGTCGTTATCTTCACGATGACTCTCACATCATCGATTGGGGAGAGATCGATGTTGATGGTGATGAAATCATTGAGGAGCGACCTGGGAGATCCAAGAATTCAAGTAGAATGTGTTAAGTGGGCATTCTATTCCTTAAGTTCATGTCTTGTGGCGACATGGTGGCTTGGAGGAGAGTACCTGGGAACGTGAGTCATAGATACGTGCTCAGAACCCAGAGTTGTTTGATGTTTAACTCTTTTCATGTATCGTTGTAGCTGATGTGGTTTTGAAACTTTCATGTTTATGAGATGAATCCCTTTTTGGTTTTTGTGGCTTTCTCTCTTTTGAGAGTTATCTCGAGGGGTGGTTGTTCAGCCCTATTTCGTTTTCACTTTAGGTGGGTTTTGGATTCTTTAGGATGAGAATGTTTAGAGAGGTATATGATGTAATGGCCCGGACCTCTCCAGTCCATTACTTTGTGAAAGTGTGGTGTTAGAGGTGTTCTGGAAAGTTAAGGTGACTTGGTGTGCGTTTGGGTGGACTTTTAAGGGAAACTAAAGGGATGTAGATTTCACATGGAAGGTGCACAGTTTGTTTAAACTATGCAGCCAAACTGTGCGAGGATGGTGTTGGAGGCCGTGGATAACACACGGTTAGCACACGGTTTGTCTAATCGTGCATCCTAACCAAATGAGGAGTGTTTGACAAGGAATAATCTAACTCATGGTTAGCACACGGTTTGTCAAACCGTGTAGACAAACCATGAAGGCACTTAAATGTAGATCCTAAAATTGTGGATCTAACTCCTTTTTCCTCTAAATAGTTCTTTTAATCCCCTAAGTGGCCATAACATAGGATTACCCTTCATTAAAGGTAGGAGAACCTCTCCAAAGCGTTTTGGAAGCAATCTGAAGGCTTCTCTTGATGAATCAAATCCAGTTTCTTGAGTTATGTGATTGTTATTGTTTGGTTTCTTAGATCTACTTAGATCTACTTCTCCTCATCACTTGGTTTCTTATATCTACACACTTTATGTGTATATCTAAGTGTGTGGTTGCCAATTATGGGGAGCTTTGGTCTTGATCTTTCTAGGAGGAGATATCTATGGCAGGTTTTTGGAGAATCGGCCTGGGTTTCTTGAGCGTTCTTCGACCATTGTGGTTTTTGTCAAAAACCTTGAGGTAGGGGATTCGTTGCTTCTCTTTCGTTTACGTGCAACCATATTCTTAGCTGGTTGAATCCCACTGGATGACAAAGGAATTGACCTAATAAAATAATTTTAACTGGATAAAGAAATCGTATCGACTGTATGTTATTTCCTCATGTTTTTCTAGATAGAGTGATATTTATGCTTCCCTTTCATAGCGGTTGTTCTTGGTGGAAATTGTTAAAGAACGTAAACCATGACTAATTGATATTTTTTTAGATAAAGATAAAGAGGAAAGTGAACGAATCTAATTCCTATTGTAATTTGATGTTAATAAAATTAGCGCAGTTAGAATGATTAATCTTTTTTGTGATAGCTTACTGATTAGTTTTCCCAAGTTTGGAACCAATAAATTAAATCTGTTAATTCAAGATGGATTAAAGAGTTGATTATTTGATAATTCCTAGAAGGGTTCTGAGTTACCCTCTTGATTGTTAAAGGTACAAAATCCCAATTAATGTGATGTTTGATTTCCTACTTCTTATGTTATGATGTGACCCTCAACGGTTGTTGTGATATGATGAGGCATAGAGGACTTTTGGTTGTGGCAGCGGATGATTCCTATAGTGGCGAGATGCATCGGTTTATGCATGTGGGTGTCGGGGAGGACACCAGGGATGATGGAATGGGATGGATGTGATTGTTGAATACTTTTTGATTCTTATTGATTGATTTTCTGCTTTACTTTTCCCCACTGCTCAAGGCAGATGGTCTTGCTTACCCTTCTTCCGAAAGAGGCAAATACATGTGGGGTATGCCACGTGATTTCCGTGTTTAGCCTCTCAATGGAGAATGGGTCTACGCTCTTACTATAGGCGTCAAAGACTCGACGGGAAGTACATATACTCACCATGTTGATCCCCCTTGTTTTTAGTAGTATAGGATTCTTTTCTACAATGTCTGGGAATATGAGAAAGTAATTCTGTAATGAATGTTTGAATAAATGATGTTTACCCATATGGTTGGAGTTTATTGAAACTTAATGATGAGGTTGAGAAATTTTTAAAGGATAGTGGAATTTTTGGATGTGGTGTTAATGGAATTTAATGTGTAATTGTTCATGGTTAATTAATGTTTGAATAATTAAGTAACGTACAGTGGAATTGATAAAAATGGAATGAAGTAATCTAATAAAGATCTTTAAATGGTTGTGTTCTTATAGGATATCTAGTCTTAGAACTGGTAGCCCGGAGTCCAAGAGGCGTTAGCTGTAGTTGTGCCTAAGACTACTTTATGCCCATAGTGTGGTTGTAAGTTATAATATATTCTGTACTTTGTGTGTTTCTATACACTACTCCACCCTATCAGAAAGGGAAACTGGAACCCCAGGGATTTTGAGCCCTGGGGGGTGTTTTCCCCAACATTTCGGTGGGAGGATGAATGGCTAACTACCCCCTTTTACCCCTCTCTCTTCTCTTGGTAGATACTAGTTCCATTAGGCACAACGGTTAGTTTTCCCCATATATGTGTGTAGAGGGTTGTAATGGCTTGTGGTTATTCATACACATATATTCAGGATATAGTATCCTATGGACTACTATAGGTGTAATGTTTATAGGTTGTGATGGCTTGAGGATCCTTTCTCAGTGTATGGGCTGTAATGGCCTGAGTTATAATACCGGACGTATAATACACGTTATGCGAGCTGTGGTGGCTCCTAGAAACTACATGGTTACTTTTGGTTGTGAGGAATGTGTGGTTCTTCCACTAGGTATATGCATGCAATCCTTTATGGTGCACATGGTGCAGATTGTGGAGCTTAGCCCAGGTGTCTGGGTGTAATCCTTTGGAGAGAGATGCACAAGATGTATGTCATTGGGGCAAAGCAGAAAACCAGTGGGGAAGTAGTAGCAGGGTACCCTTGATATTCTTTATTATATGCTATATTTATGTATGTGTTACTTGGTGAGAGTAGCCATGGTGAGGTTGGGAACTTACTATACCTGTTTAGCTGATGAGTTGGTTTCACTTTTTGTTCACTGGGATTTAGCATGATTTCTTTACTTTTAGACGAGAGGCTTCGGGGAGGATCCTACTAAGTATACTATTATACTCACCCTATGTTTATACAAATTGTTTTTCAGGTCACTTGGAGCAAGTTGGAGATCAGGCTGGTTACTACTAGCTTGTGGTTACAGGAGCTGTTCGGGATTGTGGTTGCAGCTATTTTACTTTCTTTTGTGTTCTTTCAGTTTTTCCACTTTTGTTGTAGCACTTTTGCATGACATTACATCTTTGCACTAGGGTTTCTTTTATAATTCCAGTCCTGAGTTAGATTTGATAGTTGTCTATCTTATCCCTCTCTTCTGCATGTGTTCTCTTAGAGGGTAATGCCTCCCCTATGTGTGTTACTATACCCTCGGTGCTAGTCGCCAACCTGGGGCCTACTGGAGGTGGGACTCAGGGGTCATTATCTCCCTTCTCACATTGCTGGCCTAAGAGGGGTACACTCTGTGGGGAGGGGATCGTGACAATTTCATTATTTCATATTTTTCTGAATCATGTAGATGATTTTTCTATCTTTATTCCACTATATCTTGGGAATTTTAATGTATATAGGGAGAGAATTTTTATGCATATATATTAGGAAGTTTAATGTATTATTTTTCACTCTAATTAACATAGTGAACGTATTGGTGATTTTCAATAGCTATATGAAAAATATTAAGAATCCATGATAGGAGGCAGTAAAGTTGGTGTAAAGATACTTGATGAGCTGAAATAATATACCTTTATATTTTTAAGGACATTTTCATTTACAATGATATGTTGATATTAATTTTTCCATCATATTGATAGTATAAGAAGTGCATTAAGTTATTTTTACACCAATGGTGGCATGGATATATGATGGGATTCAAAATTATAAAACATGATTACATTGTCAATATGAAGGTTTCATGTGTGGCTATAACATAAATGAAAAATTAATCTATATGACTAAAAAAAGAGAAGTTTGATAATGTGTTATTTTGTAACAAAAATGGTTCAATACATTTTAAAAAGAATATATTTTTACATATCCAGATAAAACACATTCAATTAAAATATTTTTATATTCTAGAAAGTACAAAAAATAGTAGGTATTTGTCTAAGGTGGTGATCATAGGGAAATTGATCCTAGAATATATATGAGATTTGTGAAACAATGATAGATTATTGATTGAAATATGATAAATCTTTATTAATGATGACTATATGTTTAGGTGCATATGGATGTTGATTTAAATTAACCCATGACTCTTTTGAATACATTTATTATATACATAAATATAGAAAATTTACTCCCCATCGAATAAATTTACTACATGTAATAATAGATGATAATTTATTCTATGTGAACTACATTTATTATAAAAACAAAAAACCTGAGTGACTATTAAATAGTATTTTTGGGTGACTGGATTGTGTTTTGTGATAAAAATATCATTTAAAATTGTATCTTCTAATAATAAAAATTCAAAAGTGTTTTCTATGAACATAAGGTCAATTTTTTCAAATCAGTTACGTATTTGCAATTAATCTATTTTATTTTCTACTATTTTATATCTATTATAATTTTTTGTGTTATAATTAGACATACATTTTTAAATTAATTTTTATTTTAATATTCCATGTTTAACTTCATTACCTTTACTTTTTATATACCGTTAGTATTTTTTCCACTCATGTGTTTATTCTGGTTGTTGAATCTTACATAATAGCAGTGGTTCTCTTATGTATTCCTTACACTTACATATGGTGGTACCCTTATTTATGTTTATTCCCCTTATGTATGGGGGAAACATTATGTTTAGTTTTCCCTTTACATATGGAAATTCCAACATGTATGGTTTTTTAACCTTATGTATCCCTTTGTTCCATAAATGAACCTTACATATGCAAGCAAAGGGAGTAACCCTAACAAATCACATTGTTATAGGTTTTCACCCTTATATATATAGAAAAATGAAATGGCTGATACATATCACTCTTTTAGGGGTTGTGGCCCTTTTATATCGGTAAATGAGATGTTTTTTAATTAGATCTTGTACATTACTTGATGTTGATGTAGCCTCATCAAATACGGGAGGTTAAAGATGAGTTTATCATAGTCATCCATCTTTATTACGCCATAACATCGATCCTTTATGGTTGAGATTTATCTTGGCCTTGTGATCTTGATTATGAAAATAGGGTTTTTGATATAATGTGATTTCATTATATGGGGGATAAATAGTCTAAAACCCCTAGTTCACCAGGAATAAGAGAGAGGAAGACACCCTAAACTGATAGGGAGATTATGTTGGATAAGAAAACATATAGGACAAGTAAGAGCTCTTTTATCCTAATTCGTGTATTAAAAGAGAACAATATGGAAATTTCAGTTATATAGATAAGTCTTTATACTTAGGGCATAATTTCTATAGTGATGGGAATCCTTGAAATACATGATAGGATGATTACTAGTCCATGCAAAAATCCCTCAGTCCAACCATGAACCTATATCATGTGGTAATAGGTATAAGTACTTGTGTCAAAATGGAGGATTTAATGAAGGTAAATCCAAGCCCATAGTAAGAGAGTTTATGGTCTGGTTTAAATTTTACTTATTTTGTTTTTAATTTCCTCAAACATAAAACTTAATGTTTCATCATGTTTATCTTTTTTCATTGATCTTCTTATATTCATTCTCTTTCATAGTGAATCTTTTGATAATCATTCTCCATGAAAGTATCCCAATCATCTTAAGCACATAAATTATTATATATCCTTTAATGATTTATAATTTTATTATATTGACGTTATTCAATGAATAAGTATATTTCATCACTTCTTGGATTGATTCCATTCTATTTCAATTTTACATGCCTATGATGATACTACTGAGTATTCTAATATGTTTTTTATATTCAATGTTGTTTTATTAAATTTTATTGATTGTTTTAATGATTCTTTATGTACTACAATTATTGTATCAGCTCTAGAATATACATTTTTTTAATATGGAAGTTTATTTATCATTTCATTTTATTCTAGTTTGGTTAAAATCCACATGTAAAGTTTCTTGTGTTTTACCATTATGAGTATGTAATATAAAAAATTCATGTTCTATTGTGATTTAGCTACTACTTTTATGACATGTTCACTACTATAAATCATAAGTCATTATTTAATTTGTAATTTTTTATACTAATTATTTTCTTGTTTATTGGTCTATGTATTGTAAAATAAAGTAATAGATATTATTATTTGATTTAATTTTTACGTTTTTGCAAACCAATTTTATACCAAAAGGATAATGGAAATTAAATGTGAACTACCCTAAAATTTAACATAAAATAGTTGGTATCAATGGAAAATTGGGTATAAATTTATGCAATTTAATTTTTTCAATGGTTATTCATTTATTCAAATGATATGTTATGTGAATTTTTTATTCTATTAAGCTTCTATTATTCATTTATCTAGGTTGATTACTCTTCATGGATATAATTTTTCAGATAATTCTTGATGGTTGTTTCCTTGTTGGTTCCCCCTAGTTTTCTACCTATTTGACCACATAAAGACACTCAGGTATGCATTTCAAAGTTATTTCTTGGGTCCTTTTGTAGGAAGGAGTAATTGTAAGATTTTTAGTGAGGTCTAGTGGTAGGGTATGTCTAGTTATTTTTATCTTCTGATTTTTATCCTATTCTTCTTAAGAGTGAGTTGGTGTTTATCTCTACTTTTTTCCACTATTTTGAGTCTTGGCATGGGTTTTTTCACCATGTTTTGAACTGTTGAGAGTGGATATTGGTTTTTGGGAAGTTTTTATAGTGGTAAATTTATGTGAATAGGATCAGCGATGAAAAAAGGTCATGGGTTTTATGTTAGGATTTCTGTAGAGGTACTAGATGGTACCCAGATATCATTATGAATAAAAACTATGATGGTATTGTTCTTAGTTAGTATAAATTTTCCCTAGGATCATTAGTGTTTCATGTGGTTTAAATATTTTCCATGAGTCCTTTAAGGTTTCATGTTATATTTATAGGTGCAGTGTTAATGATGAATTCTCATCTTGGAATAGGTTTATATATTATGAACTCATTATGTGTAGATTTTAGATTCTATTGAAGTATTTTTTTATCTTACATCGATAGTCTTCTTGTTTATGCTATTCAGAAACATTTCTCAACTTATAGTAGGAAATTTTATGTGTTTTTGTCCTTGGTATTTATAGTTTCAGGTGGAGAATTTTTTTCATTTCTTTAGTTTATTGAGTTTATTCTCTTATCACTATTTTATGTTATTAAGATACGATAATTGGAATGTATTTAAATTTCATTAATTGTAGGTGACATATGCTGCATTGATACATGTTAAGAAGACAACCAATTATATTACCCTTTTATATTCCTATTTAGTTTGTTTTTCCAGAATTAATGGTTATGAGAAATGTTGAATCATTATGAAGTAAGCTATTTAATTTAAAGGTGGAGTGTATGTGGTGATTTTGTATAATAAATTTTTATGATGTATTTAATTTCCAAGGTGAAGAATTAGGATATTGTGACTAATTATTTTTGTTAATTATATTTATGTTTAATATTCTATGTTTAGTTGCATTTATTTTTTCAATTTATAAGTTTTACTGCTTTATTTCACTATTATATATTGTTTAACTATTTAATTTTACATACTAACATCAGTTTTCTTTCATATTGTTTAACCTTAAATATAGTGGTACCCTTAAATATAGTTTTCCCCTTACATTTACGGTTACATATTGGGTTGGATGTGATAAAAATTTTCATGGAAAATTATCAAAAATATAGAAGCTCAGGCATTAAAAGTTACACTTGGGAGACTATAGATAATGATAGTACACCAAAACCCTGGAAGTCTAGGTTCTGTAAGTAGAACTCAATTCACTAGTAGAATCAATTGTGAGTTGAATGTAAATTTTCCAAACACTCATGGGGATAGGTCAAACAAAGAATGTTGGATGCTGTGAGTTCACCAGAAGTATTATTATCTAGATGGGTGTGTTCAGTGGATAGATTATAGTTGAGGACAGAGTGTAGTAATTCTAAAGGCCATATAATGCATGTAATTAGGTAGTTGGATATGTTTCTTGAGGGTATATTGATGTCGTTATAATAGAAATATTCTAGTAGTAGAATGGAAGTCTAGAGTAGGTAAATTAAGTGTGTCATTTCACATCTTTCATGAATTCCCTAATAGTGGGATGTAGAAAGATTTCATTGTGGATATGAAAAATGAAATTCTGGACAAATTATTCAGTTTGGAGTTGGAGGATGATGTGCACTATTCATTAGGATTTTGTGGTAAAATAAATGAATTCAATAAAAAATTATAATTTTCCTAGGCCAGTGGAAGGGTTCTTGTAAATGTAGGATGCTGGTGTTGGCTAGATGATGAGTTGGAAGCACTATAGTGGGTTTGGGAGACATGTGAAAAGTGTACTCAATAGTTATGGTGAATGATACAGGCATGGAAGTCTCTACAAGAAGAAAACTGGGGTGCATGTAGGTGGTGTAGGATGAGGTACTAAAAATGGAGTTTGAGTTTTGATAGGTCGAATAATAGACGAAGAATAGGGAGGATGAAATGACTGGAATATGAAATTTGTGATACATATTATTATATTTTTAATAGGACCAATAAAATATGGGGTTTCCCCTTACAACTCTGATTTGATATATTTCTAGTGAAATGAAATAGATGTCTTCATCCTCTATTGGATGTAGGATAGAAGGTCTGAACCACATTACACTAGTCTTGTGCACTTTGTTTGTTCTTTCTTATTGTATGTGTGGTTCTTGAAGTACTTGTTTACTTGTGTGCTAATCATAAAAAGGATTGTTAGGTGATAAGAAACAAATGTTGGTAGAATACCTGATGTGGTGGTTGGGGTCTCATGGTTACCAGTTATGATATTTGATCCCATGGGTAGGTATTATTAGAAGTAGGCATTGTGTTTGGTTTCTGAAGTTGCAATATAATGGATTATTGGAAGGGAGAACTTCTAATTATCGTAATCAACACCTCTCATCCCCAAAAATTGGTATCAAATATGATGTTTCTTCCCAGATCAAATACCAATAAGTGTTATTATAACTTATTTGAAGTTCTTGGTGGAAGATAACAGTAATAGAGTGTTTGATATAGTAGTTAATCAAGGACTCAAAAAAACATTACCAGATTAACATTAGTGGTAAAATAGGGGTTCTATGATGTCAAAAGAATATATAATTAGAAGGTTTTATGGGGTGTGTTTTATTTTTTGGAAATAATCATATCTTGGTTAGAATACTGATTGGTTCTAATATTAATTTTGTTAATTGTGTTAACAAAACAATTTCATTGGAAGATAATAGTGGCACTAGATTCATTGTTGAGAAATATAAATTCCAATTAATCAGTAGGATCTATGTAGTGTGTTACATTCATTGGGAGGAATTTTAGATCTCAATGGAAGGCTATAAGATATACCTATACAATAAATAAATAATCATTATATTAAATTAATTTTTTGGGATTTTAATTTCCTGATGAACATGTCTCATGGGTTAGGAAGAATTTGATGATCTAGTGGTGAAATCTACAGATATTGGGGTGATGTTGGTGTTTCTAATCCTTTAGGTTTTGTAGTTATGTTTGATGGAAAATTTAGTTGGATGAATGGAAATATAATTGTAATTCTATTATATTAAGAAAAGGGATTATTCTGAATGTTTGAATTCAAGGGATAGATGAATCATGCTCGGGAAGGTGTTTCCATAAGTGAAGTTAGAAGTCAGTTCAAGTCAAGTATGTTTATTCAATGACTAAAATTTATATTCCTAAAAGATTAAATTTTAAAGGATACAAAAACCTAATCTTTAAGGGATGATAGAGAATGTTACCATGTATTTGTTGAGCCCAAGTGTATTTTCAAGATATTTTATCTAGGGTTTTATCAATCAACATCCATTGAGTGGGAGTATGTAAAATGCTCTGAAGAATCACTTGGATACAATGGTTTCATCTGGACAAAGGATCTGAATTTATAATATTACATGGTCCTAGTTCATCAAAAGAAGACCAAATGGAAAGAAGTTGTAATTTTTTAAGGGCATGGGAATTTTCATTTTGAGGATTCATGGTTATGTAACATGTGTAATGGTTTTATGCTCTAAATGTAGTATCAAAATACCAAGAATCAGATGACCTGAAGATGGAATCTAATTCAATATTTCCATGAGCATATAGAAGTGGGAGGGGATAAAGGATGATAATTATATATCATTCAAATTTTTCCCAAAACTTAGTGGAAGATAGTAAACTTTTTGGTATAATTATTCAGTGTTTATATTTTAGTGTTTTCCTTCATAGAAATCCCTTAGATTTATAACAACATTTGATTAATGTGAACAACCAATATAAAGGTGGATCTAAAGTTGGTTTAGAAGATAAACGATTACAAAAAATATAGTTTCCATAATAATACAAGATAATTTTTCCTAATTCATGAATATATATATATGGAACACCAAAAATTGGTGTGACCAGGAAAATGTTCATTTTGTTAAAGAATGTGTTCAATACAAGGGAAGTCATGCATCAAAAGTATGAATGATAGTGTAGTCAGGTCATATGTTCTAGAAATATAATTGAAATGTTTTTGGATCTATTTGAAAGATATATTATGGTGTTTTATTTCTATTTGACTCAATATCTTCAATTGTACACTTCAAATTTATGTAATTTGGATGGTTGTTTTCCCACACCTATCAAGTCTAAAACGGTTGTATAATTAGGATGATCTGAAGAATAAGGAATTATAAATTTATTTGAAAGGTAATTTGAATATATGAAATGATCATTGAAATAACTTTATATCATTTTATGGACCTTTAGAATATATTTGGTGTCTTCAAATGGATGAAATATGTGGAATAAGTAGGATAACAGGGCCACAGATGCCTTAGTTTCAATGATCGAAAGTTCATAAGATTTTTTTCATGACAACGAAATTATAATTTTTATAAGTATAAGTTATAAATAAATCACCCAAAAATAATTAAATTATGGTTTTAAGATGTATAATTAACTTAACTAGAATCATAAAGTGTGAGTTGAAAGAAATTTTTAGTGTCTCATAATGTTAGGTCATTATAAGCATGTTCGATGGTGTAAGTTCATAAAAAGAAACAGTGGAATCCAAATAGTTAATTTCAACTAATAGAGAACAATAGAAGTTTTATTTTGGAAATGATTAGGTCCATATAATGAATGTTATTGGAGATTAGATCATGTTTCTTAAGGATCGAGCGATCTAGACTAATGAGGAATGTTTTCGTTGGTAGATAGATGTTCAAAGAATGTGAAACAAGTATAGAGGTTCGGGACTTGTGGAAAGTCACTGATGGAGGGACATAGAAAGATTTCCTCAGGGATGATGAAAGAGAAATGTTGATCAAAGTAATCATTATAGAGTATAGGTATGTAATTAACTATTCATTGGGATTTGTTAGTTAGATAAATGAATGCTACAAGGATTTATTGGTTGCTCATGCCAACAGAAGGATGCCCAAAAATATTAGAAGGTGATGTTTACTAGATGATCAATTAGGTGCACTATAAATAGTGGGTTTATTATATATATAAAAAGTGTATTGAATAGTGAGGATGATGAATTTTATAGTTTTAGGTTTATACAAAATTAGTTAACCTAAGTGAATCTAGGTACCGAAGGTTGAAGTGTTAATAGTATGGGTTATGGTTTCAAAGTCTGAATACTACATAGAGTAGAGGGAGAATGAAATAAATGAAGAATGGTGAAATTGAAAAATCTTCTAAAATTATAATTAGTTTCACTAGAATATGGATTCTGAAAATTTACTCTATTTTTTATAAAATTAAATATATTTTTTCATTATCCTATAGATGAAGGACACAATTTTCTGAACCATGTTATCCTTTTCTTGTGTATTTTGTTTTTACTTTTTTATTAGATGTGTGTGAAGATAATGCTTTTATTTTCATGTGTGTTAATCAAAAGGAGGATCATGAGGTGATTGGAATTATATTGTAGAGTAAATATTGATATGTTGGATGGGGTTCTTAGACTTCCCAACATCAATCTGCGAGCTCATGGGGGTGGATGATCAGAAGCAATCGCTGATTCTAGTGTTTGAAGTTCCACTACACTAAATTAATAGAATCATAGAATTTTGATGATTAACAAATATTCCTCTCATATCCAAAAATAGTCAAAGTTATAGTGGGACCCTTATAGTTTTTCTACCCTTTTACATCCCTTTGTTCCACAACTGACCCTTATGTATGGTGATAAAGGGAGTGACCATTATGTATCACTCTATCATAGCTTATGATCCTTACATTTTCCAACAAAGAGAGTGACCCTTATGTATCACTATATTAAAGGTTGTGAACCCTATGTATTTTACCATGATACCCTTATGTATCAGATCTTTTCATTTACTTGATGTTTCATGGGTCCATCAGATGCAAAAAAGATACATTCAAATTGATCATGGTTAAATATCTCTACAAATCCATTAAATCAAGCCTCAATGGCTGGGATTTAACATATCCCAAGGATCTTGATTTCAAAAAGGGGGGGTTTTCTAGAGAATAAGATTCTATTGATTGGGGGATACCTATTTTAGTATCTATTCTTCACTGGAAAGAGAATATAGGGAGACATGTTGGCGATGAGTTTCCTATTCACTGAATAAGAAGAATAATCCAAGGTAGTGGTCATGTTTCTAAAATCAATAGATCAGGGAGCTTAGGTAGGGATCCTTTAAATCTGTTATCATAGAAAAGAAGGTTATTTTTTTAAGAAACTATTCTTTCTAGTTATTTAACCCAGACGGTGACTATATAGGAGTATTGGACTATGAGGATGAGTAAAATTCCTTGTGGTTTGTTTCTTGGATCACTGAAGAAGAAGTTATACATAATAGTGAAACATCTTGTTCTTTATTATTGGGGGTGATTTTCTATGGTTATAGAGATGCCTAGTCTACACGACCGCCACTTTCTAATCCCGTGAGGATATCCCTCAATGTAGTCATGAACTTGAAGCACATGGGCCTGGGGACCATGACTGGTCTCGACATGGACACTTCAATGAGGGTAAATTCAAGACACTCGTAAGGTGGATATCATCATGGGTTAAATTTTAAACTGTTTTTATTTGTTTCCCTATACATTCCACTTGTTTATTCACCACATTCACCTTGTCTTGAAACTATTCTTGTATCCTTTCCTTTACCATGCGAAGCCTATAATGTTACTTCTCCATGCATGTAGGCCAATTGGATGAAGCATGTAAATTATTATTCCTTATTTACTATTTATTATTTTTATTCCATTAACTAAGTTTGTTAAATAATTTTGATTCCTCATTTCTTAGAAATTACTTTCTACTTTAAGTTTTTTATATTTTTACTGGATCTATTGAGTGTTCTGTTATTCTCTTGAATATTCAATGTTGTTGTTGTTGGAGTTTCTTAATTGTTATAATAATTCTTTTTGTATTAAAGATAGTGTATATATGATAGAATATACATTTTTTGAATCTGGAGTTCTATTTATCATGTCATTTGATTCTATTTTAATTAGAATCCATGTGTTTGGATTTCTATTGTTTTCATTATAAGAATGTAAATTCAACAAGACATATTTTGTTATGTACTAGCAACTACTTATATGAAAAGGTAAAACCTAGTATTCATTTTTAATTCATCATTTTCGAATTCTATTCTATAAATTAGTTTCCTTTTTATTAGTTTATATATTATAAACCAAAATAACAAGCATTATTGTTTGATTTCATTTTTGAGATTTTACATAATATATTTGTACTCAAGGGATCACGTTCATTGAATTCGAACTACCCTGCAACATTTTTTCACAAGATTCCCCCATATGTATTTTTGGGAGTTTCATATGATTATGATAACTAATAATTAACATATACTATTGAAAAAATAAAACATATGTATAAGTAATTCACATTATGTATATTAATCTAACAATCCTCTTTTAAGAATCCACCTTATGGAAAATTGGAACCCATACAAAAACCTCCACATATCATCCCACACATACCCCACCTGCACGATCACCAACAGCATTAAAAATTCAAATCCCACGCTAGGAAAACCTTACCACCACTGTAACCATCCAAAAATAAACACAAATCAAAAATCAAAAAACATGCATCACTATCCATCACAATAAACATGTTGTCACGTCATGTGTCTCTTTGAGTCTCACCTACCTCGAGTCCCACACCAAATGCGACAGTCAAACACCATACCATCATAGAGGAAATACTATGCCAGAACAACACCTTACTAGATACAGAATTCGAAAATATCACCAACCAAACCTCATAGAAAACCACCATCATAGAGGGAACACACAAATCTTCATCAAATCTAGGAGAAAAAAGTTGTGCAAGAAGCATCAACCGCTGCTATATCCCACCTTCCAAAACCATTGAGGAACCAACGCTCCAACTCCAACTCAGAGAGAAGAAAAGGGCCTTGGGGTCAGGGTAGGATAAGAAAAGATGGTTCCCCCACGTGACGAAATCTCACCTAAACTGAAAAAAAAAATCTAAAACCAAGATCTTACCGACATAGGTGCGCCAAAAAATCCGTTGACCACCATTCCACTTATACTAAAACAAATGAATAACGATTACTCCAGATCTGACCCGGATAGAAGTGATGGAACACAAGGTCAGAGAAGGGATGCATTGTTTGGGGAATGTAGTAACCACGATCATCGGGAGAGACCACCTACCTACGAATGAATCCCCAAAAAATGACATCTACAGAGAGAATCGACACACGAAGAAGGAAATAAAGAAAATGCTTGAGGATGTGAGAGGAATAAATGAATGATGGAATGGGGGAAATAGTGCTTAGAATCACCACCAGCCTTGAGAGAGAAGGGTTTCAGGAGAAACCCTGGAAGTGGCCGAGAGTGGGAGGGGGAGAGATGGGGGAGCTGGGAGCCATCATGCTACCTCCTTTCACGTTATGTATATTAATATATAAAAATTAAGTTTTGAAATATTTAAAGGATACAACATGATTGTTGTTTTTCCATAGGAAAAAAGGGGTTATCATCAATGGGATAGTGGAATCTATACGGAAAAACTCAATATAAAAAAAATTCATAATATTACAAAATTTCAAAGATACATTGTTTCCATAATATTTGTAAAAAATAGATTTTAGTCCATTATTATCAATGGATTAAATATATCATCATATATAAAAACTAGATAGATTTTAATTTGAATTCAATAATCAATTTTAATTTTTTTAAAAAAAATAAGAAATATTGTATGCGCAGAAAAAATATTTTTATTATTTATATTTAAGTAATTAAGTTTTCAAATTTTAAAAACTAAGACATTAGAATTTAAAAAAATGATGACATAATACTGGATTCATGAAAATAAGAAAAACATATAATTTAAAAAAAATAAATTATTTAAACAATTAATAAATTTTGAATCCCTGTAAAAATATAGATTTGAATTTTATATATCAAAATAACACACATAAAAAAATAAGAAGGCTTGATTTTTTAAAACATAATATTTTTTATATTTTTTATATTATATGGTAAAAAATTAGTATTCCATTTTGGATTTTCAAAATTACATTTTTTTAAAATAAATTAAACATATTTATGTATTGATATAAAAAACTATTATTATATTTAAAAGTGTTAAAAATTATAATTTTTTTAAATAAATATTTTTTAAATAAATAGAAATTTGTTATTTGGTAATATATAAATATTTTTATTGCATCCTTTTTTTAATGAGATGAAATATTAATGTAATTTTTAATTGAATTACATGGTGTTTTTAAAGGAAAATTACTACATATAAGTAAAAAATATCATTTTTTCTTTAAATGAACATAAAATTTAGGAACATGTTATTGTAAATTTATTTTAAAAAACTAGAAAATTCCATTGGAAATCCCATTTGAAATATCACTCAAAATTTTATGTAACAACTCAAACCTTTTCGACCAGTTACTTTGTGTATTCTTGGTGTTTGAGGTGTCAGGAAGAGTAAGAAAGAGAAAATGTGGACTTAGAGATAATATTTTATCTAGGAAAAAGGGTTTCATGGTATAGATTTAAGATTTATTTTGTAAGGACTGGCTGGAGAAGAGGGTGGTTTTTAAGTGTGGTGTGTCGTTCCATGAAGGATTGAATCATCATCTAGGGTTTTATTTTATGGTGTGAGGAAGTTTCCCAGATTTGGTGTGAAGTTCATGGGAGTTAAAAGTGAATTATTTTGTGGTAATATATATGGTAATGATGTGGAGATATCATTAATGGTGTGAAGGAGGTTGGAGAGTATTTTCAGTTAAGTGTAAAATCTTATGTTTCCAAGAAAACCTTACGTGTGGATTAAAAATATTTCACATTTCCTTATCCATTTTTATGTTCATGGTCTGAGGTTGTTGATCAGGGTTTGAAAGTGTTTTGGGTGTTTTTTTAATTATTTTTGGAGTGGTTATCATGGTGCATCCACCTCTATGGAAATGTGAGACCCAAGGGATAAGTTAAAGGAATATATCATTTTGGATGTCATTGCACCATGGTGATCCTTTCATGTTGTGAAAATTTATTGATTATATAAAATTATGTGGTTGTTTATGTTTTAAATAGGGGATATATGAGGATTCATGGTTTGATATCTAGGGATAGTTTTATTTGTCCCTATCACTAGATGATCATTTCTTATCATGTCGTCATGTCCAAAATTTATAGTTCTACTATAAATTTGGAAGCTCATGTTAATTTTTATAAATTATATTATTTTTTCACAATATTTTAGTGATAATTGGTGTGTACTTAGAGACTTTTGATTACAATTTGATTGGAATTGTCCCTCATCATCAAGAGATTGATTTCTTGTGATCTAATGTGAGTTTCCCCTCTCTTCTTCATGGTTCTCTCCCTATTCTACATACTATAATCCTATTCAGAAAACGTTACCTTGATTTTGTTGGTTTTAAGTCATGTATTTTTTGGATATCACTCTGATATAGGATTTCAAGTCTTTCCTTGTTTTAATTTGGTTTTATGATCATCTTCCATGCATTTTTCTTACGTAGTAGTTATAAAGAATCAATTAATATAGGATATTCTTAACTTATCTATATTTATTTTGTCTTAATTATGGCAGTTGCATTATTTTTTTTCTTTCTATGTATGTTAAGGATTAACAAAACGAAAATAACTAAATCAAATGAAGGTAAATTGATTGGTAAAGGTTATTTTTAGTCATTTATATTATTTTTTGGATATTTCATGTGATTGATGTTTATTTATTGATGTTATTGAATTTTTTTTTTTTTGTGATATTTTTGTTATTAATATGATTAAATGATGGAATCACCTTTCATAAAATGTTTTTCATGTAAACATGGAAATTAACCAATTTTTTGGAACCAAAAATTGAACTAATATTTCTTGTATAATAAATTTAGAGTCAATGTGAAAGCGTGCATTAAAAGGTAACTATGGAAGTGTTTTGTTTGATGAAATTGGATGATGTTTAAGTTTTTTTTATCCTCTATATTTTTTTAATATTGTGGTTTTATAATTGTATTATTTTGGTTTGTTTTTATGTGTTGGCATGAGATTCATTGTAGTGTCATGGCTAGTTTTTCTCCTATTAGAGTGGGAGATATGATTGTTGATGTGCTGATAGTGGTATGCTCAGTTGTGTGGAAAAGAAATGGTTTTTGGTGGATTTTAGGGCTATTATAATGTTTTTTGTAGTGGATAATGTGATGGTTTGTTTTTTATGTCATTTATTAATTGTTGAGGGTGTAGAATAAGTGGTTGAAAACATGTCCAAAAAATGGATTTCATTGGTTTCTTTGCATAAAACCTTAGAACTAGATGATAAAAACCCTGACATATTTAATTATGTTGTATTTTAAAATATAATTTATAATAAATTTATATAAATAATAATTTCTCATTATTTTAATTTATTCTTTATTATCTAATATCTCACTATTGAGAAAATAAATCCAAGGGTAGAAACCCTCTAGAAGTATCCACATGTGCTCAATAAACCTTGAAACATTAACATAGAATATATGGGTGATGGAATAAATGATTATAACCACTTCCATCATTTAGAATTGATTATAAAATGAATCAATTATGATCTTCAAAGGTTTTATTTGGTTTTATTAGGACTTGAGAGGGTGGAGGAGGATTGATGCTTTTCATTTTTGATATTGTTCCAGATAAATTTCTCTTTAGGGATGGAGATAATTCGCTATATAGAAATGTTGTATGTAACAACACATTTAATCTAGAAGTGAAAAAAATCATGTTATATACTTAGGTCATAGAAATGGTCATTTTACAAATTACCTTAATCAATCACTTAATTATAAGTAAACACACTATCCAAAAATATTATTATTATTATTATTATTTTCTTGACATTTTGTAAACTTAGGAATAATTAAATTTTATTTCAACTTGACCCTTAAATCAGCCAGTCAATCTTCATTGGAATTTATCAAATCTTGAACAATAACTATTTATTTAATTAAATAATTATCATTGTATTATTTGTAGAATAAATATTTATGAGACCAACACAACCTAAAAAATTATTATTCGTAGAAATTGGATACTAATATTGATTCTAATATTAAATTCAAATATAATTTAATTGAGCTTCTAAATACACATAGTGTATGGACCTCTAGTTGAATTTATCAATGGCATTAGGCTAACTAGCCAAAATTCCAAGATCAGAATCTAGAAACATGTCAAGTAACCCATAGAGAAATATGTTAATGTCAAAACAACAAAAAAATCCTAGGGATTATTGTTGTTTAATACAATCCCTTTGTCTTAATATCTTATAAATAAAGATGAATACTTATTTCATTAAACCTATATGCTAGATATATCTTACTTTGTATTTCATTAAATGAAATCATCAATGAAAACCACCATGAAAACATAATTAATTATATAGTTCCATTAAAATAAATAGGCCTAAGATATTTAATTCCATTAACTTAGAAGTGACAAATACATTCTTTAATTATTCATTAATTTTGTATCACTTATGATGTAACAAACATATCCTACTTCAATGTGAGCCTAGATCGTCATAGTTTTCATCAATACATCTAAGAACAAAAATCATGATATAAATTAATAATAATCTCAAGTATAAGTATCAATACTCACAGTAATATATAGTAATAACCAATGACATATATATCATGTGTAATTTTTACATACGGGCTTGTTATCATAACCTCCTCTCTTTGATATTATCAAGTGAAAACTCTGTGAGAATGAGTATCAATGCCTTATAAGCCTCCAACACCCAATATAATGTATCATATTTATCTATTTATATATATTTCATTTAGGTATAGAACGTAACTTAATAATTTTTATTTGGAACCTCAAGGTTCTCATTATAGAAGGGAATTGTAATAACCTTTCAATAAGACAAATACTCTGATGAAATTATCACATTAATGTCACGAAAAAGGATGCTCATGATGTGATAAGAGATATTTACTAATAATCAAGGTTATGAATACACTTGTAAAAATGTAAAAATATAGCCAGTTCTAGGGTACCAACTCCAATAAACTCTCACCTACACTAGATCCAAATACTAAGGACTTTGAGTCAATAGGATCTCTCATTATATTAATGATTATTTTGAGATAAGGCTTTATAAAACGGTCATTACACATTATCCTCTATAGAAACTCTACTTACTGTGACCTCACCCCTTCTAGAACAATCCCTCAAGAGGTGATACTTTTGAATTATATGCTTCTTCCATTATTGTGACCTTTTCTCCTTAGTGAGATTCACCACTACAGTATTATCCCTATAGAATGTGATAACAACTTTATTTCAAGGAAAAATATCAAGATAATGGATGAAGTTTCATATACATATTACTTATTTAACAATATCAGAAGTCAAAATGAACTTAAACAATATTGTAGATTTGACAAGCACTGGTTTCTTTGAGTTTTTTCATCTCATATATCCTCTGTTATAATTAAATACATATTCTAAATGGAATATAAGATCACTAAAATCTATCTAGAGACTATAATTTTTATATCCCTTAATTACTAACACCTCATCTACTCTATAAACCAGAAACATATCCTTGGTGAACATTAGATACTTTAGGATAATCTTGATTTTTATCTAATGATATTATCCCCGATATTCTTGATATCTTACTACAATTATCAAGTAATATAGAAGCATAAAGCCTCGTATATATCATGGAATACATGACATATCCTATATTTGATGCGTAAGGAATCATAGTCATCCATGGAATATCCTCTTACATTTGAGAACACATTTTCTTAATGAGATTCATTCCATGTGACATGGGTGATAATCCCATTTATATTGTACCATACTGAATCTCTTCCTTATTTTTTCAATGTATGTGCCCTGACTTAGTCTAATATGCCTATTTGATCTATCAGAAGACATATTTTATCCGAAAATTTAGGCTTCTTCACTTAATTAATTCATAGAGAATAACTTTTTCAATCATATCTAAACTAAATGTAAGATTGGTATCTTATTTCTTATGAGGAATATTTCATTAACATACACTACTAGGAAAATGACTATGATCCCATTAAAGCTTTTATAGACACAAATCATAAATTTGTTCTTTATGATACCAAATTCCCTTATGGATTTATAAAAGTGAATGCCCTATTATCAGGATGCTTGTTTTAACCTAAAAATGGATCTCTATATCTTACATACTATATGGGCATCACATAAAGTCAGAAAACCTTTTAGTTTTGTCATATAGACATCTTTCGTATGGAGTTTATTAAGGAAATTTATTTTGAAATCCATTATCCAAATATCATAATCATGGTTACCTATTATAGAAAGAATAAATCATATGGGTTTGAGCATAGAAACTTTTTCAAAGGTTTTTTCATTTTTTATAACTTAATATTTATTAAACCCATTATCCACTAGTTATTCCTTATAGATACTAAATTAACCTTCCATGTCCAATTTCTTCTTGAATACCCATTTTCACCCAATATGATGTACATCAATAAGAGGGTCTACCAGAACCCAAACGTAGTTCTGATACATGCCATCCATTTTGAAATTCAAGGATTATTTCCATATAGAAACCCATGATCCTCTTTGTAGGATAGAGGTTCATAATTATAAATTATTAATGATTAACCATCTCTAATGTCTAAACAACATATCTCTCTGGATTTATATACTCTATTGTGATTCTACGTAGTATTGGTATATCTAGAACAATATACGTCTTGGGGGTTTATGGAATTATTTCTTATACTGAAACTTGTGTATCATAAGCATCAACTTCATTAAATTCCATCTTACTCCCACTATCTATTCTGTAGATGTTCTCTCTCTTGAGGGATATTTTATTTATTGTAACTACTACCTTATTTTATAGGGGTTTGTATAGATAATATCCCCTTTATTCCTTAGGATATACTATATTGATACACTTAGTTCCCTAAGGATCCAATTTGTTTCAAAATATACCCTTAATCAATTTTATACACCCCCACACATTATTATGTGGTAAAATATATTTCCAACAATACGTTAACTTATATGGTATATGTTTATTTCCTTAGTTGGAACTTAGTTTTGTATGTTTTTTATATCCTCAAATTAATATCCCCAAAAGGATATTACAAGGTCTACATAACTCATCAATGACCTCACCATGCCCAAAATGGTTTGGTTACTACTTTCACTAAAACCATAACACTATGGTGTATAAAGAGAATTGAATTGAGAGAGAATATTAAACACACTTAAATAGTCTATGAACTCTTGGTTAAAATATTCTCCACATAAATCTCATCAAATATTTTTTATCTTAATATGATTATTATCTACATTATTCTTGAACTCCTTACATTTCTTTAAATATTTATACTTATACTTCATTAAGTAAACACACCCATATATACTAAGGTCACCTGTAAAAGTTATAAAGTATGAATTTTAACATTTATCTTCAACTATAAAATTTCCGTACACATCTATGTGTTCCAATTCGAGATCCTTTGTGGATCTTTAACCATTTACACAAAATGGTGGCTTGTTCATTTTCCTTCTAAAAAATAGTGATGCATTCCAAGTAGTTTGAGTTAAAAAATCTTAATACCCATCTTGATATAAATTTTTCAATCACTTCTTAATTACATGAACAATTTTATTATGACAAAACTGGATGTTATATGCGTCATTTGAACTTTACTCTTTATTTATTTCCAAAATTGGGTTTTCATATTCTAGTACATAAATTCTATTAATAAGATGTCACATACTACCAATAAAATATATACTTATAAAAATAACATCTTCTATTCAAAAACTTGAATAAAAAATCCATAAAAATATAAATAGTATAAAGATATAATGTTTTTAGTAACACTGGGGTTGTAATAAAAATGATTTAAGACTAAAATCCACCCCATTATAAAAGTAAGGTGGTAGTCCCCTATATCCTTTAAATCCATACATAATCCATTAGAAACATGAATATATACCTCACCTATAGTAACCTTATAGGATTTACATGGGTTGCGTATTTGAATATTAATGTGAGAACCAAAAGTTATATATAATACCCAACTGGTATAAATGGAGAAGTTACATTTGATTACCAACAAACCTGAATATTACTCATGCTTCTTCACTATGGTGTATTTTTTTCCAATGTCCCTTATTGACACATGAAAAACATTCTACATATTTTTTTTAGATTTCCTTTAGATATTCCTTCTATTCATTGGATGGTGTAAAGTATCCTTAGAATTGGAAGTATTTTTAGGGGATATTTCTTTTCCCTACCATTTTTTCACCATAATGACTCTATGATCCTCTTGTATCATGTATTTTAATAACCTAGAAAATTATATTAATAAAATATTGGACATAATTCTCAATATTATGCATATTATAAATCATAATAAAACTAGAGAAGTTCTTATATAGTGAGGTAAAAATGTGGTCAGTGTGAAACTCATTGGGAACCATAAAAGCCAAGATGTATAAAAACTCAATATGGACAATTGTATTGATTATTTGTGGCTCAGATGACACACTATCTCTAAGATTTCATGTTAAAAATCATTGGAGATATCATACCTCTCTTGTCTACATTTCTCCAAATAAAGATCATAGATATGTGACTATATTTTATATACATCCATATCCTCATACAGCTTCTAGATCCCACTAGACAAGAACAATAACATGAGGAACTAGAATTCCAATGCATAATCTACATGATTCTATAGGAAAGTGTGTTACCCCTTGCTAGAATCTTGATATTTCACTTTCTCTTGGACAAGGTACTCGGACATATAGAATTTTCTCTATATGCATAGTATGATGCACAGGTGCTTATACCAAACAAGGAAATTCATATTATTGAAGAGATTATCTTCATATAAAATCTATTATAATATCAATTTCAAGTTTTTAAAACTTTAATTTCATACAAAAAAAAATAAAACTAGGCTTTTAGTAATTTATCTTAATTCCAAAAGTGTGACATAATAAATTCTATTTATTAGTATCTCACTATTTTATCTAGTCTTAATAACCCCCACCATTGTATTTATAGTATCCTTTCACATAGATTTTCTAGTTTAAGGGATCCATATTTCCCTTCTTATAACCCATATCAAGGCCTTATAATTTTTTAAAATGTATTTAGGTATGTGGTGTTTCCAACTACATTAACTCGCATTTACTTGATCTATTGATTTGACTTCCCAATCTTAAAATCCTGAACATGAATTTAATTAAAATTTTCCACCTAGTTTTAACAAGTATCGTGGATGAGGTAAACTCTTAATGTGAACTTGGTTAGGAAAAACTAATATTTGTTTTAAAAAACTCCTCAATAATTAAAAGTGCAATGAACCGTGTCCTCATGGTTTGAGAATAATAGAGAAAATTGTAATTTTTATCTCATATGGTTTTCGAGAAGAAAAGTAATAATTTAACCTATCGATAGACATCAAATGGTTTTTAAAAATACTCTTTTGGTCCTATAATTGGGTGTTTAGTCTAAGGGTGGAATTTGGTGGAATTCCAAGCCATTTGAATTTTGCTGGAATATTAAATATTTAATTCATTAAATATTATTTAATTTCACTTGTTCATTACGTTATATCTTCAGTTTGAAGCATCATATTAGAATTAAAACTATGTTTTTGAGTCCTCAATGGCATCAGGCCTACTCTCAGGCCCCATTTCTTTTTTCTTTTCTTTTTCTTTTTCTTTCCCTTCTTTCCCTTTTCTCCTTTTCTTTCCACTTCCTCCCCATTGTCTTATATTTCATTCCCCTAGGGATTTTATATTAAATTGAGTGAAAATGAGATGGATAATAATTAATAAGAGATATGGATGAGAGGCAGTTGTCACTTTAGAGCTTGAGAGGAGTCTGGTCATTTTATGGAAGCTATGGAACAAGGATCAAATTGAAGCTTCAGCAATTCCCAGCTAGAGGTAGGAACTTTTATTGGTTTCAATATAAATCCCCATAAATTAGTTATTTTTTAGTTTTAATCTTCTTTCTTAGTATTTAGGGACCCCTAGAGGGTCGATGGAGTGAGTCTCGTGGGAAAATTAGGGTTTTTGGGAGGCTCTTTGGGGTTTCCCATTCAGGAATCCTAGTCACATAGGATGTGGTTATATGAAAACACATTGTGTGTTCTACCTGTTTGTGGAAGATAATGTTTTAATAATTATAAAATGTATATTAGTAATTTTAAATGTTTTCTAGTACTTGGGAATGTGGATCATTGGGTACTTCACACTACGTACCAAGACTACACCTTAGGCAGTGTTACATGTCCATTTAACCAAGTACATAGGAAAATAGAGGTTATAGAACTACACATTTTATACTCAGAGTAAACATAATATGGTGGTACATGGAAATGTGGATGGGTACATGTTAAGGAACATCATGTGAAGGGGAAATGGTGATTTAATAGTACATGGGAAGACCTATAGTGTGCTAGGGATGTATATAAGTACATGGCCAAGTTAATCTTTGAGAGTGCACTATGTGTTCTCCAAAGTGTGAACTATTTTTTTACAAGGGGTTTTGGGTGTCTTTATGTTATAGAGTTATAATTGGGCTTGTTAATAGCCTATTATTAGTGTTTTATCACATATATAATGGTGGTGTAATCCATTAAGAATTTTGAGGCCCTCTGGATGGTGTTTTCTACTAAGAGATTTTTTTGGTGGATTCCTTTGATTGTGTTGTTCTAGAATCCTTCTAGGGGTTGGTTTGTCTGCTGTATGGATTGAGTGAGAGTTTTTTATTTTTTCTAACCATAGTAGATAATGTTTGGAGAGTTTGTTAAAAGTTTAATGAATATATTATAAAAGGTTGGATCATGTGAATTCTTAGATGAGCTTCACTAGTTGTTTCTCAAGGTATATTTTGTGAGGGTCCTACGAGTTGAAAAGAAAATGTGGGATGTAATGTATATATAGATGTTGTTGGAAGAGTTTGAGAAGGATATAAGTGGCCTATACTAAGGAATTACCTATTGGAAAATGTGTTTCTTGATTTTTTTCCCTTTAGAGAATGGTGTTTTCTGAGGTGTCCCTTATGGGAATGGTAGTGCTTTAGGTATTCCATAAGGTCAAGGTATCTTTGAGATATGATCTATGAGACCGGTTGTGGTTTCTTTTAGTGAGCTTTTCCAGAGGTATGATTTTGTTGGAGGATTCCCTTTTTGGTAATCCTTCATGATATATGGTTTTTGGGACCATTAATGGTGCCCCATTATTTTTCTCTTATGAGATGGTTGACGCCAGTCTCAGTAGATCTAGTTAATGGGTTTGGGTGCAGCCAACCCAAGTTTTTGAAATTGTGGTCTTGGATATTTTAGTTTTTTCATGTTTAGTACAAGATGATACAAGATAACTTTGGTATTTTACTAGACCAAGCATTATCCCTGAGATTGAATCTATTTCTCTCATATATTAGTTAGTTGTTGTGCGGTGTGGATAGGGAGAAAATGGATGATCTATATGAGTGTAGACTCCCAAGTTTAGCTGATCTCCTGAGATTTTATTAGTGTAACATGGAGGCAATTACATTAAAAGATTCCATTTTATGGGTTTGGGCCAAAAAATTAGTTCTATGATGCATTGATAGGTTGGTGAAATGTAGTTAGTTATATAAGACTTCTAGGACATTATAGTGTCCTACCAAGGTTGATAGGGAGTCTCTACCACTAGTTAATATCATTCCATTGGAGTCCTAGATCCCATTAGTTGTGATTTATTGTTCATACACCTTGGATGAGATCATATGGTTCAAAATATATGCTTTTCCTTACATTGGAATTTCAAGTTACTTGTTGATCAGGTGAAAGCATGTGATGTTGTAGTTCTGTTATCCACATTTTGTAATTCCTCTAGATAGATCTAGATAAAGGATATATTAACCTTGAGTGTTAGGATATAACTCATGGTCAACTATTTTCCATTTATTTATCCCTTTTATTATTTCCTATCTTTTTTAATTTTAATTCTAGTAGTCTTTTTCGGATAGGTTGGAATGATTTGGTGTTTCATGAAAATGTTTTGAGATTGGATGTGAGGACCACCATTACGGTTGTCCTACTAAGATTTTTTTATCACCCCCTATATGTGCACCTAGGTGTATGTATAGACATTATATCTACTTTTAGTTTGGTATTGTGATGTAGTGGATAGTTTGGGGGCATAGTCTTCATTATAGAGAATATATTCTCATGTGGAGTCTTTGGATCACACTTAAACAACTCAACAATCGTTGATACTGGGTGTATGGTTCGGCATGGAGTATCAATAGAGACTTTTTTATTTATTTTCTTTCCTTTTATTTTATTTTGTATATGAGGTTGTCCTAGTGGGTGAAAACTATCTGTATGTTTTTCCTTGAGTTTATATGCAGCCTTTCATTAATTATTATTTTTCTTTTACTCTTTATTTACTCATATGCACAATAATGTTCCGGGATATTTATGTATTCAATTTATTTATTTTTTTTATTACACTCTAATAAAAATTCATACTCTCCCCCATTATATCCTCTAAGGCCTTGATCACTAGTAAATAGCCTTTGGCGTATAGGGAGGTAGTCTTGAGGTCTTATTATCAACTGGATTGGGTGATGGGTTTGGTTGATTTTGGTAGGTCCATAAAAAAATGTTATCAAAGAATTATTTTTATTTTTCTTAATATTTGGGGTGTTGGAAAAAAGTAGATCTATGAATGTTTTAGATCTTATGAAGGATATTGGTTTAGTTATTTAAGAACAACTATTCTGGTATTAATTATAGGTTATTGGGGTTAGGGTATTGTTGTTCTTAGTTTTCTATATTACAATTATGTTATTTTCACCTTGAGTGATGTATTTATTTTTGTGTATTTTTGTGATTTATAATTTTTTAACTCTTGGATTCATGAAAAATGCATGTTTTCATTCATCATGAAAGGAAATATGGATCCTCACAACATTTGACCGACTGTTTCTTTTTTTCTAAGGATTGATGTTTATTTTTTAATGTGTTAGAAAATTATCATACAATGTTTCCTAGTATATATACTTTGGGGAATTCTCCTCAAATGATCCGAGGTTATTTTTCTTTTGAGGAAAAAGCATTTTGATCTCAGGGGGAAGTGATCTCTGGTGATAGATATATAGTCCCTTCATCGATGTATTCATAAAAACCCTTATGGGATGGTATGTACTTTTGGATTCCCTATTAGTGTGGTTATCTTGATAAAGGCAAGGATTCTTGAGAGATGTTAATATCAGGATTGATTTTGACCTAAGGTTGTGGTAGTCTAAAGGATTTTTGTGTTTTTGATAAGGTTTCCTTGATATTTTGTGATGGAATTCTAAGATTCATCATGATTTCATGTCTTCAAGGCTAGTTTGAGAGGGTATAATTGGTTGGATTTCTAGCATGTTGGATCTGGTTGAGATTTTTATAGTACGGTGAGAGGATGGTTAGGTGCTTGTGGTTTTTTATTGATGTCTGACTGAAGGGTGATTTTGTGGTAGATCTTTAAATATCAGATATTTCTTTTATTTATAGAGGTGTTCCAAGTGTGCACTAGTTTTTTGGAACTAGACTACATGAGTAGTACGGTCAATGGGTTTAGGAGTGTTATCTTAGGAATGATAAGTCATGGATTGTTTGAGTGTGAGAGTCTATGAGAGGTTTTTGTAACAAAACTCTTCTTTTTGGAGGAAATTTGTGGTTGGTATCTCTTTTTTGAAGGAGACCTTATTTAGTAAAGGTGTATGCATGCTGGCTTGGCACAATTATATTTGGTTATCTTTTTCGGTGCGTTTAGTTGTGTCGTAAGGGAATCCATATGGTTGGGAGTGCACTATAGTTCATCAGAGGTTGTGTTACAAATTTTAATTGGTTCTTTGGGTGTTGGAGACGTCTTTCTTGGTGAGATAAGAATTGGTGGTGGTTGGTGTTCCAATTTTTTCACTCTCAGGTAAACAATTTTTCCATGTCCATTCATTTCTTTTAGTAGTTTAAGGAGAATGGGACATGGAGTTTAGTGTTGGTTGAGGGGTGAAAATGAGGATGCTCTTATGGTGGGAAATATCGTATCAGTTATGGTTGAATTTCCCTTTTCTTGGTAGAATCATTGGTTTTATGAAACTGGTCAGTAGATAGTCAAAGTATCATTGGAAGTTCCAATGTTTAGTTTAAATATTGGTAGTAGGTTTTACACCAAGACTTTTTGGGGGAGAGAATCATTTATAGTCGGTAGATTTTCATAAATCATGTCCTAATGGTTTGGGAAAAATAGGTGAAATTTGATTTTTTTTCTCTCAGGTGGTTTTAAAGGGGGAAATGGTAATTTAACCTTTCTTTAGATCTGAGATAAATTTTTTAACCACTCATTTGGTCCTAAAACATGGTTTTTTCACTAGGTAATGAATTTTGTGGAATTTTAATCTATTTTAATTTTTTTTGAATATTTAATATCTAATTAATTAAATATTATTTACTCATGCATGTTCATTTGGTGGTATCTTCTGTTTGGATCATTAGATAAAAATTAAAACTCCTCAGTTGAGTCCAAAATGGGAGGGTTTTCCAAGGTTAATAATAAACTCACATCATGTTTTGGGCCTGATCCTAGGCCCTATTTCCTTTTTCTTTTTCTTTTTCTTTTTATTTTTCTCCCTTTTCTCCATTTAGTACCTCTTCCTCATCTTTGTCTTGTTGTGTATTACCCTGGGGATTTAATTTTTTTTGGTCTAGAGAACAAAGTTGTATATAGATAGAGATAGAGATAAGATAGTGATGGAGATAGAAAGGTAGGGTTTTCCATGGAGCTTGGGAGGATTTAGATCACTATGTTGTAGCTATGGACCACAAATCAGATAAACAATTTAGTGGTTTCCACAAATAAGTAGGCCCTATAAATTATTTCACCATAAATCACCATAATTTTATTTATGTTTAGTTTTAATCTTGTTTTTTGGACATTGGGTCCCCAAGAGGGTCGATCTTATGAGTTTTGGGGAAAATAAGGGGCTTCGAGTTGTTTTTAGGGTTTTCCCATTTGGAAATATTAATCACACAGTTTGTGGTTCTCTACAAAAACACCATGTTCTCTTCCTATTTAATGATGATAGAGTTTTTATAAGTATATACCATGTACATTATGTATATGTTATATAATAGTACTTGTTTGTGTGGTTGAGTACTTAGGTATGAAGATCATTGGAGACTACACGTCGTGTACCCACAGCACACCAAATATTGTTTTACTCGGCCTTGTTACCAAGTATATAAGAAGATGGAGGTTTAGTTAAGAGAGCTTTTTTTCATTTAATGATTTGAAATATTCATAAATGTATTTTTGGAACCAGGCCCTGATAGTGTGAGATTTCGAGGCCTAATGTGCCCGAAATTAATTACATAAAAAATTAAATATATTTTATATTATGCGAATGTAGTTTATTAATGAAAATATAATAAGTCTTAAATATAATCTTAGATCATAAATCCAAGACCATGGTTGAATCCAAAATGTTAGTATTACTCTAGGCGTGTCTTAAAATAGGTCAGTGTGGGACGTTCAAATAAAGAAGTTGCTAGTGGGTGTGTTTAGTTAAATAATTAATTACTTTTATTTAATTAATTAAATTAACCTAATAAAACTTCTTTTAAATATTTTTTTATGCTAATTATCTAGGTTTAACCAAATAAAACCTGTGATAATCAAGAGGTTACTTCTAGACATTGTTGGAGAATTAGAATCAGATGAGGATGAGACTTCATATCTAGGAAGATCGACACGCATCAAACACAATGAATCCTATCATTCATTAGAGATTGTATTATTTGATGAAGAATGATCTGAAAATAGGTAAGACCCTAAAATTCATGGTTTATGCCTCTATTGATTAAATTTATTATCCAGGAACAAAATTCTTCTTTAATCTACATTCTAATTGATCCATTTTAAGAACTCGTGTATCGATTTAATTTTTTTATTTGGTTTTCTCACCCCAACACTCCAAATATTTATCCATTGGAAAAGAAATATAATCTCATAATCGTTACACTTTTTTTCTTGTGAATTTATACATCTTTTCTTCATGTCAGTCGTCATTGGACCAAAAGTTCCTAAGTCAACATTTTTAGGCAGGACAGAGCGTGATTGGACCCCCGGATCCACAACATATTCATGTGGGATGAACAGAATGATAAATCAGGGATGTAATTAGATTATTTGTCAGTTTTTTGTAATATTTTTTTAATCTAGAATCCAAACTATAGATGGTGGTGACGAGAGGCACATTATGGATGATAGTGGTGCATGTGGGTTCGTGTGGGAAGAGATGGAGGTTCGATCTCCAACCACCGGATGGTCAGAATCACTAGATGGAGAAAGATCCAAAATTTTCATGTGTATTATAGGCAAGATCCAAATAAACATCTATAGATCTAGGATCCTCAAAATATATATGCAAATCTATGAGAAACTCTACTACTTGTCTTGTATTCAAAATACAACACACCTTGCAATCCCCTAGCTTTGGAATCTAGGGATTTGTGAGATAATAAGTATCAAATACTTTGTGTGACCCCCACACATTGTGTGACCCAGTGCTAGAATCCTGGAACGTACTTCAAGAGTACATGAGGACGAGCACATCCAGACACACTCCATGTTTACAGATACATAGGCATGGCCATGGACACGGGTGGAACCCTATATAGAGAGACACACCATGTACTGAAGTATAAGTATGTGGGAAAAGTTACACAAGCATAACCTGAAGCACGATAAGGACACTTTGTGGCTAAGAAACACCACGAAGTCAACCTAAACACTATGTAGTGCAACACGGTTAGTGATCCATGTACCACTAGGGACACAGTCAGGTAGAGAAGTGGGACCACACTCTGTGTGCCCCCTTACAAACTATGTACCCCTTCATTATTTTTTAGTAACCTCCTAGCTCTCACATATCCTTTGTTTTTAGTTATATTTTGTTGTATGAGTAGCTATCATAAGGTTTTTCCACGTAGAATATTATGGGGGATTCTTTAGTATATTTAAGGATATGATGTGAGATTTTTTTGGGCATGATGAATATTTAGGTGATGCTCGGTGATGGCGGTTATTAGGTAGAATCATTATAGTGACACCCCTAAATAAATTAGGTCACGTGTCCTCTTTTTATGGAGTAGTACCCCCTATCAGATAGGGTGTGGGTCCTCCTTACACTGAGTGATACCCCCTAGCATTAGGGTGAGGGTCCCCTATCTATCTACTGAGTGGTACCCTAGATAGATTAGGGTGTGGATCCTCTATTTATAGAGTGGTACCCCCCATCTAATAGGGAACGGGTCCTCCTTTATCTAAGAGGTACCTCCTAGAGCGTTATGGTGTTGGTCCTCTATCCACAGAGTAGTCTCCCCCTATGGAATTAGGGTGTGGCCCCTCCTTACTCTGAGTGCTAACCACTAACAAATCAGGACGTGAGTCATATATCCATTGAGTTACACCCCCTATCAGATACGGATTGATTCCTTCTTACACTGAATATCAACTCATTAAGGACCAGGGTGAGGGTCATCTCTTGGAGATTGTTACCCTTGAATGTGAGACATAGTGGAGAGGCAAGGTACCTCCACACGTTTACTTCTTTGTAAAGTGATGAGAGATGTCAAGAATCTAGGATGGACTTCTAGAACTATTGGATCTCTTTTCCTGGGATGGGCTATGAGATAGAGATCCCCTTACCTCTTGTATAGGTTTCTTTTCTTTGATCATATATATATATATATATATACATATACACATTTGTATCCATGTTTTCATATTTTTTTACTCTCTTGCTTTCGGTTTATCTATCTACTATTTATTTATTTTTATCATATCTCTTACATCTCGCCCTTCATCTTTTCGGGTATCCTACTGGTTGTGAATATACTCACCCATTCATTATATTTTTCTATACGTGTCATGTCTTATGCTGACAACTGATAAGTCATTGGTGACTATAGTGGAGTATTGGGATACCTGGGGCGTTCGAACGTGTATGGTGGTTATACCTTATAGGTCAAGAGATAGGATCTATTATGATTTTAATTTTATAGTTTTTCCTAGTTGGGGCATCTATCTGGTTGGGCATGTATTTTTACCCTTTACTTTAAGTTTTCACTATCATACACTTGTACAACCTCGTGTTTTTTCATGCATGGTTTATATTCTAGCAATTGAATCTTTTTATTTTATGATTCCCTTGCACTTTTTCATTGATATGGTCAGGTGTGTGTATACAGGTACATTAGACAAAGCCTCTCTACTATTTATTCCATTTGTCTCTTATCATTGGCCCCTAGCCTATGGAGGTTGGATTGGGGTAGTTGTGTCTGGAGTTATGTTCGGGCGGGTCATGTAAGATTGGTATTAGAGCATTTTATTCCTTGTGATGGTTTTTTGGAGTAGTCCCATTATAAGGATTTGGTGGGGACTTAGGGAAATATTTTAAAAGAGTGTCGAGTGTGGATTTTAGGATAGGGAACATTGTGATAGTGCAGGAAGATGATGTATCCATTCAATAGGACCTTGACTAATTGTTTATCAACTCGACACATTGAGAAATTGGTTGCATGGATCAGTGGTACATAAATCATATAGTATTGATTCATTTGACTTCCCTTCTTGATTTAGATCCCCATTGAATATATATATAATCATCTGACTATGGTACATCTTGATTTAATTTTTAGGATGCCTCCATAATAATAGCCATCAAGGTTACCAGTTCTATATCATGATGATGACCTGATGAGTGATGATGCCTCGGTATAGGATACTTACCGCAAGAACCTTCCAGTGGGTGGATAGGTAGAATCACCCCCATCTATTGAGAGGAAGATCATAACATCATATCAGGATAAGGATGCGCATATTATTATTGCACTCCATGAGTTATAATTCCAAAGTCTTATGAGGTTCCATAGTGAGTTAGATCCCCAGACAGTTAAGTATTTTCTTGAGTTAGTGGTAAATCATTTCAGGCTTATCCAAAAAAAATAGATCATGTGGTTTCAATGGTACCTATACTTTTCCACAGATCATCTAGTCACTAGTGATTTCTTGTTACCCAGATGCATAATGAGTTGACACTCTCATGGACTAACTTCTAGAAGTTATTCCATGACAAGTACTACCCCTCCAGCTAACATGTGGTTCAGATTCATGAGCTTCTGGAGCTGTAGTAGGGAGGGGTAACAATGGATGAGTACATTGGGATAATCATAGGCCATGTACAATACTCCATAGACATGATATGTGATGGATACTTTTGATCATGGAAGTTTGAGTAGGGTCTTCATAGAGATATCCATTCTAATATAGTACCCATGTGCATCCCCACCTATGTAGGTGTGTTGGAGTTGGTTCTGGTGATAGAGAGATTCATATCTGATGGATTCAAAGTATCTAGAGATAGTCGTGGGTGTTACAGTATTGATTCATCTTTTTTATCTATCATGTCATAGTCTATAGGATATCTACATAAGATACCACCCCATGACCAGACTCGGGCATATGGTCTTGTGTTAGAGGAATAGAGCAGAGGATTAGGGTGGCTCGGATAAGTGTGGTGGAATGAATGTGAATTTTTATGTCACATGGTACATGACTTCCTAACCCAATGTGCTAAGGAGGGTATGAAGATAAAATATGGAACACCAAGGTAGAGGAAGAACTATGATCAGGGATCTATTAGGCAAGGGCAGGGTGGCCCCAGAGAGGCGAAGCTTGCAAAGGAGAAGGTGGAGCTCTGGGAGGAGGAGATGTGGGTGGTGGATGACTCTGATATCCTTCCACCACTATCACCAGAAATCACACATCATGCTCGGGGATCTAGCAGTCCGGGCCATGGGTTTTTATAGGCTATGGAATCATATAACCATGTGGAACATGAGATACTTAAATGTAAGATAATTGTTTATTCTACTCTTACTTCAATATTAATAGACAAAGGTGTGAGTCATTCCATCATCTCTTTACTCTTGGTTCAATAATTATTGCTCCCAGTCAAGACATTATGCCAAAATCATTTTCTGTAGGTTCCTAGAGTGAATAATTCTTCTATATCTTTATCTAGTGGTACTATGAGATATCCCTTAGTGAAGAGAGGTTCTCATGGGACCTTTTAGTCATCACATTCGAACCCTATGACACCATATTGGGTATGGATTGGTTGTCCATGGTTTGAGCCTAGATTGACTATCACTATAGATGAGTCATATTCCCTCGCTCTGATGGGTTGAGATTATCCTTTATATTTGTGAAAGATCTCATGGAAGGAAGATTGGTTTTTGTGATCAGGTGGAAGAATCCCATTACCCATCAGTTTTAGATTATATCCCATGGTGTATTAAGATCTTTAGGCATCTAGATTCCCTTAGTCATGGAATATTATATGGAAATATTCAATAAGGTAATTTTGGGACTACCTCTGAGGTGATAGATGGAGTTTTTTATTGACTTTCACCCTGGTACCACTTTGATATCATGTATGGAATTTTGGATATCCCTTACTAAGATTTGGTAGATGTTGTTACAGTTGGTGGACCTTCAATATAATGTCCTTATCAGACCAAGTGTGTCCCCATAGGAAGCTCTAGTTTTATTCACGAAAATTATGGATGGGAGCTTACAGCTTTGTGGGGATTATCATCGGCTAAACCATGCCACGATAAAGAATAAGTACCCATTTCCACGGACTAACAACATTTATAATAAATTGTGAGGAATGTTTTAATTATTGAATATCAATATCATGTCAAGTTACCACCAGTTTATAGTTTATGAGGCTGATATTTAGAATCTGGAATTCTGATGTCACTATGGAAATTATGAGTTCCTAGTGATACACTTTAGTGTGATGAATGCTCCCACTATGCTTATGGAATTGATGAACCAGATTTTATAGCCATGATTAGAACATTTTTTTTGTTGTATTCATTGATTAAATACCCATATAATTATCTTTAGAAGAGGATAATCCAGAGAACTTTATGATTGTTCGATACTTGCTTCAAGAGCACCTAATTCATGTTAAGATCTCAAAGTTCCAGTTCTGGATTCATGAGGTTCAATTTCTAGGGAATGTCATTTCTAAGCATGGTTTAAATGTCAAATAAGTGAAGATCGATGCAGTTATTGCTTTTGAATCACCCAATATTGTGTTAGAGGTTCATAGATTCCATAGCTTGGTAGGGTACGACAAGAGGTTTGTGGAAGAATTCTCCAAGATTGCATCTACTTTGACCACCTAGACAAGGAAAGGGATATTGTTTACCTAGATTGAGCAATACCATAGGGCCTTCAAGGAGTTACAACTGAGTCTAATTAGTGCTCCAATGTTGAGACTACTCGAGGATGGTGTGAAGTAATTAGTGTATTGTGATTCCTCAAGAGTTTTGATTAACTATGTGTTGATGCATAGATAGGTAGTTACCACATATGGGTCAAGGCAGTTGATACCCCATGAGAAGAACTACGTGACTCATGACCTAGAGTTGGCACTATTAGTCTTTTTTTTAGTGATGTCAAGGCACTATCTTCTAGGAGATTTCTTTCTAGTTTACTCATACCATTATATTCTTTGGTATGTCTTCACACAAGGAGACTTTAAACTAAGACAAAGGTGGTCGTTGGAATTCTTACAGGACTATAACTTTGAGATAGTCTATACTCCTATGAAGGGTAACATGGTGGGATATTTCCTTTTTATTAAGTCCCAAGCTCATTTTTTACAGGACACGTCTGAGAAGTTGGCTTCCTTGTAGCTGTCCTTGGTTGAGCAAGAGGGTGTAGTTTTTCTTTAGTAGATTGTGTTGACACTTCCTCTCCTCCAGTGTGTGAGAGAGTCCTTGTTTGGAGACATCGACTATGAGGCCTTTAAAAACCTGATATCCTCAGGAGATTCACCCAATGGATTCTCTAAAGGTGGGAATCACATAAACCTTTTCAAGGGGTGAATGGTGGTCTCATTCATGATGAGGGGGGAGGTGATGTTGGAGTTTCGTAAATCACCTTTTGATATAAATCCTAGTGTGAAGAAGATTTATATAGAACTTCAGCGGTAGTTTTGATGGGCTAGAATGAGATGGAGAAGGGTTGAGTTCATCTCACAGTGTCTCACCAATCAGTAGGTGAAGGATGAGCTTCCAACAGGTTTTTTATAGCCCCTTGAGATCCCAGAATGGAATTGTGATGACATATCCATGGAATTTGTTATAGGGATTCCATGGAAATCAAGTTTTCGGTATGTCATATGGGTGATCATTGACTTACTTGGGAAGTAGAAACACATAATATCTGTCGAGAATTAGTGTTTGGTATATATTTTAGGGAAAATTTATGGATGAAAAATTATCTATCTTCATGGGGTTCCCTCAACTATTTTACCTGATCATGATGTGCGGTTTACATGTCTACTGTTCAAAGGCCTATAGGAGGCATTTGGAACCCAAGTGAGAATGAGTATAGTCTTCCACCCCCAGACATATGGGAAGACAGGTCACACTATCTACATGTTGGAGTACATAATGATGCCTTGTGTGTTGAATTTTAGCTAAAGATGGGAGGATCACTTTCCATTGGTAGAGTTTAAGTTTAAAAATAGCTAGCACTCTAATATTGGAATGGAAGCATTGAATGCCTTGTATGGGAGACCCTATAGGTCACCCCTCTGTTAGATATAGATTTGTGATGCATCTCTTGTTGATCCAAATATGGTGTAGGATATGATGGAGAATGTCCAGGTCATCTAGGACTAGATGAGGACATCCCAGAGAAGCCTGAAATCTTACGCAGATCGACATCATAGGCCCTTGGAGTTTAATAAGGGAGACAACATTTTTCTGAGATTCTCCCCATGGTGATGATTTTATAGATTTATCCATGGTGTAATGTTATTCTTGAGTTTCATTGGGGCATTCAAGATCATACAAAGGGTAGGTAATTTTTCTTGCCACCTTGTCCTACCCCCACATTTGAAGCAGGTGCACAACCTCTTCCAAATGTCCCAGCTGGGGAGATACATGCATGACCAAATGCATATTATTTAATATGGATATCTAGACATGAAGTATGGATACAAATTTCCATATAACTAGGTGGAGATAAAGGATTGACAGGAGAGGACCTTGCATTGATGGACCTTCTCCTTGGTTCTTGTGCCATGGTAGCATGGGAGCATGTAGGAGAGCTCCTGAGAATGGGAGAGCCATATGTGGGCCTAGTATCCTTATATTTTGTTTTAGTTTTGATTTTAGGGGATAAAAATATTAAAGGGAGGAATTATTTAGAGACCCTACTTTTTATTTTTAATACTTTTAAACATTTATAAATATATTTTTGGAGCCAGACACTGAGACCACATGTGATTCTGAGGCCCGGTGTGCCCAAAATTAATTTTATAAAAATATTAAATATATTTTATATTACCAAAAAATAGCTTCTAAAAAAATAGTATTACTCTTAAATAGAATCTCGGATCAGAATCACAAGAGCCTTATCCAAGTTGGTGAGGACTCAGCAAGTGCATCCAAGAGACCAAAGTTCAAAATCGGGTGAAGACATATTTCTGGGTACTGTAACAGTATTGTAGAAGGTATTTTACGGTACTATAGTAGTCAGAACTATTCATCCATTTGGTATTTTGGGCCACTGGTTTGGTCCTTGGGTCCTTCAAGGCCTTCAGTCCACACAAGCCCTTCGGTCTAGTAAGACTTTCGGGCCACCTCAAGGCCTTCGGGCCACCTTAAGTCCTTTGGGCCACCTCAAGGATATCGGGCCACCAGAAATTGTACATAATGGACCAGGAAGAATCTACAAGGAGTAGACTCCATATGAGTATTTAGAGAAAGTGTATTCATCAGATAAAAATCTAATGGATGTATAATAATGATAGGGTATGGAATTTTCATTAGGACTAGAATGTGCATGCATGAAAAGCCTAGCCGAAAAGACATGTGATGGTGGACAGCTGATATCACGATGCAGATGCTGGGGAGGAGCAGTTCCATGTAGTTATAGTCTGGATATTTTCTCTAAGGCCTACGGATCACATAATATCTAAGCCTACAGGCCTTTTAAGTGTTCCCCCTCATCCATTGAAAGGGGGGTTATCAAAAATCAACAAAAAAAGAAGTCATTCAGACCCTTCAGGATGGATCAAAAATCCAATACCATGGTTGAATCTACAATGCATTCTTTATCCTAGATGTGACCTAAAATAGGTCGGTGTGATACATTCGAATAAATGTAGTAGTTTTTGGGTGTGTTTAGTAAAAAAAGTAATTTTATTTAATTAATTAAATTAGCCTAATAAAAATTCATTTAAATACACTATTATCTCAAATCTACATGTTTATATTTACAACCCCCGGGAGAATTGAGAGGTTCCTTGTACCCTTCATTGGTTAATCAAGATCATACGACGATGATACTACGGATCTGAGTAGATAGATACACAACAAATACAACAAATCCTTTTATTTTTTGGTGAGTGTGTTCTTCAGTGATGAATGATACAAAACTATTTTGGATTCATTAATTTGTGTTTTATTCGATTATTGATTGTATTTACTGAGGGGAATCAAAATTCTTCTTTGATTAGTGTTCGAATTGAGCCATTGCATGCGCCCACGTACCGGTTTAATTTTTTATTGAGTATTCTCACCCCGACACCCCAAATCTATATATATTAGCTAAGAATTCTTATACAATGATAATTGTAAATATATTTATTATTCTTTTCTTCCTCAATTATTCTAATTAGTTATCATTAAACCATGGGGTTACGATTCGAAATTTTCAGGTGGGACCAAGTGTGATCGCATCCCTAGATCCAAGGTAGATTCATGTGCAATGAATGAAATGATGAATCATGGGTATAATCAGATGATTTTAGGGTTGTGAGCGATCTATTTTTTGATCCAAGATCCGTACTAGAGATTTTGAAAACAGGAGGTGCGCACTGGGTGATAGTAGTGTGTGTGGGTTCATGCAGAAGGATCTGAATGTTTGATCTCCATCCACTGAAGGGTCGGAATTGCTGACCAGAGTGATATACAGAGTTTTCTGGTGTCTTAGAGGAATAATAATAAGAAATTACCATAGATACAGGATCCAAAAAACATTTATGGGAATCTACGAAAAACCGTACAACACACCATGTACTGTAAAAAACACAAGTTATGTAGTCTCTTGGATGTGGTTTCTAGGGTTTTGTGAGTTTATAAGTATCACATACTATGTGGGATCCCAAAATGCCCTGTGACCCAGGGCTAATGGACCAAAATGTACTCCAGAAATATATGGTAAAGGGAACGGTGAGGCACACGCTATGTTCTAAGATACACGAACATGGCCAGTGACATGGGTATAACCCCGTGTGGAGAGACATTCTATGTACCGAAGTACACAGACACAAGAAAAGTTACATTGAAAAATCCAGAAGCATGGGTAGGACCCTGAGTGAATAAGGAATATAGTTTATTCCACCTAAACATTATATAATTCCACAATGTTAGTGATCTATGTACCTTTATGGACACATCTAGGAAGAGAAGTGGGACCACATGTTGTGTGGTCCCCCTACAAATTGTGTACCCCTTATTCCTTTTTTTGTAACCTCTTAACACTCAAATATCCTTCCTTTGGACTCAAATTTTTACCCATGAGAATACTATCCTGAGTTTTGTTTACCACATATAATGTGATAGTGTCCCCTATCGTGGTTTTTAGGATATTATGTGATATTTTCTAGACATGATTATTATTTAGGCAGTGCTCGATGATGGTAGTGATTGAGCAGGATACTTAGAGTGGTACCCCTTGATGGATCAGGGTGTGGGTCCTCTATTTAATGAATAGTATCCCCCCCCCCTATCAGGTAGGGTGTGGTTCCTCTTTACACTGAGTGGTACCCCCTATGTCATTAGGGTGTGGGTCCTCTATCTATAAACTGACTAGTACCCCCTAACAGATCAAGGTGTGGGTCCTCTATTAATGGAGTGGTTCCACCGATTATATAGGGTGGGGTCCTCCTTACTCTGAGGCATACCCCCCCCCCCCCATGGTGTCAGCGTACAACTCCTCTATGCATGGAGTATTCCCCCACCCATTGAATTAGGGTGTGGTTCCTCCTTACTCTGACTAGTGCCCCATGATAGTTCAGAGTGTGGGTCCTCTACCTGCTAAGTTGTACCCCCGATCAGATAGGGTGTGGGCCCTCCTAACACTTAGAAACATCCCTTAATGAACTATGGTTTGGGTCCTCTACTTGAATATTATTCCCCCTCGACTCTACATCATAGTAGAGAGGCATGGATCATCCACAAAATAACTTCTTTGGATAGACACGTGAGATTCTAGGCATATAGGATATACTTCTACAACTATTGGATCTCTTTTCCTTGGATGGGATATGAGATGGAGATCCCCCTCTCTATGATTATAGTTTTTTTGGTTTGAGAATTTATATATATATATATATAATTATATATATATATATATATATATCCATGTCATTAGATTTTTTTACTCTCTTGCTTTGGGTTGAGTTGTCTACTGTCTATCTATTCATATTGTGTCTCTTACTTCTCCCCCTTTAGATTTTGGACCATACACAGTGGTCAAACATTATATATCAAGAGTTCATCTCTCTTAGCATTTTACTTTTCCAATTTTTTCATCTTGAGACATCTATCTGGTTGGACATGTATTTTTTCCCTTTACTTTCATTTTTCATGACCATACTCTTGTACACCCTATAGTTTCTACATGCATGGTTTATATTCTAGTTGTTTCAACTTTTTATTTTATTATTCCAATACACTTACGCAATGAGATGGTTAGTTGTGTGCATACAAGTACATTATGATCATTCCTCCCATAATAGTTATGCCTTTAGGTAATTATCACCAGACTTTGGTCGATGTAGGTAGTCAGGGGGTAGTTTTGAATCAAGCCTCATTGGGTCAGGTTGTGACTTTTTGGAACTACACATTGTGTACTCTAAGTACACATCATGTAGTAGTACCTGGAAATGTGGTTGGGTACATGGGAATACACCTCGTTTGGGGGGACATGGTGGTGTACTATTACACAGTCGGACCCCATCCGCTCCATGGAAATGTAGAAGTACATTTTTAGGTGCCCCTTTGAGAGTACATGTCATGTACTCAGAAATATATGTTTTGTACATTTTCCCTCAAGGGGTTTTGAGTGTCTTTGTGGCCCAGATTTAGAATTGGTCTTAGGAGTAGTCCATTCAAATCATTTTTTCCACATAGATCTTGATAATGCAATCTACTTGGTGTTTAGAGACTATCTCAATGGTTTTTTTCACTAAGAGATTTTTTCAAGAGGATTCATTGGAGATTGTTATTTGATAATACCTTCAGGGGTTGGGTTGTGTGTTGTGAGGATTGGTTGATGGTGTGTTCTTATTTATCACCTTTTTTGAGGATACCAGGTGAGTTCATTCAAGGTTCTGTGGATATATTTCAGAAGGCAGGATCAAGTGGATTCTTGGATGAGCATTGTTAAGTTTTAGTTCATTAAGAACCATTAGGTTGGGATGAAATCAAGATATGTTGAGTACATCTAGGTGTTATTGGATGATTTTGAGACAGGATTAAGGGACATATTCTAAGGAATTACCTTACTTATGTGTGAGGTTTTACATGAGGTTTTACTTATTAGTAATGGAGTTTATTGATATTTCCCTTGTAGGTGTGTTGGAGCTTCAGGTTTTCATTCCTGACAGGGGACAATTGGGTTGTGAGATATGAGAATAGATGTGGTTTATTTTTGTGATCATGGCCTAATATTTGTTTTTTTAGGATCCCCTTAAATGGATTCCTATTTTATATATGGTTTTGGGGATCGTAGAGGATGTCTCATGATTGTCAACCTATGAGATGGTCGATGTTAGTATCAATATCTCTAGTTGGTGGATTCAAGTGTAGTCAGTGCTAGTGTTTGATATTATGGTATTTGAGGTTTTATGTTGTTCTTGTTCAGTACATGATAAGATATGATAACTTTTGGATATTAATAGATCATGAATTGTCCCTAAGATTGGATTTTTTACTCCTCTATATTGGATGGTTATTGTAAGTAGGGGATAGATATCTAAGGATTGATCTGGATGAGTGCAACTACCCTAGTTTATTTGATCACCCAAACTAGTGTTAGTGGACCATGGATGATATTGATATATTAAGGCCCAATTTATTAGTTTGAGCCTGATTAGGATGCATAGTGACGTGTTGATAGGACTTTATTACCAAGTTAGTTATATAGGATTTCTGGGACATAGTAGTATCCTCTATAAATTGATAGGGAGTCCCCCCAATCAGATAAAATCATATCATTAGGGTCTTAGAGACTGATATATGGGCTTCCTTATTTAGATTCCTAGGATGAGATTATAGGTATCGGCATCTATGATTATCCTTGTGTTGTAATTTGGATCTAATTCTTGATCAGTCAGATGCACTTGATGTTGTGACTGCGCAATCCATGTTTCATAATTTCTCTGACTAGGGCCAAAGAGAGGATTGATTTACCTCAGGTGTCAGGGTATAACCCGTGGTTTTATATTTTCTTTTTTTAGACCTATTATATGTAATTATTATTTCAAGAGTGTTGAATTGATTTCCAAATAAAAATTTCTATCAAAAATGTATTATTTTCAAATCCCCCAAATGTTTAAAAATGACCCATTTTATCACAATATGTAGTATGATATAGATCTTTATATTTCTAAATATTCCTCTAAATATTAATTAGGTATTAGATGAATAATATACAAAATTATTTTATCCTTTGAAATCAATTTACTTGATCAAAATACTATATGAACACAAATTAAGATAAACTATAAACGTATATTTATATTTTATAGTAAAAACCATTTTTAGTTTTAAAATAGAAAAAAAATAAAATAAAATTAAAGAACACAATGGAAAGAATGGATATATGAGGTTCAATATCTACTTAAGAATTAGTCCTCTTCACTTGGTGATCACCTGCCACCAAGAATTTTATGTAAAATAAAAAAGATGATCCACAACCACGATCGGGGTTTAAAACAACTTAAAACTATCTAGGTTACACATGAACTCTTCAATAGTTATACATGAGATAAAAACTAAACAGGACGCACATAGACCTCTAGCACTATTATTCTTGAGAGAAAAAAATATGAAAAGAGTTTGAGAAGATTTAGAGTATCTTCCAATTTTAGTATAGGATACAGTATGTGTGTGTGATAAAATAGAGTATGAACACACATTTCTCAAAATGTTATAAAGATAAATAGAACATAACAATATAAAAGTTTAGTGTTTCTAAATTCTTGATCTATTTCAATTCATATTTTCCATTTGGATTTGATTTTTCAGTGAATCTTGATTCAGGTTCACTTGAAAACTTTAGGAAAATATAGTGTTGCAGACTCTTGTTCTTTCAATGGATGAAAGAACCAAATGTGAATGTGTAGTTCGAGTTCCAGTCAAATTTTTTATAGAAGGTGATCTCTTATTTTTTTAAATTATGTTCATCACTATGTGTATTAAGGAATTTTAATCTCTCATATTGCTATATGTTCACTTAATCTACTATTGTGTCTCATCCTACATGAGGTAGTGTGTTCCACCATTATGATCAACAATGAGGATACTATCCAGATTAGCTACTTCCTCATACTGCACATCCAAACACTCTCTTAAATGATCTATGTTGATGATTTAAGAAACAATAATTAAAATAATAAATGTCATTAAATTTAAAAAAAAAATCCATTAGAATAATGTGATTCAAAAAGATATGTTAAGAAAAAAATAGTGGTGGGGTCTTAGACTGGCCGTTTCTTATGGTCTGATGGTGTCATGCTTCAGAGGAATGTTGTTCTGGCGGTATGATACTATTGGTGTCGTAGACTTATCCAAATTTTCACTATGCTGGTGGCGTCTCAACTTGTAGTGTCTGGTCTGGTGGTGTGTGCTCTGATAGTGTGTTAGACATAGCCATGATTTTGTGTTGGTGGTATGACATTTACGGTGCCTCATATGGAGGTATCTCATACTTAGAAAAAAATTTGTTTTAGAGGTATGACATCCTGATGGTATATCAACTGATGGTGTCTCAAACTTTTTCAATTTTTTATTCCAATAGTATGCCATTCTTGCAGTGTGATATCCTATCAGTATCTCATACTTAGAGATATTTTTATGATGGAGGTGATTCATTGACAATGGTGTCTCGAGTTAGTGATTAAAATCTCAACAATGTCTTGTACTTATACAATTTTATCACCTAGATGAGAATATATATTACTTACAGAGAAAAAATAAATTCATTCATATCATTAAAATCATGATTTTGTGATCATTAAGACTAGGAGGTCAACAATCTGCCCATTTTTGATGATCACAAATCATGGAATCAAAATTATCAAAAAAGTTTAAACATTATATACAAGGTAGTATACGTCATAATATAGCAATCATAGTAAGTGCATATGGAATAAAAGTAAAATAAGAAAACAATAAGTATCAAAGGTAAGTATTATTAGTAGAAAGATTAAAAATAGATAGTTTCAATGATAACATAGAAACAATACTGTAATAAATCAGAGATTCACTACAAAAAATGATATTATTAGAAGGGGTTGTTTTCAATTTAAAGGGGTTTATAACCCCCTCTAAAGGCTTTAGCATTTTTTCTGGTGAACCACCACTAAGGTGTACGCAATACATGATTAGTGGTGGTTTTTGACAACCACTAGTATACTTTGGTGTACATTAGAGGCAGTTCAATTAGAAGGGGTTAAAACCTATTTTTATTACACCATAAAACCGTTATAAAGAGGAATTTTAGAAGGGGTTTAAACCCCTTATAAATAATGTATCAATTTACGGGCGGTTAGAACCGCCCATAATCGATTTGGAGGGAAAATACTAAGGGTGGTTTTGAAAACTGCCCCCAATCACTAAACTATTTAGGGGCGGTTAGAAATGGACCTAAACTTCCACAATTTATTTTTGAAATGTGCCCCTATTCCCCCTTCCCTCCAGTTCCCCACTTGCCCTTCCCTCTTCTATCATGTCCCTTCCCTTCTCTTCCACCGTAGTTCTTCCCCACACGCCCTTCCCTTCAGTCCCTTTCCTTTCATTCCCCACTCGTCATCTCTCCCTTACCTCCCATTCTCCTCCCATCACTCTCATTCCCCATCCCAGGCCCGGCATGGAGACCATGCCCAGGCCGAGCCTAGTATCTCCCACACCCGATGCCTCATATAAAATTAATCACCAGTAGGGATTCGAAACCAGGATTTCTCACTCAAGACTGCCCGCGCGCTAGCCCTTTCTACCACTACACCCATAGAATTTGTTGAATATATGTTTAGATGGATATATTTATATATATTTGATTATATTTTACAATTAATATTATTTAGATAATATATTTAAATAAATTTAAATATATAACCTAAATATAAATTTATATAGACTATAAATTTATATGTATATACACATTTGCTTATATATTAATAAATATATTCATATGAATTATTTATATATACTTAAATTCATGTTTATATATTATATACATGTTTATTCATATAATATATATAAATAATTATATTTACCTATATAAATATATGTCTATAAATACAATTATATTTTCCTATTATTTATTATAAATTTATAATATATTTATCAATATAATATAATTATAATATATACTTATTTAATTATATTTATATACATATGTGTGTGTGTGATTACAATAAAATTATTAATTATTGTTGTTGTTATTACACTTTTTTTAACTATAAAAATTATATATTGGTTTTATAAATACTATACAATTATTTTATGATTTATAACATAAATATATTATACTAAATAAATTTAAGTTATATATTTAGGTAAATTATTTTTATACTTAAATACAAATTTATATATTATATACATGTTTATTTAATGGATATATATATATAAGTATTTACTTATTATATTCATGTAAGTTATTTAAAAATATATTTATTTAATGTATTTAAAAACATATATTTATTATTATTTACATTAATATATTTATTTATTTCTATAAACAATATAATATTATATATAATTAATATAAAATTATTATTATATGAAATTCATTTTTAATAAATATTTATAATATATAATTGATTTTATATAAAATACGGTTTGTACAAATATTTATAAACTATTATATGAAATAAAATTTTATCTTATATAAATTTAATATGTGTATTATATATACTCAATATTATATGAAATAAAATTTATAAAAATGTATATATAATATTATATGAAATGAAATTTTATATTATATACAATAAATATTATATGAAATACTATTTATATAAACATTTACATAATTTATTTCAATACATATATTTATTATTATGTACACTAATATATATGCATTTCAATAAATATAATTTCATAAAATTGTGTAAATTAATATATATTTATTTTTATAAATTTTATTTCATATAATATCAATTATATATAATATAAAAGTATAAACATATTATTTAAAAATATATTTGTTCTTATTATAATATAAAGCAAAAAAACTACAATATTAGGTTTTTATATGATATATTTTTTATATAAATTATATTTATGTATATATTTATATAATATGTTTATGATTTTATATTATAAATAATTAATATTATAGGAAATACAATTTATACAAATAAATATATATTAATGTAAAAAATATTATACAACTATATTTATGTATCCATATAAATACAATTAAATACAATCATATAAATATTTTATATAATATGTTCACATAATGTATTTAAATAAATTTATATTTTTTTAATTATATATATATATATATATTATGGAAGTTTCTTCTAAAAAATAGTGGGGGTTCACAACCCCCTATAATCCCTTAAATTAGTGGGGGTTTTGAACCTCCACTTATTTAAAGACATTATAGGGGGGATTGAAACTACTCTAATTTAAGACAATAAAGGGGGTTTCGAACCCCCTATAAAATCCAACTGGATTTTAAAAAAATGTTAAAAAATTTAGAGGGGGGATATAACCCCATCTCAATTCAATGATTATCAAAGGTTGTACATAATCCCCCTATATTTTTATAGAAAATTAATTTAGAAGGGGTTGTGCAGAACCACCTCTCATTATACAGAAAATTAATTTAGAGGGGTCTGTGCATAACCCCCGCTAAATAACCCCCTCTAATGTATTACTTTTTTTGAAGTGATTCCGTAATGTTCTCAACATGCCATAACAATTATCCACCTTTTGGGATTATTAAAAAGGTAAATATTAGAAGAGTAAAAACAAGGATAAACAAACAGAATAAGAAATATCATAGGAATGAAAAATGATTATCAAAAAGTTATTACATCCCAAGCCCCATCAAAGAAAAACTATCTAATCCCACAAAAACAAGGATCATGATTTGGAATAGGGGTTCAATGGTACATTGCCTTTATCCTTTTCATTCTCTTTCTCTATATTCGAGGCAGTGAGATCATCTCAAGGTGAGATAGATGGAACACCATATAAGAGTCCAACTATAGTTTGAGGATGATCTTCCACAAAAAAAACTAAATAGAGGTGTCTCAAAGCATGAGTAGGAAACATTGTAAGAGGCTGGAATTGTGTAGAAAAAGGAGATAAATGATGTCGAGAAACTCTTAGTGTAAGAGACAACTGAGAAGTAATTGGAACTGCTTGTTGATCAAAAACCGCTTGGACGTGAAAATGAAGAAATAGATTCATGAGATTTAAAAAATACACTATGATTTGGCCTCCTCTTTTTATTTCACTAAATAAATCACTTTTCTCTTCCATAAAATAGTTCAAAATATGAGTCATATCCCTGATCTATCTTACATGTTCTTTGAAATCATGAGTCATCGGAGGTATCTTCAAGATTCCAACTAAGAATTTGAAATTGGAAACTATTGAATTCTTGTTATAAATCTAAGAGAGATAAAAAAATATGGAATTAATTTTATTTTCTCATTTAGCTTTCATCTTATGGACATAGCTGGTAATAAACTTGAAAACATGATCTAAATTATACCAAATTATTTTCAAGGTCTCTTGGGGATGATCAGTGACACTTCTCGAAGGACTGGTGGAAATAGGTCTCAGCTTATCTCTGATAGGTATACTTAACTGATCAAAAACAAATATTGTTAGAGAAAAATCAGCAGCAACAGAAGTATCTTAAGATGCATCCTCATGAATTTTTTAAGATACCATTCATGAAATCTTTAAAATCATATCTCATTTCTTCAGTAAAATACTTGAGGGATTCCAATCCACCACTTATCAACTTATTTTCAATATCTATCTCATAAATTTGAAGCATCATATTTGGTTGTATATTTTTAATAAAAAACATAGAAATGTATCTTGCGTATTTCTCATAGATGAAAGCCTATTGAGGATGTCTATTCTTTAACTTCAATTCAAAATCAGAGATCAACATTTCACCAAAATAATCTAAGTCACATTTAGTAAATATATCAACTGGAATAGAAACTTTTCTAATAGATGATGAAAGTCTACAAGAGCTATCATGAATCCCTTAGGATCACCTTCAATTCAAACCTCAGGTCCACTATTCTTTGGTGGAATCCTGGAAACATTGGATTACTTTTCCCATTATTAAAAAATGGGATCAACCCAACTCCCAAAAACCTAATAAAGTATTAGAGAAGTGGTAGGAGGGACTACAATAGTAGGTACAACCACCACTATCTCAAAAATTTTGAGAATATTAGACCTCTGTCAAGCTATAAGTTGTAAAAAATGTGGAGGGATTACTTTTAATTTTTGAGCATCTAAGCTCAGAGGAAAAGCACTTGAAAACTCGACTTATAATAGTGTACTAATAGTTAGGTTATCTAGATTCTTAATTTTATGTTATTAAAAAACATTAGTGGATTTTCCTTCCACATTCTCATCCATAATAATCTTATGAAAATTTAAATCAACTAACTATTCATTCCCAAATTCTTCCAAAATAAGATTCTTTTTCTCTTGTTTAGCAACATGTTGTTATAAAATAGTTATAAATCCCATTTTCTCAGCCATAGAATAATCATATATCACTGGAACAGAGTAAAAATAGTTTTCCTTGACTTAATTAATATCTGGAGATTCATGAAAAATTACAACATATGGGGATTTCTCATCGTCAATAAGTTCATCCCGAAGATATGGAGTCATCTCCACTTCCTTCCTCTTAATTCATCCATGAGAACCATTAGGGTCAGAATCACCTCCATCATCATCATCATCACTGTCACTACTATCTTTATCTTTATTTATATTTTCACTATTTTTTCCTACCTCTTCTTCATCATTATCTTCATCATCATATTTGGTGGATTTTTAACTCTTAATCTACTCATCTCTATAGACCACACTCTCTTCTTCATAACATTTAACATTTTTTCTCTTTTTGAAGGCTTCTTGGGAGGACTAAGAGCTCCAAAAGTAATGGTAGAGGCTTTGGGATACAATTCTGGATCACTCACCCCATCAATTGATGGTTCCTTTTCTTCTTCCTTAGAAACAAATTCTTCTTTATCCTCATTAGAGTGTTCAAAGGCTTCATGAGGCTTAAATCAGGGATCAACTTCATCCCTTAGTTTGGTTGGATGATCAACTGGATTATACTCAAGATATAACTTCTCAAAATCTCTAACCCACTATTTATTTTAGGTTTTCCAGCTAATCTTCATTCTTTAACAAGTATAACTTGTAATATATAAACTATTTTAGTTTATACTAGAATCTTTACCCTCTCCTACTAGACCATTAAAAATCAACATGGAAAAAATCATCTTTAGGTAGATCAAATAATTATATCTTGGGGATGTGTTGGTCCTCTCACACATATTCACCATGAGATATCTACAAATATTGATCTTGTGACCTTATATAAGAGATATAAGATAAACATCTACATACCATAATGTTTCAAAATCATCTTTTATTGGGCATATCATGTGCTGAAAGAACCTAAAGAGCAGCCTACATTATCCATCCAACTCTGAGGTAACAGGCCTTCTAGTTATGTCATCTCCTGTTAGCACAATAATACCATCCTTATTTAAAAAAATCATAGGCTTTTGGAATTCTACCTTGGTAGTCATCATAAATTCCATCATGAGTTACACCTAAACATTTATCCCATTTCTTTTATGAAAAAACTAATACTTGTCCTTCCACACATCTTATCATCAAATAAGAATCATATTCATCAAATAAAAAATATACATGCTCTTAAAACTCATAGACCATCTTATGGTAGGAAGGTTTTTTTATTTAAAAAACTCTAACCATCCCTGATTCTAGATTACATTGAGTTCCAAATATTTACTAGATAAAAACCACTTCAATTCAACTTCTGTTTCTGGTAAAACAATTCTGTTGTAAAGATCGGGATTAACTAGTGAAACTAAATAAGGTTAACTTGACTCTTTATTATACTTATTAGAAGATCTAGAATTAGAAGTATAAATCTCAAAATCAAACTTCATTCTTGTCATAATGATAGGTTCGAAAATCTTGGTTGAGGGTAGTAAAATGTTTGAGAAACGGGAGACAAAGAGTTTCACTAGGTTGAGAGAGAAAGATATGGGAGTATCATGTGGGGATCAAGGTATGTTGGGAATAGATATTATGCCATTTTGATAACATTTTGGATTTTAGGTATTCTAAAATCATAATAATACCTGAAATAAAATTCAAAATTGAGTTAAAATAGGAATCAATTTATAACAAAAAAAAATAAACCAATAAATAAACTGGTGGTTCAAAATATCGAGAAACAGCAAAAAAAATTATGGAATAAAATAAATGGAAGTATATAGTAATGGTATGAAAAGATAGTGGAATGAAAAAATAATGGCATTATATGCCAAAGATGTGACACCACAATGGTATTTCATCCCAATGATGTGTCATTTAAAACTGTATGTCAATCACAACATTATGATAATAACAATGTCATGTCACCAAAACTTATACTTAACAATAATTAATCATTCACAATTCATGTTTGATATAATTCATCCTCTCATAATTAGAAGGCATAGTAAATATATCAGATAACTATTGTTCTATGCCAATAATTTCAAGAGTGATATCTCCTTTTTGAAAATGGCCTCACAAAAATGGATGTCTTATAACAATATTTTTTGTCCTAGATAGTAAAATAGGATTCTTAGAAATGGTAATTTCACTTGTGTTGTCACAATTTAGGGGGATATGTCAGAATTGATATCCATAGTCTAGTATAGTGTGTTTTATCCACAAAAATTGTGCATAAAAACTACCTATAGCTACGTACTCAGCTTAAATAGTAGACAATGCCATAGAATTATTCTTCTTACTACACCATGAAACTAGAGACTTTACTAAAAAGTGACATGTTCCAAAGGTGTTTTTTTATCTAAATCGCGTCCTCCAAAATCAGTATCGTAATAACTTTCTAAATAAAATTCTATTCCTCTAGGGTAGAACAATCCTAAGTTGGTTATATACTTGACGTATTTAAAAATTATTTTAACAGCAACAAGGTGTAACTATTTGGGATTTTCTTGAAAATGAGCACACATACACACACTAAACATAATATCTGGTTGGCTGGCAGTCAAGTAGAGAAGACTACAATTCATACCTTTGTAAATAGTTTCATCAAATGGCTTCTCAACTTCATAAATCTATAATTTATAAGTGGTGATCAAAGGAGTCTCACTACTCCCAGTCCTATTCAAGTTAAAACATTTTTGAAGATATTTTGTGTATTTACTTTGAATTAAAATAACACCTCCTTTGTTTTGAAAAATCTAAAATCCCAGAAATAAATTTATTTCACCTAGTAAACTAATTTCAAATTCATTTTTCATTGTTTTTGAAAAATTTGTGCATAAATAATTTCCTTAAGATCCAAAAATTATATCATCAACATATATTCTTACTACTAATACAACTTTTGAAATTTTCATTATGAAAATAGTAGGATCTACTATTCCTTGTGAAAATTATTTTTATATTAGGAAATTATTGAGCCTATCATATCAGTCACTTGGATATTTTTTTGAACCATATAATGTTTTAGTTAATTTTAAAACATGATTTGGAAAATTAGGGTTTTTAAAACCATGGGATTGTTAAAAAAATCCTCAACTATAAAACCTTTTAAGAATAAACTCTTGATATCCATTTGAAAAATCTGAAAGTCTATATGTTTTTCATAAGAAACCAGGATTCTTATAGATTTATGTCTGGTCACATGTGCAAAGGTTTCCTCATAGTCTATTTCTTCTTCCTGAATATAACCTTGTAGAACAAGTCTCTCCTTGTTTCTAATGATAGTCTTAACTCGTCAAATTTATTCTTAAACACCCATTTAGTTCCAACAGTCAAAGTATCCGTCAGTATATCTACAAGTTCCCTCACTTTGTTTCTTTTGAACTAATTTAATTCTTCTATCATATTTATTACCAAGAATTAATCATTAATAGCTTCATTGATGTTCTTAGGTTCAAGCTAAGACTAGAAATATTGATGTTCAACCTGATTTCTAACGGATTATTCGGTTTTTATTAATCAATTTATATCACTTAAAAATACATATAAAGGATAGTACTTAATGGTTCTAACATTTATATATGAAGAGGGACTGGTCACTTTTGGATTTTCTGGTTCAGGTTTTGGAAGTTTTGGAAATTCATCAAAACTGGATTATTTTTTTATTTGTTTTACAGAAAAGTGTAAAGGTTTAGAATTTTAATTTAGAGAAGATAATTCATCCTCAATGTTTTCTTAGGAGGACTTAGGATCAAGCAGGTCAGTTTCAATAAATTTGACATGGACTGATTCTTCCATAATTCTAGTCTTCTTATTAAAAACTTTATAGGATTTTCTAGAGATTTAATATCCAAGGAAAATCCTTTCATCACTTTTATAAGAAATTTTTTCCAAATCATCCTTAGTGTTAAAAATAAAGACTTTTCAACCAAAAACTATAAACTAATTAACCATAGGTTTCTTATTATTCCACATCTCATAAGGGATCTTCTTAAGCATAGGCATGATCAAAACTCTATTGATGATGTACCAATCAGTATTGATAGCTTCTGCACAAAAATAGAAAGGTAGTTCATACTCATTTAACATAGTTTGGGATATATCTTGAAAATTTATATTTATCCTTTCAATAACTCTATTCTACTGGGGTTTCCAAGGATCAAACAAGTTATAAGAGTTGATATTTTGTGAGAAAAATGATTCAAATCTATATTTTCAAACTCATGACCATGCTCACATCTTAAGTTATTAATACTAAGATGAATAATATTTTCTAAAAAATAAGAATACTTGATAAAATAAGAGAAGGATTAAATTTTTGGAGCTATAAAGTATACCCAAGTATACGTATAATAGTCATCTACTAGAAAATAAATGTAGTTCTTCCCATTTAGACGAGAAACACTAGAAGGTCTAAAAAAATCCATGTAAACCAACTCAAGGGAATGAAAAGTTGAAACTTTATTCTTTAATTTAAAATAAACATTATGTTGTTTCCATTTTGACATGGGTTACATACTTTATCAATTGGGAAATCCAGATTAGGTATATCCCTGACTAATCCTTTTCTAGCTTTCTTTCTACGTGAGTGATGTGGTAATGACCTAGTCTCCTATACTAAATCCACAACTCCTTAGGATAGGAACTTAAGCATGAGGAATTTTTATATATCAAAAAATTTAAATCTACAACACAAACACTTTCATTTATCAAAGTAGTAAAAACTAAAGGTCTTCAGGAATTCTTCTTACAAAATAAGTTTTATACAATAAATGATTTTGGTACCCAAATCTGTTTGCATCCAGAAATATCAGTAATAAGATATTTCTAAACCCACATTTTCCAAATGGGTTTCAAATAAAAAGTTTTAAAAATTTTAGAAATAAAAACATTTCTAGCTCTATTTTAGAAATGATTAGCAGAACAACATTCAGGTCTACATTTGGGAAAAATGTACTTTTAGGAATTCTTCACTATCCAGGCTCATATCCTATTCCAGTAACATATTTTGTTGAAAATTGTATTCCAAAAATTTATGTGAGTGTATCTATACCATTTATAAATTTTTCAAGATCTTTCTTCAATTTTTCATTTGACAATTTATGTTCAATGTTTTCTTTGAGTAGTTGAAATTTTTTTTCTTTTTTAATAGACTGTTCAAATTTTATATTTATATTTAAATCATGTTTCATTTTAAGGATTTTTTACCTATCCTCTAATTCATTAAATTAGTCCTATATCATATTTAATTATTCTAACAATTCTTTATTTGAAATATTAACATTATCATGTTGTTTATTGTCAGATTCATCAAAATTATGTATATGCAGAATATTGGTAATAATAGGTAAATCTAGTACCTCGCTGATTTTAGTCATAAACCTCATATTGGATACAAATGGATTTTCTTCATGTGATGTATCAGAGTGACCATATCTATCCTCTAAATCACTCCATGTTTCCTTCATGTCCTTTTTGTATTTTCTATAAATGTCCACATATTTCTTTCTATAATTAAACTTTTGACAGTCATACTTTATGTGTCCTTTCCTTTTACATTTACAGTAGAGAACATCATTTGGATCATCGTCCTTATTCTAATATTTCTTCCAATATCCTATGTTGTCATACTTTCCTTTTTAGTTTATTTTAGGAAAATAATTTTCTTCCTTTATAACTTCTAAAATCTTTTGCCTAAGTGAGTTATCTCCTCAACACTATCAGAAGGTGATTCACTATCATTAGAACCAACAGCTTGTACTTTATATTTTTTTATTCCTTTTTTTCACTAGGTGAAGTAGTCTTGAAATATACGAAATTTATTTTAGGATCCTCATCTTCTTCACGATTTACCATTAATTCATCTTCAAACATCATAATCTTTCCAATAAAATCCTTTATAGGCAGTTTTCTTATGTTTCATGATTCTCTGATTGAAAATGATGTGCCTCCAAATATTTCTAGTAAGCTTCTCAAAAATATCATAATTTTATCCTCATTATATGCTGGTTTTCCAAGTGATCTCATTGTGTTTACAATCTCATTGAAACTGATATACATGTCAGAAATGGGTTATTCAGTCTTCATCTTAAATTTATCATATTTAATAGGATAATTATTTATCCTAATATCTTTAACATTTTAAGTTCCCAAATGGGATATAGAAAGAGTGTCCCAAATTTCATATTCTATTTTACATTTAGAAATTCTATGGAACTCTTCATCTCCTAATTCATAGTAAAGTGTATTCATAATATTACAATTATTATTGTAAGCAAATTTTGTTGCATCATCCCAACTACTTCTAGCAGTATTAGGTATAACATATTAATTTTCTATAGAAGATAAAATATCAAAACAAATGATCTCTATATGAATTTTAATTTTAATATTCCACTAAGCATAACTTATACCATTTAAAAAAGTTGGTCTATTAGTATAAAATCATTCTTAACAATTATCCATTTAAAGAACTAAATTTAGAAATGACAGAAATTTGAGATCTTTAAAGTACAACTAAGATCACATTTGAATAGAATATGAAAACTTTAATAAAAAATATTTAGTACCTTTAATACAAAATGTTTGTTTGAGTGAGTATATCAATAGGAGGTGAAGTAAGTACCCAATAAAAATTTCTATCTAAAATTTAATATTTTGAAATTCCAAAAATGTTTAAATATAGCCCAGTTTATCAAAATATGTAATAGGATATAGATCATAATATTTCTAAAGATTACTCTAAATATTGATTATGTATGAGATGAATAATAAACAATTTTATTCAATCCTTTGATATCAATTTACATGATCAAAATACTATATGAACACAAATTAAGATAAACTATCAAAGTATATATATTTTTTATAATCAAAACAATTTTTTAAAAAAAGTAAAAAAATTAAGGCACACAGTGGAAATAATGAATACAATAGGTTCAGTATTAAGTTTAGACTTACTCCTCTACACTTGGTGAACACCCTCCACCAAGAAGTCTATATTAAATAAACAATATGATCCACAATTAGGATTGAGTTTTATAATAGCTTATAACTATTCAGGTCACGCACGACCTCTTCCATGGTTATACAAGGGATAAAAACTAAAAACGACACACTAGGACCTCCACCAATATTATCCTTGAGAGAAACAAATATGAAAATATTTTTGAGAAGATATCGAGTATCATCCAGTTTTATCACAGGAGACAGTGTTCGTGTGATAAAACAAAGTATGCACACACACTACTGAAAATTTAATAAAGATAAAAAGAATATAGTAATCTAAAAGTGTAGATTTTTGGAATGTTTGTTCTGTTGAAATGTAGCTTGTGACTCTTGATTTGATTCTTTAGCAAAGATTGAGTCATTTTCCCTTGAAATGTTCATGAGAACAGAGTGTTATAGACTCTTCTTCTTCCATTGGATGACATCACCAAATGTGAATGTGTAGTTCAAGTTCCAATCAAATGTTTTGTAGCAGGTGAAATTTTCTTGTTTTTAATTAGTTTCAACTCTGTGTGTATTCAGGAATTTTTATCTCTCATCTTACCATCGTCCAGTTCATTTACTATTTCATCTCATCCTACATGGGGGAGTGTGTTTCACCTTTATTAGTAGAAGTAAGGAGAATATATGGATCAGTTTCTTCCTCGAACTTCACATCATAATACTCACTTCAATGTTTTATATCAATAATTTAAGATACAATCATTAAAATAGTAAATGTAATTAACTTCAGTAAATATAGTAATTAGAATAAAGTGATTCAAAAAGATAGGTTATGAAAAAAATAATGGCAATGTCTTAGAATGGCGGTGTTTCAAGGTCAAATGGTGTTACACTCTAGAGGTATGGTGTTATAATTGGATGATTCTGGAAGTGCCTAAAACGTAGATAAATTTCCAATAAGTTGGTGGCATCTCCGATAGCAGTGTCTGGTCTGGCGGTGTGTGGTTTGACGGTGTGTTAGAATTAGCCAAAATTATGTGTTAGTAGTATGACATTAACGGTGCCTCATCTAGATGTATCTCGTACTTATAAAAAAAATATTTTGGTGGCATGCATCCTAGTGGTATGTTGACTAATAGTGTCTCATACTTTGTCAATTTTTCAGTCCAACGGTATGACATTCTGGAAGTGCGATATCCTAGAGGTATCTCATACTTAGTGATATTTTTATGATGGTATCAAGTCATGGACAATAGTCTCTCGAGTTGGCAGTTCCAAACTCAATGGTTTCTTATACTTAGACAATTTTATCCCCTGGCTCAGAATACATATTACTTACAGAGAAACATAAAATTATTTAATATCATTAGAATCATTATTTTGTGATCATTAAATCTAATAGGTCAACAAGACCTTTTTTTATTTATTTCCAATATTTTTTCCTTTTATTATAGAAGTCTCTTTTAACTAGTTTGTTCATATCAAGTGTTTCCTACAAATGTTAGGATATTAGATGATAAGACCACTATTGGGGGTGGCCTGCTAAATTTTTTTACCCAGGTATGTGCACAATAGTTTACATGTATACCTTATTTATTCTTTTAACTTGAGAATAAGATATAGTGGATTGGGTGGAGTTCTAGTGTTTCATCATCAATTAGAGTCACCCATGTCAAGTCCTTGGCTCATACTAGAGTAATTATGTAGTCATGGAGACAGGGTATGTGGTTCGGATCAGAGTAGCAGTAAATCCATGTGTATTTATTTTCTTTTATTTTATTCTATATATGTCTTCATACCTATGGGAAAATGGTTTCTTTATGATTGTTTTTTAGGTTATATAAATTATTTCAATCATTATTAGTTTGTTTCAACTATTTCTTTACTTATGTACACTCTGATGTTCGTGGATATTTATGTATTTAGTTTATTTTCACATTAATTTCACTCTAATATAAAGGCATAGTCTTCCTCACTTTATCCTATTAGTCCCTTGTCACAAGTATGTAGCAAAAATTGTATGTGGAGACACTCTTGAGGTTTCTTTATGGGCCGGATCCAGTGATAGGCCGGATCAAACCAATCCAATTCCTGACAGAAAGCACCCTAACATAGGACAAATAACTACTTTGAACTGTGGTTTCATTTTAACTCAAGTGATGAAAGGATTTACTAACATATTATTTTCTTTAATTTATTTTTATATTATGTGTGTATTTATTTTATTTTTTATTTTTACATGATTATTAATAATATTTTTATAATACATAATTAACTAAAAATGTATCAATAAAATAATGGACGTATAATCCATTTATTTTATTCCATTTTTTAAAATTATTAATACATTTTCTTTATGTAATCACAAATAAACATGCATATCATAAAAAAATTAACCATGAATTGGAAATAAAGAAAATAAATATATGGAATGATCATGAGTTTTACTATTGGTTGGTTTATCAGGAGGATGTTAAACTAATCCTTGAGAAAAGAGGAATAAGACATAAAATCAAGCTTGGTTTTAGTTGTAACATTCCACATAATAACCTATATATCTATTTGGATGGTTTCACATCATATCTATATTGAATTATATCCACTTTCCTGGTAAATCCATCCATTATATATTCTTTACACACACATAGTTGAAGGAATCCATGGGTATGGAGTTACATAAAAGAAATTATGGATATGTAGGTCCTTCCATAATTTGATGAGGGGGTGGTTAATATGTCATCATTTTAATTTAATAATAATTCTCAAAAAACCTATGAAATTTTAATTAAATTAAAATAAACCCAAAAACTACATAGATCAATTAATCTCATGGTCATTCACACAAGAAACAAATACACATTTAAATCTACTTAGCATTCACTTCAAATTTTTTCATTAAGATAAAATTCCCAAAATTAATAAATTAATTATATTATTAGTTAATATATTTATTTATCTTAATTATCCATCCAATCAGTCCCAGAGATTCTCATTCAATGTAATTTTAAATAAATTTAAAATTAATCAAGTACTCAACATGTACTAGAGGCAATATTTATTGTACCCTTCTACTTTACTCATCATGCATTATCTTTTTCATGGAGTGTGATCATCCTCTATATGGTCCTTTTGAAGTAGCATATACTTTCACAATATGTAAAATACATGAAATTTCATGATATTTTTTGGTTTGTAGTCCTGTTATTCAAGACATGTAGTATGCATAGTATTTATGACTACATGATGTGCCTTAAATATAGGAAGCATATACCACTAGAGATTCTTGTGAAGTACACATCATGTATAATAGACTTAAATTTTTTGTTATACAATATTGAAAAAATATATTTAATTTAAGAATTTAATTCCACACGATGCTCTAAAAATCACTCGGAGTGTGATTCATGGGAAACCCAATCACATGATGTGTGTATCGTCTATATGTTATATTGTTTAGTTTTAATTCTATAATTAATAGTTGTTTCACATAATAAATTTACATAGTATATACTAACTTCGTGTTTTCACCGCATAAATAGGTATAAGTCATACAGAATGTACAGATCAGCTACATATCGGGCACTTTGATCTCTTTCCATCCATACTAAACCTCTAGGGACTCAGTGTGTTTTCCACATGGACATTTATGTGTTATACAATCTATATATTAACTAAACACTTTGTAAACAAATTTTACCTATTTTTCTCACTGGTAGTCAAAACATGGCATGCAATTAATACATTCCACACACTTTGACCATATAATGTTCATGATTGTCATGATGCCTAACCGTGTGTGGTTACATGATGTATAAACCCACTATAAAACATGTACCCCTTTCTAACTGTGTTCAGACTGGTAGGATTATATACGGCAAGTAATAACACCATATATTATTTTCCCACAAGGTATGTCATTATTCCTATAACTCTTATTCATAAAGTGAAGATGGAAACATGATGTGTAAATTTTTATCACATAGAATGTATCAATTTTATCTTTCAAGAATCTCTATCACCTTTAAATGGGTTCTTTGAGTGTTTTCCATCTATTATTGTTCTATTTTTGGTCATATGAAGTTGAATGATCGTAATATATAAACTTTCATATTAAAGAATTAAAAAATATAAATCAAATGTAAAAAAAATTCATAAATAAATACTTGAATAAGAAATAATTATAAATTAATATGACACCACTCTAATACCACTTAAAGGTTTTGAGCCATAACAGATGAATCTGAGCCCATGCTTTATAATGGATTTTATTGGTTTATTTGGATAAATCCTTGGAACTGGATGATAGAAACCACATAATATTCTAAGACAGTAACTTTTCATATATAATGAATAATTAATTTATATAAATAAAAAATTGATTTCTTGAAATTCTTTCCTCGTTGTTAAATTGGTCGAACGCTTTATTCATAACATCCTTGTAGTGAAGGATCCATGGGTAGAGTCCCAAGTAGTATCCATACAAGCTCTACAAACTTTAGAATGTCACTATAGAATGTACAAGTTCTAAAATAGGAAATCCTGACCACTTGCATCCTTTCCAATTGATTGAAACAATAATCCCTTCCAAGATTAAAGGATTTTATTTGGTTCTATTAAGACATGAGGGGGAGGAGGAGGATCGATGATCTCCATTCCTGAGAGCGTTCTAGAGAAAGTTCTCTCTAGAGTTGGGGATAATTCTTTAGTGAGAAATGTTTTCTGCAAAAACTCATTTTCTTTAGAAAATACATAAATAAATTTATATACTTTTCTCAGAGAATGAGTTATTGTATAAAGGCTTGTAACCAATTTTTTAAGCCTAAAAACCCCCACATTGAACATTATCAGTTGAAATGGTCCAAAGGCCTTTATTTTTTTTATTATTTTTTGATAATCCACCTTTCAAGGGGTGAGGTGGAATCCTTACAAGGCCTCAAGTCATGGAGACAATTACATGACCCGTAGGTCTTAGAGGGAATCACCCAGACAAGACAACTTGGAACTGCTCCTCCCCAACATTATAATTATAATTATTATTATTATTATTATTATTATTATTATTATTATTATTATTATTATTATTATCTTCATGTGTCCTAAACTCATAGATATTTAAAAATTATTTCAACATGACACTTAACTCGGCCTGTCAATCCTCCTTGGAATTTATAGAACTTGAATAACAACTATTTATTTAAATAAATAAATATCATTTTAGTATTCTTTTAATAAATATTAATGAGGCCAACACAACATGAATAATTATTATTCCTCAAAACTATAGAATAATATTTATTCAGATATTAAATTTAAATAAAATTTTACTAAGGTTATAAATTAACTTTTTTGTGTCCCTCTAAGCCTCTTTATTGGTAGCATTAGGCTAGCTAGCCTAAATCCCATGATAAAAATATAGCTAAAAGTTGAGGAAACTAGAGAGAAATATGTTAATATATTAATTACAAAAACCCCATTCAGATTCTGAATCTTTAATATACCATTGTCTTAATATCTCATCAAGTCATTTTCATACTTGTGTCGTGAACCTATATGTTTGATATATCTAACTTTGAATTTTCTAAAATGAACACATTGATAAAAACAGTCATCATCGTGGACCTAATCAGGTAGTTCCATTATAATCATAGGTCTTGAGATGTCTAATTCTATTAAATTAGAAGGGAAAATTTTTTTCTTGACTTATTCATTTATTTCATATCAATTGTGGTATAAAAAACGTATTTCACATATCTACAGGAATAGATAACCATAGGTTTAATTAATACATATTTGTATGCTACTCATGATATACATTATTAATAATGTCAATTCTAAATACCAACACACAAATATGTAGATAAGAATATACAATGACACATATAACATGTGGAATTTATAAATTTGATTTTATTCTTATAACCTCCTCTCATAGATATAACCAAGTGTGAACTTCATGATAATAAGTCTCAAGGTATTATCAGGCTGCAACACCTGAGATCCTATAATGTCTACATCCAGTCAAATATATTTCATCCGACTATAGAATGTATATTTAAGAATATTTTCCTAGCACTTCAAGGTTCTTATAATATATCAGGATTGTTATAACCATTAAATGTAATAGATAATATAAGTCAATTATCACATTAATTTCACACAAAAATACACTCATCATGTATAGGATAATTATTAATATTCAAGACTAAAAATATATTAGTAATTTAAATTACAAATTAGTTACCTATACGACATCAATTCCAATAGGGTTGTTTTATACATTCCCAATGGTATGGAAGGTGGTTGATAATAATGAATGTGGAAATATGAATGGGATGGAATTTAGTAAGTGGTGGATTTTAATGAATTGTAAAAGTTATTAAATAATGGTTAATGTCTAGGAATTAGAATTTTTGTAGAGAATGAGTGGTTTTTCCAGAAATATGGGTAAATAAATGACATAAAAATGTACTGTGGATGGAAAAATAGTAATCATTGAAATTAATAAATGATATGATTATATATAAAATTGTGAATTTCATTTCGGTAATTTTGGTCGGGAAAGTGATGTTGGTTGTGTTTTATAAATGGAAATGGTTTTGGGTGATTAGAAGTGATTATTTTGTGAAGGTTTTGGATTATATTAGTTGATTGAAAGTGGTGTATCCATTCATCCACTGGATATAGGATCTTTAATACATTGAAAATACACACCATGAATTTTGTCAAAATGGAAATTAAACCTCTAAAACTTCATGCAACTAAGTGTATTGGGAGTAGGAAGAATAGGCACCCTATACACTACACAAAGTTGATATCTTACAAAAAGCTCAAGAAAAACTCAAAAAATCACAATAATTAAAAGGAAATAAAAAATTAAAAAAATAAAATAATATAAATTAAGGAAAAGAAACGAAGGACTAACATGCTTTGGATAATTTTTTTTATATTCATATGAGAAACACCACTACTTCCTTTTCCATTACAATCATATGATACCAGATTTAAAAATCGATTATTAAGTATAGGTATCCTTTCAATTAAACCTTATCATAATTAACATTATATTATTACATATAATATACTTATCCTTGAGGTTCCACTCTCATATATAGTAAGTATTAGTTTTTTAACCCATAGCACTTACTCCCCTAAAATCACTGCAAACCAAACTTGACCAGGTCAGTTGGTGTATCAGACTATTTCCCCCAGCTTGGTTTGATGAACTTCTAAAACTTCATAACTCCCTAATAATATGTGATCTCACAATGGTTCCACTACCTTCAAAATAAATCTTAATGTTGCTAACAGAACCCCAATTCAACCTAACTTTTTTTTAACACAAATATAGTGAATGAAATTTTGAAGAAAAAAGTTTTGATAAACCAAATCCCATGAACTTAAAATAGATTTAAAATCTCAAAAAATATAACACTTTAATACTATTTTCAAGGAAACTATAATTAATCATGTTGTTATGGGAATTATATATTCAATATGAATTTACATTTTGAATTAGTGAGTTGGTTAAATTTTGAACCAAGATTCAGAATGTCATTATTAGAGTTGTGTAAACATTAAAGAATGCTTTAGGATGGGGTTAGATTATTAAAAGGGTTCAAGAGGTCTCTAATAAGAACTAGAGGAATTCCAAAGTTCCTTGGTTTTTGGGTGGCTACAACCTACAGCCACCAGGGAGCCATTGGCCTTTTGAGGTGTAAAATGATATTTTTCTCTCTCTTCTTATAAAAAGGGGAGTCACTTTTATGTGCATACCCAGCGCTACTAAAACACTTTCCCTTCCTTCTTACCCTTGGTTTAGGGTGGCTATATTAAGGTGTTTTCACATTGGATGTAAGGTATAGTATTCCTCAAATCCACCCACTCTTGCTCCCCCATCACCATGCTGACTTGGGAGATGTTTAGTGTAGGAAAAAAATCAATATTTCACCACAGAATTTTGAAATTTCATAGCTCCATTGAAACATTAATAGATACTAGGTAGAAGGTATCCTATGAAAATGTTTGAAATATTTTGTTCATATTTTCCCTAAAGGTACATCCAACTGTAGAATTATTTGGGGAGTATATTAATTCAAAAATGAAATTAATTATTTTAATTAAATTATTATTTAGTGGTTTCATCAGGAATGGTGATTAGATTCCCTATTAGACCTTCCATAGGATATTTTCTTTGGTTCCAGTAAAACGTGATTGTCTAGGAGAGTTTTCACTAAATATTTCAAGTTTAAATTGAATTAATAAATTAATTAATTATAGTTGTTTTCATTAATTAATTATCAATTTTTTTATTGAGTTAAGAGATTGGGATATTGAGATGAGCCTGGTAGATCATGGATAGAGATAGAAAAAACATATATGGGCCTTGGAAGAGATTTTATCCCTTTTTCAAAAATGGATAAATCATTTTAAAGGTATGTGACCTCATATACAGACCCTTTAATATTCATGATTTTGATATGTGGCTACTGAGGTGTGGTATCACCATTGTGATAACCTTCTTATAAATTGAATTTATTAAGTTAAATTAAAGGTTAATTTAAATTTAAATAATTAATTAATGGAATTATTTGAACTAAAAGATATATATACAAGGCCTTGTTGGTCCTAGGTCATAGGTATAAAACCTCATCCATCAATGTTCAAGGCATGAACCGGAGACATTTGGGCCCCTATGAGGAGTTACTTTATGATGAATTGAATAAGTATGACTTTTTTTCCATTGAGGATGAGAATATAGACACCTACCTATAGAGGTGTTCCATGACATGAGATGGACGGAACCAATAGGCCATGTTTGGACCCTTGACATGTGCTTAGTCTAGGTGGATAGGCCATAGTCCATGGATTATGACCTATTGGGTCCATCCATCTCATGTCATGGCACATTGGTGATGATCATCGATGTTTAAAATATCATTAATATTTAAACACATGTTTTATGGAGTTTTCACATTGGTTAGATCAGGTGGATTCCATGAAAAAATTAATATGAAGAACATGAAAACATTCATTTGCATTATGAATTTATTATTGAAAAATATTTAAAGTTTTCCATGAAAAAAATAAATTATACATTTCATGAGGAAGAAAAATTAAGGACATTAAATATTAATATTATTTCATGATGATTTTTTAATTGATGAATACCAAGAAAATATTTATTTTCATTACGATGTGATGATTATAATGGTGACCATGAAAAAATAGAATTTCATATAATATATATAAGGAAATAATTTGAAGAGGAAGAAACTAAATCCATGAAAATTTAATGAGGAATTATAGTTGATTATTAGTTTTTACTGAGGTGTTTTAGAGGGATTTTTCTTTTTCGTCATGGCATATTTCTCTCAAAATTTATTCTAAGTGTTGCCAAAAAATGGGAAAACCTGCTAAATATTCCAAGACATCCTCAACCAAAGGCTCAAGAGGGAAATTAGGTCAAATAATCCTTAGGGAGGATAGAAAGAGCCACAAAATAGGTGGCATGAAGGAGGCCAGTGTATGTATTCTAGGGTGAATATTGGACCACGTGTAAGGCTACCAGTGTGCATGGTCGTACACACACATAGGGTGAGCCGAAAGCCTATAGGGTCATAGGACCATGGGTGTGGATAGTGTGTACCAGTGATAATCCACAATCACCCACTCAACTTGAGAATTGCATGGATTAAATGATAAATTATAAGAGATAATAATCAAGGATACAATGTGGGAAACGAGTGCATAGGTACTATTCACCTACACTTTAAAAACAGAAAAAAATTCCACTGTCTGATCATTCTGATCCAAATGATTGATGAATTCCATGTAACATGTTTAAATCATCTGATGTCATCTTTCTCAACCACCTTAATGATATATATTATTCTATAGCATAGTCTAAACAACCACTGATCACCTATAGCCACCTTTTTTGATCTTACTAATGGGATGTGGTGTTCAGTATCGAACTGATTTGAACCCATTCATGAAATGTCCATATTTCATACATGAGATTAAATTTAATAAAATGATTTAGCTAGGTAAAAATGATGCTGAAAGAGGATTTAGAGATTCTGCAAAAAAGAAGCATGTGATGATCGCATGAATGAGAGGAGTTCCATGCAAAGGAGAATCATGAAATAATAGAATAAAATTCCACATTTTTAGCATACACTTAAATATCCAAAATGACTCAGGTATTTGAAGGTATTCCTTGTCTTCTAATATTTTTTAGCAATTAAATTCAATTTGAAACTTTGATCTAAGGCATTGTGAAAAAATGAATATTTTCTTATAAATATTTTAGACCCTCAACAAAAGAGGATTTTTCTATTTGAGATAGATCTCATTTCACCCTAAAATAGAGTAATATGAAACTTTGTTTCAGGGGGAAATTTTTTTGCAAGGATCACTACCTTCATGAATAAGGGAAGATCTCATGACCCTGCTAAATTTTGATTCACTCACCCAAGGGATTCATGAAGAAACTGGTTCAATGAAGCAACTCGATTTTATGAGATAATATTTCACGTATTCCCCCTTATTTTTTCAATACCAAAAGAACCCATGGGTCAGTCAACATGTTCCCTACACACTCATTCTATTTCAGGGAGAAATAAACTCCACAAATGGTTATTGGATCACCCTATTTGTTGAAGGATCTAAGAGATAGTATTATCTACACTATTCTATGTTAATGATAATATAATTAAAATACATATAATTAGCGTGGAATCCCCAATATTTCCACAATGGTTTTGAGAATATTTGTTGTTTAAAATAAAGAATAAGTGCACATAAGTAGTGTGTTTTTACATGAAGGAAGTCTGATAAGGAATATATGCACACCCATTCAGGTATTTATACAAAATAATGGAAAGTGTGTGTGTATTTACATGTGAGAACGAAGCAATAAAGAGGAAATTAAATAGTCCATATATTATTTAATGCTTATGTGAAGGTGTAAATTGAGACACCAAAAATAATTAATGATAGAACATAAAATAACAACAAATAAAATGAATCTAGTAGGGTTCCACATTCCATAAATCATGAATTATTATCATATGTTTTACTTGTGGTTATAATTCAAAAAGTGAAAAAAACTGAAATTTTTTAATTCTTATCTTGCATAAAAAAAAATAAAGAAGAATTTTTGTGAACCCCTTGAACATATTTATTGAGTTTAAGATCTTCATTAATAATAAGGGTTTCCTCTCAGGAATTTGATATAATAATGAAGAATACATGTTACATTGAATTGATGGATATTTCTATTGATCATTATGAAAGATCACAATAGTGTGTCAATGTGCACGTAATCCTGTTGATTTAGTAGAATTCGAAGACCGAAATTTAATGAACATGATTATTTAGTTGGTGGAGAAGAATCCAAAATAGGTTAGAACTCTTGTTCTAAGCATTCATTGAATATATATTGAAGAACTGGTAGTTTCATTATAAATAACTCCATAGAAGACTAGTGTAATCAATATAAAGAACACCGCTAACTCCATAATATTTCTTACTTCATTCATGAACATTGTACAACAATTATAGGTTTTTTTTAATCACTAGAAATTATAGTGATAAGATAATCTATTTATAAACCACAGTTTTATCATGGAAAGGAGTAGGTCTTAGAACCAAACATTGTAAAAATACTTGTGTGAAGTTATCTATTTTTATTGACAGCATTTTATGTGTATGTAATTGTTAAGATCACACAATATATCCATTCCTCTTAACCAGGGAGTAGGTTAAATAGTAAAGGTGTTGATTAAAATAAAATAAAATCTTGTTAAAATTTGGGTGCACTAATTCCCCCACCCCCTTAGTGTCCCTACACAATCCATCTAGGATTTTATTCCTAGTTGTTTTACATGGTTTACATGAAGGTCAAATTAGAAGATGATTCTGAAGCACCTTAGGTGGAAAATTTAATCTCCAATCCTATTCAAGAAAATGTAAATATATCTTCCAAGAATATAAAAATGAGAAGAACAGGAAAGAAAAATTATTGATAAAAATCTAAAATAAATAAGATAAGGATCAATTTTCCATTGTCAAATTGGTTAAAAATGATTCTTTTGAAGACACTAGATCAAGATATGGAGAGTACGAGGAAGTGGATTCTATCAAAATTGTTGAAGTATTCCACTCTCAATTTTAAATATATATGAATAATATTCCTGAATAATTGATTTATTATATACATTTTTCTTTTTAATATATTTTTATGAGATAGTATATCTTGAATAATAAATCAATAAATAGGAACATTCACTTGCAAGGAAATTCAAAAGATATAATTTTCTCACAAACCCTTTTGAAGAAAAGGAATAATCTACAACACCTTTAAATAAAAATAATTAAATAATTAAAAAATAATTTTAATAGAATTATTATGATATCACTTTAATAAAAAAAATTGGAAAAGTAATCCATGCACTTGAAACATTGTTAAATGTTTCTATGAAACTCAATGATGGTCAACTTGAAGAGAAAACAGGTAAGGTCAAAGGGCTTGACATGTTAGTGGAAGAAAAGACAAAGTTTCATAAAGAGTATATATAAAATATCCATTCACTGTGATACTCACATAAATCTACCATCAATATAAATGAAGCTTAATTGGAAGTCAAATCCACAATAATCGAAGACCTTGACATTTCTATGAATGAATCTAGTAGATAGCATGAAGAAAAAATTAAAATAATGGAAATTGAATTGGATGGTAGGATAACATCAGTTGAAAATGATAAGTTTTACTTCATCATGAATTTTCATAAACTTGATATTTAATTGAGAAATTTAAAGGATACACATGGTTGGACAAACCAAGTGGCTAAGAAGATGAATTTTGACACACACAAAAGTGAATAGAGTCAAGATCCAAGAAGTGATGTTGTTGAAAAAACTATCGATGAGACTCAAGTATCTAAAAAGACTCATATTGGTGGAAATTAGGGAACTATATTATCTCTTGATCCACCTTCTACAAACTCATTGAAGAAGGTAACCCATAAACAATTTTTTTTTCTACTAATGTACTATCATCTAATAGTGCTGGTTCATATCCAAAATCAGAGAAAATATACATTTATATAAATTTTGATAAATATTATAAAACATAAAATATGTATACAAGTTTGATCAAGAAAAATTACCCCCAAAATGATGCTCTAAACAAGAAAATACAAACCTAGAAATAGCACAACACCAAATCTAGACAGACTTATACTATAAGAAAACGATAGATATGTGTTGGCTATTGTTGGTGCTACAAGAAATTTGGGCATCAATCCATTGATTATTGGAATAATGTTTCAGTGTATGAAAATTATTGAAGGTAAGTATTCAGAGAGAGTATATATGAATAACTGGAGATACCTTCTAAATGAAATCAAAATACACATATGAATAAGAATCTATCTATCAATAACATATTTAGTTATCTTGAAGTCTTAGGTAATTATTGAAATATAAGTGTTTGCAATTATGATGAATGATGGTATATTCCAACCATTCACTATTCATATTATGATGTGAATAATATTCCATAACAAATACAGAAGAAAAGAAAATAATATGAAAAGTCTTCCTTGGGGAGTAAGCAGAATAAGGTAGTCAAGAAAACTATGAAAAAAGATACTCCCAAGAAGAATGATAAGTTGTATGCCAAGAATGTCATGTTAAACAATAGAATATTCTTCTAATATATAAAGAGAGTTCATTCCATGGACCACTACAAACAATCCATAGAAATGTATATAAGCAAGATGAAATTAAGAAAATAATTTATCCAGGAGAGAAACTAGAAAGATAGGATTGATTGAAGTCATTCCAAATGAATATTTTGATATGATTCCTAAGAAATGTAACTCAAAAGAATTTAATATTCTATATGGAAACTCCAAGATAGAATACGTTAATAAGGAGTGCTTAATCATCTTCCAAAATCAATTACAAGTTTCTAGAGCAATTTAGAAAGCCTAGGATGAAGCACTAGCTAGAGAAAAGGAAAAATGAAAACAGGTTGTTCTGAATGAAGATGTTAAATTTCATGAGATGTTTTCAACACTTGAAAACTCAAGTATCTAACAAATATTGTGTGGAAGTTGCAAGAAGGATATAGATGACGAAAATGACTGTATAATTTTTTTACTAGTTCAAAGGAATATATTGAAGATAGAAAAACAAGCACTATGGGAATCTAATGAACTACTAGAAAAAGTGAGGACAAACAATACACACAAGATGAAGGAGAATGGAATTAAAGTGTCCATGATATCAAATAATGATCAAAATGTCAAATATAAAAATGACACAAGAATGAAGAGTACCAAAAACATTAAAGATACAAGGAAATGATTCTCTAGGATGATATAAAATTCTCATCATTATTTCCCTTATTAATAATATCACAAGTGTTCTATATTATTCCCTTACTATTGTACAGTATATGTGATTACATTTTGGGGAATAAAATGTTAATTTCATTCTCCACATGAGAAGTGAGTGAATACTATTGAATATAACAATTTGTAATGGTTATTCAAGATCTGATAAAAACAAGAATTTCTCCACAATAGTGGATTTTAAACATAAATATAATAAAGACTATATAATGAAATTTTCCACCATGTTAAATAGAAGGGATTGCACCCCTTTTGGTGGAAAAATGTAAATGACGTAATATCAAGGATTATTTCATGAATATATATAAATTTAAGTCATATCAACAAAAATTGAAAATATAGGTAACCCAGTTGTAGTTTTTTCCTTGTTTTGAGTATATCAAACATGTATATCTAGGGGAGTGTTGGTTGATGAGTAAACTGATGTAAAGGAAAAATAAAATATTCTTCCACTTGAAATTTAGGATTTTTTTTTGAAGTGTGTTAGAGAATATATTACTTGGTGAATCTGTTTTACACAATCCCCTACTTGATAACTACATAAGTTGTGAGTATTATATTACATTCAATGTTGTTAATTGATTGGATAGACCACCACGGTTGTATATGTCTTGTTTTCTACACCTATTTATCCCACATTGACATATATTAGACCTAATAAATGCTTTTTTCCAAGGGAACCATGTGGTATAGTCTTTCTTTCATAAAAAAAGAGAATTAATTTCAAAATTTCATGACGGGAAGAAGAAAAACCCTTTCATAAATCCTTTTTGTTTGTTTTCAATAACGAGAAAATTGATATTAACTTTAAGTAAATAGTATTGGAAAAAAATACAAAGCTGGATATTGAAAATCCCATGTGGATGGTTAAGGAGTATGGTTGTACTTGTTGTCAATGTGTAAGAAGGAATCAAAACTCAATGTATGACAATGCCCTCTATGATTAGTGATTAATCATGGAATTAAAAGGCTGTAAAGAGTTTGATAAATATTCAATATAGATGGTGATGATGCCTATATAATTTTTATGGACTCATTTCTTGTTATTTGGTAAGAAAATTCTCCATGATTGGTGATGATTCATGGATAATTTCTATCGATTCATCTAATAGAATTGGATATCATGCTTGGAAAATTAACCTTATAACTCTGATGATTATTGAACCGATCTCTAATGTTTCAATACATGTGATAAGAAGTTTTCACATTGTTTACATCAAGTTAATTCCACGAAAAGATTAATATGAGGACCATGAAAATAATAATTTTTATAATAAATTGATTGTTGAATGGGATTTAAAGGTTTCCATTAAAAAAATAAATTATATGTTTCATGAGGAAGATAACTTAAGGCCATGAAATATTAATATTATTTCAGTAGGACTTTTGAATTGATGAAGAACATGGACAAATTTATTTTCATGATGATGTGATGATTATAATAGTGACTATGCAAAAATTGAATTTCATATAATATACATGAGGAAATAATTTTAAAATGACAAAAATGTGGCCATGAAAATTGAAGGTGGAGTTGTAGTTGATTGTTAGTTTTTACCAAGGTGTTCTGGTGGGATTTTTCTTTTTCATCGAAGAATATTTCACATAGAATTTATTCTATGTGTTACCAAAAAATAGGCCAACCCATAAAAAATATTCATCCATCCTCAATCCAAAGAACATGTGGAACCTCAGGTAAACCATGCCTTTGGGAGGAAAACATGATCCTCCTAATCAACGACAAGAAGGAGGCCTATATAGGTAGTATGTGGTGTGTGATGGCCTATGTGTAAGGCCATCAGTGTGTATGGTCATTGTCGTGCATAGGGTGGGATAGAAGACCACAGGGTCGTAGGCAGATGTGTGTGGATAGTGTGTACCATTATTGATCCATGGTCACTGGATCAAGTTGAGCATAACACGGGTTAGCTGATATACCATAATCAATAACATTCAAGGATTCGATGTGGGGTGTGGTGGTGTGGTTAATATTCACCCATAATTTAAAAAATGGACATAACCTCTATCATCTAATAGTTTGGATCTATACATTCAATGAATTCCACACCAAAGGTTTTAAATCATCCAAGATATTCTTATACATCCACCTCGAGGATATCCAATATATTGGAGAACATGATTCAATAGACTACAAATGTAGTTGAAGGATAAATTCAAGCTTCTATAAATGATAATCATGTGATGATCACGTGCACGAGCGGAGCTCACCACAAATTAGCATCATAAACTTGTCAAAGAAAAATCTATTATTTTTGGAATACATTTAAAAATACCAAACAAATTAGAAAATTAAAGATATGCATTGGCGTAGAATATTTTACAGAGATTAAATGTTGCACAAAACTCATATCTAAGGTAGTGTGAGATAGAAAATATTTTCTTATAAATATAAAATACCCTTGACTAGAGTGAGTTATGATATTAGGGAGATCTCTCATTTCTCCCTGAAATAGAGAAATGTGAAACTTTGATTCATGAGGAACAATTTTTGTGAGCCTTTCTACCTTCATGAAGAATTTAAGATCCCATGACCATATTGAATTGTGACTCACACACTTAGGGTATTTGAAATGAACTTGGTTCTATGAAGCCACCCAATTTTACAAGTTACTCTCACACGTATTTATATTGCTTCTCATGATTCACCAAGAACATGTAGGGAAGTCGACATGTGCAACGCATAGTGGTTCTGCTTTATGAATAACTGAGCTCCATGAATGGTTCTTGGTTCTCCTGACTTGTTTAAGGATCCATGAGATGGTTTTACCTACATTGTTCCATGAAAAGAAGAATATGATTAAAATTTGTATAATAATAGTAGCATCTTCACTGTTTGTGTGAAGGATTTGAGAAGAGTTCACATGTATTGTTGTGCACAAAAAAGAAGTACACACGGGTAGTGTGTTTTTTGTGAGGAATATTGAGAAGGAATATTTTCACACCCATTTGGGTCTGTTCACAAAGTAGTAGAAAATTTTTGTGTATTTACATGTGTTCATGAAGCAACAAAGAGAAATGTGAATAGTTCAGGTATAATTGCATGCATATGTGGAGGAGAAAATTTAGACACTAGACCAAAATGAATATAGCACATAAAATAACAATAAATAAAATTAATGTTTTGGGGTTTTATTTTCCACGCAGCATGCA